>CAKXYN010000074.1:1200000-2400000 GCA_935064755.1 Tragelaphus eurycerus
TCACGACTTTGCACACAAATTGTATTTTTCCTTTCAAAAGACATGTAGCTAGTCTTCAGAGAAGGCAATGGCACCCCACTCCAGTACTCTTGTCTGGAAAATCCCATGGATGGAGGAGCCTGGTAGGCTGCAGTCCATGGGGTCTCAAAGAGGCGGACACGACTGAGCGACTTCACTTTCACTTTTCACTTTCATGCATTGGAGAAGGAAATGGCAACCCACTCCAGTGTTCTTGCCTGGAGAATCCCAGGGACAGGGGGTCCTGGCGGACTGCTGTCTATGGGGTCGCACAGAGTCGGACACGACTGAAGCGACTTAGCAGCAGCATAGCTAGTCTTGCAGACATAGAGAGTGGACTTCTGAACACTGTAGAGAAAGGAGAGGGTGGGGCATATATATACTACCATACTTAAAATAAATAGCTGGTGGGAAACTGCTTTATTGCACAGGCCCACCCAACAACTTTGACTCTTATTAATTGATCGCTTCTAGCTGCCAGCAAGGAAATCTCTTACTTGTTATCATTCCACATAGAATAAAACTGAAGTCTATTATTAAGGAAGACGAGACAGTAGTAAACTATGTGTTTCTTCTATATTTGCACATTCTGCAAGAATGACTTTATTACATCTTTTTAATCTTTGGATTTCAATACCTACATAAGGATATATTCATTCAAAAATTGAGTGGACACTGAAGCAATTTGTTTTTGTTATTTTTTTATGAAAATAACAGAGCTAAATACCTAGTCTGTTATAATTTTTGAACTCTTACTAACTGGCTTTTAAGCTTTGCCAGCACCTTTCTTTTTTATCTCTGCATTAGCTGCCTTTAGGCAATGCGAAACACTTGCCCTCTTTGCCAGTAAATTCACTACTTCTGTATGGCAAAGCACCAGAATTATTCCCCACTATATCTGCAACTTCACAAGCACTACAGATAATTGAGACAATATACAATATAGAAGCACTTGGATTTTAACCCTGAAAACATTCCAAATCACAGACTCCCTGACAACTTATTTTGTAAGCCCTAGAGAGAGCTTCTCCCTTGGCAAAATGGCATTTCTTCTGTCTCTGTTAGTAGATTGGAAAGCTCCAGCCTCAATTTATTTCTTACTTGAGACAGCTTTTTGAAAGCGTGAGAAGGAGCCAACACAAACTAACATTCTGAATTTTTCATAAATTTTCCATCATATACCACCCTCAGGAATCATAGCTCTTCCTTCCAAAATCTAAAGGTAACTACTGAGGTGCCACTACACAATGATGCGCCCCAGCTTTCCAGCTGCAAAATTAGTTTCCTTGTCGTATGTATTCTCACTTCTTCCAGCTAGCCAGTTCTATAATCTGTCTTCTCTTACTGACAGTTCCACCACAACTGGTTCTCAGTTTAACTTAAGATTCATACATAGAATAGAAGTCTTCCCAAAAAAGGTTCGGAGAAGGCAATGGCACCCCACTCCAGTACTCTTGCCTGGAAAATCCCATGGACAGAGGAGGCTGCAGTCCATGGGGTCACTAGGAATCGAACATGACTGAATGACTTCACTTTCACTTTTCACTTTCCTGCATTGGAGAAGGAAATGGCAACCCACTCCAGTGTTCTTGCCTGGAGAATCCCAGGGACGGGGGAGCCTGGTGGGCTGCTGTCTATGAGGTCGCACAGACGTCTATGGGGACACGACTGAAGTGACTTAGTAGCAGCAGCAGCAGGACAAATATTAGCTTTGTTTTCTGCCTTCTTTAGGACATCCTCAGTGTTACCTCTTTGAGGAGAGTAGATGCTGGGTTTCCGGCTTCAAGTTTGTGTGTCCACAAAGAAGAAGAATGGGTTCGAAGGAAAGGGGCACATGTGTTAGTGACCCAGAGATAACAAGGTGTCTTACCAAACACATACCCAGTAGTGCCAACTATATTTCACAGGTCACCAAAGTGATAAGAGAGTCTGCAAAAAGCACTTATTGTACTGAGTAAATCACTAACTGGAAGACACTTCTGCTCTTTTTATGAGCAAATTGCAAGACGTACCATCAAAGGAGAAGAGATCTATGCCTCTCTTACTTTTGCTTTGTTAATAAAAATATACTTGAAATTGTTTCATGAGTATATAAAATTATATTATGTATAATCAAATTTTCTTGATACAGTAAACTTTGATCATTTAAAAATTTTTATATAACATTTATTTTCTTTTTACTTCTCATTGAATTTTATTTCAAATATTTGCATTTTTCAAGACTATATTCCTTGGCAATAGCAGAATATCTATGCCACATCTCCTTCTGTCTTTACCAGATTATCTCCAATAATTTTTAATAATTTTTTTTCTGGGTGATATTTAGCAAATATGTCCATCATATTTCTGATTTCATTTTATTTGTTATTTTCCCTTAGTATAGATTTCTTTCATCTCTCATTGTATTTTTAATTCTATCTCATTCTAGTACTTTTCAATTAACCTTTTTTTTTTTAGACATCTAGTTTCTCAAAATAGTCCAGATATCATACAATTTTTCCAAAATTTATTTTTTCTCTTTTTCTTTCATTTTTGGTTAGAGACAGTGCTCCCTCTGATTTCACTGGGACATTTAATATAAATGAAATCATACAAAATGCTTGTTTTGGGTAGGCTGGGCATGAAATTCCCTGGCAGTTCAGTGGTTAGGAATCCCTGCTTCCACTGCCATGACCTCATTCAATCCCTAGTAAGAGAACTAAGATCCTGCAAGCCATGTCGCTGGGTGAAAAAAAAAAATCAAAAAATTTTATGTCTGGCATCTTTCATTTAGCATAATTATTTAAAGATTCATCCACACTGTTGAATGTATTAGCACTTTTTTCTGTCTTCTTGCTATATAATGCTGCATTGTTTGGATATACCACAATACTTTTGCCCATTTACTAATTGATGAACATAAAGGTTTTTTTCATTTTTTATCCAGTATAAATAATGCTGCTATGAATATTCATATATTTGTGTTTTCACTTCTTTTGTATATGTACCAAGTAATAGAACTGCTAAACCATATGGTAAATCTTTTTGATTCATTGGCTTCCCTGGTGGCTCAGATGGTAAAGTGTCTGCCTTCAAGGCACGAGACCCAGGTTCGATTCTTGGATTGGGAAGATCCCCTGGAGAAGGAAATGGCAACCTGCTCCAGCAGTCTTGTCTGGAAAATCCCAAGGATGAAGGAGCCTGGTAGGCTGCAGTCCATGGGGTCACAAAGAGTGGGACACGACTGAGCAACTTCACATTTGATTCATTGGAAGGACTGATGCTGAAGCTGAAGCTTCAATACTTTGGCTACTTGATGGGAAGAACTGATTAACTCGAAAAGACCCTGATGCTGGGAAAGATTAAAAGCAGGAAGAGAAAGGGAAGACAGAGGATGAGATGGTTGTATGGCATCACTGATTCAATGGACATCAATTTGAGCAAGCTCCAGGATTTGGTGATGGACAGGGAAGCCTGGTGTGATGCAGTCCATGGGATCACAAAGAGTCAGACATGACTGAGTGACTGAACTGAAATGATGGTAAATTTATGTTTAACTTTTTGAGAAATTGCCAAATGTCACTGCTTTAGTGGCTGCTCCATTTGTCATTTTCATCAGAAGTATGTGAGTGGTCTAATTTTTGTACATCCTTGCAAGTACTTAACATTTGTTGTTTACATTATTGTCATTCTAGAGAGAGTTTATTTTAATCTCCTTATGAAAGAGTATAATAAATAAGAGTAGCTGTAGAATGTTGAGTTCTGTGCATCAATTAGCTTAGTTGCTCAGTTAAAATGCTTTTAAATTGTAGATAACTTTCAATTATGTGCTCCCAGTTTGCTCTGGGGAATAGAAATTACTTTGATAAAAGTTGTAATAAAAGTTATAACAATATAAATGTCTGAGCTGTAATGACTGCAATAGTGACAAAAAGTGTACACAGATTCATTTTGTCCTAAGTGAAGTGCCAGCTTGTCCCAGAATATGTAAGATTACAGTTAAGGTTAAAATATGAGGAAAGTAATTTATTTTTTTTTCTTTATGGTATTTATACAAAAGAAAAATTTATGAAAGTTATAAAAATTTTGGCAAATTTTATTTATTTTTAAATTTTTATGTTATTAAAGCTTTTGCTAAATTGTGAAAGTTTAATGTAATTTGCCTAAAAGGCGAATTTTATGTCTCACCAAAATAGTTCTTCTGTGCTTTAGGTTGACTAATCATACACTTTATGCCAAAAAATAAAAAAGTCTTAATTTACGAAATATCTTTTTCCTAAATACACAGTGCCTTTTATATTTATTTTAAACATGCTTATTATCACCTAGTTAAAAAAATATAAATATATGTGTTTTCAAGACTTCTGATCCTATCTTAATCAAGCATTTAAACCTCCTCTAAATTTTTTTTAATTTTCCCTCATACAAAACTCTTAAATCTATAAAAAATAGCATAAAACTCTCAGAGTATGTTTTAAATCTGAAGCTATTTTAAACTTAACCACAGGGCCCCTGAAAAATTGCAAAGATTTATTTTATCACCTTTTGAAAGGAGAGTTGCCACAAGTAACTAGATTTGTTTGATGTACTCCATATTTCTTAAAAAGCTAACACTATTTTGAGAATTGGATAGTCAGAGTTGTTGAATGGGAGAGTACATTTTCCATTCATCTTGTTTACATAGGTAAAGCAAGTAAAATGATTTCAATGCGTGTGTTTAATGTAATTTTTTCAGAAAGTGAAGACTTTATGAAAGGTTCTGCATATTTGTTCTTCTGACCATGTTTTTACTCCTTGGGTAAAACTCCATCAAACTTTTCTGAGGTAGTTATATGATATACCCCTTCCCAGGTGGATCAGACAGCAAAGAATTCACCTGCAATGTTGGAGAGCCAGGTTCAATCTCTGGATTGGGAGGATCTGGAGAAAGGGCATGGCTACCCACTCCAGCATTCTTGCCTGGAGAATATCATGGAAAGAGGAGCCTGCAGGCTACAGTCCATGGAGTTACAAAGAGACACAACTGAGTGACTATACTTAATAGATGGTTTTACTCGTTTCTATCTTGATATTCTTGATTACCATAATAGATTCAACACAGCCATTAAGTCTTTGTCATCTCCAAATCATTCTGTCTCCATTTTATTCTAATGTTTCTCAGAAGTATCTGCACTATTTATGTCTTCAACAAACTAAAGCAGTCTGGGAGTCTTAGGAAAAGCACTGTACAAAGTATTCTGAACCATTTGATAAGTGGTTCACAATCTTAGTGCAAGGTTTTGATGCCTTTGTCGACATTACTGAGACAATTTCAGATCATCAGTTACTAATCATCCCAGGGTAATAGGGTTAGTGCAGCTTTTACACTTCATTTTCAATAGAAAAGTGAGAAATTCTTTTTGTGTCTTCTTAATCTAGCAATAACCTTTGAGTAGAAGTCTGTTTTCGAAAACTGAAATAAAATATTTTTAAAGTGGTATTTGATTCTTACAGACCTCCCCACCTCAATTTTGAAATTCATGTGTTTATTTAATTTTCATAGTAATGCAGTTTTCTACCCAGGGTCAATAAGAAAGCTGTTCTATTTGGCAGGATATAATTAACAAAACTGATTGCATGATCAACGTCATAGCTATAATGCTGCATTAGTGGGCAACTCATTTAACCAGTTGTGCTGAGCTATTAAGAAATAAAGATTGTTGATGCTTATAAAGCTTTGTGGTAAAGCATGCATGGAACTTAATTGCTGTCTCACAGTCAGTAAGAAAATTCACTCTTAATCAGGACATGCTATGCTATGCTATGCTAAGTCACTTCAGTTGTGTCCGACTCTGTGTGACCCCATAGACAGCAGCCCACCAGGCTTCCCTGTCCATGGGATTCTCCAGGCAAGAATACTGGAGTGGGTTGCCATTTCCTTCTCTAATGCATGAAAGTGAAAAGAGAAAGTGAAGTCGCTCCGTCATGTCCGACTCTTAGCGACCCCATGGACTGCAGCCTACCAGGCTCCTCTGTCCGTGGGATTTTCCAGGCAAGAGTACTGGAGTGGGGTGTCATTGCCTTCTCCGTAATCAGGACATGGACCTTCACAAATTATGAGAGCTTCAGTGAAGGAATTTACCCCCATTTATATATACTGCAGATCAAGTTTATGAAGAACAGTTTCATCCACTTGATTTCTTACCAGCAAGATAGCAAATAATAGAAGATTTGAAAAGTCCAATCTGAAATTCCATATGAGAACTTCTGTGTCTAACTTCTTTTCTTTAAAGTCTTTATCGAGCTTGTTATAATATTGCTTCTGTTTCACATTTTAGTATTTTGACTGTGATGTATGTGAGATCTTAGCTCCCTGACAAGGAATTATACTCACCAACTTATATTGGGAAGTGAAGCCTTAACCATTGCACCACCAGGGAAGTCCTTATAACTTAATCATAAGGGCTTAGTGGCTGTTCAGGACTTCCCTGGTGGCTCATTGGTGGCTCAAAGAATTACCTCTAAATTCAAGAACAAGACAAGGATGCCCACTTTCACCATTACTATTCAACATAGTTTTGGAAGTTTTGGCCACACCAATCAGAGCAGAAAAAGAAATAAAAGGAATCCAAATTGGAAAAGAAGAAGTAAAATTCTCACTGTTTGCAGATGACATGATCCTCTACGTAGAAAATCCTAAAGACTCCACCAGAAAATTACTAGAACTAATCAATGAATAGAGTAAAGTTGCAGGATATAAAATCAACACACAGAAATCCCTTGCATTCCTGTACATTAAAAATGAGAAAACAGAAAGAGAAATTAAGGAAACAATTCCATTCACCATTGCAATGAAAAGAATAAAATACTTAGGAATATATCTACCTAAAGAAACTAAAGACCTATATATAGAAAACTATAAAACACTGGAGAAAGAAATCAAAGAGGACACTAATAGATGGAGAAATATACCATGTTCATGGATTGGTAGAATCAATATAGTGAAAATGAGTATACTACCCAAAGCAATTTATAGATTCAATGCAATCCCCATCAAGCTACCAACGGTATTCTTCACAGAGCTAGAACAAATAATTTCTCAATTTGTATGGAAATACAAAAAAACTCAAATAGCCAAAGCTATCTTGAGAAAGAAGAAGGAACTGGAGGAATCAACCTGCCTGACTTCAGGCTCTACTACAAAGCCACAGTCATCAAGACAGTATGGTACTGGCACAAAGACAGGAATATAGATCAATGGAACAAAATAGAAAGCCCAGAGATAAATACACACACATATGGACACCTTATCTTTGACAAAGGAGGCAAGAATATACAATGGATTAAAGACAATCTCTTTAACAAGTGGTGCTGGGAAAACTGCTCAAACACTTGTAAAAGAATGCAACTAGAACACTTTCTAACACCATACACAAAAATAAACTCAAAATGGATTAAAGATCTAAATGTAAGACCAGAAACCATAAAACTCCTAGAGGAAAACATAGGCAAAACATTCTGACATACATCACAGCAGGATCCTCTATGACCCACATCCCAGGATATTGGAAATAAAATCAAAAATAAACAAATGGGACCTAATTAAACTTAAAAAGCTTCTGCACAATAAAGGAAACTATAAGCAAGGTGAAAAGACAGCCTTCAGAATGGGAGAAAATAATAGCAAATGAAGCAACTGACAAAGAATTAATCTCAAAAATATACAAGCAACTCCTACAGCTCAATTCCAGAAAAATAAATGACCCAATCAAAAAATGGGCCAAATAACTAAATAGATATTTCTCCAAAGAAGACATACAGATGGCTAACAAACACATGAAAAGATGCTCAACATCACTCATTATCAAAGCAATGCAAATCAAAACTACTATGAGGTAGCATTACATGCCAGTCAGAATGGCTGCAATCCAAAAGTCCACAAGCAATAAATGCTGGAGAGGGTGTGGAGAAAAGGGAACCCTCTTACACTGTTGGTGGGAATGCAAACTAGTACAGCCACTATGGAGAACAGTATAGAGATTCCTCAAAAAACTGGGAATAGAACTGCCTTATGATCCAGCAATCCCACTGCTGGGCATACACACTGAGGAAACCAGAATTGAAAGAGACATGTGTACCCCAATGTTCATAGCAGCACTGTTTACAATAGCCAGGACTTGGAAGCAACCTAGATGTCCATCTGCAGATGAATGGATAAGAAAGCGGTGGTACATATACACAATGGAGTATTACTCAGCCATTAAAAATAATACATTTGAATCAGTTCTAATGAGTTGGATGGAACTGGAGCCTATTATACAGAGTGAAGTAAGTCAGAAAGAAAAACACAAATACAGTATACTAACGCATATATATGGAATTTAGAAAGATGGTAACAATAACCCTATTTACGAGACAGCAAAAGAGACATTGATGTATAGACCAGACTTTTGGACTCTGGGACCGGGAGAGGGTGGGATGATATGGGAGAATAGCATTGAAATATGTATAATATCATATCTGAAATGAGTCGCCAGTCCAGGTTCGATGCCTGATAACAGATGCCTGGGGCTGGTACACTGGGATGACCCAGAGGGATGGTATGGGGATGGAGGAGGGAGGAGGGTTCAGGATGGGGAACACATGTATACTTGTTGTGGATTAATTTTGATGAATGGCAAAAGCAATACAATATTGTAAAGTTAAGCAAAATAAAATTTTAAAAACAACAACAAAAAAGAATTTGCCTGCAATGCAGACCTGGGTTCGATGCTTGGTTTGAGAATATCCCCTGGAGGAGGGCATGGCAACTCACTCCAGTACTCTTGCCTGGAGAATTTCACGGACAGAGGAGCCTGGGGAGCTACAGAACATAGGATTGTAAAGAGTCAGACACAACATAAGCGACTAAACATCAGCAGCAAGCAGTTACTCAATACCGTGCAGCTACTGAACAGTAAGTCAAAGAGACACATGGGGTTTTACAAATCTCACTGACCATGCAAGTGATCAGACCAAACTACTGAGACCTGACATTTTGTGATTAATAATCATTTTTAGGCACTATTTATGATTACCAAGGGAGAAACTAAAAGGAAATTTTTCAAAGATGTAGAAATTTAGAAAAAAATGATGCAATGTTTTTTTCAGTGGAGTGTGGGGCATTTTATAGAATTGAACTGCCTAATATGGTGGCTCGGGCAGTAAAGAATCTGCCTGCAATGCAGGAGACACAGGAGATGCAGATTTGATCCCTGGGTTGGGAAGATCCTCTGGAGAGGAAATGGCAACCCACTCCAGTATTCTTGCCTGAAGAATCCCATGGGCAGAGGAGTCTGGCAGGCTATACAGTTCTCTGGGCTGCAGAAGAGTCAGACACGACTGAGTGACTAAACAACAACATGGAAGACAAAAAATTACATAAAATAAAAATCCAGTTATTCAGTCACATAATCTATATATGAGAGCTTAATAGACATATCTGGCTAATGGTTACTGTATTGGAGAGTCCAGTTATACGTGTCTCATTATTGTACAAGCTTCTATTGGAAGCAGTGGCTCAGAGAATCCTTTAGTGGATTCTTTGCTTTTATAGGGATTTGTGATTTTGATTGTCTTTTTAGTATGTTTCTGTTTCTATCAACTCAGATATGTTCTAACTCAGGATAATAACTGAGTTGCCTTAATAACAGTGTTGCAAGCGGTTGTTTTCCATAGCAATTCAAATAAATTGTATCTGATGCATCCTCTAGAAAAAATGACATCACACAATTCATTGACCCATATTAAACAGTTTTGCATCTACTAGCAAGTTCATTTAAGTGTATCTGAATACCAATGTATACGTCTAGTCTCCAAATTTCCTTTGGATATGTTTTAACTCACTAGCTCCTTCTGAAAAATGACAAATGAAATCTTTAACACAGGTTCATTTTAGAATTTTCTAAGAGTCATGAATTTACATTTTTGGAAAATATACTTTGGCATTCTATCTCTCATATTTTGAAGTGATTCATTTTTTTCTTGTATACAATATCTTTAAAGCAAAACAATGAAGACTGTCATTAACTATTTCAATTTGGACAATGTAGTTCATAAAACATTTCTAAGCAAACTGCAGAGATATAGTTCAATTGTGATTGCTTAGTCAATAAATGCAATCTGTGTTAGAAATAGCTTTTCTTATTGTTCTACTAGGCATTTAGCTTGCTATCCTTGGAAAAAGTTGACGTTTTTGCAACATATGTACTTGTTTCTGTATAGCAAGCTCCAGAGAGACTGTTGCTACCAATTTTATTATCTTGGATTTGGTTAACCAGCACTCTTATCTTGTTACCATTATATTCCTTTTCCCTGACAGTAATATACTTTGGCCACAGGAGTTTTAAGCATGGCATCATTTTAATATTACCACCTTTAACTGCATTTTAATTCCCAAACCCAAGAAGAGTTTGTTGGGTTGGAAGCCCATTTAAATGGACACAGTTAGCTGCCTGGCCTTGATAATTCCCCAGTGATAACTAACTCTGCATGCAGAGTGCCGAGCACCTGTAAGTGATCCCTTGTCTGTCCTCTCACCCTGACCCCAGTCCAATGAAAGCACAGTCCCTGAGGTGGCACCAGGTTCAACTTCTCAAGTGT
Organism: Tragelaphus eurycerus; assembly: GCA_935064755.1. Taxonomy (NCBI): domain Eukaryota; kingdom Metazoa; phylum Chordata; class Mammalia; order Artiodactyla; family Bovidae; genus Tragelaphus; species Tragelaphus eurycerus. The sequence continues at coordinate 1,210,618 of CAKXYN010000074.1, forward strand.
TTTTTTATTTTTTTTCTCAAGAACAGACTGTTGGACTTAAGTGGAAGAACCTGGAGCCTGTTATACAGAGTGAAGTAACTCAGAGAAAAACAAATATTGTATATTCACGCATATATATGGAATCTTGAAAAACAATACAATGAACCTAATTGCAGGGCAGGAATAGAAACACAGATGTAGAGAAGGGACTTGGGACACAGAGGGGGAAAGAGAGAGTGGGATGAATTGAGAGAGGAGCATTGCAATATATACGTTTCCATGTGTAAAACAGATAGCCAGTGGGAAGTTGGCTGTAAACACAGGGAGCTCAGCTCAGAGCTCTGTGATGACCTAAGTGGGTGGGAATGGAGGGCAGAGTAGGAGGGAAGCTCAACAAGGAGGGGATAAATGTATGTGTATAACTGATTCTCTTTGTTGTACAGTAGAAACTAGCACAACATTGTAAGGCAATTATGTACCAATTAAAAATTTAAAAATTTAAAAAAAAATTAACACCAAAAAAGAACAGAAAATTTTTAACATAGGAGTTCTATTTTCTTGTGAGGCAGTAACAAATCTTTAGATATAGGGATACACCAGGACGCAGTGACAATAGTTATAATGTGCAGCCAGTTTTGGGAGCCCTGCCACATCCTCAGCTGTGATCCCTTCATCCCCTCTTCACTTTGTGCTCTGACCCATCTGTTTCTCTTCTAGTCCTAGGATGCAGATTAAAGAAGGAAAAGACAACCCACTCCAGTACTCTTGCCTAGAAAATCCCATGGACGGAGGAGCCTGGTGTCCATGGGGTCACAAAGAGTCGGACACGACTGAGTGACTTCACTTTCACTTTCAGATCATTTGATATTGTCCCTTTGCTGGGCTGTTTGGTTTTCCTTTACTTATTTCAGTCTTGTCTTTTTACTTTCCCTTTAGGTGGTTTTCATTGATTCATTTTCAAGGTAACTGATTCTTTCCTCAGCTGTCAAATCTAACGATCAATCTGTTAAAGAAATTCTTTATCTTTGTTATTTTTAAATTTCTAGTATTTGCAGCTGATTCTTCCATTCAACCTTTTCCATGACAGCCTATAAAATACTAAGTTTAATTTCTTTAAATTCCCTGCTGATTTTTCCAACAACTGTATCACAACTGGCTCTGACGATTGTCTCTTCACCTAAAGTGCTGTCTCTTCAAACTGTGTGTTTTGCCTTTTTGTAAGCTTCATGCTTCTTTATTGAAAGCAAAAATGTTGCCCTGGATAGCAGATACTAAAGAAAATACTTGTGTGCTTGGAGACAGACACAGCCAATCTGTTAACCAATCTTGATGCTGTGATGGCTAGAGCAAATGGAAGAATAGTTCTTGGGGCATCAGTAACAGGTGTCTGCTGTCCAGCGTGCACTTCTGAGCTGTATCATCTTTAACTGTGCTTCCTACTTATAATTTGGAAAGCTCCTACATGCTCTCAGTGTGAGGAATAGTGGGAATAAGTTTCAGAATTAATTGCTTAATAACAGATATCTACAGATGGTAAGGAGAAGGCAATGGCACCCCACTCCAGTACTCTTGCCTGGAAAATCCCATGGATGGAGGAGCCTGGTAGGCTGCAGTCCATGGGGTCGCAAAGAGTCCGACACGACTGAACGACTTGACTTTCACTTTTCCCATTCATGCATTGGAGAAGGAAATAGCAACCCTTTCCAGTGTTCTTGCCTGGAGAATCCCAGGGATGGTGGAGCCTGATGGGCTGCCGTCTATGGGGTAGAACAGAGTTGGACATGACTGAAGTGACTTAGCAGCAGCAGCAGCATCGATGGTAAAGCTGTCACGAGTCACTGAGGGATGTGGCAGCTATTTAAATACAGTTTAAGGAAAAAAAATGTGGAGTTAATGTGTTCTATCAGAGGGCATCTGATGACCTTATACGGATGCCACTTGGAATTACAGAGGCGGGGTTGTCCTGAATGTTCGTGTAAGTAGCCATCGTGGTGTGAAGTCATACTGAATCCTCCATTTTTGTGTTTCTGTCTCTCTATCCAATCTATTGATGACTCAACAAATGGGCCCTGTTTCTGGTTTCTGATTTTATACTTGAAACAATACACATAGCATTTGTGACAGAGCACATTTGGGTGCAAGGTGAGAATTTAGAGATCATCGTCCTCTTCAGAAACTGTGAGTATTCTTTGGAGTGGGGAGGTAGTGTTACCAACTTGGGAGCTGGGCTGGGTTTGGGGTTTGTAGTTGCCATGGTTACCCTCACTGAACCGAAAATCTCACATTACTCTATGAATCTGTGCCTCAATTTTTTTCTTGGCTTTGAATCTTCCCTTTGTGCTGCTCTCCAAAGAGACTGTCTCTTGCAGCTCTCCTTTCTATATTCAGTTTTTTAGTAAACTTACAAGTAACTTTACCTGGCACTTGTGAGTTTAGTGGTGGTGAGTTGTAGAGAACATCATTTTCTGATGTTCTATTATAGCATAATTTTTGCAGGTAATGTGAACCTGAGTCTTGGGGAAGTGGCCTTCCTAACTTTTCCTATCTTTCCTCCAGATATAGTGCTGGACCTAGAACATAGTCTGGGCTTCTCTGATGGCTCAGGTGGTAAAGAATCTGTCTGCAGTGCAGGAGACCCATGTTCAATCCCTGGATCAGGAAGATTTCCTGGAGGAGGATGTGGCAACCCACTCCAGCATTCTTGCCTGGAGAATTCCATGGACAGAGGTACATTTCAGATTACAATCCATGTAGTCTCAAAGAGTTGGACACGACTGGCACACACACACACACACACACACACACACACACACACACACAGAGTACATATTCCTACATTCTGTCAGCAATGTGGCCTTTTTATTTTCTCCTAGACCCCCTTCCCTCAGTCACATTGAGTTTCAATCAATGCCCTAATTGATCATGCATTTTTATAATATCATTATTTGAATAAGAATTGTATGTACAATTGACCCTTGAACAACATGAATTTGAACTGCATGGGCCCACTTACACATGGAATTTTTTCAAATAGTAAATATGACAGTACTACATGACAGCGTTTATGGAAGCTGAGGATATGGAACCTAAGATATGAGGAACTCAGCATATGGATGAACTGCATATACAGAGGGCTGACTATACAGTTATACTTGAAGTTCCAACTGTGCAGCGGTAAGTCCCCCAGGCCCCATGTTGTTTAAGAATCAACTATATACATTTTGTGTGCAATGTAATGATTTACTCTACATATACAAAGTGAATAATTACAGTCAGGCTAGTTAAAGAGAATGCATTTTGGTCCATAAGCATTTGTTTAATGTAAATAAATACATAGGTGCACACATACATACTAGAGAGATAAATTTAAATTTCATAAGGGTGTTTTTATAAGTATGATCCATAATATATTTGGGGACAAGTCTATACTAAAAAATTATTTGTTATCTATATGAAATTTAAATTTACCTGAGTGTCATGGACCCTACCTGATGACCCATAGAGGAGAAATAGGGGTTACAGCTTTAGTAGTGAATGACATTCCTCTCTTGCTGCTGTTGTGGCTTTCTATCCATATGCTCAGGCTACAGGCTTTGCTCATTTAGATTAAAATTAATGCTCAGATTACTAGTCACTGGAAAAGGGGAACTTTACAGAGGTTGCTATTTCCTTCCCTGGTGAGCACCAAGGGAAAGGGTTTTCACCATTAACCCGTCTTCCTTCAAGCAATAGGTGGGTTTCTTGGATGTCAAGCATGAAAGAGCATGCTTACTTTTATTAGAAACCACCAGATTGTCCTCTGAAGTGGCCATATCATTTTGCAATCCCATCAGCAATGAATCAGAGTTCATCTTGCTTGACATCCTTACCAGCATTTGCTGTTGTCAGTACTCCAGATATTTTGCCATTCTAATAGATGTGTGGGCTTCCCAGGTTACTCAGTGGTAAAGAATCCACCTGTCAATGCAGGAGATATGGATTCGATACCTGGGTCAGGAAGATCCCCTGGAGGAGGAAATGGCAACTCACTCCAGTATCCTTGCTTGGAAAATTCCATGGTCAAAGGAGCTTGGTGGGCTATAATCCATGAGGTCTCAAAAGAGTCAGACATGACTGAGCATACACACACTATAGATGTGTAGTAGTATCTCACTCTTGTTTTAATTTGCATTTCCCTGATGACTTTCGACATGGAAACTTTTTTCAATATTATTTGCCATCTGTATACTTTCTTTGGTGAGTTGAGTTTTATGGATTTTGGATCACTTAAAAAGTTTTTTTTAACAATTTCAAAAACAATTTAAATAGTTTTTTTTTTTTCCCTTCCATTGAGTTTAAAGAATTCTTTTTGTATTTTCAATAACATTTTTTTAATCAGATATGACTTTTGAAATTTTTCTCCTAGCTTGTGACTTCTCTTCTCATTCTTTTTTACAGTGTAGATGTTTTTAATTTTAATGAAGTCCAGCTTATTATTTTGTGCATGATCATGCCTTTGATGCTCTCTCCAAAATGTCCCTACTGTATCCAGTCATCTAACTTTTCATCTGTGTTTCCTAGGTGGAGCTAGTGGTAAAAAAAATCTGCCTGCCAGTGTAGGAGACAGTAGAGATATAGGTTGGATCCCTGAGTTGGAAAGATCCTCTGGAGAAGGAAATGGCAATCCATTGGAGTATTGTTCTCTGGAAAATTCCATGGACAGAAGAACCTGGCAGGTCACAGTCCATGGGGCCCCAGAGTCTGACGTAACTGAGCACAACCTCTAGTAGTTTTAAGTTTTACATTTAGGTCTGTGTTCTCTTTTGAGTTAATTTTTGTGAAGGGTGTAAGATCTATGTCTAGATTCATTTTTGGCACGGTGGTGGTTTTGTCTCTAAGTCGTGTCTGACTCTTGTGACCCCATGGACTGTAGCCTTCCAGGCTCCTTTGTCCATGGGATTCTCCAGTCAAGAATACTGGAGAGAGTTTCCATTTCCTTCTCCAGGTGATCTTCCCAACCAGGAATTTAATCCGGGTCTCCTGCCTTTAGGGCAGATTCTTCACCCACTGAGCTACAAGGGAAGATCTTTTGGCATGAAGACACCCAATTATTCCAGGACCATTTGTTGAAGAGACTATCTTTGCTGTATTGTATTGCCTTTTCTCTTTTGTCAAAGATCAACTGACTATGTTTGTGGGAATTTATTTCTGGGATCTTTATTCTTTCCCACTGATCTATTTGTTTGTTCTTTTGCCAATACCACACTCTCTTGGATTACTATATCTTTATAATTAACCTTGAAGTTCAATAATAGCCAAGCCTCCAACTATATTCTTTAATATTGTGTTGGCCATTTTATGTCTTTTGCCTCTCCATATAAATTTTAGAATCAATTTTCTAATCTCCACAAAATTACTGATTGGGATTGTGTTTGGATTGTATTGTATCTTTAGGTCAAGTAGGGAAGAACTGACATCTTGACAATATTCATTCTTCTTGTCCATGTATATGGCACATGTTTCCATTTATTTTGTTCTTCTCTAATTCTTTTCTTCAGAATTTTCTTCATATACATCTTGACATTCATCAAAATGAATCTGCCATATATACATCTTGTACATATCTTTTTTGTGAGCGTACATGTTCAGTCTCTCAGCTGTGTCTGACTCTTTGCAACCTCATGGACTACAACCCACAAGGCCTCTCTGTCCATAGAATTTTCCATTCAAGAATACTGGAGGGGGTTACCATTTCCTTCTCCAGGGGATATTCCCAACCCAGGGACCAAACCTCTGTCTCCTGTGTCTCCTGCACTGGCAGATGGGTTCTTCTGAGCTACCTGGGAAGTCTATTTTGTTTGAGATATATCTAAATATTTCATTTTTAGATGCTAATATAAGTGATATTGTGGTCTTCATTTTAGATTCTACCTGTTCATTGCTGGCTCATATGCTTTTAAGCCTTTGGCATATTATCCTGATCCTATTTCATAACACTCTATTGTTCATTCCCAACTGCTCATTTGGCAACTCTGACCTCTATATTTTCTAGATTCATTGGATTCATACCAGTCCATAATTCTACACCCAATGGCTTAAAGGTCTTCATTGTTTCCACATAAATTTAAGATGAAATGACTTATCAATATATTTTACAAGACAATAAATACATTTTCACAGTCCCTTTTAAACTTTAAAGGCATATATACTTTTTGTGTAGAATTGAAAGGCATTGATAATGTTCCCTATTATCTGTAGGGATTTGCCTTTTTTATTTAAGAACAACTATTTCATCTTATCTAATGATGTGTCAACATTCAGCTCATTCTATCATTATTTTGTGATGTGAATTTTTTTAAAATTAAAATAAGACTTCATCCTTTTTAATGTCTAGTATAGTAACATTATTTCTCTTTGGGTGATAAGTCCCTTCATCAAGAAATCTTTTGAAACATCTCTCAATCAATTTTATTGTTTTATGTGAAGTTGGAGTTTATGGACTTGTAGGAAAATGAAAAAGGGCAAGCATCCTTTCTAAATCAGCAAACTTTATATATTAACATATATCTTTTTCTGATCTTATCTTGTTTTATCTTCTTTAAAACATTTTCAAACTTTGCCAACTTTTAATTTGAAGATTCAAAATATGCTGAACAAAAGTCTTGCCCTTTATAGTGAGAACCCTAGGAAATATGCCTATAAGTGGCTATTCTAACAGGAAATATTTCAAGTGTCTTTCACAACTAAATAACTTTTCATGACCCTAGTGATCTTATCTTATAGGTTTAGTATCCATTATAAATTAATCTAGTCTCCTCAGTATCTGCTTCTTATCACATTGTTCCACTACATTTGAAAAAGTTAACAGAAGGAAAATGGTTCAATAAGAGCTAAAGCTATTCTTTTGTTGGCCCAATTGGATTGTTAACTTACAACTGAGCTTTGTTAACTTATTTAAATAGGCTACTTCTTTTTCGATTCTGAGTGTATAACAATTGTTTGCAAATGCTTTCATAAATACAAGAGAAGATTAGCATATCAATAGAGTAAAAATAAAAAGCACATTATCAGATACAGAAAAAAAAAAGTTGACAAAAATGCAACTCTTTCAACATAAAAACAATCAACAAATTAGGAATAGAAGAAAACTACTTTAACAGGATGCCAAAAATTCAGAAAAAATAAAATTAAAGGCACTAAATCAATAAATAGTATTTAGAAAGAATTTATGTTGCATATTAAAATAGTTCACCAACTAAGAACCTTCAAATTGAGAGACTGATATGAAATTCAAGAGTATAAAATTACCAGATACTTATAAAGTAAAAATGAGGATGTGATATATCCTTTTCATTAACTGGTTATCATGATGATGGTTTTTATATGGCAGAGGATTTGTTAAAAGTGATTCTCTCTTACCTTTTTTAGAAAGATGACTTAAGATTTTTATGATTGTCAGAAGAATCTACAAGAAACAATACAACAAAATTTTGGTTACATTCATTAAATAAGCTAAATTTAGTGTGGTTTAATGGTTTCAGTTGGTTCAGTTTAGTCTCTCAGCTGTGTCCAACTCTTTGTGACCCCATGGATTGAAGCACACCAGGATTCCCTGTCCATCACCAACTCCTGGAGCTTGCTCAAACTCATATCCATTGAGTCGGTGATGACATCCAACCATCTCATCCTCTGTCATCCCCTTCTCCCACCTTCAATCTTTCCCAGCATCAGGGTCTTTTCCTGTGAGTCAGTTCTTCTCATCAGGTGGTCAAAGTATTGGAACTTCAGCTTCAGTATCAGTCTTTACAATGAATATTCAGGACTGATTTCCTTTAGGATGGACTGGTTGGATCTCCTTGCAGTTCAAGGGACTCTCAAGAGTCTTCTCCAACACCACAGTTCAAAAGCATCAATTCTTAGGTGCTCAGATTTCTTTATAGTCCAACTCTCACATCCACACATGACTAATAATAATAATAATAATAATAATAAAACATAGCTTTGACAAGATGGACCTTTGTGGGCAAACTAATATCTCTGCTTTTTAATATGCTGTCTAGGTTGGTCATAGCTTATTTTCCAAGGAGCAAGTGTCTTTTAATTTCATGGCTGCAGTCAACATATGCAGTGATTTTGGAGCCCCCCAAAATAAAGTCTGTCACTATTTCCATTGATTCCCCATCTATTTGCCATGAAGTGATGGGACCAGATGCCATGATCTTAGTTTTCTGAATGTTGAGTTTTAAGCCAACTTTTCAGTCTCCTCTTTCACTTTCATCAAGAGACTCTTTAATTCTTCACTTTCTGCCATTAGGGTGGTGTTATCTGTGTATTTGAGGTTACTGATATTTCATGGTTATTGATATTACACAGATAATGTGCTTTTATTTGCTTAGGGAAATTCTCAAGCCCAGTCCCCATTTTGTATTTAATTTTTACTTTATAATGACAGTGTATGAAAAATTCACAGCTAACATCATACTCAAAGGTAAAAGACTGGAAGCTTGCAATCTCAGATCAGGAAAAAACAGAGACACGTACTTTCCCACTCCTCTTCAACACAGTATTGAAAGTCCTATCCAGAGTAAGTAGCTAGCTAGATAGGTAGGTAGGTCGATAGGTTGTGTTGTCTCTCAGTCATGTCTGACTCTTTGCAGTCCTTTGGACTGTAGCCTGTCAGCCTCTTCTGTCCATGGAATTTTTCAGGCAAGAACACTGGAGTGCATAGCCATTCCCTTTTCCAGAAGATCTTCCCAACCCACAGATCAAGCCCATGTCTCCTATGCCTCCTTCATTGCACACAGATTCTTTACCCGCTGAGCCATCATGGAAGTCTAGGTAGATAGATCCAAATTGGAAAGAAACATTTTTCATAGGTGCTAAAAGGTGAGCACAGAAGAACTGATGCTTTTCAACTGTGGTGTTGGAGAAGACTCTTGAGAGTCCCTTGGACTGCAAGGAGATCCAACCAGTCCATCCTAAGGAGATCAGTCTTGGGCGTTCATTGGAAGGACTGAAGCTGAAACTGAAACTCCAATACTTTGGCCACGTAATGTGAAGAGTTGACTTACTGGAAAAGTCCCTCATGCTGGGAGGGATTGAGGGCAGGAGGAGAAGGGGATGATAGAGGACGAGATAGCTGGATGGCATCACTGCCTCGATGGGCATGGTATTGAGTGAACTCCAGGAGTTGGTGATGGACAGGGAGGCCTGGTGTGTTGCAATTCATGGGGTTGCAGAGTCGGACACAACTGAGAGACTGAACTAACTAACTAACATCATACATAATGGTGAAAAACTATATGCATTCCTTCTAAGATCCAGAGCCAGAGACCACTGTCCACTGTGTCCACTTTCATTCAACATTGCACTGCAGGATTTAGTCTGGGCAACCAGAGAATAAAAGGAGACAAAAGTCATTAACTTGAAGAGAAAGTAAAATTGTTTGTCCTCAGGTAACATAATCTATATGGAAAATTCTGACAGTATACACTTGAAAAAATAATTAGAATTAATAGGCAAGTTCAGCAAGGTTTCAGGGTATAAGATCAATATACAAAAATCAGTTGTATTTCTAGATACTTTCAAAGAACAATCTGTAAATGAAATTAAGAAAGCAATCCCATTTCTAATATCATTATGAAAGTGTAGCCTGTGGTCTTGTATGGCTAATTTCTCTTTTGAGATATTTCTGAACTAACCATTCTAACCTAATTCTGTATTCTACATTAGTCAACTAGGCTAAACTGCTTTTGGTGCCGAACTTCTGTTTATGTTAAGTTTTCTTGCATATACTCTAACCTCTGCTGCCTGGAACATGCTATCTGTCCCTCTTACCCCAATGCTTATACTAATTTCTACACAACACTTTTTTCCCCCCTTAAAGTATTACCTAACATCTCAGTTTTGGTGGTCTTTTTCTCCATTTCTTCAATGTTTACTTCCCAATATTTTAATTTAATTATGTTTTCTTTGCAATGTCCTACTTGACAGTATATTTCATGAAGTTTTAAACCCTATATAATGTTCAACATTGAATATTTCCTGCCTAATTCATTGTCTGGCATAGAGCAAGCATAGGGGAATCCTTCTAAAATCAACTATTGTGATACTGTATAACTGTATACAAAGCTGTGCAATTATAATGTCTAACTCATTTACTGAGACTTTTGTTTTTCTATAACACTGTGAGTTCTCTCTATGTCATAATCAGTTTGTTCTCTGATCTAGGCCTGCTGAAGCAGGTTCAATATATATTTGGCAAATACACCAATGAACAGATGAATGCCTTTGGCAGAATTGATGTTATATAGTTCATGGGTTAAAATTTCCATAGATGGAAGACAAATTCTGACTCCATAAGTTAGCAATTGTGTCACTTTAGCACTTTAGAGGGATTGTTTTCTTCATAACTTAGTCACCATAAAATAAGTATACAGTGTCGAGTGAATTATTATTATGATAAAATGAGATAGTACATGTAGTGTTTAAAACAGTGCTTGGTGCCTAATTAGTGCTCTATAATTGTGAAATTTCATTAGGGAAATAAAGCATTTTAAAAACATTAAGACTAAAGGAAGAAGGAAAGAACAAATATTTAATAAAAGGAAAAAATGTTCTTAAACTGTGCACAGAAACAATATTTGATTACTTGTGAATGCTTTGCTAATAAGTTTGTATGATACTTGAGTAATTAGTTTTTTAATACACAGGCTAAATTTCCTATTAAAACAGAAAACAATCTCCAAAAAAGCAAGTTCAGTTTAAGAACTATGTATCTCACTATTAAATGGCAAACAAAATTGAAAATTAAATTATTTCTTAACATTCAACGTATTATTCTCAAAATACATAAACTGTCAGATAAGACTGAAAGTATCCTCAACAAGATCTGCAAATGAGGATGTCTATTGGTTGTGGTGCAATTTATTTATTTTAGAAAGAAAGATATAAATTTGAATTCCAATGAGCTAAGAAAAATTTATGACAATTTGGAGAAAATCAACTCAATATTGTCCATTAATGAATTGGAAATAGTTTAGAATGAGACCAATTGACAAAGACATATTTTACCAATTAGTAAGTACATTACAGGTAGAAATGATTATTCAGCACAGTTTTGAATGTGGCCGGAAGCAAATATTACAATCATAGTTTAATATAGAGCAATGTGTGATGTATATTGTGAACACTTACATAATTGGCCTTGATTGTAATCATCCCTCTACATCTGGTCTCATTAAAACACTTTCCTAATGAGTATATGAATGTGAGTCTGAGTGACCTCCGAGAGCTGGTGATGGATAGGGAGGCCTGGCGTGCTGCAGTTCATGGGGTCGCAAAGAGTCGGACACGACTGAGTGACTGATCTGATCTGATCTGATCTGAATGAGTATATGGGGGAGTTCAGTTCAGTTCAGTCGCTCAGTCATGTCCGAATCTTTGCGACCCCATGAATCGAGCACACCAGGCCTCCCTGTCCATCACCAGCTCCTGGAGTTCACTCAGACTCACATCCATCGAGTTGGTGATGCCATCCAGCCATCTCATCCTCTGTCGTCCATTCTCCTCCTGCCCCCAATCCCTCCCAGCATCAGAGTCTTTTCCAAAGGGAAGGGGGAGGGAGGAGGGTTCAGGATGGGGAACACGTGTATTCTGGTGGCGATCCATCTCCATGTATAGTAAAAGTAATACAATATTGTAAAGTTAAGAAAAATTAAAATAATAATAATAATAAAATAAAATAAAAAAAAAAAAAACAACTTAAAAAAAAAAAAAAAAAGAGTCAACTCTTCTCATGAGGTGGCCAAAGTACTGGAGTTTCAGCCTCAGCATCATTCCTTCCAAAGAAATCCCAGGGCTGATCTCCTTCAGAATGGACAGGTTGGATCTCCTTGCAGTCCAAGGGACTCTCAAGAGTCTTCTCCAACACCACAGTTCAAAAGCATCAATTTTTCGGCGCTCAGCCTTCTTCACAGTCCAGCTCTCACATCCATACATGACCACAGGAAAGACCATAGCCTTGACTAGGCAAACCGTTGTTGGCAAAGTAATGTCTCTGCTTTTGAATATGCTATCTGGGTTGGTCATAACTTTCCTTCCAAGGAGTAAGTGTCTTTTAATTTCATGGTTGCAGTCACCATCTGCAGTGATTTTGGAGCCCAGAAAAATAAAGTCTGACACTGTTTCCACTGTTTCCCCATCTATTTCCCATGTAGTGATGGGACCAGATGCCATGATCTTCGTTTTCTGAATGTTGAGCTTTAAGCCAACCTTTTCACTCTCCACTTTCACTTTCCTCAAGAGGCTTTTTGGATACCATAGGTTTAGAAATTTGGTGATTTGTAAACAATGTTATGGATATGCTTTGTCCAGCTATCACAGTTCAAGTGCAGTATACATGCTTTTAGAAGGCATCATGTTGCAAAAGGATGCAAAATTTGGAGGTAGAAACGCTATAGATGAAATGAAGCACTTTGCACTTCTAAGAGCAAGATTGTGAATTTATCATTTTTATAGTCTCAATTTTTCTTTTATAAAATTGGCATGATATGTTTACGTCATTTTTCTGGTGGTAAGATTTAAATAGCCAAACACACACACACACACACACACACACACACACTGACGTAGATATGTCAGTTAACTTTAAATTGTTCTCTGTCACAAACACTGACTATAAAAAGCCACTTCAGTGACTGCTAACTCTTCCTTGGTGGCTCAGTGGTAAAGAACCTGCCTGCCAATGCAGGAGACATGGATTCAATCCCTGGGTTGGGAAGATTCCCTGGAGAAGGAAATGGCAACCCACTCTGCTATTCTTACCTGGGAAATCACATGCACAGAGGAGCCAGGTGGGCTACATTCCATGGTGTAGCAAAAGTCAGACATGACAAGCTATAGAGAATGCAGTTAGATATGATTGACTACATGGTACAGGTATAAGACCTTTCTATGAACTCTCTGAGTAATTTAGGTTGAAGTGAAGCAGTGAAGTCGCTCAGTTGTGTTCAACTCTGCGACCCCATGGACTGTAGCCCACCAGGCTCCTTGGTCCATGGGATTTTCCAGGCATGAATACTGGAGTGGGTTGCCCTTAGGTTGGTACCCAGAAAAACTTAAGGAAAAGTGTTTCTAATATTCTGAAAAGCCTTATAAACAGCATGAGGTTAGACTTTCTCTTTTATCAAGTCTTGTCATTTTGAATTTTTAAATGTTTTTCAGACTGTTTATTTTTATTTTTAAAAATTTTATTTTATTTAACTTTACAATATTGTATTGGTTTTGCCATATATCAAAATTAATCTGCCACAGGTATACATGTGTTCCCCATCCTGAACCCTCCTCCCTCCCCATACCATACCTCTGGGTCATCCCAGTGCACCAGCCCCAAGCATCCAGTATCGTGCATCGAACCTGGACTGGCGAGTCGTTTCATATATGATATTATACATATTTCAATGCCATTCTCCCAAATCATCCCACCCTCTCCCTCTCCCAGAGTCCAAAAGACTGTTATATATATCAGTGTCTCTTTTGCTGTCTCGTATACAGGGTTATTGTTACCATCTTTCTAAATACTTAATAAATATTGATAGGTTTAGATTAATGTCAGACATTTTGTTCTTGATGTTATATTTTTTTCCTACCTGTCTTTTATTTCTTTTCCATTCCTGCTTTGTTTGGGGTTCTTTGAGTATTTATTTTCACTATTACATGTTATTTCTGGCATTGGAATTTTAGATATTTTTCTTTGTATTAAATACTAGTGATTGCTCTAAACGAGCTTATGATATGCCTTTTTAATTTATAACATATCCTGCCAAACAGTAAACAACTTTGCAAACATTAAAAGAAACATGCACACTGTAAAGTTAAAAGCACATAGGGTTTAGAAGTAACCATGCGGAAAAGAAGGAGGCAGAAACGACAACCTACTCCAGTATTTGTGCCTGAAAAATCCCATGAACAGAGGAGCCTGGCTGGCGGGCTACAGTCCACAGGGTCTCAGAGTCAGACATGACTGAGCAACTAAACATGCAGCATGCCCGGCGGGAAAGATGCATCCTGGGTTTGTTTTTCATAGTTATTTGAATCCAGTTTCTACTAATTCCAATGTGTGAGGTGTGTAGCTGCTCCTGCCGCTTCTGAGTCTCTTGACAATGAGTCATATTTTCCTGCTTCTTTTTATGTTTCACAGTTTTAGAATGAGATTTTTAGACGTGGGTTATAAAAGCAGAGGAGAGTTTGAAGTAAATATTTTTTACCCTTGGCCAGGATGCTACCAGAGGGATCAGAGGCAATCGTTTCTCTCTCTGAGCTAGGTCTGGGCTGTATTATACCTAAAATTATAACCAGATTACCCCTGGTTTCAAATATTTTGAAGGCAACATCAGGATTTCTTAATCAAAAGAGAGCTAGCAAATCTTAAAAGTTCTCTTTCTGCTTTACAGTGTATCACCAGTTGCCAAATAGCTCTTCAACTCTCAGCTTCACAACCACATACAACTTTGTCTTTCCCTTATTGTCCTGTTTCTGGCCTATAGCAGGATTCTATTTGACAGGAACACTGTCCGTTCATTTAGAAATGTGAACTGTTCATTCACTTAGAAATGTGAAACTGCATGAAAAAAAAAAAAAAAAATCAGCTGGCTTTTTTAATCCCACTTGTGGAGGTTTCATTACCTTACCCATCGTTCCTCCAGTAATGAAATCAGCCCTGATGTTCTTTTGTACTATGAAGAGCTCATTTATTTTGAGAATAGGGAATACTTTAATACAATATCAGGATATGCAAGAGAAAAATTCTTCCTTATTTTAAAAAAATTGTTTTACATTACATTTCTAGATCAAATGATGTCAATGTGGATTATTGATTGAAATACTTCTTTAAATATGGAACAAATCTGAAAGAATCAAAGCAAATCAACACTAGGTTCAAAGCTGACAGGAAAGCACTGCTTTTTGAGTATTCTGTGTTTACATGTAAATGTGTGTGTATATTTGTACAGCAATTTATCATTAAAACATCAGAGTTGAAGCATTATTGTTAGTAATGTTTACATTTTATAGAGTATGATAAATATAGTTATTAAAAAACTCATTCATATCCACAATGAAGAATGAATGTATATAATCAATTTGGTTTATGTATGTTTTATTGATATATATGCTCAAATCCACTTCAGATCACATAAGCCCTGTCTGACTCTAGTGTGAAAACTTTCAGAGTTACTTAAATGTCACCTTAAAAGCAAGGAAAATCTGGTAACTGTCATGTGAATGGAGTCACCATGGAAATGTTAGCTTTTTTTGTTGTTCAGTATAACTGTCTAAATCGTGGCCTGGCAACTTGTGAATAACAGATTTCAGAGTGACAAAAACACCTGCTTCTTTAAATATCTCAAAAGCTAGGTTTGCTTTGCTATGGTAGCAGTAGCAAATAATAAAATATACAATAAAGTATGCTAGAAGTATACTTTAGGTTGTGGCTCAGACGGTAAAGCATCTGTCTACAATGCGAGAGACCCGGGTTTGATCCCTGGGTCGGGAAGATCCTCTGGAGAAGGAAATGGCAATCCACTCCAGTACTATTGCCTGGTAAATCCCATGGACAGAGGAGCCTGGTAGGCTACAGTCTATGGGGTCGCAAAGAGTCAGACATGACTGAGCGACTTCACTTACTCACTTACTTACTTATGCTAGAAGTGGCTTTGCATTCAGATTAATTGTAGGAGAGTGTGTCTATATTACAATTAGAACTCAGATTTCCCAGGCACTGTTACTGATGGTGGGTTCTAAACTAAAATGATTAGATAAAGTATTTATAATAATAAGAGCACTGCATCCAGCTTTCAATCTTTAAATGAGAATGACCCATACACTTTAAATTCAGTGCCACAATTTGCATACTTGAATTACTTAATAATAACTATCAAGAAATTCAACTAATCAAAAACTATTTTAGGGCTTCTTGGGTGATCCAGTGCTTAGGAATCCACCTTTCAATGCAGGGGACACCAGTTTGATCCCTGATCCAAGAAGATCTCACATGCCCTGGATCAACTAAGCTCTCAAGTCACAACTACCAAGCCCCTATGCTTAGGGCCTGGGCTCCTCAACAACAAAGGCCACCACAATGAAGAGCAGCCCCTGCTCACCACAATAGAGAAAACCAACATGGAGTTACAAAAACCCGCACAGCCAAAAAATGAAATTAATAAAGGAAAATTAGATAAATAAAAATAAAAATCTTAAATTCTATATTGTAAAGAATATCCTAAATTGTAAAGAACATCTCAATCTCTCAAAGGACAATTCATTATTTTGTATACATTATGTGAGACATACTGGAATTTGTTTACTCAGTCTCCGTATTTTACAAAATAAAAACTATATTTTATCAACTTCCTTACTGGTAAGGCTTTACGCTACACTACGCTAAGTCACTTCAGTCGTGTCCGACTCTGTGTGACCCCATAGACGGAAGCCCACCAGGCTCCCCTGTCCCTGGGATTCTCAAGGCAAGAACACTGGAGTGGGTTGCCATTTCCTTCTCCAGTGCATGAAAGTGAAAAGAGAAAGTGAAGTCGCTCAGTCGTGTCCGACTCCCAGCGACCCCATGGACTGCAGCCCACCAGGCTTTAGATGTTTTAAATGTACATTACTGTCTACCAGTTGGATGCATTTACAGGGATTCAGATACCACTTCAATGGCAGAAACCAAAGAGGAACTAAAAAGCATCTTGATGAGGGTGAAAGAGGAGTGAAAAAGCTGGCTTAAAACCCAATATTCAAAACATAAAAATTATGGCAGTTGGTTCCATCACTTCGTGGTATATAGATGGGGAAAAAGTGGAAACAATGACAGATTTTTTGGCTCCAAAATCACTGCGGATGATCACAGCAGCCATGAAAAAAAAAAAAAGAAAAACCCACTTGCTGCATGGAAGAAAAACTATGACAAACCTAGAGAGAGTGTTAAAAAGCAGAGATATCACTTTGCTGACAAAGGTCCATATAATCAAAGCTACGGTGTTCCAGTAGTTATGTATGGATATGAAAGTTGGACCATAAAGGAGGCTGAGCACCAAAGAACTGACACTTTTGAATTGTGGTAAGCTAGAAGACTGTTGGGAATCCCTTAGACAGCAAGGGAATCAAGCCAGTCAATCCTAAGGAAAACCAGCCCTCAATATTCATTGGCAAGACTGATAATGAAGCTGAGGTTCTCAATCCTTTGCTCACCAGATGTGAAAAGCTGACGCATTGGAAAAGACCCTTATGCTGCAGAAGACTGGGGGAAGAGGGGACAGGTGGGGAGACAGAAGATGAGATGGTTGGATGACATCACTGACTCAATGGACATGAGTTTGAGCAAACTCTGGGAGATAGTGAAGGACAGGGAAGCCTGGTGTGCTGTAGTTCATGGGGTCATAAAGAGTCAAAAACAACTTAGTGACTGAACAATAACAATATAGATTCAGAAGGCAGAACTGAAGACAGGAGATGATGATTCTGGAACTGTTGTCAGTGGCCGTGGTCTACCATGGTCACGGATTCCCAGCAGAAGTTTCATTTTGATTGAAGTTCATCTCCTGGATTTGATAAAATATTGACTATAGAGATAGCCACTGTGTATAATTCATGAAGGTCAAGATTGTAGCTTTGAATATACTTTCTCCAGCCTGTTAGTGTTCAGAGGCGACACTGGTATAAGAGCTGAAAGATAGCTCCTTGTAGATCTGGGAATTATTCTCAGGTACATGGACTAAAACGTAACTTGTCTACTTTCAACATTTTTGATAAGCTCCATACTCTCTGTATTAAATTTATTTCTGACTGAATCACCTAGTAGAGTCTTTATTTCTTCTACTCAATTCAGGTTAACAGTAGTCATCTGAAAATTGTTAATTTAAATCTCTCTTAGTAGAAATGCAAAATGTATAAATAAACTCTCCTTAACAGTGTATAGATTGACAATAACATCAATATAGAATATTAATGTATTTTTTCTTGGAAAAGTTTTGTTATTTAAAATTTTCTGTAAGGATAAATTTTCATAGCCTTTGTTTCCTCTCGTAAATGTTTAAAAATGCAGATACAAGCATTTTTACACGCTTACCACCAGGAATAAATCTTTGTAGTTGAAAAAGAAGTAGATAATCTTTTGAATAGCACTTACAATGTCTTCAGAGAGAATACTACATGACAAATGTATATTAACCATCTCTCCTACATAGGGGAAAACATTCAATATTGTAATTTTAAATATCTGGTTAGCCATTTGATATTGATCTTTTTTTGTCAAACAGTAACTCTGTATAACTTAATTCATTTCTATATAAGCATGGAATTCTCAAAGCCAGAATACTGGAGTGGGTAGCCTGTCCATTCTCCAATCGATCTTTGCAACCCAGCAGTTGAAGCAGGGTCTCCTGCCTTGCAGGTGGATTCTTTACCAGCTGAGCTACCAGGGAAGTATAATCTAAATAGTAATTGATTTTGAAAACTATGTTTAAGAAAGATGCAAACTTTAAAAGGAAAAGCATCTAAATAACTTCTTTCCATTAGAATGTTATTTTTAAGTCCCAAATGTAAACTCATTCTCTAGTATTATCCTACACATGAATCTCCATACCCTAAGTTTTTTGTTCTTGTTTCATTGCTAAGTCATGTCTGACTTTTTTTGACTCCATGGATTGTAGCACACTGGGCTCCTCTGGGCACAGGATTTCCAAGGCAAGAACCCTGAAGTGTCATCATTTCCTTTTCCAGGGGCTCTTCCTGACCCAGGGATCAAACAGGCGTCTCTTGCACTGGCAGTGGGATTCTTTATTGCTGAGATACCAGGGAAACCCATTCATGTTTTACCCTCATTCATATGTTAAGTATCTTATAAATAACTATTAAAGATCATTTAGTTCTTAAGGCTTACCTTCATGAAGACTATAATGATAACATTTAAAATTTTGCTGCAATATAGTCCTTTATACCTATTTTATTTCTTGGCTTAGACAAGAACTTTTTAGATATAACAAAAGCATAATTCATAAAAAAAAAAAAAAAAAAAACAGTAGAAATCGGAATCTCCAAAAGTGAAGTCTTGTTTATGGTGATGGTCTCTTGGTGTATATATGTGTGTGTCCAAACATATCCAGTTTTACACATTAAATGTGTGCATGTTATTACATGTCAGTTACACCTCAATAAAAATGAGTTAATTGAAATGCTATACAAACAAAATTAAGTAGCATCTCATATGTTCAAAAGACAGGAATATTAGTAATAAATGCTAAGATTGATCTAAACTTAGATAAAAGATACAAATGTGGGATGGACAAAAAAAAAAAAAAGGAGTAAAGATAACATGCAAAAATGGTAAAGGAAGTTGTCTGAGAGCAGACATGGATGGGGTTGCCATGTTGGACTTTGTGTTTCTAAATAGGCCAACAGTCTTTTTGATTGGCCATGCCTCTGTGGTAACATAAGCTTCATATTAATATTTTCACTCAGTCCTGCTTTAGGAAAAACAGATTTTTAGTTACTCCCCAAAATTCATTTGATTAATCAAATGTTTATTGAATGTTCCTATTGCCAAGCAATACATGGCATAAACATTATAAAGTATGACAGACATGTTTCCTTTCCCCTTATCATTTGGGAGTCACCGTTGAACAGAGAATGAAATGTAAGATATTAGTATCTAGAAATGAGGCTGCAGGAACATGTTCTTAAGTGACATGAGAGGTTTTTTTTTTTTTTTTAATATATAGCATTGTACACACTATAATTAATCATGTTCAGAGGCACATGCATCCATATGCATCAGAAGCAGAGAATTTAAGACTTGTGTTAGCCTCTTGAATCTCAATGGACAGAGACTGCAATTTACAAGATACGTTTCTACCATAAGCAAAAGCATGCTGTGGAGTAGAAAAATCCTTTGTTTTCAAGTGCATTGATGCTGTGCTTCAAGCTTTTCTGTAATTGCATGATTTCAGAGTTGTTTTTCACGGGTGTGACTGAATCTTTACAAAGTAATGCTTAATAGAAAGTTGAAACGCTGCAGCCTAGCAATAAGACATTTTACTGGTAATTACCAGAATGAGTCACCATTCCGGATGGTGAGTAGCATTGATTTTTAGTCCTTAAAGGATTTATTTATGTTTTTCCTTTTAACTTATCTGAAAGCCTTCAATAAAGGAATGGTGCTGACTGAGTATTTAATCATAAACCTTTAAGGCAATGACATATGGGAAAAATGATTCCCTTGCCTTTCTTTCAAAATATATTTGAAAAATGTGAAGCTGGAGACAAACTTGTAATCTCTTTTAAAAACTGTATCAAGATGTCAACAAAATTTTAGGTTAAAAATGCTTTATAACTTAAAACTATAGATAGGTATATAGATAGATTCAGAGTCAAAATTAAGAATAGACTATCTGCAACAATTTTAATGTTATTAATGTTTTCTTTAAATTTTATAAGTACTTTCAAGTAAAGGATCAAGCCAGGGAATACATTCCAAGAATCAAAATAGGCATCCTGCACCAAACTGTCTCTAATTTTTTCCCCTAAACTGTGTCTACCTATAGTCTAAATACTCTTTATAATGAAAAAAAAAAAAAAAAAATCCTGACAGAGAGGTGAGAAAGCCTCCAGCTCTCAAATCTTGCAGACATCATGAAAAATAGACTTACTTTTTTTAAGCTAGTATATTGAAGATTACATTTAAATTTTTACATAAACAACTTGAATTTTTGTTGTTTTGGTCTTTACTTAAAGCAGCATTTTATCCAGTTTATCATGTGTGTGTGTGGGTGTGTTTGTGTGTGTGTATGTGTGTGTGTGTGTTTTTTTGGCATATACATCAATTAGGTAATCGATGAATGCTAACGTGCTTATCCTTTAACGTCTCCTTAGTATAGCTCCTGGAAGAAAGCTCTTCATTTGAACAACAAACATTGCAAACCCTAGAAGCCAAGCATTATGTTAGCTGCTGAAATATTGACAAATATTGACAAATAAAGACAAAGTCTCTCTTCCAAAGAAAGTTGCTGGAAGTATTTTGTGATGATAAAAGACAATGACCTCACACTTATTTTCTTCAATAATTCTTTCCTATTTATTTGTGGACCAGTATTTGTAACTCCATGGAAGAAATAGAGTATAAACAGTACAGACACAATCTCATCTGTGTAACTAAATATACAAATGATTCACTACTCATGATACACTTTCCATTTGATAGTATTGATAAGTATCTTCTCTGTTTCTGAGCTCCGAGATCTTGTTTATTTATATAACTTAAACTTTCTGTCCTCAATTCCCTTTTTTGAGAAATAGGGATAATAAATACAACCCATATTCAAGAGTAGTTATGAAGATTAAGTAAGATAATTAATTCAAAGTACTAAAATAAAGCTTGATGCTTATATTACTAAATGTCAGATTTTTAATGTTATCAAATATTAAGTAAAGGGATGGCAGCAGCCATTCCCTTCTCCAGGGCATTTTCCTAATCCTGGGATTGAACCCTGGTCTCCTGAGTTGCAGGCAAATTCTTTACCCTCTGAGTCACAGAGGGTCACCATAGCTTTTTTCTACATCCTATTATTTCATTGTGTGCCAGTTCCTTTCAGTTGGATTCAATGCTAATTCAAAGCAAGCATTCGTCTTATTCTTTTTTATCTAATACAAATATATTTACTAACTAATTAAACATTTCTAGATTTTACTTTTAATTAACAATTTAACTATGAATATTGCTTGAAAGATATTATGCTGCTGCTGCTGCTGCTAAGTCGCTTCAGTCGTGTCCTACTCTGTGCGACCCCATAGACGGCAGCCCACCAGGCTCTCCCGTCCCTGGGATTCTCCAGGCAAAAACATTGGAGTGGGTTGCCATTTCCTTCTCCAGTGCATGAAAATGAAAAGTGAAAGTGAAGTCGCTTCAGTCGTGTCCGACTCTGTTTGACCCTGTGGACTGCAGCCCACCAGGCTCCTCCACCTATGGGATTTTCCAAGCAAGAGTACTGGAGTGGGGTGCCATTGCCTTCTCCGGAAAGATACTATATATTATGATAAAAACAAGAGTGTTTTATGAGGGATATTTATTTTTGTTTCTTTTAAAAACAAGTAAAAAATAATGTTGATCTAATGTATCAGTTATTTCATTTTGTTTTAATATTGACTTGCAAGAGTGTTTCTGTTTCTATATTTTATATATGAAGAGCTTGAGGTTATAGAGTTAAAGCATTCTGCTAGTATAGCACAGCAGACGGTCTAGGAATACAGAGGTAAAGAAGATTTGTCTAACTTGAAAGCCTAAATGTCAATTAAAAGATGTGTAATTGATTTTATTCATTTTTTTTACATGTCTCCATTTTCTTGAAACTTTCTTTTTTTAAGAGATATTGTAGGATAAACTACTAATAAACATATTCAAATTTTAGAAAATAGCAATAAAATATGTATACAATGTTTCTGCTTTTTAATAATAATAGTATCCCTTCTATACTCTTGCTGAAGACAAATAGTTATGCTAAGTACCTTATAATTTTGCCAAGAAAAGACTGATCTAAGCAAACAACCAAACAAATTTGTCTGAAATTCCAAACAAATTTGTCTGAAATTCCAAACAAATTTGTCTGAATTCCAAAAAATTTGTTGAATTTGTCTGAAAGCAAAAGGCTTTCAACAACATGAGCTCAGTCAAGCTTATAATTTAATTTTTCCCACACATCTTTATTAAGTTCTATTTCTGATCAGAGGGTCATGTCTTCATTATATGGCTTAAAATTAACTGTGTGAAACCAAGCTCAGGTACCCAAAGTTAAATAGGAAATACAAAGGAAACTGAAGGAAAAGAAATTCAATAAGTTGAAGAATAAAGTTTATTTTCATGTGCCGAATCTTAAGCTATTTTCCTCCAGTGGTACTGTTGATAGTATATTGGTCATTTCACAGAAGGTGTTTCAATGAAATAATGCAGCCACACCTGGGCTAACTTCCTATAATTTTTATTTTCTGTGATTGTAAATGTGAGATGCTTTTTGGAGCTCAATATATTCAAGTGTAAGTCAGCAATATTGTTTCACACATCTCAATATAGCATTTAGAACATACCATACTTACAGTGGAGAAAGAAATGGCAACCCACTCCAGTGTTCTTGCCTGGAGAATCCTAGGGATGGGGGAGCCTGATGGGCTGCCATCTATGGGGTCGCAGAGTCAGACACGACTGAAGCGACTTAGCAGCAGCAGCATACTTTCCATATCATACCATCCCATACCATATCTAGCACAAAATCTACAGTATGTATCAACTAAAATATGAGTACCTAGGTAACAGTTGAAATCATGTACTATTTAACCTGAAACCTCAAATTCTTAAATTATGGTTACATTGAAGATCTCTCCAAACTTAAACCTGTTGCCATTACATCCTCTCTCATCCTACACTACTTTATAAAGCTATTTCATATGCTCTGTGTATACCATATTCATTCATTCTTTTATACTTTTTTTATATACATTTTCCTTAAGAATTAAATCTCTTTCTCCCTCACCTCCCTTCTTTTTTTCTGGGAAAATCATAGTCTTAAAAATTAATTTATGTACTGTATTAGTTATGACTATATAAAGATTCAGGATTATGCCTCTATCATAACATTTATTTCCATGAATGCTATTAGACCTTTCTTTCAATATATGGCTTTTATTAGCCCAATATCCTATTTTGCTACTGCATACGAACCCCTTTTCCATCCCAAGTGGTTGTATTGGGTCTGTCAGTCTCTCTATTCTGTCTTCCCCTTTGTTGTGTTGTGTGTAAATGAACCAGGAGTAGAGAACCATGATTTGTACAGCCTACAGTGATTGAACTCAGGCATTTGTTGACAGCAAGGTCAATCAGAAACTTCTCTAATATCGAAATATGTCTACTAGGAGAGAGTAATTTTCCCTCTCGGGGAGAGCTGAACTGAAAATAATGTCATTCTGGTATTGTCAGTTGTCTTGCCTGGCTGGTAAGCATCTACAGGAAAACAAAGCCCAGTGATATTAAGAAAAGGCATAAAGCCTCATGGCCATTGTGCTTGCTTCATGAGCCAGCCAAACCTGAAACTACACCCATATCTGAATTTCACAGTTTTGTAATATGCATTTCTCTTTTTAAACAGGTTAACTAGAGTAGGATATCATTTTCAACAAATAGTGTCTTGAATATGTTAACAGGCATGCAGTTAAATAAATGAATGTGGAATAAAATATAGCAAGGGCATTCTGGTCCTGACATGCAAGTTTACAATTATTAGGATGATAGCTTAAAAGTTTATAAATATATAATTCACTTTATTTTTGAGCTCAGGATGCATGCTGTGAAGTATATGTCTTTAGGACATTTGGACCTCCCTGGCAACTCAGTTCAGTTCAGTTCAGTATCTCAGTCGTGTCCAACTCTTTGTGACCCCATGAATCACAGCACGCCAGGCCTCCCTGTCCATCACCAACTCCCGGAGTTTAATCAAACTCATGTCCATCGAGTCAGTGATGCCATCCAGCCATCTCATCCTCTGTCATCCCATTCTCCTCCTGCCCCCAATCCCTCCCAGCATCAGAGTCTTCTCCAATGAGTCAACTCTTCGCATCAGGTGGCCAAAATACTGGAGTTTCAGCTTTAGCATCATTCCTTCCAAAGAAATCCCAGGGCTTATCTCCTTCAGAATGGGCTGATTGGATCTCCTTGCAGTCCAAGGTATCTCAAGAGTCCTCTCCAACACCCTGGCAGCTCAGCTGGTAAAGAATCTGCCTGCAATGCAGGAGACCTTGGTTCAATTGCTGGGTTTGAAAGATCCACTGGAGAAGAGACAGGCTTCACACTCCAGTAATCTTGAGCTTCCTGGGTGGCTTAGACACTAAAGGACAGTTGATGGAAAAAAATGAAGGGTAGGAGTATGTTAGTTTCCTTATGCAGTCTTCATTGGTTCTGGATGAAAAATCAGACTTCAGTATAGGTTGGCTCTTCAGTTGACCTTTCATCTTTATAAAGAGACCTTATTGGCCCTGCCTCCAGCACTCCCAGGTTGGATTAGGAATCAGATATTCAAATGTCATGTGGACTTTCCAATACAGCTCAAGTGAGTCAGGAAATTAGAAATAATTTTGCTATGGATTTCCAGATAATGGAGATCCACATGGCTCCACATGGTGACAAACACACTGATGATTTGGGAAGAATATACAGCATTTGGAGCTGGAAGTAGTAAGTGGATAAGACTTTATACTTTGAAATTTCCTTTTGTAGCAGATTGTAGGAGTATTTGTATTGTAATTCTAATAGTTACACAGTATAATGGAGTAATATTGGATTTTTGTAATAGAGCAATGTGTATGCTTTTGAACTGTGGTGCTGAAGAAAACTCTTGAGAATCCCTTGGACTGCAAGGAGATCAAGTGAGTCAATCCAAAATGAAATCAACACTGAATATTCATTGGAAGGGCTGATGCTGAAGCTGAAGTTCTAATATTTCGTCCATCTGATGCAAAGAGCCAACTCATCAGAAAAGACTCTGATGCTGGGGCTGCCCTGATAGCTCAGTTGGTAAAGAATCCACCAGCAATGCAGGAGACTCTGGTTCAATTCCTGGGTCAAGAAGATCTGCTGGAGAAAGGGTAGGCTACCCACTCCAATACTCTTGGGTTTCCCTTCTGGCTCAACTGGTAAAGAATCCGCTTGCAATGCAGGAGACCTGGGTTTGACCCCTGGGTTGGAAAGATCCCCTTGAGAAGGGAATGGCTACACACTCCACCGACTGTATATGGGCTGTATAGTCCATGAGGGCACAAAGAATCAGACACAATTGAGTGACTTTCACTTTTCATTTTCTGAGGCTGGGAAATATTGAGGGCAAGAGGAGAAGCGGGCGACAGAGGATGGGATGGTTGGATAGAATCACCAACTCAATAGGCATGAGTTTGAGAAAGCTCTGGGAGATGGTGAAGGACAGAAAAGCCTGGTGTGCTGCAGTCCATGAGGTTGCAAAGAATTGGACACGACTGAGCAACTGAACAACAAAATGTGTATGGAAATACATGTCTGTAGACACAGTTTTATGATGGCAAATAAAGTAGAAAGTTATTACCTTCCCAGAATCTCTTTTCTGTACAGCATAGAACTTCTGGTTCCCCTCCCTGTGATTACAAAAAAAAAAAAAAAAAATTGTCAACTGCTCTTGCCTAATTTATCTATTGGCGATTCCAAAATGCTGACTGGCCCTGAAAGGGAGTGGTTACATGACAAAGGCCTCGCCGCCAACTATTATATGACATTTCTCTGAATCATTGGTTACAAATATTCAGCTGACACCAAAGACTGGAGTAAGGACATTGGTATAGAAATAATCTCTTCTTCCAGGAGGATAAGGATTGGGCATAGAGAAGAGTTGCTAAGAAAGTGTTTAATTAGTGGGATTCTGGTTGTCATTTTTCCTGTCACAGAGAGAAACCATGTCTATAAAAAGATTTCAAGCTCTGAGAGACAGTTCTGAGGTGAAAAGAGAAATAATGACAAGAATATTTGTATAAGTCTTGGTAAAGACAAACAAGCCAACCGAAATCTCTACCTGTATTTAACATATATTTACACTTACACTTATAAAAAATCTTCCTTGGCCCTGCTGTGTGGTATATGGGATCTTAGTTCCCCAACCAGTGATTGAACCTGTGCCCCCTGAAATGAAAGTGCTTAGTCTTAACCACTGGATCACCAAGGAATTCCCACACATTTGCACTTTTAAATAATAATTTAAAATACATTATTCTGGGATATACTTATATCTTTGACTAAAATTTTTCTGTAGGTTTAGAGATGCAAATTGGTGTTAGTACTAATTATGACCCAGTAACTAGCATTATTTTTGACACCAATCAGTGAATGGTATGAACGAATGCAAATATATTAAGCTATTATTGAACAATTTTAATTATCATCATACAATTAATAAGATTATGGTCAGATGAGATTATATTTACTTTTCTAAAAATAGCTCTGCTTCTGCTGCTGCTACGTATCTTCAGTCGTGTCCAACTCTGTGCAACCTGGAGATGGCAGCCCACCAGGCTCTGCCATCCCTGGGATTCTCCAGGCAAGAACATTGGAGTGGGTTGCCATTTCCTTTTCCAATGCATGGAAGTGAAAAATGAAAGTGAAGTCTCTCAGTCATGTCCGACTCTTAGCGACCCCATGGACTGCAGCCTACCAGGCTTCTCCATCCATGGGATTTTCCAGGCAAGAGTACTGGAGTGAGATGCCATTGCCTTTTCCCAAAAATAGCTCTACTATATGCCATATTTAAAATCATGTGTGAATAGTAAATTAGGATGACCAGGTTTTAGCTTAAGACTGTATAATGGCATGGATTTGAGACATGGATTTATTCTTTATATGCCCTCTTGTTAAGATAACTACCTTATAAAATACTAAATACTTGTAGTAAAATAAAAGAATGTGGAGTAATAAAGTAAAAAGAAAATTTAAGATCAAAGTGTGTTTTCACCTTGCTTATAGTTTCCTTTGTTGTGCAGAAGCTTTTAAGTTTAATTAGATCCCATTTATTTATTTTTGATTTTATTTCCAATATTCTGGGAGGTGGGTCATAGAGGATCCTGCTGTGATGTATGTCAGAGAGTGTTTTGCCTATGTTTTCCTCTAGGAGTTTTATGGTTTCTGGTCTTACATTTAGATCTTTAATTCATTTTGAGTTTATTTTTGTGTATGGCGTTAGAAAGTGTTCTAGTTGCATTCTTTTACAAGTGGTTGACCAGTTTTCCCAGCACCACTTGTTAAAGAGATTGTCTTTAATCCATTGTATATTCTTGCCTCCTTTGTCAAGATAAGGTGTCCATATGTGCGTGGATTTATCTCTGGGCTTTCTATTTTGTTCCATTGATCTATGTTTCTGTCTTTGTGCCAGTACCATACTTGTCTTGATGACTGTGGCTTTGTAGTAGAGCCAGCAATCCCACTGCTGGGCATACACACTGAGAAAACCAGAATTGAAAGAGACACATGTACCCCAATGTTCATAGCAGCACTGTTTACAATAGCCAGGACTTGGAAGCAACCTAGATGTCCATCAACAGATGAACGGATAAGAAAGCTGTGGTACATATACACAATGGAGTATTACTCAGCCATTAAAAAGAATACATTTGATGCAGTTCTAATGAGTTGGATGGAACTGGAGCCTATTATACAGAGTGAAGTAAGCCAGAAAGAAAAACACAAATACAGTATACTAACGCATATATATGGAATTTAGAAGGATGGTAATAATAACCCTGTTTACGAGACAGCAAAAGAGACACTGATGTATAGAACAGACTTTTGGACTCTGGGAATGGGAGAGGGTGGGATGATTTGGGAGAACAGCATTGAAATATGTGTAATATCATATCTGAAACGAGTCACCAGTCCAGGTACGATGCCTGATAACGGATGCCTGGGGCTGGTGCACTGGGACGACCCAGGGGGATGGTATGGGGAGGGAGGAGGGAGGAGGGTTCAGGATGGGGAACACATGTATACTTGTGGAAGATCCATCTTAATTTATGGCAAAAGCAATACAATATTGTAAAGTTAAGCAAAATAAAATTTAATTTAAAAAATAAAAATAAATAAAAGATCAAAGTGTGATCTCTTAGGAATATCTGAGAGAACTCTATTGCATGCTCAGGTCCCTCAGTCCTGTCCAACTCTGTGCGATCCCATGGACTGTAGCCCGCCAGGCTCCTCTGTTCATGGGATTTTCCAGGCAAGAATACTGGAGTGGGTTGCCATTTCCTCTTCCAGGGATCTTCACTAGCTAGGGATTGAGCCCATGTCTCCTGTGTCTCCTGCATTACAGGCCGATTCTTTACTGCTGCGCCACCTGGGAAGCCCATAAATTACCAAAGTTACTGACTTTGTGGATGAGCAGAAATATGAGGAAGAGAAACTAACAGTTTTTTAAGAGTTTATTTTTAAAGAGTTTTATTCTAGTGGCTTATATTATTTTTGTTTACACTGAAAAATAGCTTTAACCTATAAAATGAAAATGATAACCCTCATCACCCAAAAGAATGAAAAAATTTATTGACAGTAAAGGTCACTGACATTTTTAGTAAACATAATTACATGAGTAATTGAAAAGTACTACATTTTGAAAGGTGAAATTCTAATATTAGAATATATATCATGATTGGAGGTTGTGATGTTTTAGTTAGAATACAAATGAATTTTGTAAAAAATATCAATATACAGTACAGCTTTATTGTAACCTTTATTCAGTAATTAAAGCTTGCTTTATGCTAGATCCTATCACCTCATTTGCATTCAGTGTCCCATTATATATATATATATTTCTAAAAAAACAGATCAGATCAGATCAGTCACTCAGTCCTGTCCGACTCTTCGCGACCCCATGAACCGCAGCACCCCAGGCCTCCCTGTCCATCACCAACTCCCGGAGGTCACTCAGACTCATGTCCATCGAGTCAGTGATGCCATCCAGCCATCCCATCCTCTGTCACCCCCTTCTCCTCCTGCCCCCAATCCCTCCCAGCATCAGAGTCTTCTCCAATGAGTCAACTCTTCGCATGAGGTGGCCAAAGTACTGGAGTTTCAGCTTTAGCATCATTCCTTCCAAAGAAATCCCAGGGCTGATCTCCTTCAGAATGGACTGGTTGGATCTCCTTGCAGTCCAAGGGACTCTCAAGAGTCTTCTCCAACACCACAGTTCAAAAGCATCAATTCTTCGGCGCTCAGCCTTCTTCACAGTCCAGCTCTCACATCCATACATGACCACAGGAAAGACTATAGCCTTGACTAGGTGAACCTTTGTTGGCAAAGTGATGTCTCTATTTTTGAATATGCTGTCTAGGTTGGTCATAACTTTCCTTCCAAGGAGTAAGTGTCTCCTAATTTCATGGCTGCAGTCACCATCTGCAGTGATTTTGGAGCCCAGAAAAATAAAGTCTGACACTGTTTCCACTGTTTCTCCATCTATTTCCCACAACAAAATAAGCTTAATTTTACTAGTTAACATGACCCTAAGACAACTATATTACACTAATATTTGTATTAAAATTTTTGTTCCTAAACTAATTTTTTTTAATAGAATGTCTGCATTTATATATATTAACTTCTCATGTATATTAGGGGAAAAAAAAAAACACTAATCCTTTTTGCTAACTTTATGATTAAAATATAAGAGCCATAATTAAAATGTAGACATAATTTAAGTAAGAAAAGTAGTATGATGCTGTGCTAGAAATAAAACAGGATTAGAGGTTAATTTATCTAGATTTAAATTTTGTCTCCTGTAGTTACTACTGACGATGTGGAGCAATCTTTATAAGCATCATTTTCTTAATATGCAAAATAGTAATAGCAATATCTCTCAGAACATATTGGTTGGAGTAAATGAGATGGTGAATAAAAGATAAATGGAATATTTTTATAGCTTTGATATTTACTCCCATAAATCAAAGATAAATTGCTACACTTCTTAAAAATTCAAAATGTTGTAACAGAACATCTGCTTCTAGGAGAGGACAGTAGATGTACTTTACCTTATTTCTTCCACTAAATACAACCTACAACCTTGGCTGTTATACATTAAAAAAAGAACATGCTGAATGGTGAAAAGAAGATAGACCATATAGTTCATGAACATAGATATAAAAGTCCTTAACAAATATTAGCAAAAAAAATTCAGAATTGTTTTAAAAAAATTTATACCATGACCTAGTAGGGTTTATTCCAGATATACAAAGCTGACTTTATTTTAAAATCAATCAGTGTAATACAAAAGAAGGAAAATCACATGATCTTATTAGTCAAAAGCACTTGATAAAATTCAATATCCATTCAGACTTGGAAAAAATATTTGCAAACAGCCCAGCTGAAAAAGTACTAGTGTCCAGACTATATCAGGAAGTCTTAAAACTCAAAAGCAAAAAAAGAAAATGCAGTTATAAAAAAGGGAAAATACATGAAAATATATTTTCACAAATATATACAGATGGTAAAAAAATTAAAAGATGTTAAAAATCATTTGCACTTGGAAAATACAATTAAAACCACAACAAGATATCATTCCATCCTTGTTAGAATGGCTAAAATTTTTTTTAAAAAAAGCATTATTGATCTGAGCAAGCAAATGAAGGAAAGTCTGCAAAGACTGAAAGAATAAATTGTATCAAAAATAAGATTGACTATGACAAATAAGACTAATAGAACAATCAAGATGAGGACTGAAATGGACTGTTGACGTTTATGACATTAAACTCATGGTCCACTTTCTCAAAGTAGTTGTGCTAGAATAGTAGGTGTAGCAGTCATTGTACAGCATGACAGATAGAATCATAGGAGATATACTGTAAGGGATTTATTGCAAGGAGTTTCCATAGGCAATTGAGAGGGCTTACTAAGCAAATCTTTAATTTATAGGGTAGGCTCTTAGGAAGATTAGACAGGAACTTTCCTACAAGACCTGAACTGCAATCCATGGACAGAAATTTCTTCTTTTACTGGGAATTCTCAGCTATGCTCTTAAGACATATCCTCTGATGTAATTAATCTCATCCTGATTACCTAGCAGAATTTCCTTTATCTAGTTAACATGGACTGTATCTACAAAATACCTCTATGGCAACGTCTAAATTAGTGTTTGAATAATCAGAGGCTGCAACATAGTCAAGTTGACACATAAAACTTGATCATTAGAATAGATATGGAATGCATATATGAGCAAATGGAAGAAGAGCCATCAAATAAATCAATTCAACAACTTTACAAGAAAGAGGAAGAAAGAAATATGTCAGTAGTGGCATATTTATATGCTGCTAGAACAGATCCATTGGAGAAGAAAATGACATATGTTTCAGAAGATAGAACTTCTAAAGCAATATTCTTTGATACTTGACAGGGGATGGAATCTTGTACATAAATTGAGATGTTAGTCTTAGACAGCAGGAAGGAGAATATACCTCTGATCAGAGGAGAAGATGTAAAGCACATAGGCTAAGATATGGGCATGCTGTGTGCAAACGTGTGCCTAATCATGTCCCACTCTTTGTGATCCCATGGACTGTAGCCTGCCAGGCTCCTCTGTCCATGGAATTTCCCAGGCAAGAATACTAGAATGGGTTGTCAATTCCTTCTCCAGGGGGATCTTCTCAACCCAAGGATGGAACCTGAGTCTCTTACATCTCATTCACTGGCAGGCAGTTTCTTTACCACTAGTCCTTTACCACCTGGGAATGCCCATAGACTAAAATTCTGGTTGTTAGCTAGAAAAGATAGTGAAAATCTGTGCAAGTTCTCCTTTGTCAGAGAAGTATGAATAGTAGAGGGATCTCCCTGATGGCTCAAACCATAAAGAGTGAATAGTAGATGAGAATGTCAGAGGAGAATGAAATGGAAGTGTTGATGATAAAGTTATGAGTAGAGATTAGGCATGAAATATCCATCTGGGAGATAAGGGATATACAGAACTTAGAAAATGAAGTAATTAGGGCCTCCCTGGGATTTAGGGTCATGCTTTTCAAGAGATCAGTCATTCTGGTTATGTACTTTTCTCTAGACATACTTAACTATATGTGCTAAGTGGATTAAAGGACATAATTCAATTTAAGTTTCTAGGGAAGAATGAGAGTTTGGAGTATGAGAGAGGAGTGACTATCATGACTGGTTATGGAATTTAAATGGTTAAAGAGGAAAGTAAGAATGTACACGATAAAAGTAGGGTAAAAGCATAGTAGATACAAAAGAATTATGGGCTTTTAGAGTTTGTATGCTGGAAGGACTAGTTGGAAATAGGAGTTGGTCATCAAAATGTGGAATACTAGAAAAATTAATTTATGCAGACATTGATACTATTAATAAAGACATGGTCTAGCAATCACCATGAAAAGGAGTGCTGAAAAGACATGGATTCTAAGATTATTTAAGGACTAGGATTGAAAGAATTGGGGATAAAGATTATATGTATATCAATGTCATAATTAATTAGTACAAGAAGTGGTCAATAAATAATTCTTAATTTAATGAAGGAATAAAAGCATGAATGAGTATGAATGAAAGTACGAAGACCCATCTCACTAGTAGTATGGCAAATAATTATTTTCTATATTACTAATAATTTATAATTATAATATTTTAGTTATGCTAATTATAATTAATTATCAATAAGAAGAAAATAAGTACAGGTTACTGTAAAAAAAGACTTGTTAAAGACCTAACTTCAAGAGTTAGGATACTCTTCATAGAGAATAAATAATTTTATATCATATTTCCATAGTAATTAAGAGTTTAGTTAGGACAGGAATCTGAGAGAATCCCAGTAGACAATGTGTACAAAAGGAACAGCAATGGATTTGATAAATTTGAGGATGGAAAGAAGGTTAATTTGTTGATGTAAAGTAAACAAGGAGAAGAGAGGCATATAATAAACTTGGCATAGAACATGGAAAATGTTAGAGACTTGACTAAAAATTTTACTTTTCACCCAAAATGCTATGGGATACTTTAGATGGGTTTGGAGGAGAGAGAATATTCCTGAAAGGTCTAAATTCCTAAGGATTCTGTCTCTCTTGTGTTGCTCTAAGCCTTCACTGACATTTACCATTTATAGAATGGTAAATTCTATAAATGGTAATAGAATTGGTAATAGCCAGTTACCTACTACTAGGTAATAGGTAATTACCTATAACTGGTAATTACCAGTTATAGAATTGGTAATAGATATCCCAGTGAGTCTCTCAAGTTACATAAGCCCTCTTATTGTGTGTAAGCAACTCAGTAATTAGAAAATACTATTGATACTGCTCAATCAGTCAGTCATGTCCAGCCTTTTGTGACACCATGGACTGCAGCCCACCAGCCTCCTCTGTCCATGACTATTCCAGGCAAGAATTTTGAAGTGGGTTGTCATTTTCTTCTCCAGGGAAATCTTCCTGATCTAGGGATCAAATCTGTGTCTCCTTCATTGGCAGGCAGACTCTTTACCATTGAGCCAACAGAGAAGCCTTTTTCTGCCTGTTGGCTCAGGAGCAGGAAAGTTTCAAAATGGCCAGGTATCAGTTTCAACATCCAATTTAACTAGGCCCTTGTGATGATTAACGTCAAGTTGGAGAAAATTGTGTCTTAATAGTGAGTCTTCTAGCATGAATGCATGAATACATATTATCGCCCCATGTATTTAGATAATTTTTGATTATTTCATCAATGTTGTAGTTTTATGCACACAGGGTTTGTATCTAGTTCATTAGATTTATATCTAAGTAATTAATTTCTCTTTTTGATGCTATGGTAAATATTTTTAAATTTTAATTTGTTTTTACTTTCTATACTTGCTTCCTAAATTGAAGTTTAACTTGCAAGATTGAGCACAGAGGATGCATTCATATATTACAAGGCAATAATGAATATGTCAGCCTAAAGGATATTATGCAAGTATGACTTTTCAAGTTTCCTTGTTTCTAATGATGAGCCTAGTTTGGTACCTAAATTTTTTGATGTCTTTATTAAGTCACAGGATGAGCTTCTTCAATCTCAGACAGTATCTCCATAAACTTCAGTGTAACTATTTTTATGGTTATAGAAACATCTTTCCATAAAATGGCACATGGGTCTAATACTGGGTTTCCTTGGAAAATATTTTACTGCTCCTAAAGTTATGATGGGGTTCCCAGGTGACACAGTAGAACAGAGTCCACCTGCAAATGCAGGAAATGCAGCTTTGATTCCTAGGTCAGGAAGATCCCCTGGAGAAGGATATGGCAAACCACACCAGTATTCTTGCCTGGAGAATCCCATGGACAGAGGAGCCTGGTGGCCTACAGTGTGTATGGAATCACAAAAGAGTCGGACATGACTTAGTGACTAAACAACAAGAACAAAAATATGTTCATGGATAAAGCATGTCTTACCTTATGGTAGAAAGTGAAGAGGAACTAAAAAGCCTCTTGATGAAAGTGAAAGTGGAGAGTGAAAAAGTTGGCTTAAAACTCAGCATTCAGAAAACTAAGATTATGGCATCTGGTCCCATCACTTGATGGGAAAGAGATGGGAAAACAGTGGAAACAGTTTCAGACTTCATTTTTTTGGGCTCCAAAATCACCGCAGATGGTGATTGCAGCCATGAAATTAAAAGATGCTTACTCCTTGGAAGGAAAGTTATAACCAACCTAGACAGCATATTAAAAAGCATTACTTTGCCAACAAAGGTCCATCTAGTCAAGGCTATGGTTTTTCCAGTGGTCATGTATGGATGGGAGAGTTGGACTGTGAAGAAAGCTGAGGGCCAAAGAATTGATGCTTTTGAACTGTGGTGTTGGAGAAGACTCTTGAGAGTCCCTTGGACTGCAAGGAGATCCAACCAGTCCATTCTAAAGGCGATCAGTCCTGGGTGTTCTTTGGAAGGAATGATGCTAAAGCTGAAACTCCAGTACTTTGGCCATCTCATGCGAAGAGTTGACTCATTGGAAACAACTCTGATGCTGGGAGAGATTGGGGGCAGGAGGAGAAGGGGATGACAGAGAATGAGATGACAGGATGGCATCACCAACTTGAGTTTGAGTGAACTCCTGGAGTTGGTGATGGACAGGGAGGCTTGGCGTGCTATAGTTCATGGGGTTGCAAAGAGTCGGACACAACTGAGTGACCGAACTGAACTGAGCTGAACTGAACTGTGCTTTCAAATGCAACTGTGTAAAAATAATCTTTTCATGGACCTGCTCCATTAGTTCAGTATCTGAGAGAAGCTTAACAGCTCAGTTCTGACTGGGAGGTACTGTAACATACTCCTTGATATATTTAGGTTTTATTTTGCTTTAAAATGTCACTTTTTAACAGGATAAAATAAAATAATGAGAAGAAAGGGTTATTTCTAGGTGGCGTTTTATTTCCATAGAGTACTCTGACAACTGAATACTTTATCTCAGCATTGTTAGGTCTTTATAAATCTTTCTTTATTCAAATCATCATAATGACCAATAAGAGTTTCCATTTGCGCTAAGTATCATGGAAGAATTGTAGATGTATGGAATCAGTAATACTGTGTACTAATGCTACAAATTCAAAGCCAGAAAAAAGATCAGATTCAAATCTACCATTAGATATACACCTAATAGATATGTATGCATTTTACCTCCATTTTTATTGACATTTTGTTACTCTGATCTTTGTAAATATTACTAAATCAGTAACTCCATTGAGTTAGTAGGCATAGCAATATATAAAAAGTTAGGAAACTAAATTATTCCCCAGATAATATTTTAAATTAATCCATTACTTTCATTTTTTAAAGGTGAAATAGTTTTGAATAAAGTGCCATCAACCATTACAGAAAATTTGTTCTCTGAAATTGCTTGATTTAAAGCTCAGCCATCTCTTTGTGGAAAACCAATGCAGTGACCCCATGTAGAAAATGTTAAATATGTAATGAAGTAGGGATGCATTTAAATTTTAGTTTAATAAAATGCCAAAGGAATATGGAAAATACAATATTTATAAAAATGTAAATCCGGTGATTTTCCTGTTTTAAGTTTTTGGGTAACAAGAAGAGTTTAGTCCTCAGGTAATCTTAAAGAATGCCTTTTGCACAAACATAAACTTGAAGGAAAGCTCTGAATTTATTTGAAAGTCATTCACTATTTTATTTTCCTATTATTTTTCCAGTTTTATATATTTTTTTATTTAGTTCTTTTCACTCAATTCTCAGTCATCTCTCATTCATCCTTGCCTGGTATTAGAAATAAAATTTACCTACATAAACACACAAACACAGAGAACATGTATAGTTCAGAAGAAGCATAATCAAAAGAAAAGATGACAATTATTCTTTCAAATATAATAATTTAGAAACTTTCTAAAAGCATCTTTGTTTAATTTGAATCCATTGATCCCAATCTTTAACTTCTCATTAATGTGGAGTGTATTTAAACATTCTGTTGGCTCAGTCAACAGAGCTAAGGTTGTAAGATTGGTTGACTCCTCAAATGTAAAAAGTTGATGAACCAATTTATGATCAATTTCATCTTGAACACTTTTCTAAAATTCAGTAATAAAGAATGTCATGCATTCACTAGAAACATTGTTGCTGCTAAGTCGTGTCCGACTCTGTGCAACCCCATAGACGGCAGCCCACCAGGCTTCCCCATCCCTGGAATTCTCCAGGCAAGAACACCTGGAGTGGGTTGCCATTTCCTTCTCCAATACAT
This sequence comes from Tragelaphus eurycerus, assembly GCA_935064755.1. Classification (NCBI taxonomy): domain Eukaryota; kingdom Metazoa; phylum Chordata; class Mammalia; order Artiodactyla; family Bovidae; genus Tragelaphus; species Tragelaphus eurycerus. The sequence goes on from CAKXYN010000074.1 coordinate 1,247,845, forward strand.
GAAAGTGAAAAGTGAAAGTGAAGTCGCTCAGTCGTGTTGGACTCCTAGCAACCCCATGGACTGCAGCCCACCAGGCTCCTCCGTCCATGGGACTTTCCAGGCAAGAGTACTGGAGTGGGGTGCCATTGCCTTCTCCGAATAATGCAATAAAAGAAAATTTATTCTACTTACTGAGCACTTGGAATGGTAAAAATTGTACCCATTCAAAAGAAATAATGCTATTCAAAAAGTCTGCATAGAAATATATAGTACTCCAAGTAAAAAAAAGCGCTTACACTAATTGTTTGGAAGTATTCCATGGTATCAGTTCAGTTCAGTTCAGTTGCTCAGTCGTGTCCGACTCTTTGAGACCCCATGAATAGCAGCAAACCAGGCCTCTCTGTCCACCAACTTCCAGAGTTCACTTAAACTCATGTCCATCAAGTCGGTGATGCAATCCAGCCATCTAATCCTCTGTCATCCCCTTCTCCTCCTGCCCGCAATCCCTCCCAGCATCAGAGTCTTTTCCAATGAGTCAACACTTTGCATGAGTTGGCCAAATTACTGGAGTTTCAGCTTCACTATATGTCCTTCCAATGAACACCCAGGACTGATCTCCTTTAGAATGGACTGGTTGGATCTCCTTGCAGTCCAAGGGACTCTCAAGAGTCTTCTCTAACACCACAGTTCAAAGCAACAGTTCCTCAGTGCTCAGCTTTCTTCACAGTATACACACTACCAACAGGTCTATTCAGGCCATACAGAATATTTCTAAAAGGCATTTATCTACTTTGTAAGCAATATGTATGTCAAATAAATATTAAAGTAAAAAATGTATTTTTTTAATTCTAGAAAGGGTTTTTTGGCTTTTATTTTGTTGTATAGTCTGTTTATTTCATAGAATAAGAGAGCCTGGTTTCTAATGTGGGTAAGTTAAGCATAGACTTGTTTGAATTTTTTTGTGTGTGATTATTTACATGGGAGCTTACTTATTTTTGTTAAGTAATAGATATGTGATAGATATCTTGTAAACCTGAATATAATATTCTGTCCTTTGCTTGGGCCCTCAAAAAATGTTGTAGCCAGTCATTTACTTTGGGGAGCTTACAACATGGGGCCACAAACACTTGGCAGCTGATTATAAAAACAGGCAAAAGCTTTCTGGAGGATGATGATTTGGGTTTATATATTTTAGATACACTCAGTAAGTAATTTAGAGGAAAAAAAATAGCTTAATATAATAATATTGAGTCAGTGTGAAAATTTAGGTCTCTGAATCTATTACAGAAACATTTTTTAAAAATCAAAGCAAAATATACGTATACTAGAACTATATTAGATGCATTATATGTATTATATAATCAACTTCATTTAGTAAAGACTTAAAAATGGATACTTTTCCTGCACTGTATTTGGTAGAACTTGGAACTCTCTTATCTTCTATATAATTAATGGGCAGAGGTGTTACCTATCATCTTATTCACTTACCTATCTCAAGTGGCTAGAAGTGTACCTGGCATAGAGAGGACAAAGGTTGCTCAGTGGTAAAAAATCTGCCTGCTAATGCAGGAGACATGGATTCAATCCCTGGTTTGGGAAGATCCCCTGGAGGAGAAAATGGCAACCCACTCCAGGATTCTGGCCTGGGAAATCCTATGGATGGAAGAGTCTGGGTACCGTCCATGGGATCGCAAATAGTCAGACACAACTGAGCATGCAAACACAGCATATATTTGCTAAGCTGAATGAAGACCCATCTAAACATGTTTATTCAATACTATGTGAGAAAAAAGAAAGCATGTCAAAAAATAATAATTGCTTTCAAACCAATTTTCTGTGGTTTTACATCCACATTATATATTACATATATTTGAAACACATGTTCATTTAAAAGAAAAAAAGGAAGAATATTTACCAAACCATAAATAAGAATTTTTATCCTTTGTTAAATATATGATTGGGCTTTGCAGGTGGCACAGACCAAGGCAGGAGATGCAAGAGACATGGGGTTCCATCCCTAGGTTGGGAAGATCCCCTGGAGAACAAAATAGCAACCCAATATTCTTGCCTGGAAAATTCCATGGACAGAGGAGCTTGCAAGGCTATAGTCCATGGAGTTGCGAAGAGTCAGACATGACTGAGTGACTAAGCACACAAATAAATGATTGCATGTTTATGTTTTATTTCCTTTGGTTTAGGAAGTTTTTTGGTCATTATTCAATTTCTTTTTGTAATCAATATACATAAGTATGAATTATGTATTCATAATACATAATAATTTCATTTAATCAAATTAATTTTAAGAGGATGTAACACATGAAATTAAAAGACCCTTACTCCTTGGAAGGAAAGTTATGACCAACCTAGACAGCATATTCAAAAGCAGAGACATTACTTTGCCAACAAAGGTTTGCCTAGTCAAGGCTATGGTCTTTCCTGTGGTCATGTATGGATGTGAGAGCAGGACTGTGAAGAAGGCTGAGTGCTGAAGAATTGATGCTTTTGAACTGTGGTGTTGGAGAAGACTCTTGAGAGTCCCTTGGACTGCAAGGAGATCCAACCAGTCCATTCTGAAGGAGATCAGCCCTGGAATTTCTTTGGAAGGAATGATGCTAAAGCTGAAACTCCAGTATTTTGGTCACCTCATGCAAAGAGTTGACTCATTGGAGAAGACTCTGATGCTGGGAGGGATTGTGGGCAAGAGGAGAAGGGGACGACAGAGGATGGGATGGCTGGATGACATCACTGACTTGATGGATGTGAGTCTGAGTGACCTCCGGGAGTTGGTGATGGACAGGGAGGCCTGGTGTGCTGCAGTCCATGAGGTAGCAAAGAGTCGGACACGACTGAGTGACTGATCTGATCTGATCTGAACACACTTCAGGAGTATTATGCTTTTACATTTCAGTTATTTGTTAACATCTAATGAACATCAAATAAAGTCTGCATAGGACTTTGGCTTTATCCTTGATCAAAACATGGAAGAAGCAAGGCTCAAATACTTTGAGTAACTGGCTTGAAATGATATGGTTGTTAGTGGAGAAACGAGGGTCTAGTAAAACTTTCTGATTGCCAAACTTAGTTCTTTCCTCTATGTCATGCTTTATAAATATCAGTGGAAAAACAGTATATATGTATGTGTGGATATATATAAATATATACATAAATTCATAGTAAAAAGTTCTAAGTACAAGATTCTTTTGTATGTGGTTTACACATACATGTGTAAATGTGTAAATCACACACATGTAATTTAACATTTAGCACCTCAGAGGAGGAAAGACTTAATCATCAGGTGAATAGAAGCTACCATTTGCTGAAATGTGCATCTTTTGTCCCCTGACAAAACCCTCTAAAACATTCCTGTTTTAGAGAAAATGGAAGTTCAAGGTTGCCAAATCATTTGGCCTGTGGAGGTCATTGGGTACTTGTGTGAGATGAAGTTGGCAAGGTAGAATGAAGTTTCAACTGTGAAGCACTTCTGCCATCCTGTAGGTTTGGAATTTAGCCTGTTGACAATGTAGAGTCAATAGAATTTTTGTTGTGTTCTGCTTTGTTGATTTTAAGAACAGGAGCACTATCTAATCAAGAGGAAAAAAGGAGTAAATAGACAAACATCTTTCTTAAATACACTTGTTCTTTATAAGATATATTGAAGAGAAAGTGTTATTCATCCTATTTCCTACATAGATTGCTCTTGTTTCATATTTTATAACACATTTGTTAGTATGCAAAGAGGGATACTCAGCTAAATGTATGTTTGGATTCTTGGAATGTCAAAGCTCCTTTTCTATGGAATGTATAAGCTACTGTGTTACTGAATAATGCCAACACCAGATTTCCTAGTTTTACACCACAAATTTAGGGATGACATATGTCAGGCCTCAATAGCCAAGATACAGAAGAAACGTAAGTGGCCATCAACAGATGAATGGATGCAGAAGTAATATTCCACACAATGGAATATTACTTAGCATTAAAAAAGAATGAAATTTTGCCATGTGTGATTCTACAGTTGAAACTGGAGAGTATTTTGCTTAGTGAAGTAACTCACACAAAGAAAGACAAATACCATATGTTTTCACTAATATGCTGAATCCAAAAATAAAACAAATGAACAAATATACAGAAATAGAAATGGACTTACAGATACTGAGAACAAAGGGAGGGGCAAAATAGGTGAGGGGGATTATGAGGGATGAACCTCTAGGCATAAAATAGCTGAGTTACAAGATGCAGCATTTAGCAGAGGGAATAGGGTCCATATTTTATAGTAAATTTATATGGAGTACAATCTATAGATATATTGAATGACTATGCTGATTCAGAAGGAGTCATTTCGGGGGCCTGCCCTGGGCTGAAGGGTGGGTTTGAAGGGAAGTACAGACTCCCTTACTAAGAGGTCCTACAGAAGTGAGAGCAGGGGTGTCTATTGATTTTACTCTGACAGAGGTGTAATCATTTAGCCACATACGCTGCAGTGAATGTCTCATTCCTGCTCCCAATCTTATTCCTCCACAATAACATTAGAACAGGGAGAGAAAGTTACCTCTTCAGACACTTTGTATGCTCTCATGAGGTCCTATCATGAACATGCATGGTTTTGAAAAACAAAACAACGTTTTCACAATTGCAATGTCTATAATATTTACAATCTCATCCCTACTGCTACTTAGATTAGGTTAACAGACAAATAAATTCAAATCTTACTTTAATGGCTACTCTAGTTATGATCTAGTGAATTCTTAAATCTTTATTTCTCAGGAAATACCTATTGCATATGTTGTTACCTATTTGGATAAAGCCTATAACTGAATTAAACAATGAGGTCTTTAGACTGAGGTGACTTTAATGTCTTAATTGCTTGTAACCAAAACAAAATCTAATGCTTCTAGATTTAGAAATTGAAACTTCGTGACAGACAACCAAGAGACTTTCTCAAATAATGCAAATGCTTCAGCCTCAGCTAAAAAATGTTCTTGCTTTGCTTCTTTGTTTGATGTTTGTCTTTTAAAATTTAATTAAAAATATTTTACTGTATATTGTGGTATCAGATCAGATCAGTCACTCAGTCATGTCCGACTCTTTGTGACCCCATGAATCGCAGCACGCCAGGCCTCCCTGTCCATCACCAACTCCTGGAGTTCACTCAGACTCATGTCCATTGAGTCAGTGATGCCATCCAGCCATCTCATCCTCTGTCGTCCCCTTCTCCTCTTGTCCCCAATCCCTCCCAGCATCAGAGTCTTTTCCAATGAGTCAACTCTTCGCATGAGGTGGCCAAAGTACTGGAGTTTCAGCTTTAGCTTCATTCCTTCCAAAGAAATCCCAGGGCTGATCTCCTTTAGAATGGACTGGTTGGATCTCCTTGCAGTCCAAGGTATAGTTGATTTTAAATGTTTCTGTTCATTTCAAGTGTATAGCAAAGTGATTCAGTTATACATGCATATATATCCATTATTTTTCAGATTTTCCCCATACAGGTAAAACAATATTGAGTAGCATTCCCTGGGCTACACAGTGACTATCTTTCCCAAGTTTCTGTGGGTGGAAACTCCCAATCAGTTCCAATTTGGTGTCACCCAATTAGAATCATGTTTTGCTCAGATAAACTCAAAAATATAATATACTTCAGTATAACTTTTAACATTATTACTTTTATATGAAAACAGATGTTCAAAACTCATCAGCTCTTTCCTCTACATTGGGGATTCTTGGAGGATAATCACTGGCTATCCTTAGGATCATTTCTGGATTTGTACACTCCAGAAGCATTCACGGTACTGATCTATTTAAGATAGTATGTTGCAGTTGTCTGTTCAAGTTCTGTCCTTTTCATGTAAATATTCTGTTCATTTCTGTTAGGAAAATTTTGCTTTAAGGAACATTTTTCCTATTTTTCTCTCCCGTTTCTTCACTTCTTTTTGTGAGGAACTACAAGCAGTCAGGTCAATTCTACTTTTTCCTGTAACAAATACATTTTATTTTCTTCACATAATTCTAATTCCATTATTTTCCAATTAAAAAGGCTCATTATTCTCAACCCCTCCAGCCTATGTTTACAAGAGTGATTCATTTTATTGTACTGCAGTCATTTTAGTGCTAATTTTATTTTTATTCCACATTTCTATCTTCAGTTATGCCAGCTCATTTTTTATCTCCGTCTGTTATCTTAAGAGCCTTTGAAATTTTATTATTCTTTTGAGTTCTTGATTAAAAGAGAAACATGTTTTATAACTTTTAAAATTTCATTCTGTTTTACTTCTCTGTTGACATAGCTACTTCGAGATGCTTCTCTTCTTTGTTACCTTTTGTCTTTCATTCTCTGTATTTAAATTTTTGTTTACTGCAGTTTTTTTTAACTCCGTGCTTTTTATTGGTACTTTTCAGAACATAATTTTTCTTTAATGTAAGCTTCTCAAGGGATACTATAATGGTAGTCATTGTAACTGGTCGAATTTTGGTATTTTTTTTCAAACATATTCTTTGCAATATACATCTGTGTGAGTATGTCTTAACTAGAATACCAGAAGCTTGTCTGGCTTCCAGTGTGTGGGTGGTAATTTGCCTTTATAACTCTTTAGCTCTCTAGAAGTTTCTATCTTGATTTTTTAAAAAATCTGAGTTAATTTGACTTTATTTTATAAAAGAACCCTGGAGTTGAATATGGACAATCACGGTGAGTACTGTAGTTCTGTCACAATCAAAGTTTTTATAATAGACAAATTACTTGACCATTTAGATAGAATCAGTTTGGGTCTTTAAAAATTGGAAAAATAAATTTATTCAATATGGAGAGTTGTGATGTAATCACAATAATGTATTTTAGTATGATAATCTTAAAAAGTTATATACCCAACCATCTGTTATTCATTTACTCAATTGTGTTCATTCCTAGGTCGTGTTCAACTCTTTGCGACCCCATGAACTTCAGCATGCCAGGCTTCCCTTTCTTTCACTGTCTCCCTAAGTTTTCCCAATCTCATGTCCATTGAGTCAAGGATGCCGTCCAACCATCTCATTCTCAGTTGCCCCATTTACACTGACTCATTTACTTTAACTCATTTATTCTGAGTTAGTCTCAAGGCTTCCCTGATAGCTCAGTTGGTAAAGAATCAGTCTGAAATGCGGGAGGCCCTGGTTCAATTCCTGGGTTAGGGAGATCCGCTGGAGAAGGGATAGGCACTCACTCCAGTCTTCTTAGGCTTCCCTTGTGGCTCAGTTGGTAAAGAATCCGCCTGCAATGTGGGAGACCTGAGTTCGATCCCTGGCTTGGGAAGATATCCTTATACCTGGCTTGGGAAGATATCCTGATCCCTGGCTTGGGAAGATATCCTGATCCCTGGCTTGGGAAGATATCCTGGAGAAGGGAGTCAGTCTCAATGTCAAGCACTGTGACAAACATAAATGTAAATGAGACAGTCTCTCCACTCAACTGAAAGCCAATGGGGCCATGATGTGGAAGATACAGAAAGATGCAGGCACTAATCCCCCAGCCAGGGTTAGTTTCTCCAGCTGATGGCTCGTAGCTGAGCTCCTGTCTAAGCATCAGAGGAAGCCATCACACAAAACTGCACTCTTCCCCAGGGACGTCAGCATCCACTGACTGGTCTATGGGGGGGATACAATGTCCTTCCCACTAGGTATGAAAATTCCTAAAAGCCATCCCATAGAAGACAGAGCTCCCAGCCATTACCTGTGTTGTAACTACTCCTGTCAAATGCTGCTTCCCTTATACTTTTAGAGGTTTTTTTCCCCCCTCAAACAGAACTTACAAATTAACTTTCTGCATATATATAACCATCTTTGTTTCTTGAGAAACCAACCTAAAACAGGTTTAGATATACACAAAAAAACATCCTGCTGCTTAAGGAACTGGGGGTGAGGCAAGGGGAAAGATAAAGCTAGTATTGTTAACACAATGCCCAGGATAGCTATTGTTAAATCCCATCATAGACATTAGTTAACCATCCAGAATGAAACACGATCCAAGACATTTGGAAATTTGGATTTCAGTAATTCTGCTCCTTATTTTCTTTTTAAAGGGGTGAGATCAGGTGCACAGAACATACAGCGCATTACTTGCTTCATACACTGATGTCATATTTTGATCTCCTATCAATTACCGTTGCCTACTCTGGTAGCTCAGATGGTAAAGAATCTGCCTGCAGTGCAAGAGACCCAGGTTTGATCCTTGGGTCAGTAAGATACCCTGGAGAAAGGAATGGCAATCCACTTGAGTACTCTTGCATGGACAGAGGCATGGACAGAGGAGCCTGGAGGGTTATGGTTCATGGAGTCACAAAGAGTTGGACACGGCTGAGCAATTAACACTTTCACTTTTTCTTTTCATTGTTATTCTATCTTATATTACTTATTTATTATTTGCTTTACTAATACAATAGACAGGCAAGGCCCATCAAGCAATTCAATGAATTAAAATTACCAAGACATTACAATGGACCTATATATACTCCTCCAACCAGGCAACCAATTCCCCCAACATTACTTCTGAGATAACTAATCTGCCACATGGGTGTGTCGTGTGTGTGTATAAGTATTTAACTAAACAAAGTATACTTGGTGTCTGAGCAAAGCAGGGGTTAGGGTTACCATCTCTTTGCACAGTCAAAAATGCATATGTAACTTTACAGTTGGCGCTCTGTATATGTTTCCTCTGCATCTGTGGTTTTGTGTTTGTAGATTCAACCAACCACAGATCATTTAATATTTTCAGTTCAGTTCAGTTCAGTTCAATCAGTCATGTCCAACTCTTTGTGACCCCATGAATTGCAGCACGCCAGACCTCCCTGTCCATCACCATCTCCCGGAGTTCACTGAGACTCACACCCATCGAGTCAGTGATGCCATCCAGCCATCTATCCTCTGTCGTCCCCTTCTCCTCCTGCCCCCAATCCCTCCCAGCATCAGAGTCTTTTCCAATGAGTCAACTCTTTGCATCAGGTGGCCAAAGTACTGGAGTTTCAGCTTTAGCATCATTCCTTCCAAAGAACATCCAGGGCTGACGTCTTTTAGAATGGACTGGTTGGATCTCCTTGCAGTTCAAGGGACTCTCAAGAGTCTTCTCCAACACCACAGTTCAAAAGCATCAATTCTTCAGCACTCAGATTTCTTCACAGTCCAACTCTCACATCCATACATGACCACAGGAAAGACCATAGCCTTGACTAGATGGACCTTTGTTGGCAAAGTAATGTCTCTGCTTTTGAATATGCTATCTAGGTTGGTCATAACTTTCCTTCCAAGGAGTAAGTTCCTCTTAATTTCATGGCTGCAGTCACCATCTGCAGTGATTTTGGAGCCCAAGAAAATAAAGTCTGACACTGTTTCCACTGTTTCCCCATCTATTTCCCATGAAGTGATGGGACCAGATGCCATGATCTTCGTTTTCTGAGTGTTGAGCTTTAAGCCAATTTTTTCACTCTCCTGTTTCACTTTCATCATGAGGCTTTTTAGTTCCTCTTCACTTTCTGCCATAAGGGTGGTGTCATCTGCATATCTGAGGTTATGAGGTTATTGATATATCTCCCAGCAATCTTGATTCCAGCTTGTGCTTCTTCCAGCCCAGAGTTTCTCAGGATGTACTCTTTTAATACACAAATTTTTATATACACTCAATTTACACATATAAATTTTATATATAATTATTTTATGTATATTTGTTGTATATTAAATCATATATATTTATATAAAATTTGTTGAAGTCAGTTGGTAAAGCCATGTTGCACACACAAACTCACACACAGATATAAATACTTAATGAACAAATTCATTATTGTGTAGTGTTTAACCTCCCAGACTTTGGAGACAAATATTTGTACAATAGTCAATTTCTCATTCATTTACTATAAACATGGTTTCCTAATCTGCAAAATAATTCTAATAATAATTACCTACATTATATGTGTTATGAAATAATTAAATGATACCTTACAGAAAGTAATTAATATATCAGTTTGAAAATATAAAATAATCAATAAAATTTTGCCATTGTTATTTTTTTGATAGAGATATTTTGTGTCTATGCTACGTCATAAGTTGAACTTACATGTCATGCACTTACATTTTTTTCCCATGTACTTCATATATTTTTAATGATTTAATGACTTTACTTTTAAAATGAAATATTTCAACTATGGGAAATTTATTCCAGTATGTTTCTTTCTTTTTTTTTTTTTTTTTTGCAGGTTCTTTTTTTTTATTTTTTAACTTTACAATATTGTGTTGGTTTTGCCATATATCAACATGAATCCTCCACAGGTATACACGTGTTCCCCATCCTGAACACTCCTTCCTCCCCGTACCATCCCTCTGGGTCATCCCAGTGCACCAGCCCCAAGCATCCAGTATCGTGCACGGAACCTGGACTGGCGACTCGTTTCATATATGATCCTACATTTCCATATAGATTTGAAACATCAGTACCACATTTTAAAAAGATACACAAAATGTAGCAGAATGGGTGGTTCTGCTTGGTGTGAAACACTTTTTTTTTCTATATCTAATTTTGGAAAGATTCAATTGTGGGATACAGGAAGGGAATGAAAATGGCAGAATTTTGTTTCTTTGTGTTTAAGAAAACCATATTCCCCTAGATGCAGGGGAGAACTGAGTCCATTATTTTGCAGCATTATTGAAAATCACTCCATTTCCCCTCTGGGCTTGTGGAGCAGAGAAGAATTTGAGGCCATCTAGTTACTGTAGGGCATTACTGATGTAATACATTCCACGGTAAGCTTTCAGCCTGAAAGAAGTCATATGCTTTTCAGTTTCTAACTTATTGCTGGGATTCAAACCCTTAGATAGGTCCAAGGATTTGATCTATCTGGATAGACTGTTAGTGTTTTCCTTTTAAAAGCTGAGTTTGTGGCATTGAATCTGTTCAGTCTTCTTTAGATAAAACTAACATCAAAAGAGGCACACTTTGGCAATCTAGGATCTCTGCTCATCTCAGTCATGCATAGATTCAGTTTTAAAAAAATAAAGAGAATTAACACAACAATAGAGGTAATTAGTAAACTATTAAAATGTTTCTTCCTGTAAATTAGAACTTCAGCTTCTTCAGTTTTAAATGAGTACATATATAGTTATGTAGACTATGTACAGAGATTATTAATAAATGGGAAATATGCTACATTTATAATATACACACAATAAAGACTAGTCATGTTAATCCTCAAATTCTAGCAAGGAATATATTTTAAAGGGCTATTTATGATCTGTAATGAATGATAAAGTGTATATGTCTTATGGGTACTTTTAACAATCCCCAAATCCTAAACTATTTTGGGTAAAAACATGGTCAGTAATATGCCTGTGAATATGTATATTACCCTTTCATTTTTCACATTTGGATTTTGGAAAGTCCAAGGTAGAAATACAGTAAAAGAGTTGCAAGAGGAAGTTTCAATGAACAAATCAAGAGAGAACATGATGTGATTCCTTGTGTACATCATACAATGAAGGCAGAGTTATGATGAAAAAGTGAAAAGAAGATAAACAATATCTTACATTCCCAGCACCTTAATACCATGTTTGTCCTGTAAGGTTGCTGTGATCTGCATGAGAATCTGCTTTGTAGGAACTTCAGAGCCATCTGTGTCTGCCCATGTTGTGTTCTCATTGCCTGCTTCAGTTACTGGCAGATAGGAGGCGCACAGTTTCCTATATTAGTGAATAATTAAGTGGAAGAATGAGTGAACTGGCAAGTGAATAAGTGGATAAATTAAGAAGTTGTTGTTTAGTCACTATGTCCTACTTCATGGACTGTAGCCCTGCCAGGCTCCTCTGCCCATGGGATTTCCCAGGCAAGAATACTGGAGTGAGTTGCCATTTCTTTCTCCGGGTTCTTCCTGACCCAGGGATTGAATCCACATCTTCTGCACTGCAGGCAGATTCCTTACCATTGAGCCACTAAGGAAGCCCTTCAGCAGAAGAAGCTCTTACTTAACTTAGTCATATTATAGTCAGCTCTTATTCAATCTAATAATAGTACATTTCTTTCAATCTCAGCCTAAAGTCACATATCAAGCAAAACATGGAGAAAAGAGGGCAGCAACTACTGGACCACAAACAGGGTGCAGGGTTAAAACCATGAGATTGTTTTGAGGAAGAGTAGATTGACCTCCAATAAAAAAGTGTGGAAGTGGCCTGTGGTGTCTTTGGTTTAAAACTTTTGAACACTGCCTCCCTTTAGAGACCAGATTTCCACTTTTTTACCAAAAATACCACATCACTCACTCAAAAATGAAATAGCTATATCTTAGATATGGGAGAAACACATTTTAAAATCTCAAATAAATTGTTTCAAAAACTCTTACTTGTTTTTTTTTCCCTTTATATCTGATTTGAGTTCTTACATACTGTCCCCACCCACCATTTTACCTCTTGATTCTACATGATAAAAGAAAATATACAGTTGGACAAATATCCTAGATATGTATTAAGTCAGTCTGCACATGAAGGGAAAACATAAAGATGTTTATGTCCTCAGCCTCAATCACAAAAGTACTAGAGCTGAAATATCCATCATTAGTCATTTCAGTCTTCATCTTTCTTTCTTTCTTTTTTTTTTTACTTTTTAGTTTTCATCCTTCTTGATCATTGAAGTATTTGATAAGCCTTTGTTAAACACTCTTCTATGGCCTGAATCCTGTACCATCATGTAAACTGCTAATAGTCACCTAGGCAGTGATCTTTAAGCTTGTATGCCTCAGGATCTTTGCTCACACTATCATTCTCACTTGGAACAATCAATCTCCATCCCTACTGTCACATTCCAATCCATCACAACAAGTTCCACTTAAAGCTCATCTAGAGTGAGAGGTTTATGGTTGGTTTGGATAGAAGGAGAAATCGTAAGGAAATATGGGGTTATTAAATCATTTATAAGCCTGGATAATGGTTAGTTATTTAAAATAGGTCTTCTGAAAGAGGTATTCAAGAATAGTAAAACATGAAGAAAAAAATGACATGATATCTAATACATAGTTAAAGTGATGTGCAAGCAAAACTCATGCATTTATACTGGGTTATTATAACCTAGCTCTGTCTTATTCTTTTCAGAAGACAGAGTGTTAGCCATCTGCAGGGGGAGAAAAAGACATTGGAAATATTAGTGAATGCTCCATGTTAAGATAGACAATACTCAGATAAATCAACTGAAAGAAATGAGAGATTTCTAAAAGGTGAAGTTATCATCTGATCATATATTTTAAAAATGTTTTCTGTTATGCTGAATATATTATGTTTTTATTTCCCTTGGTCTAGAATCTATTCAGAAATATATCCTTGTCTTCATGTTCCCCCTTGACAACTGGTAAGGTTTGATAACTAAAAGAAACCTTTCTATACTATATAGAAGCAAATTTTTTTTTTTTAATAATTCTCTTTTATTTTAAAGGGATCTGCAGAAAACCTCTCCATGGCAATTAGTGAGATCCTTTTGAATTGTCTGCTTTTGGGAAGCACCTCTTGAAGCCAGCTTCCAACTCCTTGTCTCTCCTGCATGAATTATAGTGTTGGCCTGTGTCTAATGGAGCATGAATATAACATATCACAAAGCAATCAGGACACAACTAGAACAAGCTGGTTTGGAATAAAATTGTAAAATTAGGCTGCAGTGCTAGTGTTACTAACGTACTACTATTTATTCTATGTAGCAGTTTGATGACCTAATGAGGTGAAGCCAGCTTGGCATTTGGACAATTTTGGAAAGGGAGGGAAGCAAACATTCTATTATGGAATGGAAACTACAGCAACAACATGCAAGGTCAACTGCAACATGATCTGTGCTGAAGCTTTAGTTGTGTCCATGAGATAAAGGAACATTAAGAGGCCCGAATTGTAAAGAGATTTGTTTCTGATGATGATAAGTTTCTGATAACATCAGAAACTCTAAGATGATAGAGTCAGCTTAGTTTAGAGAAATAATGTAAGTGGTGATTTTTTTCATTTGAAAAATCTGGTTGATGTTACTAACGATGATTAGGTATATGTGGCTTCATAAGCAATACAGTATTCTTCATATGAGTCAACCATTGATTTAACAAAAGAACACCCCCTCCTCCTCTGCTCTGAACTTCTGTTGTTGACAGCAGATCTTACTGTTTGGAAAGTTAACTAACTCCCACTGACTACATTCTCCTACTTTGCAACGGGGCAACTTGAGTTACATACACATCAGGAATCTAGGTCTGCTGACATTGTGAATGTTTTTCATTAGATTTTTTTTTTTTCATCAAAGATTACTGCTTGATTAAAGGCTATGTGCTCAGAGTAAAGCAAAGTACAGAAAATTGACATCTTTGACTTCAGGAGGTCATTTTCCTCACTAATGTCACAATCAGAATGATTCTATAAAAGTACCAACAAGTTTGACTACAAAAACACACATTTTGTTATTCTCTCTTGCAAAGTAAGTGATTTCAAAGGTCCTCATAGAATGAGGACTATTAAACAAATAATTCCTGGAATAACTAGGAAATCTTACTAATTTATATTTTTCATTAATGATTTCCAGTTGGTTTAAGAAAAGCTTATATGTTGTATAAGACAGTACTCAGAAGTTTAGGCACTAGAATTTTGGTGCTTCGGTGTATTTACTTGACTAATATTTTGAAACTATTACAAGAATTTTGTATATTTAGAGTAACATGTACTAATAAGGATTTTGAGCACTGTACTGAATCATTATTAAATTATGTTCAATTTAAAGGTAGAGTGCAGATCATGCACTTGTTTAATATGCTGTCTAATTATAACAAAAAAAACCAGGCAATTCTGTCATAATAAATTCTAAGCTAGAATAACGTTTCATGAATTGTTAATATCAATTCATATTTTGGCAAAATAGTTTTAAATAATCATACATTCTAAACTTGGTCTGGTTCACTTGTTCCTCTACTCTTTTATCTTCTCAGGGAGAAAATATACACAAAACAACACTTTAGAGCTAATTAAAAATGGCCAGTCATTATTCTGGATGCTTCAATATTAATTGACACCCTTATTTAACTAAAATTTTCTATAAATTCATCAAATAATATATTAGTATTTTTCCACTGTTAATCTCTATATATCCATACAACTGTGAGATCCCACTGATTCCTTCTTATTTAATTTACCTGCAATGTACAAAGCAGCATGCTACACATAGGTTATGACAGGAGAGTCTTTCATGGAGTTCAAATAAAATAATAACTGCTACTTTTCTTCAATCTGATATCTTAAACTTTCCCCTTGATCATATCACGTTAAAGCTCATACCTTCATGTTTCTGATAGACTTTATAAAGTCGTTAACAGTGGTAAAATTTAAAGTCACAGAATGGTGAATACAGTAGTTAAATTTCATAGCATATGACTGCTATATGGTGTACAAATTAACCAAGATGGATTCTGATGTGTTCAGTGGAATGCAGTGGTTAACCGGTAATGTAGGATTATTATTTCAGTCACAATCTGGTTCAAAAACCCATTTTTTTCTGCTCTAGCTGCCTCAGACAACTGAAGCAGTCACAACTGGGTTAGGAGTATTTGGGAAAATTAATGTCTAAGCTCTTTATCTGGATAAGTCTTATAAAAGTGGAGTGCATTCATATACTGTTCTTAGTGCAGCCCCAGATGCTACTCTCTCCAGCATTTGTCGAGTCTCACAATTAAGGTTGAGCCAATGGCCTCTCAGATGAGAGTAGTTTTTGTTTGTTTGTTTCCCCACTCGCCTTCAGCAGTAGACAGTATACTTCCTTCTCAATGTTTGTCATGTGTTTTAACCAAGAGACTTACAAATGTAGCATGCCAGCTTTGTTCCCACATCAGTTAATCTTGCTCTCACCATTCACAGTTTCAATTTCAATTCTTTCCAGATCTTCAGGAGCCATGAGGACCCTGAGAGTTCATGCTTACTGGTAAATGCTGTTGGATAACTCTTTTTAATGCTGTCCATATCAGAATTTCCTGATATGCGTTACTGCCTCTGCATTTCAAACAATGGCAACAAAAATATAGTAAAGGAAAGAAAAGACCAAGTATCATATACGATGAGCTTGCTTTGGACAAGCAAGATTTCCTGCTCCTGTTCCCTTTACTGCTTCCTTTCAGGCCTGAGCTCAGTAACTTGGAATGGTAAAACCAGAGACATCAATATCAACAAAATAATGGACTTAGAATGCTGTGGCTTTTGATCAATTGGTCCAATTGGACAGCATTAAAAAGAGTTATCTTGTACCTTACTAGAGTTTTACCTTGAACTTTTAAGCCAAAGTCTTTGAGAAACAACTGTCCTTTGTTTAAACCTGTGTTATCCCAAAGACCTTCAGGGAAATAATTTAGCTGCTCAAAAACAGGATTTATAGCATTGGCAATCGTGTGAATCCCCCTTCTACTCTTCTGTCTCTAAAGAACTAGATACAATACATTTTAAAAGCCATCTCACTGAAAATGCCAAGAGCTCACCTTGGGAAATCACAAATGATGTCTGGTGATTTGTTTATTATGTTTCATCCTATAAACATCACCCCATCGATTCAACATACTAAACAGAATTTTTCCTAATTTGGAATGAATATAAAACAGATAATAAAAATTGATCCAACAGGTAAACACAATAGAACCACAGTTAGAGAAAGAAAGAATTATTTACAAAGGTGTGTCTCCCATTTTTAATTCAGCAAATTCTTTTTTTCCTTAGGAAGCAGCTGTGCTGTAACACAGTAGACCTATTTTGATAAGGGCTTTGTTGCTAAATCGAAGAGAAACAGAGGTAGGATTGCAGGGTGCTTTAGTGGTCGGCCTTGTGGGTATAACAGAATTACCTGGGGATCTGTTATAACCAAATATTGTTAGATATATTTCAGCACCAGTGAATCTAATTTAATTTATCTTGGATACTAATTGGAGACCCCCAGAGGCAGGAAAGCTCCAATATCAGATAAGAGTGAGAAAAACTGGTATTATAATTGGAAGCCTCTATTGTACTATTATTATTTGTTATTGATATTCAGTCACTAAGTGGTGTCTGACTCTGCGACCCCATAGACTGCCTCATGGTATGCTTCCCTGTCCTTCACTCTCTCCTGGAGTTTGCTTAAACGCATGTCCATTGAGTCGGTGATGACATCTAGCCACCTTTTCCTTTGTCATCCCCTTCTCCTCCTGCCTTCAATCTGTCCCAGTATGATGCTTTTCCAGCGAGTTGGCTCTTTGACTTGCATTGAATCCTTTGATCCTGGCTTCCTATCTGGTGTGGAGTAAGTGCTCCATTTTTGCATCAATTAGAAATAATTGATGCTTTTGAACTGTGATATTGGAGAAGACTCTTGAGAGTCCCTTGGACTGCAAGGAGATCCAACAAGTCCATCTTAAAGGAGATCAGTCCTGGGTGTTCATTGGAAGGACTGATGCTGAAGCTGAAACCTCAGATATGCAGATGATATTCCAGTCCATTTTAGTTCACTGATTCCTAGAATGTCAACGTTCACTCTTGCCATCTCCTGTTTGACCACTTCCAATGTGCCTTGATTCATGGACCCAACATTCCAGGTTCCTATGCAATATTGCTCTTACAGCATTGAATCTTGCTTCTATCACCAGCCACATCCACAACTGGGTATTATTTTTGCTTTGGCTCCATCCCTTCTTTCTTTCTGGAGTTATTTCTCCACTGATCTCTAGTAGCATATTGGGTGCCTACAGACAAGTATCCTATCATTTTGCCTTTTCATACTGTTCATGGGGTTCTCAAGGCAAGAATACTGAAGTGGTTTGCCATTCCCTTCTCCAGTGGACCACATTCTGTCAGACTTCTCCACCATGACCCATCCATCTTGGGCGGCCCCACATGGCATGGCTTAGTTTCATTGAGTTAGACAAGGCTGTGGTCCTTGTGATCAGATTGGCTAGTTTTCTATGATTATGGCCACCTCATGCGAAGAATTGACTCATTGGAAAAGACCCTGATGCTGAGAGAGATTGGGGGCAGGAGGAGAAGGGGATGACAGAGAATGAGATGGCTGGATGGCATCACTGACTTGATGCACATGCATTTGGGTAAACTCCGGGAGTTGGTGATGGACAGGGAGGTCTTGGGTGCTGAGATTCATGGGATAGCAAAGAGTCAGACACAACTGAGTGACTGAACTGAACTGAAGTGCTCAATAAGTATGCATTGTGAATAAGTAACAATAAAATTTGTTAACAAGTTAACAAATGCTTACTGTGGGTTAGAGTGAAAACATAAAAACCCTAGGGAACAGATATACAAAAGGGGTTGTAGCTTTTCACAAACTCCTTTCCAGGGAGGTCATGAGAAATATTGGCAACAGTATTGCACATGGGAGGAAGCATTCCTCTTGGAGTCCTGCGAGAAGTGACAAGATGCGCTAGGCCAAGGGAATGGACAGCAATCATTTTTACCCACAGGGCACAGGGCACTTGTTGTAGCTAGGAAGAGGACAAAGGGGGAAAAGCCCCTGGGGGAAGGACAAAGAATTGATAGCCCTCCTTTACAAATAGAGTTATTTCACTGAGGGAGGTGCTGGATCACAGAGACCAGTCCTGAGATTCAGGAATACAATGGCTGCAGAAGACAGAGGAGCTCCTACAACCCGGCTAGCAAGCAAGGAGTAACAAGCACCAACAGTCTACTGCTGAGACAGAAATAACTGCATAGAGAGAGATACATTTTGAGGTATCAGCACACAGAGAAGGACTTCAGCCAGGAAATTGTTAAGAAAAATTCTTCAACCCACCCTAAGGGCAAGGTAACAGTAGGGGAATTTGAAGATTACCATTGAAACACCAAAAGGTACTCAGTTCAATTCTTGTATAGGTTCAGTCAACTCCCACACTCACGTACTAGCGGAAGATGTGTTCACATTTCCAGTCATAAATACAAAGTACAAATTTCACACTCAAATATGATCTGATTGTTGAAACAATGACAGAAATCTTACAATATTTAAATATTTAAAAAATTAAACATTTTAAACTAATTATGAGGAAGGTGTTAAAGGCTCCAGCAGAAAAGGTGTCCAGTGTTCAAGAGCAACTGCGGAACTTCAAAGAGAAAGAGAAACTATAAGAAAGAATCGAATGGAAATGTACGAAGAATGGTAGCAGAGATAAAAAGTACCTTTGATGGACTGATCAGTAGACTTGACACAGAGGGAAAAAGAATTAGTGGTCACAGGTAAATAGAAATAGTTCTTGTTGTTGCTTATTTACTAAGTCATATCTGAATCTTCTGTGACTCCATGGACTGTAGCCCACCAAGCTCCTCTGTCCATGGGATTTCCCAAGCAAGAATATTGGAGTTGGTTGCCATTTCCTTCTACATGGGATTTTTCCAATCCAGAGATCAATCCCACCTCTCCTGTATTTCAGCTGATTTTTACCACTGTGCTATGAGGGAAGCCCAACTAAAACATTAAGAGAAAAAAAAAAAAGTAAATAAGTGCTACAAATAAATATATAAATAACATTTTAATATATATAATATATATAATCGAACTGGGGTCTCCTGCATTGCAGGTGGATTCTTTACCAACTGAGCTATCAGGGAAGCTCAATGTATATAAAAATGCAAGCAAATAAGATCAGTTCATAATCTCTAAGAACTGTGAAAATATGTCAAACACTTTAACATATTTGCCAATGAAATACTAGAAGAAGAAGAGACAATATAGCAGAAAAAAAATGGAGAATTTAAAGTTGAAATATTTTTAAAAATAACTGATGAAAACAAATTGTGGATCTAGGAAGCTAAGCCAATCAAAGTGGATAAATATCAATAGCATACAAGTGTATATACATCATAGTCACATTATCACATTATTGCATATTAAAGATAAAGATTCTATGATGAAGGTGGCTTGAGCATAAAAGATATATAAAAAGGAAATCTGTTTAAATCATAAGGTAATTGATTAACAACTCCAAAATGTCAAAACAACAGTAAAGTTACTGCCAACACTGAATTCTATGTATAACGAAAGTATTTTTCATCAAAAATATAGGTTTTTTTTTTTTAGACAAACTAAAGCTGAGAGAATTCACTGCTAAGAGATCTGTACTATAAAAGTATTACAAGAAGGTCCTTAGCAGAAGTAACAAACAACAAAACAGAAATGTGAATCTTTAAAAAAAAAAAAAGATGATCAAGAGAAATGATTAAAATAAAGGTAAATATAAAGTACATTTTTCTAAGTTTTAATCTCTTTAAATTAAAAATACAGATAGGGGAAAATTGGAAATATACAATTTATATATTATATGCAAAGATGTCAAATATTTAATCTATACTTTGATAAATTACAGAAATATATTGTTAATCCTAGAAAAAGAAAACATAAGGCAATCAAGAAAAATACATAAAAAGAAGTAGAAAAGGACAAAAATGGGGTGAATAGTATATAACTATAAGTCAATTTTTACTCCTAAATATTGGGGCTTCCCAGGTGGTACAGTAGTAAAGAATCCACCTGCCAAGCAGGAGATGCAGGAGTTCGATCCTTGCATTGAGAAGATCCCCTGAGAAGAGAATGGCAACCCATTCTATTATTCTTGCCTGAAGAATCCCATGGACAGAGGAGCCTGGTGGGCTTACAGTCTATTGGGTCACACATGAGTCAGACAGGACTTAGGGACTAACAACAGCACCAGTTTTAAAAAATTGCATTTAGAGTAAATGATCTATCCAAATTTGATGCTATAGAAAATAGGTCCTGAGAAATGCTGGACTGGAGGAAACAAAAGCTGGAATCAAGATTGCTGGGAGAAATATCAATAACCTCAGATATGCAGATGATACCACCCTTATGGCAGAAAGTGAAGAGGAACTCAAAAGCCTCTTGATGAAAGTGAAAGTGGAGAGTGAAAAGGTTGGCTTAAAGCTCAACATTCAGAAAACGAAGATCATGGCATCTGGTCCCATCACTACATGGGAAATAGATGGGGAAACAGTGGAAACAGTGTCAGACTTTATTTTTCTGGGCTCCAAAATCACTGCAGATGGTGACTGCAGCCATGAAATTAAAAGACGCTTACTCCTTGGAAGGAAGGTTATGGCCAACCTAGATAGCATATTCAAAAGCAGAGACATCACTTTGCCAACAAAGGTTCGCCTAGTCAAGGCTATGGTCTTTCCTGTGGTCATGTATGGATGTGAGAGCTGGACTGTGAAGAAGGCTGAGCGCCGAAGAATTGATGCTTTTGAACTGTGGTGTTGGAGAAGACTCTTGAGAGTCCCTTGGACTGCAAGGAGATCCAACCGGTCCATTCTGAAGGAGATCAGACCTGGGATTTCTTTGGAGGGAATGATGCTCAAGCTGAAACTCCAGTATTTTGGCCACCTCATGCGAAGAGTTGACTCATTGGAGAAGACTCTGATGCTGGGACGGATTGAGGGCAGGAGGAGAAGGGGACGACAGAGGATGAGATGGCTGGATGGCATCACTGACTCGATGAATGTGAGTCTGGGTGACCTCCGAGAGCTGGTGATGGATAGGGAGGCCTGGCGTGCTGCAGTTCATGGGGTCGCAAAGAGTCGGACACGACTGAGCGACTGATCTGATCTGATATTCCATCTCGGAGAAGGCAATGGCACCCCACTCCAGTACTCTTGCCTGGAAAATCCCATGGATGGAGGAGCCTGGTGGGCTGCAGTCCATGGGGTCGCTAAGAGTCAGACACGACTGAGAGATTTCACTTTCACTTTTTCGCTTTCCTGCATTGGAGAAGGAAATGGCAACCCACTCCAGTTTTCTTGCCTGGAGAATCCCAGGGGCAGGAGAGCCTGGTGGGCTGACGTCTATGGGGTCACGCGGAGTCGGACACGACTGAAGTGACTTAGCAACAGCAGCATATTCCATCTACAAGAATCATACTTGATATAATATTACATGTATTGTTTCAAGATAAGATTTTTGAAACATGCAACACTAACCAAGAGAAAGCTTTAACAGCTATAGTGAATGGGAAAGGTAGATGCTAATCAGGAAAGTTACAAGGGGAAACGTTTGTAAGCCTACAAAAGAAACCTTTGGTCCAGATATCGAGAAGATATGAATATACTCAAATATTTAAGCAAGAAATAATATTCATTGTTAACAAAGTTTTCGACAGTGGAAGAGAGCACTTTCTGACTACTTTAATGAGCACAGTATTATTCTGACACCAGACAAAGAGATACATCTTTTCCAGAAAATTAATCATAGAAAAAAGGAAAACAAAATTACATAAGGATTGAAAAGAAATAAAATTATCTCTATTCTCAGACTACATGATTGTTCACACAGAGAATCCCAAATAATACATTTAATGTTACTAAATCTAATGTTTAGCATTTTCACAGAATACAAGGTCAACGTGTGAAACCTATTGCATTGTTAGAAACTATCAATAGACTATAATTAAATGAAAATTAACAAAAGAA
Organism: Tragelaphus eurycerus; assembly: GCA_935064755.1. Lineage (NCBI taxonomy): Eukaryota > Metazoa > Chordata > Mammalia > Artiodactyla > Bovidae > Tragelaphus > Tragelaphus eurycerus. The sequence continues at coordinate 1,270,276 of CAKXYN010000074.1, forward strand.
AGGAAATTGAAAATTAACAAAAGAAAGAACATTTACAATAATATCAAGAACATCAAATATTTTAAATCTAATAAAATAAATATGTGTAGAGACTATATGGTAAAAGTTGCAAAAGAGTTTTATAAGAAATGTAAGAAACCTACACTAGATCAATGGGATAGCATTCTTTATGAACAAAAACAAAAATTCAAAAAATAAAACCTTTACTTCTACATCATGCTACATATCAAAAATTGTCTTAAATTTTATCACCAAGGAATTCTGTTAGTTATCAAAATGGCATGCATTTTAACATAATTTAAAGGGTTCCATCAATACTAGCATTGGGATCCTCAGAAGTCTTTAAAAATCCTTCTTCCTTCCTCTCCGTACCATCCCTCTGGGTCGTCCCAGTGCACCAGCCCCAAGTAACCAGTATCATGCATCGAACTTGGACTGGTGATTCATTTAATATATGATATTATACATGTTTCAATGCCATTCTCCCAAATCATCCCACCTTCTCCCTCTCCCTCAGAGTCCAAAAGACTGTTCTATACATCTGTGTCTCTTTTGCTGTCTCGCATACCGGGTTATTGTTACCATCTTTCTAAATTCCATATATATGCATTAATATACTGTATTGGTGGAGAAGGCAATGGCACCCCACTCCAGTACTATTGCCTGGAAAATCCCATGGACTGAGGAGCCTGGTGGGCTGCAGTCCATGGGCTCGCTAAGAGTAGGACACGACTGAGCGACTTCACTTTGACTTTTTACTTTCATGCATTGGAGAAGGAAATGACAACCCACTCCAGTGTTCTTGCCTGGAGAATCCCAGGGACGGGAGAGCCTGGTGGGCTGCCATCTATGGGGTTGCACAGAGTCGGACACGACTGAAGCAACTTAGCAGCAGCAGCAGCATATTGTATTGGTGTTTTTCTTTCTGGCTTACTTCACTCTGTATAATAGGCCCCAGTTTCATCCACCTTATTAGAACTGATTCAAATGTATTCTTTTTAATGGCTGAGTAATACTCCATTGTGTATATGTACCATGGCTTTCTTATCCATTCATCTGCTGATGGACATCTAGGTTGCTTCCATGTCCTGGCTATTATAAACAATGCTGCCATGAACATTGGGGTACAAGTGTCTCTTTCAATTCTGGTTTTCTCCGTGTGTATGCACAGCAGTGGGATTGCTGGGTCATAAGGCAGTTCTATTTCCAGTTTTTTAAGGAATCTCCACCCTGGGAGGGGGTTCGGGATGGGCAACATGTGTATACCTGTGGCGGATTCATGTTGATGTATGGCAAAACCAATACAATATTGTAATTAACTTCCAATTAAAATAAATAAATTTATATTTTTAAAAAATCCTTTATTTTATTTTTTTAATTTTATTTTGCTTAACTTTACAATATTGTATTGCTTTTGCCATACATCAAGATGAATCTGCCACAAGTATACATGTGTTCCCCATCCTGAACCCTCCTCCCTCCTCCATCCCCATACCATCCCTCTGGGTCGTCCCAGTGCACCAGCCCCAGGCATCCGTTATCAGGCATCGTACCTGGACTGGCGACTCATTTCAGATATGATATTATACATATTTCAATGCTATTCTCCCCAATCATCCCACCCTCTCCCATTTTCAGAGTCCAAAAGTCTGTTCTATACATCAGTGTCTCTTTTGCTGTCTCGTAAACAGGGTTATTGTTATCATCTTTCTAAATTCCATATATATGTGTTAGTATACTGTATTTGTGTTTTTCTTTCTGGCTTACTTCACTCTGTATAATAGGCTCCAGTTCCATCCACCTCATTAGAACTGCATCAAATGTATTCTTTTTAATGGCTGAGTAATACTCCATTGTGTATATGTACCACCACTTTCTTATCCATTCATCTGTGGATGGACATCTAGGTTGCTTCCAAGTCCTGGCTATTGTAAACAGTGCTGCTATGAACATTGGGGTACACGTGTCTCTTTCACTTCTGGTTTCCTCAGTGTGTATGCCCAGCAGTGGGATTGCTGGATCATAAGGCAGTTCTATTCCCAGTTTTTTGAGGAATCTCCACACTGTTCTCCATAGTGGCTGTACTACTTTGCATTCCCACCAACAGTGTAAGAGGGTTCCCTTTTCTCCACATCCTCTCCAGCGAAAAAAATCCTTCTTATCATTTTTCTTCTTTCTGATTATGCCTAACAGAAGACTCCAGCATGTATCTGACAATGCAATCTCCTCATTTAAAGCAAATTGGCACCCATTAAAAAAAATATTCTTAAAATGAGGGTAAGTTTTCCCCTCTAACATCTGATCAGTTTTAGATAAAATGTGTATAAATCAAGCTTAATATATTTATATATTTTAAAAATTATATACAAAAAATAATCAGAACATGGATGTACTATATCTATTGCCACTGTAATTTCATTTCTTACACTCTGAATATAGCCTCTTTGAAGGAGTGTTTGATTCATAGTTAAATGAGCATTAATTATCCAACAGACAAAAAAGTCACGGTTCTTACATTGTTTGCATTGGTTCAATTTATAAGTTATATAAGAGTCCTATTCCCTGGAAAAGAATCTTTTAATTTCTATACACTCTCAGTATATTTGTTTAAATATTTAACCTATTTACATATTTTAACTCCTGTTTTGCTGATGCTGATGTTTTAATTTTTTGCCCTAACTTCCCAATTGTCTGTACTCTTATCTATTATTTACCTCATTACTGTTGTTGGGCCTAATTTACAGCTCTTTATTGTTTCCTTGTATATATATTTAAATCAATTGAATATTTAATATCAGTCTATATTTTCAAACAACCTATTTCTATTTAGTTTTTTGTTTCTTCCCAGTTGATCTCATTTAGAATATTTACATATTTAATTGACATGTCTGTCACATTTTGAATTGTCAAATTTTACATTGTCTCATTTTCAGGTGATTTGTTCTATTAGGTCATCCTGTTCTATGAGTGTCAGCTATCATTTTGGTGAAGTGCACACTTCAAATGCTCTACAACTCAGACCCTGACCCCTCCTTGATGTGCCAAAGGGAGATAAAATACTCAGGATCTAATGTCTGTGGGCTCTTCCTCCCATATGGCAGGAGACATTGCCTCAGAGAAGTTTCTTTCATTTCTGACAAAGCATGACTCCAAGACTGTATGGATACTTCACAAGTGCTCAGATATTTAATAGACTCCTCAGAATTTTGCTTCCAGATAGTTCCATGTGCCACATCTTGTTCTCTGCCATCTCCAGATTGTTGAATGCTGTCTTGTTGAACAGAATCTTATATGTGTTCAGTAATATTTGATGAGCATATACCTGTTTTAAATGAAATAATTTTAACTCATTCTTGATAAATGTTTCTGTAACAAGCATGGATTCCTTTTTTACTTTTGATGCAAGGCTTTGTTACATTTTTAAAATATGATAAATACATCTTAAAAATCATCTAGCTTCATGATTTTTTCCATAGCTGCACAATTCATAGATATTATTCGTCAGCCTGTTGAACTGTTCCTTTTCCAGAATTATAAATATAATCCGATTTTTTTTGTTGTTTGTTTTAACTATTGCAGTTTGCTAAATCAAAGCATCTGAATTTGACACAATTTAAATGTGTTTCTTTTGAGAATGAACTCATCTTTTGTGGCTTGAGAGCAAGGAATGACTGACTGGTCTTATCCTCTTATTGTGGATGTAATTTTACCCCCAGTTTTCACATCTGAACAAGAGACCTGTTCTCCTGAGTAACAACGTTGATAGGGAAGTGAGCTTATGCAGATCTCATCTCATAAGCAGAGGCGATGGCAACCCACTCCAGTACTCTTGCCTGGAAAATCCCATGGACGGAGAAGCCTGGTAAGCTACAGTCCATGGGGTCGTGAAGAGTCGGACACGACTGAGCGACTTCATTTTCACTTTTCACTTTCATGCATTGAGGGAAATGGCAACCCACTCCAGTGTTCTTGCCTGGAGAATCCCAGGGACCGCGGAGCTGGTGGGCTGCCGTCTATGGGGTTGCACAGGGTCGGACACGACGGACACGATTTAGCAGCAGCCTCTAGTCAGGAAAGTGCAGTGCGCTATCTCTGTACATGATCATGAAGGGTCTGAACCTTTCTAACCAGTCAATTCCTTTCTATTTCCCCATCATTTGCCAATATGGACGCTCTCTCTTCCTTCCAAGGAGACTGTAACGTTCATGTGAGTGGAGTCCTCTCAAGTCCTTCACAGTATCTTCATTTCTTCTGAGTGTGTCAACATTTTCTGGAATGTCAAAAGTCTGACTGCTGCTGAGAATGGTTTTCATTCTTGCAAGGAGATGACTGCTCTTAGAATTCACCTGTTACATACAAGTGACAGATCGAAATTTTGGAGGTTCTTCCTATAGACACAGCCTTTAATTATCACTTGTTTGTTGCAAAATGTGAGACAGAGAGTAGTGTTGGTGTTCATCTCTCAAGGACATTACAGATTCTGAAACAGTATACAGCTCACTTCTATTGAAGGGTGACTTATGAGTTATATAAGCTAACTGAGATAATAATTCATATTTACTCCAGAAGTTGTTTGGCACAACATAAAGACTGACGCCTTACACTGTTGCATTGATGGCTATTTTCTTACATAAGATTTGATGATGAATAGAAAGTTAAAGATATTAATGTGGTGTTAAGCCACAGATAGCCATGATACTATATGAAGAGTAGTAAAATAAATGCTTTGAGTAGTATGAAACCACAGTGGAGGAAGATGTTATTTTGGAATAGATTTGTATACCGTATGGCTCTGTGAAATCTTTCTTTTCACAACAGGCTTGTTAAGAATCCCCCAACCTGTTCTCCACCTCCTCCCAACCACTTTGTTCCGCCCACAAGGTTCTGCTTCTTGGCTACTGAATTAACATTATTTCTTTATTCCATACACACAAAACACACACACAACACAGAGTTCCTTATCTTGTTCCTTACTACTAGAGCTGAGGTTTGGTCAGTTCAACTCAAACATAAAAGCCTAAAATGCTTTTCTTAAAAATACCTATTTTTGTTTGCTTCTAAATCTCAATTAGGTATTGAGTTTTATTTCTTAATGTAAACGTGATTAACTGTATTTTTAACCCTTTCCTGATTTGATGATATATTTATGCCACAGCCTTTCATTTCTCAATCAATTAAAAAAAAAAACTTTTGTTATACTGACAAAATATATTTCAGTGTAAGCTGATAAACACATGCAGCCCACATAATCACATAAAGCCATCTCATATCAGAAGAAATGCACATTCATTTTTGGCAAAAATATCTCATGTAGCTCTCATTGCTAAAAATCCTTTGGAAAATATGTTAAATTATAAATCACCAGTGGTTGTTAATGATGTTACTTTATGTCTCAAAATATTCCAGTGTTGATAGTTTTAAGAAACTATTTTTTCTAGTCTTGCTAGAAATATGTAAGCACTCAAGGGGGGCATGATATATCATATAAATCACTGTGGAGAAAGGAGGACAATGATCAAAGTTTAGAATTCCTCAAGTTTGGGGAAAATAAAGCTACTAAATGTGACGAGACTCTGCCTTTTGTGCTGCTTGGAAGATAGCTGGGAATTGGGAATTATGCTTGGTAATAAGCTCTTAAGCACATTTGTAGTGTGGGGTAAAGTTCTTACTTGGAAGAGTGATGTTCATTCAACTAGAGCCAATTTTAAAGGGAGAGAATATAGGCCAGCAGATTTCTGTGACACATTCATAACCTTTCTGTAAATGTGCTGCCTTTATTTTTTGTATCAAATGAATGCTGGGGTTTCAAAAAGTATTATTCATAAATAGGATATAGTTTCTCAAAGGGAAAAAAACTAGCCTGTAACATACTGACCCTTGGGAAATAAAGCACAAAATCATTTTTCCTTTAACTCCAAAGGAAGCCTATATTTTTTCATTAGTCACTTTTTTAAAGGAAGAAATCACTTGAGTTTCACCATCTATCTCTGTACCTATTAGGTTGTCAATTTGGTGTGAGTTTTCATCAGAGTTGGATTAACAGCTGGAAGGAAGAGTTGTCTAATCCAAACATTCACCAGGGGACCATGGGAAAAACCTGTTACATTTGACATAGGACAATGTTACTTATTCAAGAAGAGACTTTGAACATTTGTAACAGAAAGGCAACTTTTTCTAAAAATTGTTCAGATAATTCTCACAAATATACAGTTGAAAATTCTATTTAATTGAAAAAGAAGTCTGATTTAGGAAAGGAGACATAAAGAGCTATATCTGCTCATATCATTAATTAAGTAAGTTTAGTAAATTAAGGAAATAATGTAAGAGCCAAAGGAAAATTCAGTAAGATTTCAAAAGCTATCAATGTCAGAATTTAATGCAAAATAATAATTCTACATAGTAAAATATACATATTATTCTTAGATTTATTGGAAAGAATGAAGGAGAAAAGGTTGTGGATTGCTATGTCACAAGTGATATATATCTTTAAATGAAATAGTTTAAATGAATATGATAAAATATTAATGATACTAATTTGGCTGATGGCAATGCAAGGGTCTACTGATTCATTTCTGGGTTTTTATGTGTATTTTAATATTTAAGAGTATTTAATATTTATAGTTTTTCTTAATATAAAAAAATGGCAATTTTGTAAGAGAAAGCAGGTCTTTATTAATAATGTCATGAAAAAGAAATTTGATAAAGCCATGATATTTGTGTGGTTCAATATAGATCAGAAATTATTTCCCATTAGTATAGACTTTCTCATAAAAACATAATAAAAATATTTTACCATCACAAATAAAAAATGTAAATATATCCAGTTTAGAGTTAGAGGAAGTCTCTATGTGAAAAGCAATCAGAAATATATATGTGTGTATGCTTTTTGGTTGATTTTTCAAAAATGAAAATCTTGGGTCGGATAGTACACAAAATAATGAATAAAAGTTACACAGAGCACAGTTAACAAGATTATATGTTTTTATACCAATCCCAAATTGTATTGGAAAAATGACGTTCTTGTGTGTGAATTCTACATTACTGTTGACTTTAGGTAGCTCCTTTGTCCTTAAGACACAAAGCTAATGGAGGTGATGGAATACCAGTTGAGATATTTCAAATCCTAAAAGATGATGCTGTGAAAGTGTTGCATTCAATAAGCCAGCAAATTTGGAAAACTCAGCAGTGGCCACAGGACTGGAAAAGGTCAGTTTCATTCCAATCCCAAAGAAAGGCAATGCAAAAGAATGTTCAAACTACTGCACAATTGCACTCAACTCAAATGTTAGCAAAATAATGCTCCAAATTCTCCAAGTGAGGCTTCAACTGTATGTGAACTGAGAACTTCCAGATGTTCAAACTGGATTTATAAAAGGCAGAGGAATCAGAGATCAAGTTGTCAACATCTGTTGGATCATAGAAAAAGCAAGAGAGTTCCAGAAAAACATCTACTTCAGCTTTATTTACTATAGCAAAGCCTTTGACTATGTGGATCACAACAAATTCTTAAAGAAGTGAGAATAGTACACCACCTGATCTGCCTCCTGAGAAATCTGCATGCATGTCAAGAAGCAACAGTTACAACTGAACATGGAACAATGGACTAATTACAAATTGGGAAAGGAATAGTCAAAGCTGTATACTGTCACCCTGCTTATTTAACTTACATGCAGAATATATCATGCAAAATGCTGGGCTGGATAAAGCACAAGCTGGAATCAAGATTGCTCAGAGAAATATCAATAACCTTACATATGCAGATGACACCACCCTTATGGCACAAAGCAAAGAGGAACTAAAGAGCCTCTTGATGAAAGTGAAAGAAGAGAGTGAAAAAGTTGGCTTAAAGCTAAACATTCAAAAAGCTAAGACCATGGCATCCAGTCCCATCACTTCATGATAAATAGATGGGGAAACAATGACAGACTTTATTTTCCTGGGCTCCAAAATCACTACAGATTGTGACTGTAGGCATGAAATTAAAAGACACTTGCTGCTTGGAAGAAAAGCTGTGATCAATATAGACAATATATTAAAAAGCAGAGAGAGTACTTTGTCAACAAATGTCCATTTAGTCAAAGCTATGATGCTGGGAGCTGGCGAGAGGACCTCCGCGCATGGCAAAGGTCATGAGGAAGGAGGCTCAATATACACAAAGGCAGGGTTGAGCCTCAGGAGTCCCTCTGAAATCCTCGAGCATCTACCCCCATAACCAGAGCCTGCCTACTTTACTACTTGTGCTCTCACCTACACCTCTGATTTTACGAGGAGCTGTCCCCTACTACTTCTCTCTGAAAAAGGAGTTAACTTAGAGCTCCAGTTAATAAAAATTCCTGGGCGTGACAGGAGTGTTTTAACCTACAAACTCCTCTGAAGGTTCTCTAGCCCACCTGACAGGCTTGTCCGGCCACTTGGGCTTCTAAAAACAGGTTCATTAGAGAAGTTAGAAAACTATTAGTGGGCTGATTAGAAATTGTATTGGTGAAGGGTTTTTCATTTGTTGAGCCAATGTTTGCTGCTAAGTCTCCACATCGCCTGCCCTTACACACATTAATGAATATATAGAAGAAATAGGTATTAACCTTTGATGTTAATCACGTTAGACCTTAGGCTAAGTAAGTTCTTTCTTTAATTAAAACCCACCCTCACCCTATAGGAATGTAAATTTATCTGGTGGAGTCTGTTTTAAGAATAATCACCCCTGGAGAAATAAATGTCCTGGATTGACCTCTGTCACAAGGAGAGGGTCATAAATTGTCAACAGGCCCCCTGGCCAGAAGATGATGTAACACCCCTAAGACCTCTGTATACATTTGTAAGAAGCACCTGACTTTGATAAAAGTCAGGGCTGCTGACCCCACGTGACTTCTGCATACCATCTCAGTGTATAAAAATAGACCATGGAAAATAAAGAATTGGGATCAGTTCCTCCAAAGACTGGTCTTCCCATGTTGCTCTCTCTCTCAAATTCTGGCTGAGTCTCCATCTGGAGCATGGAACCCACCATGCTTACTAATTATGCCTGGGCTTCTAAGATCCGACCGGGGAGGCCTCAGTGTCTCCTCTCCTTTGGGAGAAGGAAGGATGCCTGCGGCCTATATAAGTGGTGCAAACTTCTTGTCTTGAAGTTTTATTGGTCCCCCGCGTAAACCAAGCTACTCAGCCTCTTTTCTCCACTGAATTTTCCTACTGAGCTATCCTCGTTCTATTATTCTTTATATCTCTAATTATAACTATTGTATCCTGAGCCTCACCGACGCCGTCTACACCTCGAACTCCCTGGATCAGCCGGGGCTGGACCTCGGCACTATGGTTTTTTCAGTAGTCATGTATGGATGGGAGAGTTGGACTATAAAGAAAGCTGAGCACCAGAGAATTGATGTTTTTGAACTGTGTTGTTGGAGAAGACTCTTGAAAATCCTTTGGGCTGCAAGGAGATCCAACCAGTCCATCCTAAAGGAAATCAGTCCTGAATATTCATTGGAAGGACTGATGCTGAAGCTGAAACTCCAATAATTTGGCCACCTGATGTGAAGAACTGACTTATTTGAAAAGACTCTGATGCTTGGAAAGATTGAAGATAGGAGGAGAATGACAGAGGAGAGATGGTTGGATGGACATGAGTTTGAGCAAGCTCCATGAGTGGTTGATGGACAGGGAAGCCTCGTGTGCTGCAGTCCACGGGGTCACAAAGAGTTGGACATGACTGAGTTACTTAAGTGAACTTAAGAGACAGAGGTCTTTATTCCTCATTCTTGTATTACTCATTGGATACTAAAAAGAAGTATGACTTCACTTCTTATCACACAAGCTATCATAAAATTTAAACCTCGATTTATACAGTGTATAGCTTTCTCTTTTAATAGTGAAGACAATCTTAAATATATTTTATTCTACATTCATATGTTCTATTTTCCCCAAGACAACTTGACATCCAGGTTGCTACGCTAATTATAAATATTCCTTCTAACAGTTGGTGCTAGCATCATACAGTGACTGGAAATTGTCCTCACTCTCATATCAGGAAACATTAGATGTAGAAATCATATATTTTTCTGGTCCTATTTGAACAGGTTGAACTGCACTTCTTGATAGAGATGTTTCAATTACTTTTCCTTTGTGACTACTCTTCAAAATTGAAATTCACTTACTTATCATGATGCATTGACAGAGATTCAAAACATGCTTATGAAATACTCTGAGCAGTTATACATAATAAACCATCAAACTGCTCTACTGTGTCTGCTCACAGCCCTTTTTCTCTGGAATATTTCATTCATAATAGCAAAGTTTTATTCTTTTGTAACATACAAAAGCTTCCAGATATATATTTCTGTACAAAAATGCATCACAGACAATGTTTGCCATGCAGAAAGAGTCAATAACTATGTTACTTGGCATCCTGTAGCAGCTCCCTATATAAATAATACAATCAAAGTGCACTGTATTTTCTGAGGTAAAAGAGAGTGCTTTCCAGGTGGCTCAGTGGTAAGGAATCCACCTGCCAGTGCAGGAGATGTGGGTTCAATCCTTGGTCCAGGAATATCCCCTGGGAGAAGGAAATGGCAGCCCACTGCAGTATTCTTCCCTGGGAAATCCTATGGATAAAGGAACCTCACTGGCTATAGTCTATGGGGTCACAAAAGAGTGGGGCACAACTTAGTGAGTAAACACCAACAAAAGAGTGCATTTCAAACTGTGGAAAATAATTTATCTGTACTATTCAATTATGTGCTGTGTTCACTTATCTATGTAATGTTTTCATTGCAGACCTGCAGGAGGAGACAATGAATGTATTCACTTGATGAGAAGAGTCGGAGGTTAAATTGTTTCACATATGGTTGGACCAATAGGTCAAAGGTGTCTATATGTGGTCCAGGCTTTTACATATTGCTTTCTTTGGGATCTAATTTTATCAGGCACATGAGATTTCTCCCTTTCTCTAGGCAAATTCTGTTTCTATGTAAATACATTGCAGCTTTTCTATCATTGACTAGATGGCCAAGTCAGTTTGACCCTGAAGAGTTCTTTCTCTAATTTATGATTGAAGAATGGTATCTCCGCTCTATTTTGTCAGAACTTAAAGTGTTACTAATGTATAATTTCTCAGACATTCAAACATTTATTAGTTTTGAAGAAGAAAAAAGGCTAGTATGAAATGGAACAATCAGAAAATGAGAGTTCATAATAATTGCAATATTATTGCTGAAATAATTCCTTACAAATGAAGTCCAAGAGGTTGAGACTACTTTCAAAACAGTAAACAAATTATAACATGTTAGAAAGCATTATATAAAATTTTTTAAATAAGGAAGATCAGAAAGTTCTAGCATCCACTTAATAATTCCCCCAAAGACAAAGTAAATAGAAAAAAATATTTCCAGAAATTTCCAAAGCCAAAAGTGAGGATGAATTCTTTAAGCTAAAAAAATGTGTTTGGCTAATTGACTTTAGAGAAATACGCATGGGGTAAAAAAATCACAGCAAAAAAAGTTTTCTCTGAAGTATTTAGAACATAATTTTTACACAAGTTAAATTCCAAAGACATGGACAGATGCATAGATTTGAAGAAAAAGTTATCTACTGATCAAGAATATGATTGATATCAGAAAGATCAAGTATAAGATTTCATGCTAGAATATAGATAATAAAGATATGCTTCTAATATTCAGAACATTTAATTTAGAACTATTTTTCAAGCCAACAGTCAAGCACAAAAAGTTAACAAAAGTGTATTATAAAACTCTGTGAAACCTATATGAAACCCATATACATGTGTATACATGTTTGTTTATTCTATGATACAGTCAAAAAATAATCAACGGAAAGAGTTGAGTCAGTTTTAAAAAAACTGTGAACTGATTTATTGGTGAAATGAAAAGAAGACATACTACTGTAGATGCATTGGACAATGTCTACAAAAATTTCTATAAAAACATTCACAAGGATAAATTCGCAACTAACATGACACAATGCTGGATCTTGGACATGGATGAGGGAAGTTCATAATTTTTGGTTAAAAATAGTTATTAATTAGAGGTGAAGGGAATTGAAGTGAAAATCGCTCAGTTGTGTCTGAATCTTGGCAATCCCGTGGACTATAAACTCCATGGAATTCTCCAGGCCAGAATACTGGAGTGAGTAGCCTTTCCCTTCTCCAGGGGTCTTCCCAACCCAGGGATGGAACGCAGGTCTCCAGCACTGCAGGCAGATTCTTTACCATCTGAGCCACAAAGCAATTTGTGTAAATGTACCTCCCTTCTAACCACTGCAAACTCCAAATTGCATGCTCTACTCAGCCAGATGCCTGTTGAGACATGGAAGAAATAATTCCATTTGCAGCCTCTGTAGTTTTGAACTGTTGAGGAAGTTATAGGAGGAGAATGCAGGATCCTGTCCTCCATGAGCAGAGAAGGCGATGGCACCCCACTCCAGTACTCTTGCCTGGAAAATCCCATGGAGGGAGGAACCTGGTAGGCTGCAGTCCATGGGGTCGCTAAGAGTCAGACACGGCTGAGCGACTTCACTTTCACTTTTCACTTTCATGCATTGGAGAAGGAAATGGCAACCCACTCCAGTGTTCTTGCCTGGAGAATCCCAGGGATGGGGAGCCTGGTGGCTGCCATCTATGGGGTCGCACAGAGTTGGACACGACTGAAGTGACTTAGCAGTAGCAGTCCTCCATGAGTGGGCAGAAATCTGGTTAGCAGCATCAGAGAACAGACCCCAGGAGAGAGGTTAGTGTAGCCCAGGACTTGGGGATTCTTTTGACCCAAAGAGGCAATATTATATCTGCGCCAAACCACAGACATGCCAAGCCTGTCTGAATTCCTAAATTTCTACAGTGAATCTAACATATATATAGAATAATCTCTGTCTTTTAGACACTGAAGGGGCAGGGAGAGTTTTGAACTTAATATCCTTACAATAGGACATGACACTTGGCTTTAAAACACATGAACATGGGAAAATTACCCTCTTGTCTCTATCATTACCAAAATATCTGGTACTGCTGCTGCTGCTAAGTCACTTCAGTCCTGTCCAACTCTGTGCAACCCCATAGATGGGAGCTCACCAGGCTCCCCCGTCCCTGGGGTTCTCCAGGCAAGAACACTAGAGTGGGTTGCCATTTGCTTCTCCAGTACATGAAAGTGAAAAGTGAAAGTGAAGTCGCTCAGTCGTGTCCGACTCCTAGCGACCCCATGGACTGCAACCTACCAGGCTCCTCCGTCCATGGGATTTTCCAGGCAAGAGTATTGGAGTGGGGGTGCCATTGCCTTCTCCAATATCTGATGCTAAAAATGGTCAAACAACCAGACTATTAGACTAACTGAGGACCTGTGTCAACACCTGAACATAAAGGAAAGAACAAGAGGATCCTATTGATTTAAAAGAAGTTAAATAATTTCTTTTTTAACTTAAAATACAATTTTGCAGTAAAAAATATAATTTGATAAATATGTATCAAACTTAATGGCTTGAAAGATCAAACATAAGGTAAAAATGCTGCTGCTGCTGTCACTTCAGTCGTGTCCGACTCTGTGCAACCCCATAGATGGCAGTTCACCAGGCTCCCCCGTTCCTGGGGTTCTCCAGGCAAGAACACTGGAGTGGGTTGCCATTTCCTTCTCCAGTGCATGAAAGTGAAAGTGAAGTCGTGTCCGACTCCTAGCAACCCCATGGATTGCAGCCTACTAGGCTCCTCCGTCCATGGCATATTCCAGGTAAGAGTATTGGAGTGGGTAAAAATCAGATCAGATCAGATCAGATCAGTCGCTCAGTCGTGTCCGACTCTTTGCGACCCCATGAACCGCAGCACGCCAGGCCTCCCTGTCCATCACCAGCTCCCGGAGGTCACTCAGACTCGCATCCATCGAGTCAGTGATGCCATCCAGCCATCTCATCCTCTGTCGTCCCCTTCTCCTCCTGCCCCCAATCCCTCCCAGCATCAGAGTCTTCTCCAATGAGTCAACTCTTCGCATGAGGTGGCCAAAATACTGGAGTTTCAGCTTTAGCATCATTCCTTCTAAAGAAATTCCAGGATTGATCTCCTTCAGAATGGACTGGTTGGATCTTCTTGCAGTCCAAGGGATTCTCAAGAGTCTTCTCCAACACCACAGTTCAAAAGCATCAATTCTTCGGCGCTCAGCCTTCTTCACAGTCCAGCTCTCACATCCATACATGACCACAGGAAAGACCATAGCCTTGACTAGGCGAACCTTTGTTGGCAAAGTGATGTCTCTGCTTTTGAATATGCTATCTAGGTTGGTCATAACTTTCCTTCCAAGGAGCAAGCGTCTTTTAATTTCATGGCTGCAGTCACCATCTGCAGTGATTTTGGAGCCCAGAAAAACAAAGTCTGACACTGTTTCCACTGTTTCCCCATCTATTTCCCATGCAGTGATGGGACCAGATGCCATGATCTTCGTTTTCTGAATGTTGAGCTTTAAGCCAACCTTTTCACTCTCCACTTTCACTTTCATCAAGAGGCTTTTTAGCCCCTCTTCACTTTCTGCCATAAGAGTGGTGTCATCTGCATATCTGAGGTTATTGATATTTCTCCCAGCAATCTTGATTCCAACTTGTGTTTCTTCCAGTCCAGCATTTCTCATGATGTACTCTGCATATAAGTTAAATAAACATGGTGACAATATGCAGCCTTGACGTACTCCTTTTCCTATTTGGAACCAGTCTGTTGTTCCATGACCAGTTCTAACTGTTGCTTCCTGACCTGCAGACAGATTTCTTAAGAGGCAGATCAGGTGGTCTGGTATTCCCATCTCTTTCAGAATTTTCCATAGTTTATTGTGATCCACACAGTCAAAGGCTTTGGCATAGTCAATAAAGCAGAAATAGATGTTTTTCTGGAATTCTCTTGCTTTTTCCATGATCCAGCGGATGTTGGCAATTTGATCTCTGGTTCCTCTGCCTTTTCTAAAACCAGCTTGAACATCAGGAAGTTCACGGTTCACATATTGCTGAAGCCTGGCTTGGAGAATTTTGAGCATTACTTTGCTCGCGTGTGAGATGAGTGGGTAAAAATACCACCCTCCAAATACATGCTGCTGCTGCTAATTCGCTTCAGTCGTGTCTGACTCTGTGGGAACCCATAGACGGCAGCCCACCAGGCTCCTCCATCCACGGGATTTACCAGGCAAGAGCACTGGAGTGAGGTGCCTTTGCCTTCTCTGCACAAATACATAAACCTCCACAGTAGATAAAGTACTCAGTTCAGTTCAGTTCAGTTCAGTTTGTTTGCTCAGTCATGTACAACTCTTTTCAACCCCATGGGCTGCAGCATGCCAGACTTCCCTGTCTATCAGCAACTCCCGGAGCTTGCTCAAACTCATGTCTTTGAGCAGGTGATGCCATCCAACCATCTCATCCTTTGTTTTTTTTTCTTCAATTTAAAGTATTTTCTAATTTTTAATTTTTCATTAAAACATCCTTTCCTATTGATCACATAATATTTCCATCACAAACATTTTATTTTTCATCTCTAAAAGTTTGAAATCTATCACTTCAATTTTCTTGACTATTAATTCTAATATCTGTGATCATTCTTGATTGACTTTTTATTTTTTATTTGGATTTTGGTGTGTGTTATTTTATATTCTAGCAAATTTAAACTGAGCCCCAGTCATTATGATTTCTTTTAGTGCCATAGCAAAAAAAAAAAAAAAAAAAAAATTGCATAACTCAAGGTCACAATCATTTTCTCCAATTTTTAAGAGTATTTATAGATTTAGAGTTTGTAGTTAGATCCATAATTGATTAGGATTTAGATTGTGCATCTGATGCAAAATATCAATTATGGTTTTTCTTCTTTTGAATGTTTAATTTTCCCCTGGCATCTTGGAAGACTATTCTTTCTGCATCAAATGTCTTTGTAACTTTGCAATAAATATTTAATAAACATTTTAATGTCCTTGTCTGTTAATTCTAAAATCTGAGTCAATTCTTGAATGATTTTAACTGATTTATTATCTTCCTCATTAAAAGTCATTTTATTGTTATTATCAGTTTAGTTTGGTTTTTTTTTTTTTTTTTTTTTGGCTTTACTTACAATTTCAGTTGGATGTCAGCTATTGTGAATTCATAAAGATCCCCTGAAGAATGGAATAGTTACCCACTCTAGTATTCTTGCCTGGAGAATCCCATGGACAGAGGAGCCTGGTTGGGCTACAGTCCATGGGGTCACAAAGAGTCAGACATGACTAACACTTTCACTTTCATTGTGAGTTTTACCTTGGTGGGCACTTCATATTTTGGTTTTCTGAAAATATCATTATGCTTTGTTCTAGGAGTAGTTAAGTTATTTCAAACTAGCTTGATGTCCTCAGGTCTTTTTCTTTTTTTAAGAATTAGGCAAATTTGGGGATTTAGGGCTTTCTAGGTGGTGCAGCAGTGAAAAATCCACCTGCCAATGCAGGAGATGCAGGTTCAGTCCCTGGGTTGGCAAGATCCCTGGAGAAGGGAATAGCTACCTACTCCAATATTCTTACCTGAAAATTCTCCTGGACCAAGGAGCCTGGCAGAATATAGGCCATGGAGTCACGAAAAGTCAAATACGACTGAGTGTGCATACACACACACACACACACTTACCACACAGGGGCAGATTTGGAGCACAGCTCTTTCTAGATCTAACTGCCCCACAACACTGAAGCAAGGGTGCTGTATAGTCTGTGAAAGAGAAATAAAGTGAAGTTGCTCAGTCGTGTCCAACTCTTTGTGACCCCGTGGACTGTAGCCCGCCAGGCTCCTCCATCCATGGGATTCTCCAGGCAAGAATACTGGAGTGGGTTGTCATTTCCTTCTCCAGGGCATCTTCCCCACCCAGGGATGGAACTCAGGTCTCCCGCATGGCAGGCAGACACTTTAACCTCGGAGACAGCAGGGAAGTCTGTATGATGTCTAATAATGCTTGAGGTCTTCCAGTCTGACTGGTGGGAATAGGTGTTATTTTTAACCCTGTATGAGTGTCAGACAATGTTTTCAATAATCTCTAGGGGTGAATCTTTCCTCAGTAGTTGGTACTTAACATATAGGTCAGGCTGGTTCAATCCACAGCTGAAAACTTGAGGGAAACCCTCTGTAAAACTCTGGAGTCTTCTTCTATGAACCTCTGTTCTCCAGGTAATTTGACCTGCAAATTCTCATGACACTTGTCTCCATCATTTCTCTGCTCTATCAGCTCAGTTCAGGGAATCCAGCATTCTGCTCTGGGTTCCCATCTTGTGTGCCATCCGGCAAACTCCCTGAAGGCTTTAACCTGGGAAATCATAGATATATTTCAGTCTGAAGGAGGAAATAGCAAGTGACTTCACTATTTTTGCCTGAAAAATTCCATGGACACAAGAGCCTGGTGGCCTACAGTTCATGAGGTCCCAAAGAGTCAAAGAGGACTGCTGCTGCTGCTGCTAAGTCACTTCAGTCGAGTCTGACTCTGTGCAACCCCATAGACGGCAGCCCACCAGGCTCCCCTGTCCCTGGGATTCTCCAGGCAAGAAAATGGAGTGGGTTGTCGTTTCCTTCTCCAAAGCATGAAAGTGAAAAGTGAAAGGGAAGTGGCTCAGTCGTGTCTGACTCTTCACAACCCCATGGACTGCAGCCTACCAGGATTCTCCATTCATGGGATTTTCCAGGCAAGAGTACTGGAGTGGGATGCCATCGCCTTCTCCACAGAGAGGACTGAGCGTATATGTATTGTGTCCATTGTGTTAGGCATCGGTCTGGTTAAAGCCACTTCAGTATTCTTGCCTTGAGAACCACATGAACAGTATGAAATGGCAAAATGATAGGATGCTGAAAGAGGAACTCCCCAGGTCAGTAGGTGCCCAATATGCTACTGGAGATCAGTGGAGAAATAACTCCAGAAAGAATGAAGGGATGGAGCAAAAGTAAAAGAATACCTAGCTGTGGATGTGACTGGTGATAGAAGCAAGGTTCGATGCTGTAAAGAGCAATATTGCATAGGAACCTGGAATGTCAGGTCCATGAATCAAGGCAAATTGGAAGTGGTCAAACAGGAGATGGCAAGAGTGAATGTTGACATTCTAGGAATCAGCGAACTCAAATGAACTGGAATGGGTGAATTTAACTCAGATGACCATTATATCTATTATTGTGGGCCAGAATCTCTCAGAAGAAATGGAGTGGCCATCATGGTCAACAAAAGAGTCTGAAATGCAGTACTTGGATGCAATCTCAAAAACGACAGAATGATCTCTGTTCGTTTCCAAGGCAAACCATTCAACAGCACAGTAATCCAAATCCATGCCCCAACCAGTAACACTGAAGAAGCTGAAGTTGAACAGCTCTATGAAGACCTACAAGACCTTTTAGAACTAACACCCAAAAAGGATGTCCTTTTCATTATAGGGGACTGGAATGCAAAAGTAGGAAGTCAAGAAACACCTGGAGTAACAGGCAAATTTGGCCTTGGAATACGGAATGAAGCAAGGCAAAGACTAATAGAGTTTTGCCAAGAAAATGTACTAGTCATAACAAACACCCTTTTGCAACTATACAAGAGAAGACTCTACACATGGACAACACCAGATGGTCAACATGGAAATCAGATTGATTATATTCTTTGCAGCCTAAGATGGAGAAGCTCTATACAGTCAGCAAAAACAAGACCTGGAACTGACTGTGGCTCAGATAATGAACTCCTCATTACCAAATTCAGACTTAAATTGAATAAAGTAAGGAAAACCAATAGACCATTCAGGTATGACCTAAATCAAATCCCTTATGATTATACAGTGGAAGTGAGAAATAGATTTAAGGGCCTAGATCTGATAGATAGAGTGCCTGATGAATGATGGAATGAGGTTCGTGACATTGTACAGGAGACAGGGATCAAGACCATCCCCATGGAAAAGAAATGCAGAAAAGCAAAATGGCTGTCTGGGGAGGCCTTACAAATAGCTGTGAAAAGAAGAGAAGTGAAAAGCAAAGGAGTAAAGGAAAGATATAAGCATCTGAATGCAGAGTTCCAAAGAATAGCAAGAAGAGATAAGAAAGCCTTCTTCAGGGATCAATGCAAAGAAATAGAGGAAAACAACAGAATGGGAAAGACTAGAGATCTCTTCAAGAAAATCAGAGATACCAAGGGAACATTTCATGCAAAGATGGGCTCGATAAAGGACAGAAATGGTATGGACCTAACAGAAGCAGAAGATATTAAGAATAGGTGGTAATAATACATAGAAGAATTGTACAAAAAAGATCTTCACGACCCAGATAATCATGAAGGTGTGATCACTGACCTAGAGCCAGACATCCTGGAATGTGAAGTCAAGTGGGCCTTAGAAAGCATCTCTACGAACAAAGCTAGTGGAGGTGATGGAATTCCAGTTGAGCTATTCCAAATCCTGAAAGATGATGCTGTGAAAGTGCTGCACTCAATATGCCAGCAAATCTGGAAAACTCAGCAGTGGCCACAGGACTGGAAAAGGTCAGTTTTCATCCCAATCCCAAAGAAAGGCAATTCCAAAGAATGCTCAAACTACCACACAATTGCACTCCTCTCACACGCTAGTAAAGTAATGCTCAAAATTTTCCAAGCCAGGCTTCAGCAATATGTGAACCGTGAACTTCTTGATGTTCAAGCTGGTTTTAGAAAAGGCAGAGGAACCAGAGATCAAATTGCCATCATCCGCTGGATCATGGAAAAAGCAAGAGAGTTCCAGAAAAACATCTATTTCTGCTTTATGGACTATGCCAAAGCCTTTGACTGTGTAGATCACAATAAACTGTGGAAAATTCTGAAAGAGATGGAATACCAGACTACCTGATCTACCTCTTGAGAAATCTGTATGCAGGTCAGGAAGCAACAGTTAGAACTGAACATGGAACAACAGACTGGTTCCCAATAGGAAAAGGAGTACATCAAGGCTGTATATTGTCACCCTGCTTATTTAACTTCTATGCAGAGTACATCATGAGAAACGCTTGGCTGGAAGAAACAGAAGCAGGAATCAAGAGAAATATCTTGATTTTTCTTGGAATCAAGAGAAATATCAATAACCTCAGATATGCAGAAGACACCACCCTTATGGCAGAAAGTGAAGAGGTACTAAAAAGCCTCTTGATGAAAGTGAAAGAGGTGAGTGAAAAATTTGGCTTAAAGCACAACATTCAGAAAACGAAGATCATGGCATCTGGTCCCATCACTTCTTGGGACATAGATGGGGAAACAGTGGGAACAGTGTCAGATTTTATTTTGGGGGGCTCCAAAATCACTGCAGGTAGTGACTGCAGCCATGAAATTAAAAGACGCTTACTCCTTACCAACCTAGATAGCATAATCAAAAGCAGAGACATTACTTTGCCAACAAAGGTCCATCTAGTCAAGGCTATGGTTTTTCCTGTGGTCATGTATGGATGTGAGAGGTGGACTGTGAAGAAGGCTGAGCGCCGAAGAATTGATGCTTTTGAACTGTGGTGTTGGAGAAGACTCTTGAGAGTCCCTTGGACTGCAAGGAGATCCAGCGAGTCCATTCTGAAAATCAGCCCTGGGATTTCTTTGGAAGGAATGATGCTGAAGCTGAAACTCCAGTACTTTGGCTACCTCATGCGAAGAGCTGACTCATGGGAAATGACTCTGATGCTGGGAGGGATTGGAGGCAGGAGGCGAAGGGGACGCCAGAGGATGAGATGGCTGGATGGCATCACTGACTCGACGGACTTGAGTCTCAGTGAACTCCGGGAGTTTGTGATGGACAAGGAGGCCTGGCGTGCTGTGATTCATGGGATCACAAAGAGTCGGATATGAATGAGCAACTGAACTGAACTGAACTGAAGCTGATAATTTGTTTTCCAGAAAAAAAGTGAATCTATCAGGGAATGTACTTTTATGGAAGTATGTTTGTTTTTTCTTTAACTCATGACAGAGTTTCTTGGACTTAATCTGGCATCCTCTCATCTATTTTATATTTTTCACAAATATTCACGTCAATACAATGAATATAGTGTTTATGATCTAGAATATGTGCTTCACTGTACTATAAGTTACTCTTTCAAGGGCATTTAAAAATATCTTTATGCATTTGTACTATGTTTGTGACTATAACCTAATAAAGATCAATATTCTATCTTATTAATTTGTTTCCAACATTATATCTTTATAAATTTGTTTAATGCCACCAACATTCCTGTTTACTCAACATGTATGTTATCAGAAATACTATGAAGAAATGTGACGTCTCCTCACACTGTAGAAAAGATAAACTATTTATTATGTGTACTGTTTAAATTGTTATGACAGCATGGGCAAAGATTTAAGAAAACTATACAGCAGCCTAGTATTTTATCTGTGGTTTTACAGTGAAGTCAGAAGCATTTCAGAAGCAGAAATCAGAAAATTTCCTTAAGTAAATTCCAGTAAATTTTCATTCCATGCCTTAACATTTCCATGCCTTTTTCTAAAAGGCATATTGATTTTCAGGATAGATTTATTGATTACATTGCATTCTAGATTACAGAAATCTCCACAATATGTGAATGCCCCTCACTAAAATTCTTGCCACACATTCTTCCCAGCCTTTTAGTTTATTGTTTTTTCCCTCTTATAATTTTCCTTATCGTGAAATTCCAGAAATGAAAGAAAATTTTATATCCTGGAATTCCTGGTGCTTTCTCAAGTGTCTTGTTCCACAGTTCATATTTAACACTTGGCCTTCAAATTTCCAGTGTATTTTGGAAGATATATGAAACCTTTAAAAGAGCACATCATGCTTCATATAACCAAGGAAGTGACTTCAGTGGGTTAACAACATATTGAAGCCAGATTATCAAGAGCATTTTATACTGAGTTAAGACAACTGACAATTATCCTGAACACGCTGCAGGATCAAAGCACTTACAAGCATAAAAACAGATCTGTGACTATAAAAAGCATATGTTATTATGATGTTAAGTAGAGACATTTCTTGCAGCAACAGCAGAGGTGAATTGAAAGAGCAAAGAGTCTGCAGCTATGGAGAAAAGTCTATAAGAGGAAATGTGAGCTTCATTGGAAGGACGGATGCTGAAGCTGAAACTCCAATACTTTGGCCACCTGATGCAAAGAAATGACTCATTGGAAAAGACCCTGATGCTGGGAAAGATTGAAGTGGGGAGGAGCAGGGAACGACAGAGAATGAAATGGTTGGATATCATCACCGACTCAATGGACATGAGTTTGAGTAAGCTCCGGGAGTTGGTGATGGACAGGGAAGCCTGGTGTGCTGCAGGCCATGGGGTCTCAAAGAGTCAGACATGAATGAGCAACTGAACTGACTGAATTGAGCTGTAAAACTTGAAAATTCTCTTAATTCTGAATTATGTCATAGTAGGAAGTATTGTTTAAACACTAGCTTCCAAAGGCAGACTTGGGAAGGTCACAAACTGAAGTGTTAATTTTTTTTGCTACAAACATAAACAGTGCCCAAAGACATTCTGAGCCCTCTTCCTCCTGTTTGGACAGATGTTGAAAACAATTGTCTCTAAAATATTAGTTAGCCTTAGAAAAAGAAGGATATATTTTCATCTTCAAAAAAAAAAAAAAGAGGATAAACCTGAAAGACATCATGCTAAGTAAAATAAGCCAGATAGAGAAAAGAAATACTGCATGGTATTTCATACTTATATAAAGAAGGTGAAAAAAGTCAAATTCACAAAACAGTAGAATGGTGGTAACCAGGGGCTAAAAGTTTGGGAAAACAGGGAAAAGCTGGAGAGGTAAGGGCTTTCACTTATAAGGCAAATAATGTTTGAGGGTCAAATATATAACATGTTGAATATAGTTGTTAATACTGTACTATGTAATTGACATTTGCTAAGCTAAAGAACTGTGTTCTCATATACACACAAAAACTATATATGTGATTAGGTGTATGAGTTAATTAAATCAGTTATGAGAATCCTTTCACAATATATAACAAAATATACTTAAATACATTGCAATTTTATTTGTTAATTATACTTAATAAAGATGAAAAAATAAAAGTACACTTAAATTTAAAGCACAGTTATTTGACTTCAAAGTTTTGCATTGTCTTATTTTTTCCAACTTTATTGAGATATAATTGACAAATTAAAAATCTTATATATGTAAGGTATACAATGTAATGATTTAATGTGCATAATTTAATCAAATGATTACCACAATCAACTTAATTACCATATCCATCCCTCATATAGTTACATTTTTTTTTTTAGTACCCTTGCAATATATTGCAGTGGTCATGTATGGATGTGAGAATTGGACTGTGAAGAAAGCTGAGTGCCAAAGAATTGATGCTTTTGAACTGTGGTATTGGAGAAGACTCTTGAGAATCCCTTGGACTGCACGGAGATCCAACCAGTCCATTCTGAAGGAGATCAGCCCTGGGATTTCTTTGGAAGGAATGATGCTAAAGCTGAAACTCCAGTATTCTGGCCACCTCATGAGAAGAGTTGACTCTTTGGAAAAGACTGTGATGCTGGGAAGAATTGGGGGCAGGAGGAGAAGGGAGTGACAGAGGATGAGATGGCTGGATAGCATCACTGACTTCATGGGCATCAGTTTGGGTGAATTCTGGGAGTTGGTGATGGACAGGGAAGCCTGGCGTGCTGCAATTCATGGGATCACAAAGAGTTGCACACGACTGAGCGACTGAACTGAACTGAATATATTGCAATATATTTGTGAGTTTGGGAGGAAAGCAATATGCATTTACTTGGGAAATTATGCAGAACAATTCTGTGTAATCTTCTGCGTTGCTGCAGTTCAAATGTCAATAAAAATTTCTGTTTTGATTCTCCTTAAAGAGACCACTTTATCAAAATTCCCACAAGTTAACTTGGGCTTAGAGACATTTCATTGTAACATTAGAAAATCAACATTAAAGAGAAAATATTAAAAAACTTTCAGTTCAAAAATAAATATCTCCCCCAAAGTTGTTTGTTGTTGAGTCTGTGTAAAGTAACATATATATATACAACACACCACTATATTCATATGTATGCTACTTTTTCTTTTACATTATATGTTCTATTTTAAAATAATATTTTTTATGCTTTCTGTTTATGCTTGTTTATGCTTTTTTCAATAAACTGTGGAAAATTCTGAGAGAGATGGGAATACCAGACCACCTGATCTGCCTCTTGAGAAATATGTATGCAGGTCAGGAAGCAAAAGTTAGAACTGGTCATGGAGCAACAGACTGGTTCCAAATAGGAAAAGGAGTACATCAAGGCTGTATATTGTCACCCTGTTTATTTAACTTCTATGCAGAGTACATCATGAGAAATGCTGGACTGGAAGAAACACAAGCTGGAATCAAGATTGCCGGGAGAAATATCAATAACCTCAGATATGCAGATGACACCACCCTTATGGCAGAAAGTGAAGAGGAACTAAAAAGCCTCTTGATGAAAGTGAAAGTGGAGAGTGAAAAGGTTGGCTTAAAGCTCAACATTCAGAAAACGAAGATCATGGCATCTGGTCCCATCACTACATGGGAAATAGATGGAGAAACAGTGGAAACAGTGTCAGAATTTATTTTTCTGGGCTCCAAAATCACTGCAGATGGTGACTATGCTATGCTAAGTCACTTCAGTCGCATCCGACTCTGTGTGACCCCATAGATGGCAGCCCACTAGGCTCCCCGATCCCTGGGATTCTCCAGGCAAGAACACTGGAGTGGGTTGCCATTTCCTTCTCCAATGCATGAAAATGAAAAGAGAAAGTGAAGTCGCTCAGTCGTGTCCGACTCTTAGCGACCCCATGGACTGCAGCCTACCAGGTTCCTCCATCCGTGGGATTTTCCTGGCAAGAGTACTGGAGTGGGGTGCCATTGCCTTCTCCGAGATGCAGCCATGAAATTAAAAGACGCTTACTCCTTGGAAGGAAAGTTATGACCAACCTAGATAGCATATTCAAAAGCAGAGACATCACTTTGCCAACAAAGGTTCGCCTAGTCAAGGCTATGGTCTTTCCTGTGGTCATGTATGGATGTGAGAGCTGGACTGTGAAGAAGGCTGAGCGCCGAAGAATTGATGCTTTTGAACTGTGGTGTTGGAGAAGACTTTTGAGAGTCCCTTGGACTGCAAGGAGATCCAACCAGTCCATTCTGAAGGAGATCAGCCCTGGGATTTCTTCGGAAGGAATGATGCTAAAGCTGAAACTCCAGTATTTTGGCCACCTCATGCGAAGAGTTGACTCATTGGAGAAGACTCTGATGCTGGGAGGGATTGGGGGCAGGAGGAGAAGGGGACGACAGAGGATGAGATGGCTGGATGGCATCACTGACTCGATGGATGTGAGTCTGAGTGACCTCCGAGAGCTGGTGATGGATAGGGAGGCCTGGCATGCTACAGTTCATGGGGTGGCAAAGAGTCAGACACGACTGAGTGACTGATCTGATCTGATCTGATGCTTTTTTTTCTTTTTTATGTCAGTTGTTCCGTTACACATAAGAATAATAGTAATATCATTATGTTGCTCTTATCGTTTCTCCGCTGGAGAAGGGAATGGCAAACCACTTCAGTATTCTTGCCTTGAGAACCCCATGAACAGTATGAAAAGAAAAAATGATAGGATACTGAATGAGAAACTCCCCAGGTCAGTAAGGGCCCAATATGCTACTGGAGATCAGTGGAGAAAGGGAATGGCAAACCACTTCAGTATTCTTGCCTTGAGAACCCCATGAACAGTATGAAAAGACAAAATGATAGGATACTGAATGAGAAACTCCCCAGGTCAGTAAGGGCCCAATATGCTACTGGAGATCAGTGGAGAAATAACTCCAGAAAGAATGAAAGGATGGAGCCAAAACAAAAAGAATACCCAGCTGTGGATGTGTCTGGTGATAGAAGCAAAGTCCGATGCTGTAAAGAGCAATATTGCATAGGAACCTGGAATGTCAGGTCCATGAATCAAGGCAAATTGGAAGTGGTCAAACAAGAGATGGCAAGAGTGAATGTCGACATTCTAGGAATTAGGGAACTAAAATGGACTGGAATGGGTGAATTTAACTCGGATGACCATTATATCTACTACTGTGGGCAGGAATCCCTCAGAAGAAATGGAGTAGCCATCATGGTCAACAAAAGAGTCCGAAATGCGGTACTTGGATGCAATCTCAAAAATGACAGAATGATCTCTGTTTGTTTCCAAGGCAAACCATTCAATGTCACAGTAATCCAAGTCTATGCCCCAACCAGTAACGCCGAAGAAGCTGAAGTTGAAAGGTTCTATGAAGACCTACAAGACCTTTTAGAACTAACACCCAAAAAAGATGTCCTTTTCATTATAGGGGACTGGAATGCAAAAGTAGGAAGTCAAGAAACACCTGGAGTAACAGGCAAATTTGGCCTTGGAATACGGAATGAAGCAGGGCAAAGACTAATAGAGTTTTGCCAAAAAAATGCACTGGTCATAGCAAATACCCTCTTCCAACAACACAAGAGAAGACTCTATACATGGACATCACCAGATGGTCAACACCGAAATCAGATCGATTATATTCTTTGCAGCCAAAGATGGAGAAGCTCTATACAATCAGCAAAAACAAGACCAGGAGCTGACTGTGGCTCGGACCATGAACTCCTTATTGCCAAATTCAGACTTAAATTGAAGAAAGTAGGGAAAACTACTAGACCATTCAGGTATGACCTAAATCAAATCCCTTATGATTATACAGTGGAAGTGAGAAATAGATTTAAGGGCCTAGATCTGATAGATAGAGTGCCTGATGAACTATGGAATGAGGTTCGTGACATTGTACAGGAGACAGGGATCAAGACCATCCCCATGGAAAACAAATGCAAAAAAGCAAAATGGCTGTCTGGGGAGGCCTTACAAATAGCTGTGAAAAGAAGAGAAGCGAAAAGCAAAGGAGAAAAGGAAAGATATAAACATCTAAATGCAGAGTTCCAAAGAAGAGCAAGAAGAGATAAGAAAGCCTTCTTCAGAGATCAATGCAAAGAAATAGAGGAAAACAACAGAATGGGAAAGACTAGGGATCTCTTCAAGAAAATCAGAGATACCAAAGGAACATTTCATGCAAAGATGGGCTTGATAAAGGACAGAGATGGTGTGGACCTAACAGAAGCAGAGGATATTAAGAAGAGGTGGCAAGAATACACAGAAGAACTGTACAAAAAAGAGCTTCAAGACCTAGACAATCATGATGATGTGATCACTGACCTAGAGCCAGACATCTTGGAATGTGAAGTCAAATGGGCCTTAGAAAGCATCACTACGAACAAAGCTAGTGGAGGTGATGGAATTCCAGTGGAACTATTCGAAGTCCTGAAAGATGATGCTGTTAAAGTGCTGCACTCAATATGTCAGCAAATTTGGAAAACTCAGCAGTGGCCACAGGACTGGAAAAGGTCAGTTTTCATCCCAATCCCAAAGAAAGGCAATGCCAAGGAGTGCTCAAACTACCGCACAATTGCACTCATCTCACACGCTAGTAAAGTAATGCTCAAAATTCTCCAAGCCAGGCTTCAGCAATATGTGAACCGTGAACTTCCTGATGTTCAAGCTGGTTTTAGAAAAGGCAGAGGAACCAGAGATCAAATTGCCAACATCCGCTGGATCATGGAAAAAGCAAGAGAGTTCCAGAAAAACATCTATTTCTGCTTTATTGACTATGCCAAAGCCTTTGACTGTGTGGATCACAATAAACTATGGAAAATTCTGGAAGAGATGGGAATACCAGACCACCTGATCTGCCTCTTAAGAAATCTGTATGCAGGTCAGGAAGCAACAGTTAGAACTGGTCATGGAACAACAGACTGGTTCCAAATAGGAAAAGGAGTACGTCAAGGCTGCATATTGTCACCATGTTTATTTAACTTATATGCAGAGTACATCATGAGAAATGCTGGACTGGAAGAAACACAAGCTGGAATCAAGATTGCTGGGAGAAATATCAATAACCTCAGATATGCAGATGACACCACTCTTATGGCAGAAAGTGAAGAGGGGCTAAAAAGCCTCTTGATGAAAGTGAAAGTGGAGAGTGAAAGGGTTGGCTTAAAGCTCAACATTCAGAAAACGAAGATCATGGCATCTGGTCCCATCACTGCATGGGAAATAGATGGGGAGACAGTGGAAACAGTGTCAGACTTTGTTTTTCTGGGCTCCAAAATCACTGCAGATGGTGACTGCAGTCATGAAATTAAAAGACGCTTACTCCTTGGAAGGAAAGTTATGACCAACCTAGATAGCATATTCAAAAGCAGAGACATAACTTTATCAACAAAGGTTCGCCTAGTCAAGGCTATGGTCTTTCCTGTGGTCATGTATGGATGTGAGAGCTGGACTGTGAAGAAGGCTGAGCGCCGAAGAATTGATGCTTTTGAACTGTGGTGTTGGAGAAGACTTTTGAGAGTCCCTTGGACTGCAAGGAGATCCAACCAGTCCATTCTGTAGGAGATCAGCCCTGGGATTTCTTTGGAAGGAATGATGCTAAAGCTGAAACTCCAGTATTTTGGCCACCTCATGCGAAGAGTTGACTCATTGGAGAAGACTCTGATGCTGGGAGGGATTGGGGGCAGGAGGAGAAGGGGACGACAGAGGATGAGATGACTGGATGGCATCACTGACTCGATGGATGTGAGTCTGAGTGACCTCCGAGAGCTGGTGATGGATAGGGAGGCCTGGCGTGCTACAGTTCAAGGGGTGGCAAAGAGTCAGACACGACTGAGTTACTGATCTGATCTGATCTAATGCTTTTTTTCTTTTTTATGTCAGTTGTTCCGTTACACATAAGAATAATAGCAATATCATTATGTTGCTCTTATCGTTTTGTTTTGGATTTTAGTTCTAGTTGTATATTACAAATTATCAGAGCTTTAATCAGAGGCAGT
The DNA here is from genome assembly GCA_935064755.1 of Tragelaphus eurycerus. Lineage (NCBI taxonomy): Eukaryota > Metazoa > Chordata > Mammalia > Artiodactyla > Bovidae > Tragelaphus > Tragelaphus eurycerus. The sequence continues at coordinate 1,299,133 of CAKXYN010000074.1, forward strand.
TTGATGAAACTACGTAAAGCCTTGCCCAAACTGACTTTACAGCTTTCAAGATTCTGATTTGTTACCCATACCTTAAGCCATGATACAATCTTTTCTTCTATACCAATATTTCTGTGATAGTAAGTCACGGTTTTCCCCAGATCTCCACCTGAAAACTGATATAAATACAGAATTTTATCAGATGAGTCATTGATTTTTCTAACAAGGACCTTTCTTCTTCCTAATACTGGTCCTAAAGACCTTATGCAAATGAAAATACTTCTTGAATTTATGTGTCTAAAATGCTTCTGTCAATGGCAGGGAAGACATAGCTACACCATCCAAAGATCATATTCCTGCTTATTTAATTTGAAAGCTTGAGGAAGCTTATTTAGTTTACTATGATGAATGATTCAGTCCCCCAAAATCTTCTGGTAATAGGCATTATGATTGATATCCCCAGCTTTATGACAAAGTTTTCCATATATGTGATTCCAGAACAAAATATACACTGCTAACATGATCCCTGTAGTCTGCAGCAGAAATGATTGTAATGCAAATAGTTCAGAATTATCAAGAAGTTTCCTTTCACCTAGTTTTCTTTAAGGATTTTCTGGCCAGTAAACTGTATACTGAATATTGAAGTTCATTTAATTGGCAATTTGTATAATAATCTAAAATCCTTTGTATATTATATTTTATCAGTTTCATGTTACAGCTCACTATAATCTGCGCTAATATTGTCCAGTCCAATAATACCTATGATAATAAAAAGAGAACTAAATAGTTGTTGTCCTCACAGACACACTTGATTTAAGTCACTGTACTCTGAGACTTTGTGAAAGCCATGGGTATAAGCCTTTGGTTGGATCATGTTCAGCTAGGAGATACTAAATGAAAGACACACAGAATAAGTTTAGAGATGTTAAAAGATTCCTAAACAGCCCTACTGTGTCCTTGGCAGTGTATTGATTGATATAATTGGTGTATAGAAATGTAAGTAGTAGCCTTAATGCTTGTAACCTTGGACCCTTGAGTTAATTCTTTTCTTGATTGAGCCCACCTCACCTATGCCCTATAGGAATGCAACTTTATCTAATGCTTTTTGGAGGCTGGTGCTTGACTTTAGAATAATCACCTTTAGAGAAAAATAAGTTTTCTGAAGAAAGGCTCTTAAAATGTTAACAGGCCTCCGGGCCAGAAGATGATGCAAATCACCTAAACTTTTGCATATGATAAGTTTGCAGGAAGAAAGCCTGGCTTACTGTATGACTCTACCCCTTCCCCCATTATCCTCTATGCATAATTTAAGGTATAAAAACTACTTTGGAAAATAAAGTGCAGGCCTTGTTCACCGAAACTTGGTCTCCCCATGTCATTCTTTCTCTCACCTTCTGGCTGAATTATTCAGCCTCTTTTCTCCACTAAACTTTCTCACTGAGCTATCCTTATTTAACCACTCTTTATATCCTTAATTAACATTTAAATAAGCTGCTGTTTGCTGATCGCAGATGCTGTCTCCCCTTCAAATTCCAAATTCCAAATTAAAAAACTAAAAGAAGGGGAGTTTAAGTATAGTTCTCCCCATCAAATCTTGCAACATGCTCTTTTCGTAATAAATACTTTAAATACTGATTCAGCCAGAACTACTGCAATGCTTCATCATTGGTGCCTGTAGCAATTACATGCATAACCATTAGTCAAATGGAAGGACCTCCTCTCAGGACAATGGAAGGGTCCTGACGCATTATTAACTAGCAGTCGAAGATGTGCTTGTATTTTTCCACAGGACGCAGATTCTCCAATTTAGATCCCAGACAGGCTGATTCGCCATGTTGCAGTCCCCTAGACATCCGGTACCCCCATTGCTTTGATCACAAAAGAGGAGGGGCACTCCTCTGCACAGAACAGCGGAGAGTCAGGAGCCGTGGGCTGGACCAGCCTGGCTGCTGGGGCCCAGCGCACAGCCCTTGCAGCCAGTAGCCCCGTCAGTGTCTATCTGTGCTCGCTTGACCACTGCTGAGCCTGAGGCCGTTCAGCGAGGGAGAGGGGGCGGCGCCCGCCGGCAGGGGAGGCAAGATAAACATCCAGATCCGGCGAGACTGACTGGGCTGCTGCAGTGCTAACTCCAACCAGAAAATAATTCTACTTATTCTGTTTTGGCTTGTCTACCCTCTCCTTATGTTTTTCTCTTTACCAACGATTCTGGAAAACTTAATGTACATATGACTCGGGGAAGGCAATGGCACCCCACCCCAGTACTTTTGCCTGGAAAATCCCATGGACGGAGGAGCCTAGTAGGCTCCAGTCCATGGGGTCGCTAAGAGTCGGACACGACTGAGCGACTTCACTTTAACTTTTCACTCTCATGCATTGGAGAAGGAAATGGCAACCCACTCCAGTGTTCTTGCCTGGAGAATCCCAGGGACAGGGGAGCCTGGTGGGCTTCCGTCTATGGGGTCGCACAGAGTCGGACACGACTGAAGCGACTTAGCAGCAGTAGCAGTAGCAGGTGGACCCAATGTAGTAACTTGTGAACAATGTATGCTCTCATCTTGTTTAAACCCGGGATATGTTTGCTTCTTTGTAGTGTTACAACGTCCACCTCATCTTATGACGTAACCACTTATTGACAACTGCAGGATTTAATGCAATCGAGACGGTTTGTGGGCTTGCTTATTCTGGAAATAGCAGTTTTAATAACCACAATTACTTCTGTTACTGTGGCAGCAATATCATTGACTCAACAAGTGCATACTGCCCAATATGTTGATACCATGTCTAAAAATGTTTCTTTAACTCTAGCAACACAAGAAGCTATAGACAGGAAATTAGAGATGAGAGTAGATGCCTTAGAAGAGGCAATAATGCATATTGGGACTGAGGTACAGGCTTTAAAAGTGAAAATGACTCTGTCTTGCCACGCTGATTACCGGTGGATATGCGTGACATCTTTAAAGGTAAATGAGACAGATTATGAATGGAAAAAATTAACAGCTCTGACATTGGCCTGAATTTAGGGAAACTTCATAGTCAAATACAGACCTTGTAACACTCTCAACTGGATTTTACCACCGCTGGAGCAGCTAATGACTATTTTCACACCTTCTCTAACTTTATTTCTGGAAAAAACATTCTGTCTAATCTTCTCATATTCATTCTTCCTTGTATTGTCAGGATTCTTCGGCAGAACATTCAGAAGCTCGCAACTGAGCTGCATCTGGCTGTTTTAAGAAATAAAAAGGGGGAGATTCGGGGAGCAAGCTCCGCCTGTGGCAAAGGTCATGAGGAAGAGGCTCAGCATATGCAAAGGCGAGATCTAGCCTCAGGATGCCCCCTGGAAATTCTCGAGCATCTACCCCCAAAACCAGAGTCTGCCTACTTTCTACTTTGTGCTTTCACCTACACCTCTGACTTTATGGGGGGCTGTCCCCCACTACCTCTCTCTGAAAAAAAAAAAAAAAGAGAGTTAACTTACAGCTCCATTTAATAAAGTTCCTGGGTGTGATAGTGTTTCAACCTACAAACTCCTTTGGAAGTCCTCTAGCCTGCCTGAATAGGTTTTTCTGGCCACATGTGATTGCTCAAAGCCTCCCAACTGTAAGAGGCATGAGATGTTCTAAACTGTCTAAATACAGATTCCTTTGAGCAGTTAAAAGATTGATTAGAAATTGTATTGGTGAAGGGTTTTTCACTTGTTGGGCCAATGTTTGCTGCTAAGTCTCCATATCCCTTACCTTCTGTGTCCCTGGCAGTGTATTGATTAATATAATTGGTGTAAGTAGTAGCTTTAATGTTTGTAACCTTGGACCCTTGAGTTAATTCTTTTTCTTGTTATAGCCCACCACACCTTTGCCCTATAGGAATGCAACTTTATCTAATGCTTTTGGAGGGTGGCGCCTGACTGATCACCTTTAGAGAAAAATAAGTTTTCTGGGGTCTCAAAGAGTCGGACACGACTGAGCGACTGATCTGATCTGATCTGAAGTTTGCTGAAGAAAGGGTCTTAAAATGTTAACAGGCCTCCGGGCCAGAAGATGATGCAAATCACCTAAACTTTTGCATATGATAAGTTTTCAGGAAGAAAGCCTGGCTTGCTGCATGACTCTACCCCCTTCCCACATTATCTTCTATGCATAACTTAAGGTATAAAAACTACTTTGGAAAATAAAGTGCGGGCCTTGTTCACCGAAACTTGGTCTCCCCATGTCATTCTTTCTCTCACCTTCTGGCTGAATTATTCAGCCTCTTTTCTCCACTAAATTTTCTCACTGAGCTATCCTTATTTAACCACTCTTTATATCTTTAACCACTTTATATCTTTAATTAACATTTAAATAAGCTGTTGTTTGCTGATAGCCAATGCCGTCTCCCTTTGAATTCCCTGGATCCACCTGGGCTGGACCCTGGCAAGCCCTTATACCTGACAAACACTCGTTAGCCAGAATCATTCCATCTTTCTTAATCTTAAACTGAAAGTTGAGCCTGAGACCTTTCAGAAGGATTATGCATTGAGCCAGGGCTCAACCTCATGTGCACAACTCCAGATTCATCTCTGCAAACACAGACTCTGAGAAATAGACTCCAAATTCTAGCATCAGTGTGGAAATGAATGCCCAGTATAACATGGGAGGATGGGGGCATCTTTCTGTCACCACTTCACTAACTGGCATGAACTACTTGAGTAAATGCTGTCAGAAACCAGTTCAGATGCCTTTCCAATAGGAACAGTCACAGTGATTCTTTGTCTGTTCTCCATATCTATTACTGTTATAAATGTGATTGGCAAGATTTCAATAAGATATTCAGGTTGTACTGCTGGCAGATAAACACCATAAATGGAATGCACAGGGAGGCTGCACACCCAGCTTGATGGCATAGATAAACCAAGTGGTCTAGAAAATAGAAATTTGTAAAGGCACTTTCAGAGAAATTGGCAGAGGCAGTTTTTGTATCATGTTCCAGTGGTTCAGACTGAACAAAAATAAACATTTGCAAACCAAGCAAAGGTGAAAGACTAGGTGAGGGCCTGGGGCAGATGACTAACATATTTGAATGCCATGTGGGAATCAAAGCCACGGGAAATGCTCTTCCAGGCCATATTTGTCCGTAGCCTCCACCTCAAAGTTCAAAAGCGATTTTCAATCACTGTACTGTGCAGAGCTGAGATACAGAGATTTTGCACAGACTGAGATGAATGACTGACCACTGTGGCAGCAGTCAGTCAAAAAAAAAAAAAAAAAAGGGGAAAAGATAAAGTCAAAATCGATGGCCTTCAATTAACATTCCTAAATTATAAATAAAATTAAATGTGGAGTCATCAGGATCAAGGCAGGTACTGGCAGATATGAGAAAGTCAAATAGTTCATGAGATTTTGTTCTTCCTGGTGTTTAATATTACAGTAGACCGTAAAGAAAGACCATAAAGAAACTAGAAAGTGGTATTTTGATTTAATTTTGGTAAGCTTTCCCAAAAGTTCTACTGGGAAAAAAAAAAAAAATCAGAAATAAAAAACGTGGCAACTTTGAATACTTCGATAATACTTTGTGAACCAGATTTCACTTTATTCTTATCTCCATTTCTATTTCTAGAACTCAGAGTTTCTTGTTCCAGTGGGAAAATACATATCAGTACATGGACATAAGGCCAACTGCACTGTGAAAACTAGTATTTGCTTTCAAGTCTGTTCTATCCACCCACCCCCACCTTGAACTTGTTTAAGCTCTTTGTGGAGAGGGAACATACCTCTATATACAGCAATAAAGACACTCATTCCAATGTAAAGTTTGTAAGAGAGAAAGAAGTCGCTCAGTCGTGTCCGACTCTTTGCAACACCATGGACTGTAGCCCACCAGGCTCCTCAGTCCATGGGATTTTCCAGGCATGAACACTGGAGTGGGTTGCCATTTCTTTCTCCAGGGATCTTCCCGACCCAGGGATTGAACCTGGGTCTCCTGCATTGTAGGCAGATGCTTTACTGTCCAAGCTACCAGGGAAGCTCCTGGTAGCTTTGTAAAGTTTGTGAAGGAACCACAAATTCCTTCTGGATTCAACTCTGTTCATTCCTTCTACCATTTCAGAGTACAGATAGAGTGCATATAAGACATTATGTTATATGTTAGGTAAAGAATGTGTCATTCAGTGACTTAAGGCAATCTCTTTTGCCTTACTGAGTATGAGGACAAGCTCCCAAAAGCAAACACTCATCTGAGCCATTCACAATCATGAACTGGAAAGAAACAGCCAGTTATCCTCATCAACTCTCATCCGAGATAATATCCTAAGTTACCCCTCTCATAACTAGGTTTCAAGTTATTGTGTAACTTGTGCATAGTGTAAGATTTTATCACGCTCATAACCTGAAAAATATTTACAGACCCCTTCCTTACCTTGACTTATCAGACCCTTCTTGCCAACTGGGCCCAGCTTACATAGCTCAAGGAGATGGTGGGTTATTGAATGGAAAAAAGAAAAAAAAAAATAAAATAACTCTAAAAGTTCTTTTATAAGTAGTGACTTTCTGTTTCACTATATTTTTTTTGAGACTCTGAGATCCAAATTGGTAGATTTATTCTTGATAGAATTGGAATTTGCTAAATTATTTCCATGTTGTATCAGCTGCCCTTATAAGCATATTTGTTTAACAGCTTCTTGCTGCTTATAATTTCTCCCCAATGCTCTATTTTCCTAGACAGATGCCTCTAGTCAAGAGATATGCTGATTGGCACCAGATACTCTGGCTGGCTAGACTGAGGTTGCCAAGAAGCAGTGTCTTACATACATTCATATTATAGAGCTAATAAGTACCCAGAACATTAGCCTACTTAGTCTGCCATTAGCAGTTTCATTTGGCCTCCTCTTCTACCAACTTCATGAGTTCTCTAAAATCTTACTAGGTGCAGCATTACTAAACTGGACCATCTACCTTTCTGAAGATGTCCATTCACTGAGAAAAGTGGGCACTACTTTGTATTCACAAGTGGAATTTTCCATGTGTACTAGACCAGAGTACATAGACACCTGCCAGAAAAATAATTGAGTGAATAAAGCAAATTACATAGTAAATCTTTCAGAAATGTTTCTCAGCTTCACCTGGGCCATTTCTAATTTTAAAATACAAATAAATTGCTGCACCTTGGCCAACAAACTAACCCATATATATATAAAGACCACTTTTCACCCGTGTTTTCACTTAGTCCCTCTCTTTGGGACTAAGGTCTTTTTTTTTTTTTTTTTTTTCTGAATAATCTGGCTTTTTAACAAACCAAGATCTCTTGAAATCGAGAAATACCAACGGCAAGAAGGAAGATAGCACTAGTCAGTGGATAATCATTGTATGAAGAAAATTTCTAGCTCTGGGGACAGAGTTGTGGGAACGTGTGCATGTTCAGTTGCTCAGTTGTGTTCAACTCTTTGTGACCCCATGGAATGTAGCCCACGAGGCTCCTATTTCCACAGGATTTTCCAGGCCACAGTACTGGAGTGAGTTGCCATTTACTACTCCAGGGGATATTCCCACCCAGGGATCGAATCTGAATCTCTTGTGTGTCTTCAATTGCCAGATAGATTCTTTATTAATGCACCAGTTAGGAAGCACTGATCCAGTCATATTAACAAAATGATTGTCTTTTTCAACAATCTTCTTTCAAATGCTATTTCCTGCACCTTGATTTATGCCACGGAGACTTAGCATTTCTCAAATAATAATTGCTTATAATATGCCTTCTCCCTTCCCACTGGAGAAGGGAATGGCAAATCACTTCAGTATTCTTGCCTTGAGAACCCCATGAACAGGATGAAAAGGCAAAATGATAGGACACTGAAAGAGAAACTCCCCAGGTCAGTAGGTGCCCAATAAGCTACTGGAGATCAGTGGAGAAATAACTCCAGAAAGAATGAAGGGATGGAACCAAAGCAAAAAGAATACCCAGCTGTGGATGTGACTGGTGATAGAAGCAAGGTCCAATGCTGTAAAGAGCAATATTGCATAGGAACCTAGAATGTCAGGTCCATGAATCAAGGCTAATTGGAAGTGGTCAACCAAGAGATGGCCAGAGTGAATGTCGACATTCTAGGAATCAGAGAACTCAAATGGACTGGAATGGGTGAATTTAACTCAGATGACCATTATATCTACTACTGTGGGCAGGAATCCCTAAGAAGAAATGGAGTGGCCATCATGGTCAACAAAAGAGTCCAAAATGCAGTACTTGGATGCAATCTCAAAAACGACAGAATGATCTCTGTTTGTTTCCAAGGCAAACCATTCTATATCACAGTAATCCAAATCTATGTCCCAACCAGTAATGCTGAAGAAGCTAAAGTTGAATTTTAGAACTAACACCTAAAAAAGATGTCCTTTTCATTATAGGGGACTGGAATGCAAAAGTAGGAAGTCAAGAAACACCTGGAGTAACAGGCAAATTTGGCCTTGGAATTGCCAAGAAAATGCACTGGTCATAACAAACACCCTCTTCCAACAACACAAGAGAAGACTCTATACATGGACATCACCAAATGGTCAACATGGAAATCAGATTGATTATATTCTTTGCAGCCGAAGATGGAGAAGCTCTATAGAGTCAGCAAAAACAAGACCAGGAGCTGACTGTGGCTCAGACCATGAACTCCTTATTGCCAAATTCAGACTTAAATTGAAGAAAGTAGGGAAACCACTAGACCATTCAGGTATGACCTAAATCAAATCCCTTATGATTATACAGTGGAAGTGAGAAATAGATTTAAGGTCCTAGATCTGATAGATAGAGTACCTGATGAACTATGGAATGAGGTTCGTGACATTGTACAGGAGACAGGGATCAAGACCATCCCCATGGAAAAGAAATGCAAAAAACTAAATGGCTGTCTGGGGAGGCCTTACAAATAGCTGTGAAAAGAAGAGAAGCGAAAAGCAAAGAGAAAAGGAAATATATAAGCATATGAATATAGAGTTTCAAAGAACAGCAAGAAGAAATTAGAAAGCCTTCTTCAGTGATCAATGCAAAGAAATAGAAGAAAACAACAGAATGGGAAAGACTAGGGATCTCTTCAAGAAAATCAGAGATGCCAAAGGAACATTTCATGCTAAGATGGGCTCAATAAAGGACAGAAATGGTATGGACTTAACAGAAGCAGAAGATATTAAGAAGAGGTGGCAAGAATACATAGAAGAACTGTACAAGAAAGATCTTCATGACCCAGATAATCACGATGGTGTGATCACTGACCTAGAGCCAGACATCCTGGAATGTGAAGTCAAGTGGGCCTGAGAAAGCATCACTACAAACAAAGCTAGTGGAGGTGATGGAATTCCAGTTGAGCTATTCCAAATCCTGAAAGATGATGCTGTGAAAGTGCTGCACTCAATATGCCAGCAAATTTGGAAAACTCAGTAGTGGCCACAGGACTGGAAAAGGTCAGTTTTCATTCCAATCCCAAAGAAAGGCAATGCCAAAGAATGCTCAAACTACCGCACAATTGCACTCCTCTTACATGCTAGTAAAGTAATGCTCCAAATTCTCCAAGCCAGGCTTCAGCAATATGTGAACTGTGAACTTCCTGATGTTCAAGCTGGTTTTAGAAAAGGCAGAGGAACCAAAGATAAAATGGCCAACATCTGCTGGATCATGGAAAAAGCAAGAGAGTTCCAGAAAAACACCTATTTCTGCTTTATTGACTATGCCAAAGACTTTGACTGTGTGGATCACAATAAACTGTGGAAAATTCTTCAAGAGATGGGAATACCAGACCACCTGATCTGCCTCTTGAGAAATTTGTATACAGGTCACGAAGCCACAGTTAGACCTGGACATGGAACAACAGACTGGTTCCAAATAGGAAAAGGAGTACGTCAAGGCTGCATATTGTCACCATGTTTATTTAACGTATATGCAGAGTACATCATGAGAAACACTGGACTGGAAGAAACACAAGTTGGAATCAAGATTGCCGGGAGAAATATCAATAAGCTCAGATATGCAGATGACAGCACCCTTATGGCAGAAAGTGAAGAGGAACTAAAAAGCCTCTTGATGAAAGTGAAAGTGAAGAGTGAAAAAGTTGGCTTAAAGCTCAATATTCAGAAAACGAAGATCATGGCATCCAGTCCCATCACTTCATGGAAAATAGATGGGGAAACAGTAGAAACAGTGTCAGACTTTATTTTCTGGGCTTCAAAATCACTACAGACGGTGACTGCAGCCATGAAATTAAAAGACGCTTACTCCTTGGAAGGAAAGTTATGACCAGCCTAGATAACATATTCAAAAGCAGAGACATTACTTTGCCAACAAAAGTTCGTCTAGTCAAGGCTATGGTTTTTCCTGTGGTCATGTATGGATGTGAGAGTTGGACTGTGAAGAAGGCTGAGCATGGAAGAATTGATGCTTTTGAACTGTGGTGTTGGAGAAGACTCTTTAGAGTCCCTTGGACTACAAGGAGATCCAACCAGTCCATTCTGAAGGAGATCAGCCCTGGGATTTCTTTGGAAGGACTGATGCTAAAGCTGAAACTCCAGTACTTTGGCCACCTCATGGGAAGTGTTGACTCATTGGAGAAGACTCTGATGCTGGGAGGGATTGAGGGCAGGAGGAGAAGGGGACAACAGAGGATGAGATGGCTGGATGGCATCACTGACTTGATGAACATGAGTCTCAGTCGTGAGTTGGTGATGGACAGGGAGCCCTGGCGTCCTGCTATTCATGGGGTCGCAAACAGTCGGACACGACTGAGCAACTGATCCGATCTGATCTGATCTGAATATGCCTTCAATATACATATTAAGCTATTTATAATCACATTAAGTGTAGAACTGCATCTAGAAAGACTTTCCTGTCTAAATGTCCATTTACTGTGGAGAATCAATGCGACATGATTTTGCTTACCCAGTCCTATTACTCAGTTTTCACTAAAATAACACTGCATTACAAGACAGCGTAAACTGTCCTGTTTTCCTTTTCATTTGTCTGTGAACTGGATGGGGAAGCTCTGTTTCATGCCTAGAGTCAGTTGGCATTGGCTTTTGACCTTGAGTTCCATTTAGATACGCTCCATACTTCTCTGCACTGTCTTTGGATCAGCAGCTAGTTATTGTGCACCCTTCTCATGGTGTTCACATTAGTGCAAAGGAACAGGCAGAAACATGAACAGCCCCTTGAAGACTTGGCTTAGAAGTAGTATGACTGTAATTTCTTTATTAATTCCATTGACCAAACAAACACATTGCTGAATCAACACCAGTGGATGGGGAAATATACTCTGCACAAATCTTACCTTGCATGGAAACAAAACTTACCTTGTGCTAGGAGTAAACAAATAAAGAAAATTATTCTAATCTGCCACGGCTAACTTAAATACTGGAAACTAGGCTTAAAAACATGCGTTGATCCTGAGAAGGGACCTGTACTGTGGAATACATAGGAGGAGACAATATTTAACATGACTTGGTATGCAATCTAGGGATATGTCACTAACAGAATAGAGAGGAATAGTAGTTGTGGTAATTGAAACTTAGGCTCCCTTGAGGCAAAGAGTATCATGACAACATCAAGAGCAGAAGATGCATGTCCCAGCCCATATAATCATGGCAAATTCTTCCTTCCTCAGACATCTTATTCTATTTAGGCTCTTAATGGATTGGACGATGCCCACCCACAGAAGGTAAACTGCTTCACTGAGTCCTCTGATTCAAACACTAATTTTATCTGAAAACATCTTCACAGACATGCCCAGGAATAACATTTAGCCAAAAAATCTGGGCCCTTTGTCTTACAGAGTTGACACATAAAATTTACCATCACATCAGGTTCATTTTTTAACACACCAAGTGACTTGGGTATCTCATTCCCTTTTTATTATTTTGAAAAAAAAAAAAATAAATTACCTAGAGATTGTCTTGGTTTCTTGACCTATTGCTTACATATAAAGCCATCTGTCATACACACATGCTGTATTTGTAATATGGTTTAGTTACTAATACTTCTGTTTTAACATTTATGTGTTTATTAATATTTTTCATTGAAATCTAACAATTCAGAATTTCCTAGACATTTGTGGCTTTTATTTAAATTTCCTAATTTTTTAACAAATAGTGATTCATGATGGTTATTTCTACATAGCTGTCTTAGATACAGTTACTCATCTTTAATTTTATATTTTCAGACTTTTCTTCCTTTTCTCACCAATTATTTTTTCCCTTTATATATCTGAATTGGTCATCACACTTTTCACATTTTATATTCCTGTATATGAAAGTCATTTTAGGACTATTTATTTTGTTCTTTGCCTATTTTTAATCTGATGGGAACACCAGACCACCTGATCTGCCTCTTGAGAAACCTATATGCTGGTCAGGAATCAATAGTTAGAACTGGACATGGAACAACAGACTGGTTCCAAATAGGAAAAGGAGTATGTCAAGGCTGTATATTGTCACCCTGCTTATTTAACTTGTATGAAGAGTACATCTTGAGAAACGCTGGGCTGGAAGAAGCACAAGCTGGAATCAAGATGGCTGGGAGAGATCTCAATAACCTCAGATATGCAGATGACATCACCCTTGTGGCAGAAAGTGAAGAGAAACTAAAAAGCCTCTTGATGAAAGTGAAAATGGAGAGTGAAAAAGTTGGCTTAAAGCTCAACATTCAGAAAACAAAGATCATGGCATCCGGTCCCATCACCTCATGAGAAATAGATGGGGAAACTGTGGAAACAGTGTCAGACTTTATTTTTCTGGGCTCCAAAATCACTGCAGATGGTTATTGCAGCCATGAAATTAAAAAATACTTACTCCTTGGAAGGAAGGTTATGACCAACCTAGATAGCATATTGAAAAGCAGAGACATTACTTTGCCAACAAAGGTCCTTCTAGTCAAGGCTGTGGTTTTTCCAGTAATCATGTATGGATGTGAGAGCTGGACTGTGAAGAAAGCTGAGTGCCAAAGAATTGATGCTTTTGAACTGTGGTGTTGGAGAAGACTCTCAAGAGCCCCTTGGACTGCAAGGAGATCCAACCAGTCCATTCTAAAGGAGATCAGTCCTGGTTGTTCTTTAGAAGGAATGATGCTAAAGCTGAAACTCCAGTACTTTGGCCACCTCATGCTAAGAGTTGACTAATTGGAAAAGACTGTGATGCTGGGAGGGATTGGGGGCAGGAGGAGAAGGGGACGACAGAGGATGAGATGGCTGGATGGCATCACTGACTCGATGAACATGAGTCTCAGTCGGGATTTGGTGATGGACAGGGAGGCCTGGCGTGCTGCAATTCATGGGGTCGCAAAGAGTCAGACACAACCGAGCGACTGAACTGAACTGAATCTGATATCACAGAATTTAAATTGTTATGGTTTTAGAGTAGTTTTACCTGATGGTCTAGACTCAACTGCTCCTAGTTACTACTATTCATTTATACTTACATGTAAACTTTAAAAACTTCTTGCATAATTCCAAGGGAAAAAAAAATCAGATGCTATTTTTATTCAAATTGCTTTAAATTTTTACATTGACTTGGAGATATTTTTATGATGCTGAGCTTCTCACTTCAAGAACACAGCATAATTTCTCATTTGTTTACATTTGCAGTTGAGTCTTTCACAAGTGCAATGAGATTTCTTATTCTATTTCAGACACATTAAAGCAATCCCTTGTAATTTTATGTATTTTGTCTGTATATATGAAGTCTATGTCTGTATACTAACATTGTATCTTACTATTTAAGAATTTTGTTATTGCTTACAATAGTTTTCATCTGATAATTTTATCTGCCACTCACTTGAAAGTTCCTGTCTACTATGTCAACAGATACATCTGGTTAAATATTAAACACTCATGATGATTATAAGCATGGCTCCTTGTACAAAGATCAGATCAGTCGTTCAGTCGTGTCTGACTCTTTGCGACCCCATGAATTGCAGCACGCCAAGCCTCCCTGTCCATCACCAACTCCCGGAGTTCACTGAGACTCAAACCATCGAGTCAGTGATGTCATTCAGCCATCGAGTCAGTGATGCCATCCAGCCATCTCATCCTCTGTTGTCCCCTTCTCCTCTTGCCCTCAGTCCCTCCCAGCATCAGACTCTTCTCCAATGAGTCAACACTTCGCATGAGGTGGCCAAAATACTGGAGTTTCAGCTTTAGCATCATTCCTTCCAAAGAAATCCCAGGGCTGATCTCCTTCAGAATGGACGGGTTGGATCTTCTTGCAGTTCAAGGGACTCTCAAGAGTCTTCTCCAACACCACAGTTCAAAAGCATCAATTCTTTGGTGCTCAGCATTCTTCATAGTCCAGCTCTCACATCCATACATGACCACAGGAAAAACCTTAGCCTTGACTGGACGAACTTTTGTTGGCAAAGTAATGTCTCTGCTTTTGAATATGCTATCTAGGTTGGTCATAACCTTCCTTCCAAGGTGCAAGCATCTTTTAATTTCATGGCTGCAGTCACCATCTGCAGTGATTTTGGAGCCCAGAAAAATAAAGTCTGATACTGTTTCCACTGTTTCCCCATCTATTTTCCATGAAGTGATGGGACCGGATGCCATGATCTTCGTTTTCTGAATATTGAGCTTTAAGCTAACTTTTTCACTCTCCACTTTCACCTTCATCAAGAGGCTTTTGAGTTCTTCTTCACTTTCTGCCATAAGGGTGCTGTCATCTGCATATCTGAGCTTATTGATATTTTTCCCAGCAATCTTGATTCCAACTTATTTTTCTTTCAGTCCAGTGTTTCTCATGATATACTCTGCATATAAGTTAAATAAACATGGTGACAATATACAGCCTTGACGTACTTCTTTTCCTATTTGGAACCAGTCTGTTGTTCCATGTCCAGTTCTAACTGTTGCTTCCTCATCTGCATACAAATTTCTCAAGAGGCAGATCAGGTGGTCTGGTATTCCCATCTCTTACAGAATTTTCCACAGTTTATTGTGATCCATGCAGGCAAAGTCTTTGGCATAGTCAATAAAGCAGAAATAGGTGTTTTTCTGGAACTCTCTTGCTTTTTCCATGATCCAGCTGATGAGAACATGTCTACTGTTTCCTACACAGGGACAATAGTGGATTGGAGATGTTTATGTGTATTTATATTCATGAAAAAAGTTATTAAAGAGGAATCTATTCATCTATTGTATAATTTGTTGTTTTTGTCATATATGGAGATGTGTGTGTGTATGTCTTGTCTCTGAGTCATGTCCAACTCTTTGCAACTCCGTGGACTATATCCTGCCAGGTTCCTCTGTGCATGAGATTTCCTAGGAAAGAGTACTGGAGTAGGTTGCCATTTCCTTTTCTCTAGCTAGTCCATAAATATATATATATTTTTAATTCTTAGAAAAGAAATAATTAATTATATTAGTGTTGAATAGTTTCTCAAATATTGTAATACATGTCTACTTTTTCAACTAGTTTCTCTTAAGTTTGATGTATTATTTTTTGATGATGACATTTGATTTTGTTTGCAAATGTTTGCTTAGGGGTTCTGCAACAATATTTATGTAAGTTCATTTGATGTTTCCTTAATATCTATAAGCTATTAGACTTCTTTTGGGACAAGGGCTTCCCTGGCAGTTCAGCTGGTAAAGAATCTAGTTGCAATACAAGAGATTCCTGTTTGATTCCTGGGTCAGAAGACCCACTGGAGAAGCAATAGGCTACCCATTCCAGTATACTTGGGCTTCCCTGGTGGCTCACCTGATAAAGAATCTGGCTGCAATGTGGGAGACCTAGTTTGAATCCCTAGGTTGGGAATATCCCCTGGAAAATGGAATGACTACCCACTCCAGTATTCTGGTTTGGAGAATTGTATGGATGATCCATGGGATTGCAAAGAGTTGGCCATAACTGAACAACTTTCACTTTTCACTTAAATTTTTAGTGTTTTTGTTATATTTACTTAATTAAAATTTTGTTTTTAAAAAACTTCTGTATGTTATTAAATAATATAGTTAATTTTGAAATATTATTTTTTCTTTAAGTTGTGGAAAATTTTTCTCTGTGCAACTGTCTGAGCCTGGTATTTTGGGACATGTTAGAAAACTTTCTCTTTCATAAAGGGAAATTGATCTATTTAGACTCTTCTATTTCATCACAGACTAGTTTTGATAAGTTGGTATTTTAAGTCAGATTTTCAAATGCATTAAAATAGACTTGTGCAAAGTTGAAATTCGTTATCTTTAAAAGTTTCAATGATTTTAGTTTTTTTTTTTTTTTCCTCCCTAGCTATTTCTTATTTTGTGTATTTGTACTTTATTCCTGTGTCCTGAGATTAGATACTAACAAATCATTCTCTTTTACTGACTTTTGCCTATGGGCACATTTTTACATTTATATTTATAGTAGTCTACAGATTCTCTGTTTTCTAACTCAGTTATCTTTTATATCTTTGCTTCCTATTTACTTACTTACTTCTGTTTTATGACAGAGTTCTTAAACATTTTCCAACTTCAGATGAATAATTCATGTATTTTTATAAAATGTATTTAAAGATATTTATGTATTTGTATACACATAATGATATAAGTGTATCAAGCCCCTAACTTCTGAACATTGCTTTAGTTCTACTCATAGAGTCTGATTCTCTCTTAGATCAGCTGGTAAGGAATCCGCCTGCAATGCGGGAAATCTGGTTTCCATCCCTGGGTTGGGAAGGTCCCCTGGAGAAGGGCATGGCAATGCACTCCAGTATCCTGGCTTGGAGAATTCCATGGACTGTATAGTCCATCAGGTTGCAAAGAGTCAGACACAACTGAGCAACTGTCACTTCACTTCATAGACTCTAATACAAGATGTTTTCATTATTACTGTTTTTTGGAAATCATGTGTCTCGTCTCAGCTTTTAGTTCCTCATGGATCTGAGATTTTTCTACATGGCTTTCTGTTTGTTTTCTGCAGAGGTTTCAAATTGTAAAAAAATAAAAATGTAAACTATTGCTTCTAAATTTATGCTTCTTGAAAATAATACAAAATAGTTTTGTATGCATCATTTCTAGTTTGGGGAACTTACTGTGATTTTTCTGGGGGGCAAATATATAATCCATCTTCATGAATCATACATGGGTCCTTGAAAAGATGTACTTGTTTCATTCCACATTTTAAATTTATTATTAGCATTTGAAAATTTTTATTGAGAAAATAAAATACACAGGTAACACAATTTAGGAAACAGACAGACAGCTTAATAAATAATACTAACACCCATGATCCACTTTTCCACACACATTCAGGGAGTACCTCCTTGAGGTTCCAGTGGACATGTCTTCCTGAGAAGAGACTCAGAAGATGGAGGTTATTGAAACCAGCTACACCTTCCAACGCTGAGGTTGGTCTTCGGCATCTACTGTCACTTATCCTCTCCCTCTCCACTTTTCATTCTAACCCCACCTGCAGCTCTTCCTGCCCCTGCATGTGGTCTTAGGTGTGCAATTTCATACTCATCGTCTCCATCTTTCAATTATTGCCTCTAGGTTCCAAGTGAAGACTCTCATCTGTCCCCAAAGGAGCAAGCACCTTTGTGTCTCATTTTCCTTCCTCTGCTCCCCTCTCTTTCTGCATGATTTATTTATTAGTGGCTCCTGTGAATTCTTGATGGCTAGGCAGGAGGAGCCTGGTAGGCTGCAGTCCATGGGGTCGCTAAGAGTCGGACACGACTGAGCAACTTCACTTTCACTTTGCACTTTCGTGCATTGGAGAAGGAAATGGCAACCCACTCCAATGTTCTTGCCTGGAGAATCCCAGGGACGGCGGGCCCTGGTGGGCTGCCGTCTATGAGGTCGCACAGAGTCGGACATGACTGAAGCGACTTAGCAGTAGCAGCAGGCAGTAAAGAATCTACCTGCAAAGCAGGAAACTTGAGTTTGATCCCTGGGTGAGGAAATTCCCTGGAGAAGGAAATGGCAACCCACTCCAATATTCTTGCCTGGGAAATCTCATGGACAGGGGAGCCTGGAGGGCTACAGCCCATGGGGTTGCAAAGAGCTGGACACAACCTAGCAACTAAACCACAACCACAACAGTAGTCTTTGTTTTTTATGAAATAACTAAGTTGATTAGATTATTTAATCATCCTTTCCTACCAATAGGTGTTACCGCATTCTTGAGCTTTACATGGGTTATTTTTGAATTGATTTATCAAAGGGTGTTTTTCAAGATGATATTCCTATTATAAACCTTCTAAAGCTTTGTACTCCCAGGGAAATCTTGAGTGTGCTCTCTCCTTTAAGTGTTATTTATAATAATGGTTCTAAAATTACAGAATTAACTTTGCTTTCAATACTTTGAAAACTGACTTCATTGTCTCCTGATATCAAACTGAGTTGTTTCTAATTATCTACTTTGTATCTTTTCTTTCAGAAACTATTGAATTTTCTTATTGCCACAGATGTCCTTACATTTTATCATATTTCTAGATGTTTTTGTTCTCTCCTGTTTGGCAAATAGTGTAGCATTTTACATCACCTTCAGTAGGTTCTTCTTCTTCTTTTTTTAGATTTCTTGATCCTTCCTAATGTTTATAACATTATATTTTGAGTTTATAACTCTCCAAAAGTATTTAATATCCTTGTTATAAATAATTTTTTTCTTTTCATTTTTTTTTTTTTTAAATTTTAATCTTTTTAACACCAAAAGCATTTTGTATTGGGATATAACTGATTAACAATGCTGGGATAGTTTCAGGTGAACAGCGAAGGGACTCACCCATATATGTGCATGTATCCACTCTCCCCCAAACCTCCTTCTCATCCAGACTGACACAGAATATTGAGCAGAGCTTCATGTGCTATACAGTAGGTCTTTGTTGGTTATTCATTTTAAATATAGCTTGTGTACAAATGAACTTACTTACAGAACTTAGACTCACAGACTTAGAGAATGAACTTATGGTTAAGGAAGAGATAGTTAGATTTTATATGAACAATAATGTATCTGACCAAACAAATCACGTCATCATTTGTGAGGGAAAAAAATGAATAAACACAATAAAGAAATGAGTCAAAAATTCTCTCTACAAAACTCCTCCCCTGAGATACTCAGTTTGAATGTTGGCTACAGTAGAATGCATTTTATTCTTTAATATCAGGACAATTAATACCCTACTCTACCCCACCCATGCAAGAACACACATGACATATGTGACATTTATTTTCCCTGTTGCTGAGGAGATGAATTAGCTTACTTCTAGATTTGCATTTTGTTACAGTTGACTGGCTTAAAATATCAGACTGTTAGATAAATTATTACCCTAAAAAAAAAAGACTACATTTTAGTTGCTTTAAGTATGTAAAACTATCCATGACGTGAGTAAATTTAACATAAAGAAAAGTCAGTTTTTATTTTATAGACTAGTTCATTTATTATTTTCTAGAACTGCAAAATATGCTTAATACATTTTCAGTCCTTACATAACTGATTCTATTGTCCTTCCTACAATCATTGTTGGAATAAATGCTAGTGGATATGCTTCTAAACAAAAAGAGTGGAATGAAGTATATCTGTGCTGTGTGTTGTCCTAAGTCACTTTAGTTGTGTCCGACTCTTTGTGATGTTGTGGACTGTAATCATCCAGGCTCCTCTGTCCATGAGATTTCCCAGGCAAGAATACTGGAGTGGGTTGACAGGCCCTCCTCCAGGGGTCTTCCAAATCCATGGTTCGAATCCACATCTCTTATGTCTCCTGCATAGGCAGGCAAGTTTCTTTACCATTAGTGTCACTTGACAAGTTATATATAGTCAGAATAACACCAAATAAAATATAATTTTTTCTCTAGTTATTTTTTTAATATTTTTATATGAATATCTAGAGTGGAACGGAGAAGGCAATGGCACTCCACTCCAGTACTCTTGCCTGGAGAATCCCACGGATGGAGGAGCCTGGTAGGCTGTAGTCCATGGGGTCGCTAAGAGTCGGACACGCCTGAGCAACTTCACTTTCACTTTTCACTTTCATGCATTGGAGAAGGAAACGGCAAACCACTCCAGTGTTCTTGCCTGGAGAATCCCAGGGATGGGAGAGCCTGGTGGGTTGCTGTCTATGGGGTCACACAGAGTCGGACACGACTGAAGTGACTTAGCATAGCATAGCATAGAGTGGAAAGGGACACACATGAAATATTCAAGCCAAATATTATGAAATTAATGTACTTCATTCCCTGTAACAAATCTGTAATTTGAACATTAAAAAAAAAAAAAAAAAAACCTGAAATTCTTGGCTTTATTCTCTATGACAAATAGAAACATTTTCACTTGGAACTGTAAGCATGAACAGAAATGTACTAAGAATAAAGAAAAATACACCAACTAGGATCCATGTGTAGAAATAGTAACATCTCCAAATAATGTATTGTGATAAAGAAACTACAGGAATAGTAAGTAAGTAGCATGCAAATGGCATGAATAATTCAATAAATATCAAATAATAATTCTGAGTATTCTGAAGGGAAATTAGAAGTAAAGTTTGACACTGTAATTCTTATTCCATTTTCTTCTTCCTTAGTCATTTTATGACTGTATTTTCTTGTTTACTTTCTACTGTACACTAGTACTACAGGTTTATATTCAAAAACAAAAACAGTTGAGATTAACATGAGTGCTTTTAAAGCAAACATTATGAAATAATCTTTTTCAGGATTGTAGGGAGAAGATTCTACTAGTCTGATTTAGCAGTGAGGATTTCACAATTTAAAAAAATAATGTTTTTAAGGCAGATTCTGATGCTGTAAATATGCACCAGCACCTCATGAGCTTGTAATGAGCTTTGAGACACCCACTGAATCTCAGGACCACAGCAGTGTTGTCTTTACAATCTAACTGAACAGTTGCCTTTGCTTCTTGGGTTCCCGAGGAAGGTTCTAAAGTTGAATCGAAATGAGTTTGCAGCTCTGTTCATGGGAACAATATGTGATTGTGCACATATATTAAGACTGGGTTGGAATGGGGTTTTGTGTGCAGCCTGTGTGTGCCTGTTCTTAGCCCTCCTTGTTTTAGAGGATATTTCATTTTCATTTCTGAGTGGCATGATTTCCTTTAGATAACTTCCCCTCTCTCCATAGTATTGCTAAGAGAATCTATCATCTAACACCTCCAGGGTTTCAGTGCAAAAAGATCCTTAATCCTGAGAATTAGAATGTTGCACAGGCACACTTACATGTAAACACTCTGGATCGGAATTATCATGATGACAACAACTTCTGGATGAATCTGCTTTCAGCCTTTGAGTTTCCTACAGCTACTTGTTTCCTCTCTGTGATGAGTTGGTGGGATCAGTTTTTTTTTTTTTTTTCCATAGATTAACTCCTTTGATTAACCAAGGATAATCTAGAAAACATCTGTTTTTGTTTAGTATTATCCAAATTTAACTGGCTTTGATTGCCATGAAAAATCAGGCAAATGTAGGTAGCTTTAAGGACTAGTGCTTCCACAGAAAATCACAAATTTGAGAAAAAATTGTCGTTATCCACCTTAGCATAACTATGAAAATAGTCAAAGGTTTATAGAAAATAAATGAAAACTGAATTTTTAAAAATTACAACAAAAAAATGTAAGCGAACTTAACGATGATTTTGTTTCTGTCTGTTCCACCTTCTCCCTGGCTTTGTAATAGTATTGAAGAATGTAGCTCATATACCCTGTGTGGGGCCTGGACCCTATTCAAGAAGAAGCAGAGAATACTTTAGCCTCAGAGAAGTATGTTGTCTGTTTTAACCTATCTATTGGTTAGTATTTGCAGGTAACATGATCTTATATGTATAGAAAATCCTAAAGTAACCACAAACAAATTATTAGAGCTAAAAGCTAGATTAGCAAAGTAGCAGGATAAAAGATCAACACATATAAATTCCTTTTGTTTTAATGCACTAGCAATAAATTATATGAAAAGGAAACTAAGAACACAATTTCATTTCCAATAACACCAAAAAAAAAGTAAAATATCTAGAAATAAACTTACCTAGGGGGTTGAAAGACTGTATGCTGAAAGCTACAAAACACTGCTGAAAAAGATGAAAGAATATTTAAATAAGTGGAAAGACAACCTATGTTGACAGATTGGAAGATTAATATTATCAAGATGACAATGCTACCTAAGATGATCTACAGATTCAGTGAAATCCCTGTAAAGATTTTGCAGAAATAAAAAAGACAGTCTTTAATTCACGTGGAATTGCAAATAAACAATTTGAAATATAAGAGCAAAGTTGGAAGAGAAGTATCTCCTAATTTCAAAACTTAACACAAAGCTAATATAGTCAAAACAGAGTGATGCTTCAATAAGAATAGACAGACTAATGAAATAGAATTACATATATATATATATATATATATATATATATATATATATAACCATTTTATTTTCAAAAGGGGCCCAAGATCATGCAGTGAAAAAAAAATAGTTTTTTTCAATATATGATTCTTGATTAACTGAATTTTGACCTGACAGTGAATGAAGTTGAACTCAGACCCTACACTGTAAACAAAAATTACCTCAAAATGGACCAAAGACCTAAATATACTGGCTGAAATCCTAAAATTCTCAGGTGAAACAGAGAAGTACATCTTCATAACTTTAGATTTAGCAATGAACTTTCAGATATTATAAAGAAAGCACATGCCACAAAAGAAAATATAAACAAATTTGGCATATTAAAAGCAAATTTTGTTGCATTAAAGGACATTATCAAGTAAGAGAAAAGACAATTGACAGAGTGGGAGAAAATATTTGCCATCTATAAATCTGAAAAGGGTCAAATATTCAGAATATAAGAATAATTTTTACAACTTAACAACAACCAATCTGATTAAAAATAGGTAAAGTACTTAAGCAGACATTTCTTTGAAAAAGATATACAGACAATCAACTAGCACATGAATTGAAACAAGTGTTCAAACAAATATTTGGACACAAATGCTCACTGCAGCACTATTGATTATAGCCAAAAGGTGGGACAAAACCAAAAGCTCATCAATAGATGAAAGGAAAAGCAAATTGTGTTATATCCATACAATGGGCTTCCTTGGTGATTCAGTGGTAAAGAACCCACCTGCCAGTGCAGGAGACAGCAGGAGATGCAGAGTCCATACCCGGTTCAGGAAGATCCCCTGGAGGAGGGCATGACAACCTACTTCCAGATTCTTGCCTGGAAAACCCCATGGACAGAGGAGCCTGGCGGGCTATAGTCCATGGGGTGGCAAAAGATCAGATTGTACTGCGCTCACAGCACCTCTATACAATGGAATACTAGTCAACCATATAATATGAATATTGTACTCATACATCCTAAACATGCATGAGCCTTGAAAGCTTATGCTTAGTGAAAGAATCTAGCCCCAAAACATTAAATTATGTCATTATATCAGCCTAGATAGCATATTCAAAAGCAGAGACACTACTTTGCCAACAAAGGTTCATCTAGTCAAGGCTATGGTTTTTCCTGTGGTCATGAATGGATGTGAGAGCTGGACTGTGAAGAAGGCTGAGCATGGAAGAATTGATGCTTTTGAACTGTGGTGTTGGAGAGACTCTTGAGAGTCCCTTGGACTGCAAGGAGATCCAACCAGTCCATTCTGAAGGAGATCAGCCCTGGGATTTCTTTGGAAGGACTGATGCTAAAGCTGAAACTCCAGTACTTTGGCCACCTCATGGGAAGAGCTGACTCATTGGAGAAGACTCTGATGCTGGGAGGGATTGGGGGCAGGAGGAGAAGGGGACGACAGAGGATGAGATGGCTGCATGGCATCACTGACTCAATGGACATGAGTCTGAGTGAACTCCGGGAGTTGGTGATGGACAGGGAGGCCTGGCATCCTGCAATTCATGGGGTCACAAAGAGTCGGACATGACTAAGCGACTGATCTGATTTTACAAAATATTAAAATAGAATTAAAAATGGAGCCTGAAGGTGGATAGGTGTTTGTCAGGGCTTTGCTGGGGCACTGAAAGAACGAGTCTTTAGTGAGTGTCGGGTTTTCTGGGCATTGATGAAAATTATTTGATGCAAGTGGTAGTTGCACAATATTGTGAATGTTCTAAATGCTACTGAATTCTGTATTTTGAAATGATTATTTTTATCCTAGGTAAAATTTACCTCAATAACAAATAAAACATATCAAATTTATGTTTTTGTCTTCCAAAATTAAATAAACAATTTAGAACCAGTTTCTTCAGCTCTTCAGAGTGGATATGAATGATAGCAGGTAATATATTTGCAGGATTTCAGAGGTTCTTGTAGTATATCTATGGCTTTAAAATTAATAGGTTTCTAATTGATTGGAGATAATGACAAAAGCCCACCTTAGACCTACATGCATTCTAGTATGGCCATACTTTACCATCCGTGGCTATCTGTCCCATCATAGTGCTTCTGCTATGTACTTGTAGAGAGAGAGACAGACAGAGAGGGAGAGAGAAGGGAAATTGATTCTTTGCACTGAACTTTTCCCACCAGGTTCCATTTGCCTTCATGAGATGAAAATTTGAGGAAAATATTTTTTATGTGTAGGGTATATACATTAACTAAATTACATTCATTCTGAGAGGCTTTGGGGTTTGTGTTTATTTTTAACCTAAAAATACTTTTTCTAATTTCTCTCATATTTGTCTGTCTATACCCCCCACACACATCTTTTTTCAATTCTTTTAACAGTAGGTTGATGTAGTGAAAACCGATTGCTTATATTTAAAATCAGAAATTGCGTATGAAAGACAGTTACGTCATAAAATTTTTCAGACCATTTAGAATGAAAGATATGTTTTAACGACAGAGATAAAAATGCTTTATTGTTGTAGTATTTTTCCACTCATTTATGAATGAAATGCAATGGTCCTCTGAGAAGTGAGAAAGTAATTATATATACTAAAATTACAAAGTTAAGGTAGGTAACATTAATGTCTAGTATTCCGTAGGATTAATGCTACAATAGATAATATTGATTATGATATATAGAGTGGTGATTTAAATGCAAATACAATTGTTATGGACTTTTAAAAATACATATAGAACACAATAATTTGATTTAGCATCATCATTCAATATTTATTAAATGATATAGGTGATGATGCTATGGTTATAGCAAAATGGTTAGATTAAAATTGCTGCTGGAGATGCACTATTTCCTGAAGCTTCCTGTCTTTCTAATTTAATGGCAGTGGTCATTGTGCTTGTGCCAAACATTTGGTAGCTAATTGGGAATGAACCCTCAACTTTGTATCCTAATTTCAGATCTATGACAAGAATTTAATTTTATCATTGCCTTAAAAATAGCATCCGCCAACTGCTGTCCCATTGATGTTGAGACAATAGATTTTGCTGTTTTAACCTATAGGTTAGACTATCATCATGTCCCTTTTAAGTGGTCTTTTAGGGAAAAAAAAAAGAAAAAGAAAAATGTCGCAAAGGCTCAACTTCAGCAAAATGCTGCTGTCAGAATTTTATTCACACTAAATGGCCTCAGCATGCCGCTGCTTTCCTGTGGGAACTGCGATGGCTCCCTGTAAAACACCAAATTGATTTTAAAATTGCTTGGATGGCTTCTGAGGCCAAGCAGTTGGGAGCTGTGTATTTATCTGAGTCGGTGTCAATGCAAAAGATGGGGTGTCTTCCAGTGGGTGTGAGGCATGTTGATGCCATGTTCCAAGCACAGGACCAGTCAAAGTCTCAGGCTCCACATTTTACCTTGCACATATGTTGATCACAGGAGCACCGTCATTTACACATTTGAAATATTTAGCATATATGCCTCTAAAGTGAAAAGTGAAAGTGAAGGTCACTCAGTCGTGTCCAACTCTTTGCAACCTTATGGACTATACAGTCCATGGAATTCTCCAGGCCAGAATAGTGGGTAGCCTTTCCCTTCTTCTGGAAATCTTCCCAACCCAGGAATACATTGCATGTGGATTCTTTACCAATTGAACTATGAAAGTGAGCACGTCTGGAATATTTGTCTTCTATAAGGTGCTAAATTGCTTCAGCTGTGTCTGACTCTTGGCCACCCCATGGATTATAGCTCTACAGTCTCCTCTGTCCATGGAATTTTCTAGGCAAGAATACTAGAGTGGGTTGCAATGACTTCCACAGGGGATTCTTCAGACCCAGGGATCCAACCCACAGTCTCTTGCATCTCCTGCATTGGTAGGTGGGTTCTTCACTACTAGCACCACCTAGTAGTGGGAAGCCCCAAATTTTTAACATGTTCTAAAATACATGATATTTTATATTTAGATTATGACATAGAAATATGCTGTATACCCAACAAAAATTAAGGAAAAATAAGTTTCCAAATGCAGTCATTCAGCTGTTGTACTGTACTGTTTAGAACTTTTGAAAGAAGGCAAAGGATAAATCAATGAAACTTACAAATTCTCTAAAGATGTGGTAAATTTTAAGGCAATTAATCTTTATTTCCATTGTGCTTATTAACCGTCAGTTGTTTAAAACAGACTATGAAAAACTGCACCCAATTATATTTCAAAGGCACATACAAAAACAATCTAGTTAACTATTTAGCTTTTGTTTATTATATATCTATTTTGGAAAGAATAAAAGTTTGTTGATATTGTAAGAGAAAAAAGTTAATTAAGAAATTCAAGAAGTCAATAATATAGAAAAAGATGGGAGCAAATTCAAAAGAATCAAGTTTATGTCCAGCATACAAAAATTGCTAAGTTTAGCACAATAGACATCATCCATCCTAGGAGGGATAGTAGATGGTACAGACACTGTCATGTGAGTATGTGTGGTGGCAAAAAGGAGTACACACAATCATGTGAAATACTACCAAAGAACACGTAGAACCTTTACCAACTTGCTACAGTATGTGAGGCATAGATGTGATGCAGAAGAATACTAAAAGGTATTTTGACTAGGTTGTAAGAATGAAGTAATATTCACAGGAAATAACTAGGTTCAATAAGAGAAGGATATACACTCACCCTGTGAAAGATAAAGAAGAAAAGATAAAGGAACTTTTTCAAGTAATTAACTGTGAGTATGAGCAAGAAGTGAAGAGATAAGCCATGCCCAAGGTAAGAGAAACCGAAGTATGATGGTAGGGGTTGCAAGAGGGCATCAGAGAGCAGACACACTAAAACCATACTCAAAGAAAACTAGTCAATCTAATCACACTAGGACCACAGCATTGTCTAACTCAATGAAACTAAGACATGCCCATGGGGCAACCCAAGATGGGCGGGTCATGGTGGAGAGATCTGACAGAATGTGGTCCACTGGAGAAGGGAATGGCAAACCACATCAGTATTCTTGCCTTGAGAAACCCATGAACAGGATGAAAAGGCAAAATGATAGGATATTGAAAGAGGAACTCCCTGGGTCAGTAGGTGCCCAATATGCTACTGGAGATCAGTGGAGAAATAATTTCAGAAAGAATGAAGGGATGGAGCCAAAGCAAAAAGAATACCCAGCTGTGGATGTGACTGGTGATAGAAGCAAGGTCCAATGCTGTAAAGAGCAATATTGCATAGGAACCTGGAATGTCAGGTCAATGAATCAAGGCAAATTGGAAGTGGTCAAACAAGAGATGGCAAGAGTGAATGTCGACATTATAGGAATCAACACACTCAAATGGACTGGAATGAGTGAATTTAACTCAGATGACCATTATATCTACTACTGCGGGCAGGAATCCCTCAGAAGAAATGGAGTAGCCATCATGGTCAACAAAAGAGTCCGAAATGCAGTACTTGGATGCAGTCTCAAAAATGACAGAATGATCTCTGTTCGTTTCCAAGGCAAACCATCCTATATCACAGTAATCCAAGTCTATGCCCCAACCAGTAATGCTGAAGAAGCTGAAGTTGAACGGCTCTATGAAGACCTACAAGACCTTTTAGAACTAACACCTAAAAAATATGTCCTTTTCATTATAAGGGACTGGAATGCAAAAGTAGGAAGTCAAGAAACACCTGGAGTAACAGGCAAATTTGGCTTTGGAGTACGGAATGAAGCACGGCAAAGACTAATAGAATTTTTCCAAGAAAATGCACTGGTCATAGCAAACACCCTCTTCCAACAACACAAGAGAATGCTGTATACATGGACATCACCAGATGATCAACACCAAAATTAGATTGATTATGTTCTTTGCAGCCAAAGATGGAAAAGCTCTATACAGTCAACAAAAACAATACCAGGAGCTGACTGTGGCTCAGATATGAATTTCTTATTGCCAAATTCAGACTGAAATTGAAGAAAGTAGGGAAAACCACTAGACCATTCAGGTATGACCTAAATCAAATCCCTTATGATTATACAGTGGAAATGAGAAATAGATTTAAGGGCCTAGATCTGATGGATAGAGTGCCTGAAGAACTATGGAATGAGGTTCGTGACATTGTACAGGAGACAGGGATCAAGACCATCCTGATGGAAAAGAAATGCAAAAAAAGCAAAATGGTTGTCTGGGGAGGCCTTACAAATAGCTGTGAAAAGAAGAGAAGCTAAAAGGAAAGTTATAAGCATCTGAATATAGAGTTCCAAAGAATAGCAAGACGAGATTAGAAAGCCTTCTTCAGTGATCAATGCAAAGAAATAGAGGAAAACAACAGAATGGGAAAGACTAGGGATCTCTTCAGGAAAATCAGAGATACCAAGAGAAAATTTCATGGAAAGATGGGCTCAATAAAGGACAGAAATGGTATGGACCTAACAGAAGCAGAAGATATTAAGAAGAGATGGCAAGAATACACACAAGAACTGTACAAAAAGATCTTCACGACCCAGATAAACACGATGCTGTGATCACGGACCTCCAGCCAGACATCCTAGAATGTGAAGTCAAGTGGGCCTTAGAAAGCATCTCTATGAACAAAGCTAGTGGAGGTGATGGAATTTCAGTTCAGCTATTTCAAATCCTGAAAGATGATGCTGTGAAAGTCTGCATTCAATATGCCAGCAAATCTGGAAAACTCAGCAGTGACCACAGGACTGGAAAAGTTCAGTTTTCATTCCAATCCCAAAGAAAGGCAATGCCAAAGAATGCTCAAACTACTGCACAATTGCACTCATCTCACACGCTAGTAAAGTAAAGCTCAAAATTTTCCAAGCCAGGCTTCAGCAATACATGAACTGTGAATTACCTGATGTTCAATCTGGTTTTAGAAAAGGCAGAGGAACCAGAGATCAAATTGCCAGCATCTGCTGGATCATGGAAAAAGCGATAGAGTTCCAGAAAAACATCTATTTCTGCTTTATTGACTATGCCAAAGCCTTTGACTGTGTGGATCACAATAAACTGTGGAAAATTCTGAAAGAGAAGGGAATACTAGACCACCTGATCTGCTGCTTGAGAAATTTGTATGCAGATCAGGAAGGAACAGTTAGAACTGGACATGGAATAACAGACTGGTTCCAAATAGGAAAAGGAGTACGTCAAGGCTGTATATTGTCACCATGTTTATTTAACTTATATGCAGAGTACATCATGAGAAATGCTGGACTGGAGGAAACACAAGCTGGAATCAAGATTGCCGGGAGAAATATCAATCACTTCAGATATGCAGATGATACCACCCTTATGGCAGAAAGTGAAGAAGAACTCAAAAGCCTCTTGATGAAGGTGAAAGTGGAGAGTGAAAAGGTTGGCTTAAAGCTCAACATTCAGAAAACGAAGATCATGGCATCTGGTCCCATCACTACATGGGAAATAGATGGGGAAACAGTGGGAACAGTGTCAGACTTTACTTTGGGGGGCTGCAAAATCACTGCAGATGGTGACTGCAGCCATGAAATTAAAAAACTCTTACTCCTTGGAAGGAAAGTTATGACAAACCTAGATAGCATATTTATTTTTTTTTTTTTTTTTAGAAGACAAGGACTTTATTTGATTTTTTTTTTTTTTTTTTTTTTTTTTTTGCAGGGGAAAATGGACAGAGGAAAGGATCAATGAGGGTGGGAGGGAAATGGGAAGAAAGAAGGGGAGTGATGGTGGGGAGGAGTATATGTAATTTCTTAACCAATGGCTTTCTGTTTTTAATCACAAAGAACACTTAAAAAAAATCATGTTGAATTCATCCTATATTAGGAGGTTTGTTCTCGAAATGAAAAGTTCAGGAAAGAAAAAGTCCAGTTTGGGTGTCCTCATCTTTAGGCACATCTTGGTATTTTGTATTGGTAGGTCTATCTTTACCACAATATATTATTTAGGACAGGATCACATTTGTCACCTCTTCCTCCCTACTACCCAAAGTGGTACCAAACCCATAAAATAGTCAATAAACCTTTACAGAGTGAACAAATATGTCTTTTTTTTTTTTTTTTAAACTCTCCAGAGTGAACTGAATTTTTTGAGGCTCATAAGTAAATATGTTTTGCTCTTTACTTTGTCTATTACAGCCAGATTATATGAGTGGGGTATTAAAGTCTCCCACTATTATTGTATTGCTGCATATTTCTTCTATCATATTAATTAATGTTTGTCTTAGATATATCAATGCTCCAATGTTGGGTGCATATATATTTATAATTGTTATAACTTCTTTTTGGATTGTTCCTTTAAGTCGTTATGTGTAACCTTCATTGTCTCCTTTTCAGGATCTTTAAAGTCAATTTTATCTGATATAAGTATTGCTACACCTGTTTTCTTATGGTCCATATTTGCATAGAAAATCTTTTTCCAGGCCTTCATTTTCAGTCAGTATATATCCCATATTTTAAGGTGGTTCTCTTGTAGACAACATATATAGGGGTCTAGTTTTTGTATCCATTTGACCCATTTTGGTCTTTTGGT
Source organism: Tragelaphus eurycerus (assembly GCA_935064755.1). Lineage (NCBI taxonomy): Eukaryota > Metazoa > Chordata > Mammalia > Artiodactyla > Bovidae > Tragelaphus > Tragelaphus eurycerus. Next base: position 1,329,840 of record CAKXYN010000074.1, read on the forward strand.
TGTCTCTTGTAGACAAGGTATGTAGGGGTCTTGTTTTTGTATCGATTCGGCCAGTCTTTGTCTGTTGATAAGGGTATTCAGCCCATAAACATTTAAAGCAATTATTGATAAATAAGATTTACTTTATTGTTTTGGGTTCAAATTTATACACCCTTTTAGTGATTCCTATCTAGAGAATGTCCTTTAGTTTTTGTTGGAGAAATGGTTTAGTGGTGCAAAATTCTCACAACTTTTGCTTATCTGTGAAGCTTTTGATTTCTCCTTCATATTTGAATGAGATCCTTGCTGGATACGATAATCTAGGCTGTAAGTTATTTTCTTTCATCACTTTAATTACATCTTGCCATTCCCTCCTGGCTTGGAGAGTTTCTATTGAAAGATCAGCTATTATCCTTATGGGAATTCCCTTGTGAGTTATTTGATGTTTTTCCCTAGCTGCTTTTAATATTTGTTCTTTATATTTAATCTTTGTTAATTTGATTAATATGTATCTTGGGGTGTTTCGCCTTGGGTTTATCCTGTTAGGGACTCTCTGGATTTCTTGAACTTGAGTGGTAATTTCCTTCTCCATTTTAGGGAAGTTTTCAACTATTATCTCCTCAAGTATTTCCTCATGATCTTTCTTTTTATCTTCTTCTTCTGGAACTCTTATGATTCGAATGTTGTAGCGTTTGATGTTATCCTGGAGGTTTCTGAAATTGTCCTCATTTCTTTTGATACATTTTTCTTTTTTCTGATCTGATTCATTTATTTCTAGAATTCTATCTTCTAATTCATTAATCCTATCTTCTGCCTCTGTTATTCTACTATTTGTTGCCTCCAGGGTGTTTTGGATCTCATTTATTGCATTATTCATTATGTGTTGACTCTTTTTTATTTCTTCTAGGTCCTTGTTAAACCTTTCTTGCATCTTCTCAATCCTTGTCTCCAGACTCTTTAACTGTGATTCCATTTTGATTTCAAGATTTTGAATTAATTTCGCTATCATTATTCGGAATTCTTTATCCGGTAGATTCCCTATCTCTTCCTCTTTGGTTTGGTTTGGTGGGCATCTATCCTGTTCCTTTAGCTGCTGGGTATTCTTTTGTCTCTTCATTTTGTTAAAATTGCCAAGTTTAGAGTGTCCTTACAATATTCTGGTAGTTTGTTGAATTCTCTTTATTGAGGCGGTTTACAGGTCTTTTCAATATCTGATCTCTGCCTTGTTACAGAGGGGGCGGAGATGAACACCCAAATCTAAACCAGCCAGGTTCAGGCACTCGGATAATCCTCAGAAGCACAGACTTGGTTGAGTCTGCGTTTTATGCCCTTCCCAGATCCGAGTAGCGCAGGAGATAAATGTTCCACAAGCGCAGCTGTGGTGTTGCGACTTATCGCCTCTCTGCCGCTCAGTTTTCTGGGTATACAAACGGCGCACTTTCTCAGGCAGATGTTGACCATCCAGAGCCCCAAGAAGCGTGAGTCAGCACAGAAACCTACTCACAGTTCCGTTAGACAGTGTCTCTCTAAGGCTGTAATTGCCCACCTCCAGCCCTGGCTGCCTGTCACCGGAGTGGGACAGCCTGCACCCGGCCAACTATCTGCAGCCCTTTGTTCCGTAGGTAGTCCTGGTGGTGTCTTAAGTTAGGGCTGGCTTTTGATGTAGCTACACTCAATATGCCAGCAAATTTGGAAAACTCAGCAGTGGCCACAAGATTGGAAAAGGTCAGTTTTCATCCCAATCCCAAAGAAAGGCAATGCCAAGGAGTGCTCAAACTACCGCACAATTGCACTCATCTCACACGCTAGTAAAGTAATGCTCAAAATTCTCCAAGCCAGGCTTCAGCAATATGTGAACCGTGAACTTCCTGATGTTCAAGCTGGTTTTAGAAAAGGCAGAGGAACCAGAGATCAAATTGCCAACATCCGCTGGATCATGGAAAAAGCAAGAGAGTTCCAGAAAAACATCTATTTCTGCTTTATTGACTATGCCAAAGCCTTTGACTGTGTGGATCACAATAAACTATGGAAAATTCTGAAAGAGATGGGAATACCAGACCACCTGATCTGCCTCTTAAGAAATCTGTATGCAGGTCAGGAAGCAACAGTTAGAACTGGTCATGGAACAACAGACTGGTTCCAAATAGGAAAAGGAGTACGTCAAGGCTGCATATTGTCACCATGTTTATTTAACTTATATGCAGAGTACATCATGAGAAATGCTGGACTGGAAGAAACACAAGTTGGAATCAAGATTGCCGGGAGAAATATCAATAACCTCAGATATGCAGATGACACCACTCTTATGGCAGAAAGTGAAGAGGGGCTAAAAAGCCTCTTGATGAAAGTGAAAGTGGAGAGTGAAAAGGTTGGCTTAAAGCTCAACATTCAGAAAACCAAGATCACGGCATCTGGTCCCATCACTACATGGGAAATAGATGGGGAAACAGTGGAAACAGTGTCAGACTTTGTTTTTCTGGGCTCCAAAATCACTGCAGATGGTGACTGCAGCCATGAAATTAAAAGACGCTTGCTCCTTGGAAGGAAAGTTATGACCAACCTAGATAGCATATTCAAAAGCAGAGACATTACTTTACCAACAAAGGTTCGCCTAGTCAAGGCTATGGTCTTTCCTGTGGTCATGTATGGATGTGAGAGCTGGACTGTGAAGAAGGCTGAGCGCCGAAGAATTGATGCTTTTGAACTGTGGGGTTGGAGAAGACTCTTGAGAGTCCCTTGGACTGCAAGAAGATCCAACCAGTCCATTCTGAAGGAGATCAATCCTGGAATTTCTTTGGAAGGAATGATGCTAAAGCTGAAACTCCAGTATTTTGGCCACCTCATGCGAAGAGTTGACTCATTGGAGAAGACTCTGATGCTGGGAGGGATTGAGGGCAGGAGGAGAAGGGGACGACAGAGGATGAGATGGCTGGATGGCATCACTGACTCGATGGATGCGAGTCTGAGTGACCTCCGGGAGCTTGTGATGGACAGGGAGGCCTGGCGTGCTGCGGTTCATGGGGTCGCAAAGAGTCGGACACGACTGAGCGACTGATCTGATCTGAACAGTGTGAAGCCTCAACCCCACCCCACTCCCACTTAGGTCCCACATCAAGACAAGCTGATATAAAGTCTGGGTTCTCACCTCTTTGGTGCAAGTAGTAAGTTCAAATAGAAAGTATCTGCCTATGTGTGGGAAACCTTATCTTAACCGTTCCCCTTTAACATTAAAAAAAAAGAAAAAGAAAAAAACCCAGACAGTGCGACAGTGCTCTTGCTCTCAAGGCATCTCAGATGTGCTTTTGAGAAGCTTTCACCAGAGACCTCATTTCTGTGCATAAGAACAGTTTACATATTCTTGGAGTGTGTGTGTATCATCATCAGTCTCAAGAGCCAACTAAATTATGTGAATTATATGTTAGAATGTTTCTGCTTTTCAGGGTGAGACTAACAATTGCAAGCACACACAAAAATACCCTATGCATAGAGAAGCATGTGTATATTTCCCAAAGGGAATGAACCCTGAGTATTCATTGGAAGGACTGGTGTTGAAGCTGAAACTCCAGTATTTTCACCACCTGATGGGAAGAACTGACTCATTGGAAAATATCCTGATGCTGGGAAAGACTGAAGGCGGGAGGAGAAGGCGAATGACAAAGGATGAGATGATTGGATACCATCACCAACTCAATGGACATGAGTTTGAACAAGCTCTGGGAGATGGTGAAGAACAGTGAAGCATAAACTGCTGCAGTCCATGGGGTCACAGAGTTGGACACAACTGAGTGACTGAACAACAATCTTTGAACATTAAAAGAAACCATATTTTCAACCCATATTGATCTCATATAAAATTTCAAAATAGGATATTTTGTCATAACTTATCAAAGTAAATATAGCAGGATTTTGAGAGTGAATGAATGACTTTGATAATTGACAAGGGAACACACAGTTAAGCTGAACAAAATTTCAATCCTACATTCTAAATGGAGCTGCAAACATCCTGGCTAAAATGTCCTCTGAGGGTTTAATTAACTGGTAGGCCAGCTAACTTCGCTACCCTGACCATAATCCCAACCTGATGTCTGCTATGGAGTCCTTCATTCCTCTGTACCTGTAATGGCAGTTAGTTTGCAGTGGGGAGTTATTGGATAAATATACAGTCAGAGTTAGAGACGCATTTTGGAAATGTTGAGAATACTGCAAATTTTCTGTCTGTTAAAAGAAAGTGAAATGTATTAAAAAGCCAGGTTATAATAGAATCATGTGTAGGTAGGTACTGAGGCCCATTCAAAGGAGTTATCGTCCATTCATGTCCAGCAAGATGGCAGTTTAGGCATTGAATCCCATGTCTCCTGTGCTTCAGGAGAAGAAGTAAAGACATCAAAGACAGAAACACTATATAGGCACCAAATGATTTCATAAAATTTTTCACAGTAATGTGTTTGTTTTTGGTTGCTTTTATTCAAATCTAGAGTTGCTGCTGCTGCTGCTGCTAAGTCGCTTCAGTCGTGTCCGACTCTGTGCGACCCCATAGACGGAAGCTTACCAGGCTCCCCCGTCCCTGGGATTTTCCAGGCAAGAATACTGGAGTGGGTTGCCATTTCCTTCTCCAATGCATGAAAGTGAAAAGTGAAAGTGAAGTCGCTCAGTCGTGTCCGACTCTTAACGACCCCATGGACTAGAACCTACCAGGATCCTCCGTCCACGGGATTTTCTAGGCAAAAGTACTGGGGTGGGGTGCCATTGCCTTCCCCACAAATCTAGAGTTGGTCACTTCTAAATAAAGACTTTCAGTAACAGACAAGTATGTGACAGTCTAGATATGGTGTAGTGACACAAGTTGTTTATGATGTTGAAACAATATTAATGATTTCTTCCCTGTGTTCTCACTGTGTAAATGGAAATTCCTAGATTTTATTTTTTAAACACTTTCAACATTATTACACACCTGACTGCATATTTTATGATAAACTATCTGTGCCTGAGTGCAGACACTGCTACTGGACATCTTTATATTTCAATCTAAATTCCAACACTGCATTTCACTAAGCAGATGTTAATAATTTATTAAAATTATCATTGTTATTTTGTTAAATAAAGGGATAATTTTTAAATTTATATTATGGGACATTGATACGTACTGAAATGTTCTAGAAGGAAAGAAACTATTATTGCATTGTTCTTCGTTCTTAGATGTCATATGTCTTATGCTATGCTATGCTAAGTCACTTCAGTCGTGTCCGACTCTGTGTGACCCCACAGACGGCAGCCCACCAGGCTCCCCCGTCCCTGGGATTCTCCAGGCAAGAACACTGGAGTGGGTTGCCATTTCCTTCTCCAATGCATGAAAGTGAAAAGAGAAAGTGAAGTCGCTCAGTCATGTCCGACTCTTAGCGACCCCATGGACTGCACCCTACCGGGCTCCTCCGTCCGTGGGATTTTCCAGGCAAGAGTACTGGAGTGGGGTGCCATCATATGTCTTATTTGGGCCTTAATTTCCTTTTGCATAAAATGATAGTACTGTATTAAATCAGTATGATTTGCGGAGAATTACATGGAGTAGTGTTTAAATCATGGGCTCAGCGGGCAAATGGCTTGGTTTTGAATTGTGACTCTGTCTTTTAATATCTGTGAATTTGGTAAGTTATCTAAACTGTCATATTTATGACAGGAATACTTGAGTGTTGACTGCATACAACTGTACTTGGAATAAAAGTATATCCATATCTTATTATTTGATATCAAGAATTATTGTGTTAATAATTACTCCTAACATTTTAGAAGAAATTACTTGATAGATCACTTACAAAATAGTGTCAAAATAGTTTATTTCAGAATAAACATAGGAAGCAACAGAACCTAGAATATAAAATTAATGTATTCAACTATCTGACTATTTGAAGTATTTTTAATGATAGAAAGGCACTGCAGATACAAAAATCGTTACTAAAGTATTTAGCTTTTCAAATTCTTTCCTTAATAGATGGATTATATCCTGCAAAACTATCCATTTGGTGAAGTCGATTTCCATGCATTTTTTAGAAGATCAGAACATATTTTATATTTAACAACAGGAAATTGGGGAAGCAGATGAAACATGAAATTGAATCTCATGGTAGATAAAGGCAACAATTACAGTAAAATCACTTTAAAGAGATTTTAGAGCCAGTCCCTCAAACTGCATTCACAGAAATATTCTTGGGAGAACTATGAAAAGATATATTGACAAGTAATGGATGAAATCATGTTATAATCAAAAACTTCTTAAGAGGGTTTGTATTTGTATTTGTGTTTGTATTTGTATTTCCTAATATGAATTTAAATTGTATCCATATGTTGTATTTCTCTTTAACTGCGGACTGTCAGGGCTGTTCATTTTACTTTAAGGGCAAGTATAATACCATATATTTGCATTTCAATTTCCGTACAAAATTCTGGTTTTCCTTGTTTATTCAAGGATAAATGGGACTCTTCCATGACTTAGTGTGCATGGTATTCCTATAGAACATTTTTGGATCATTTACAAAATTAAAATGTCAGTATATATAATCAAGTTTGCATAGAGGACCATGGTCCTATGCTAGAGAAACTCTGCCTGTTTCCGATTAATTAGTCCTCTCATCGGGGGAAGGCAATGGCACCCCACCCCAGTACTCTTGCCTGGAAAATCCCATGGACGGAGGAGCCTGGTAGGCTCCAGTCCATGGGGTCGCTAAGAGTCGGACACGACTGAGCAACTTCACTTTCACTTTGCACTTTCCTGCATTGGAGAAGGAAATGGCAACCCACTCCAGTATTCTTGCTTGGAGAATCCCAGGGATGGAGCCTAGCGGGCTGCCGTCTATGGGATCGCACAGAGTCGAACACGATTGAAGCGACTTAGCAGCAGCAGCAGCAGTCCTCTCATCTAACATTAACTTCACCCCTAGGTCTCAGGATCCAGCTTATGAAACTATTGTTTGGGCTTATAATTATGTCATATAATCTACAGTTTGTTTATCATGTATTTGCTGATTTTCTGTTAATTACTGTTAATTCTGTTAATTACTAACCAACTATGACATGAGATATTTAAGACAACTTAGTGGTTTAAGAGTGTATTTCTCTCTACATGATAGTTGAGGGGAGATGTCCCAGGTCTGTGTATAATTCTCATTCATTTGTTGGTTCACACCCAGAACCCTTCCATCTGTTAGGGCTTACTCCCCATCTGCTTGATAGACACCTGGTTGCCATGTATAACATGCAGATGACAAAACAAAAGCGATGTGTGAAGCTGGTAAGCTGCTGACTTAAAAGCCTTTGGTCAGAAACAGAACACTTCTGCCTACATCCTATCCCCTTACCAAAAGGTCAGACCTGAGTGAAAGAGTGGTGGAGAAATGATGTGCACCCATGACGAAGGGGTGACTGAGGAAGTTTTGACAGTTAGCTAATAGTCTCTGCCACCCCATTATTTCCTTAGCTTTCACTATGACAAATTTCTTATTTGGTATTCCGGGTATCATTAGGAGTTCTTCAGATGGGAAATAGAACGCTCAACAATATTTCATTCCATTACTTCTTGATAATGTATCAAAATCAAGTGATTCAGGTATTATTCCCTCAGGTACTCAATCTGTTCTCATCACTGAACAGAGGCTCCCAGAGGGCAGGTGTGCCTTGTAAATTCAGGATGCAACAGGGGGCTGGAGTAGACGATGAATGTGCTCAACACCTTGGTTATGGTGTGAAGAATGGTGGCCAGGCAAAATTAAGATGGCTTTACTATTTATAAATGGAAATGTTACTAACAACCAATTGCATTTGATTGTGACCTGGTGATTTGTCACATATTTTTATACCAAATGTAAATAAAAATATGTGTAAATGAGAGGGTCTGCCCACGTAAAGTAACTTGATAAAAACTGACTCAGATGAAGTGCTCGTTAGTTCACCGCCATGTCATATGAAGAATTACAGCTGAATTATGACTAATTAGCTTATAGAAAAAAAAAAAAACACACATGAGAATATGACAGCTGTTTCAAAGAAACATGTATTACTGTTTCTGGCACTCCAAAGAAAATCTATATTTTTGGTTAGAAGTTCGTAAAGTGAAAGTGTTAGCTGCTCAGTTGTGTCCAATTTGTTTGCAACCCTTTGGATTGTAGCCTGCCAGTCTCCTCTGTCCATGGGATTCTCTAGGCAACAATACCAGAGAGGGAAGCCATTTCCTTCTCCAGGGGATCTTCCCGACACAAGGATTGAACCCCAGTCTCCTTCAATGGCAGGTGGCTTCTTTATCATCTGAGCCACCAGGGGAGCCCAGAAGTTCTTAACATGAATTTAAACAAGTAACTTTAATATATATCAAGAAGAGCCCACCAAGATATATAGTAATTTGTATAGTCAAATGTATAGTCATTTCCAGGCAAGACTACTGGAGTGGGTTGCCATTTCCTTCTCCAGAGGATCTTCCTGACCCAGGGATCGAACCCACGTCTCCTGCATTGTAAGCAAGACTCTTTACCATCTGAGCCACCAGGGAAGTCCAATATATATCAAGAGGAGACCATCAAGATGGTCACAGAAGGTCCTAAGCTTCCTTCTTCCCACATAAAAAACATTGAATGTATAGCTGCAGGAGGGACAGTTCCTTCTGAAAGAAACCCAAAAGCTAGCTGAGGCACTCTTACACAATATACAAGTGAGAAAAAACATCCTCATCGAAAATTTTAGGAAAGGCAAATACACAACCCCCAGTCCTAACATGGCACCATACATCTAGGCATGCACACATGCTAAGTCATTTCAGTCATGTCCAGCTCTGTGGCCTCACGCATTGTAGTCCAACAGTCTCCTATGTCCATGGGATTCTCCAGGTAAGAATATTTGAATGGGTTGCCATTCTCTTCTCCAGGGGATCTTCCTGACCCAGGCATCAAACCTGTGTCTCCTCCATTGTAGGCAGATTCTTAACCATCTGAGTTATCAGGGAAGCCCTCATATGACTAGAAGGGACCTTCAACACCTAGCTTCTCCTTGAGGGCAAAGTGTTTGGATTCCATGTCTAGATCTCAACTTTTAAGACTCCCACTGCAGGGTCTGGCTTCCAAAACACCTAGTTCAAGGCCACTAATCAGGGAAATGCAAATGGAAACCACAGTGAGATATCACCTCACACTACTTAGAATAGCTATTATCAAAAGCTCCAGAGATAACAAATGCTGATTAGGATTTGCCCTATTTGTAGGAATGTAAATTGAAACAACCACTATGGATAAAAGTACAGAATTTCCTCAAGAAATTAAAAATATAAATAACATATAGTCTATCAATTTCACTTCTGGGTATGTATCCAAAGAAAATGAAATCATTATCTTTAAGACATATTGGCATTCTCATATTTATAGCAGCATTATTCACAGTAGCCGAGATATGCAAACTACCTAAGTGTCCACTGACGGATAAATGCATAAAGACAGTGTGGTATGCACATACTATGAAATATTATTCAAACAAAATTATATTATAGAAATATATTTCAATAAACTTGTGAATCCAAGGCTTTCTGTCTGATGAACAACTTTTGGTTTGCTGAATGAGAAAGTAAAGTCATTCAAATAAATAAGCAAAATCATATTGCCAAATATTAAATTTATATCAAATTGCCACCATTAAATGTAATATCATAAAATTGACAGGCTATTTTTATTTTATTTACCCTTGCCTTGAATTTTAACTGAGTTATAACTAGAGACAGTATTAATAAAGCCAAATGAGTAAAGATGCATCACGTTTATCATTGCAAGGGCTTCTATTCTCCAAATCATTGGGGGAATAGTGCCTTTTTCAAGTGTATCAAACAATCTTTACACTTGAAGAAAAGCATCTGTTAACAAAAAATAAATAAATAAAATGCAAACAAAAGCATAAAATATGTAAGCATATGGGGGCAACTATAAAAGGCATTTCTCTTTGATTTTCAATAAATTGTCTTTGGCTCAGCTACAGAGAGTATCTTTTCTAACTCTTTGTGGAAATAAATGCAGTTCATTTGATATATGCAAAATGTTGGAAACAAAATAAACATAAACATACTTAAAATATTTTCATAATCATTTACCTAATGCAAAATATTTAATTTTAGTTTGCATTTTGTGTTGGTTAATAGAATAGAAATCTATGAGCTGGTATCCATCATGCATCATCAATATCTGTCCTGAACTGACTTCATAACCCATAATGCAGCACATCACCACACTTCACTGCTACTATTTCTCTGTATTTATGCAGCAATGATTGGCATCTTTGATTTTCAAATAATTGGAAAATTTAAAAATTATAACAAAATCAGATCAGATCAGTCGCTCAGTCGTGTCCGACTCTTTGCGACCCCATGAACTGCAGCACGCCAGGCCTCCCTGTCCATCACCAGCTCTCGGAGGTCACTCAGACTCACATCCATCGAGTCAGTGATGCCATCCAGCCATCTCATCCTCTGTCGTCCCCTTCTCCTCCTGCCCTCAATCCCTCCCAGCATCAGAGTCTTCTCCAATGAGTCAACTCTTCGCATGAGGTGGCCAAAATCCTGGAGTTTCAGCTTTAGCATCATTCCTTCCAAAGAAATCCCAGGGCTGATCTCCTTCAGAATGGACTGGTTGGATCTCCTAGCAGTCCAAGGGACTCTCAAGAGTCTTCTCCAACACCACAGTTTAAAAGCATCAATTCTTCGGCGCTCAGCCTTCTTCACAGTCCACATCCTATACATCCTCCACAGCTCTCACATCCTATAACAAAATAATACAGCATAAAAATTACCATTAAGCTTTTCCTTTTTTGGCTCTGCCACGCACCATCTTAGTTCCCCAACCAGGGATCAGAATCATATTCCCTGCAGTGGAAGTACAGTCTTAACTACTAGACACCAGGGAAGTCCCTACCATTAACCGTTTTTAAGTACAATTCAATGGCATTAAGAACATCCACATTGCTGTGCTCCTATCACCATCATCCATCCACAGAAGCCTTGTTATCTTGCAAAACTGAAATTCTATACCTAAAATAAAATACTCCCACCTACTCCCAATTCCTGCCAACCATTCTATTTTCCATATCTATGAATGTGATTACTTTAGGAACCTCATATAAATGGAATCCTACAGTAGCTGTTCTATGATTGGCATATTTCACTTAGCATGATGTGCTTAGGGTTAATCATGCTGTAACACGTGAGAATTTACTCTCTTTTCAAGGTTGAATAGTATTCAATTGTATGCTTATTACACATTCAGTTTTTCCATTCACACATCAAAAAATGCTTGAGTTACTCCCACCTTTTGGCTAATGCAAATAACGCTACAATACTATGGGAGTACCAAGTATCTCTTTAAGATGTTCCAGATTATTTTGGATATATACCCAGAAGTGAAATTGCTGTATCATAAGCTGCTTTTGGAAAAGGTAGAGGAACCAGAGATCAAATTGCCAACATCCGCTGGATCATGGAAAAACCAAGAAGAGTTCCAGAAAAACATCTATTTCTGCTTTATTGACTATGCCAAAGCCTTTGATTGTGTGGATCACAATCAACTGTGGAAAATTCTGAAAGAGATGGGAATACTTGACCACCTGATCTGCCTCTTGAGAAATGTGTATGCAGGTCAGGAAGCAACAGTTAGAACTGGACATGGAACAACAGACTGGTTTCAAATAGGAAAAGGAGAACGTCAAGGCTGTATATTGTCACCCTGTTTATTTAACTTCTATGCAGAGTACATCATGAGAAATGCTGGACTGGAAGAAGAACAAGCTGGAATCAAGATTTCTGGGAGAAATATCAATAACCTCAGATATGCAGATGACATTACCCTTGTGGCAGAAAGTGAAGAGGAACTAAAAAGCCTCTTGATGAAGGCAAAAGTGGAGAGTGAAAAACTTGGCTTAAAACTCAACATTCAGAAAACGAAGATCATGGCAACTGGTCCCATCACTTCATGGGAAATAGATGGGGAAACAGTGGAAACAGTGTTAGACTTTATTTTTTGGGCTCCAAAATCACTGCAGATGGTGGCTGCAGCCATGAAATTAAAAGACCCTTACTCCTTGGAAGAAAAGTTGTGACCAAACTAGATCAGATCAGATCAGTCACTCAGTCGTGTCCGACTCTTTGCGAACCCATGAACTGCAGCACGCCAGGCCTCCCTGTCCATCACCACCTCCCGGAGGTCACTCAGACTCACATCCATCGAGTCAGTGATGCCATCCAGCCATCTCATCCTCTGTTGTCCCCTTCTCCTCCTGCCCCCAACCCCTCCCAGCATCAGAGTCTTCTCCAATGAGTCAACTCTTCGCATGAGGTGGCCAAAATACTGGAGTTTCAGCTTTAGCATCATTCCTTCCAAAGAAATCCCAGGGCTGATCTCCTTCAGAATGGACTGGTTGGATCTCCTTGCAGTCCAAGGGACTCTCAAGAGTCTTCTCCAACACCACAGTTCAAAAGCGTCAATTCTTCGGTGCTCCGCCTTCTTCACAGTCCAGCTCTCACATCCATACATGACCACAGGAAAGACCATAGCCTTGACTAGGCGAACCTTTGTTGACAAAGTGATGTCTCTGCTTTTGAATATGTTATCTAGGTTGGTCATAACTTTCCTTCCAAGGAGCAAGCGTCTTTTAATTTCATGGCCGCAGTCACCATCTGCAGTGATTTTGGAGCCCAGAAAAATAAAGTCTGACACTGTTTCCCCTGTTTCTCCATCTATTTCCCATGTAGTGATGGGACCAGATGCCATGATCTTCATTTTCTGAATGTTGAGCTTTAAGCCAACTTTTTCACTCTCCACTTTCACTTTCATCAAGAGGCTTTTTAGCCCCTCTTCACTTTCTGCCATAAGGGTGGTATCATCTGCATATCTGAGGTTATTGATATTTCTCCCGGCAATCTTGATTCCAACTTGTGTTTCTTCCAGTCCAGCATTTCTCATGATGTACTCTGCATATAAGTTAAATAAACATGGTGACAATATACAGCCTTGACGTACTCCTTTTCCTATTTGGAACCAGTCTGTTGTTCCATGACCAGTTCTAACTGTTGCTTCCTGATCTGCATACATATTTCTCAAGAGGCAGATCAGGTAGTCTGGTATTCTCATCTCTTTCAGAATTTTCCACAGTTTATTGTGATCCACACAGTCAAAGGCATTGGCATAGTCAATAAAGCAGAAATAGATGTTTTTCTGGAACTCTCTTGCTTTTTCCATGATCCAGTGGATGTTGGCAATTTGATCTCTGGTTCCTCTGCCTTTTCTCAAACCAGCTTAAACATCAGGAGGTTCACGGTTAACATATTGCTGAAGCCTGGCTTGGAGAATTTTGAGCATTACTTTACTAGCGTGTGAGATGAGTGCAGTTGTGCGGTAGTTTGAGCATTCTTTGGCATTGCCTTTCTTTGGGATTGGGATGAAAACTGACCTTTTCCAATCTTGTGGCCACTGCTGAGTTTTCCAAATTTGCTGGCATATGGAGTGCAGCACTTTCACAGCATCCTCTTTCAAGATTTGGAATAGCTCCACTGGAATTCCATCACCTCCACTAGCTTTGTTCATAGTGATGCTTTCTATGGCCCACTTGACTTCACATTCCAGGATGTCTGGCTCTAGGTCAGTGATCACACCATCGTGATTATCTGGGTCGTGAAGATCTTTTTTGTACAGTTCTTCTGTGTATTCTTGCCACCTCTTCTTAATATCTTCTGCTTCTGTTAGGTCCATACCATTTTTGTCCTTTATTGAGCCCATTTTTGCATGAAATGCTCCTTTGGTATCTCTTATTTTCTTGAATAGATCCCTAGTCTTTCCCATTCTGTTGTTTTCCTCTATTTCTTTGCATTGATCGCTGAAGAAGGCTTTCTTATCTCTTCTTGCTATTCTTTGGAACTCTGCATTCAGATGTTTATATCTTTCCTTTTCACGTTTGCTTTTCACTTCTCTTCTTTTCACAGCTATTTGTAAGGCCTCCCCAGACAGCCGTTTTGCTTTTTTGCATTTATTTTCAATGGGGATGATCTTGATCCCTGTCTCCTGTACAATGTCATGAACCTCATTCCATAGTTCATCAGGCACTTTATCTATCAGATCTAGGCCCTTAAATCTATTTCTCACTTCCACTGTATAATCATAAGGGATTTGATTTAGGTCATACCTGAATGGTCTAGTGGTTTTCCCTACTTTCTTTAATTTCAGTCTGAATTTGGCAATAAGGAGTTCATGGTCCGAGCCACAGTCAGCTCCTGGTCTTGTTTTTGCTGATTGTATAGAGCTTCTCTATCTTTGGCTGCAAAGAATATAATCGATCTGATTTCGGTGTTGACCATCTGGTGATGTCCATGTATAGAGTCGTCTCTTGTGTTGTTGGAAGAGGGTATTTGCTATGACCAGTGCATTTTCTTGGCAAAACTCTGTTAGTCTTTGCCCTGCTTCATTCTGTATTCCAAGGCCAAATTTGCTTGTTACTCCAGGTGTTTCTTGACTTCCTACTTTTGCATTCCAGTCCCCTATAATGAAAAGGACATCTTTTTGGGGTGTTAGTTCTAAAAGGTCTTGTAGGTCTTCATAGAACCGTTCAACTTCAGCTTCCTCAGCATTACTGGTTGAGGCATAGACTTGGATTACTGTGACACTGAATGGTTTGCCTTGGAAATGAGCAGAGATCATTCTCTCGTTTTTGAGATTGCATCCAAGTACTGCATTTTGAATTCTTTTGTTGACCATGATGGCCACTCCATTTCTTCTGAGGGATTCCTGCCCGCAGTAGTAGATATAATGGTCGTCTGAGTTAAATTCACCCATTCCAGTCCATTTTAGTTCGCTAATTCCTAGAAGGTCGACATTCACTCTTGCCATCTCTTGTTTGACCACTTCCAATTTGCCTTGATTCATGGACCTGACATTCCAGGTTCCTATGCAATATTGCTTTTTACAGCATTGGATTTTACTTCTATCTCCAGACACATCCACAGCTGGGTATTCTTTTTGCTTTGGCTCCATCCCTTCATTCTTTCTGGAGTTATTTCTCCACTGATCTCCAGTAGCATATTGGGCCCCTACTGACCTGGGGAGTTTCTCTTTCAGTATCCTATCATTCTGCCTTTCCATACTGTTCATGGAGTTCTCAAGGCAAGAATACTGAAGTGGTTTGCCATTCCCTTCTCCAGCGGACCACACCCTGTCAGGTCTCTTCACCATGACCCACCCATCCTGGGTTGCCCCACGGGCATGGCTTAATTTCATTGAGTTAGACAAGGCTGTGGTCTTGGTGTGATTAGATTTACTAGTTTTCTCTGAGTATGGTTTCAGTGTATTTGCCCTCTGATGCCCTCTTGCAAGACCTACCATCTTACTTGGGTTTCTCTTACCTTGGGCGTGGGTTATCTCTTCCTGGCTGCTTTAGCAAAGAACAGCCATCGCACCTTACCTTGGATGAGGGGTCTCTCCTCACCGCCACCCTTCCTGACCTTGGAGGAGGGGTATCTCCTCACCGCCACCCTTCCTGACCTCGGTCGTGGGGTAGCTCCTCTCTGCCATGCTTAGTGCGCCGGTCCTCACTGCCGTCCCTTCTCGGTCGTGGGGTAGCGCCGCGCTAAGAGCCCCACGCCACGCAGCGCGGCCAGGCGCTCTTAGTGCGCCGGTCTCGGGTAGGCAAGGCACTAGATAGCATATTGAAAAGCAGAGACATTACTTTGCCAACAAAGGTACATCTAGTCAAGGCTGTGGTTTTTCCAGTGGTCATGTAGGGATATGAGAGTTGGACTGTGAAGAAGGCTGAGCGCAGAAGAATTGATGCTTTTAAACTGTGGTGTTGGAGAAGACTCCTGAGAGTCCCTTGGACTGCAAAGAGATCCAACCAGTCCATTCTGAATGAGATCAGCCCTGGGATTTCTTTGGAAGGAATGATGCTAAAGCTGAAACTCCAGGATTTTGGCCACCTCATGCGAAGAGTTGACTCATTGGAGAAGACTCTGATGCTGGGAGGGATTGAGGGCAGGAGGAGAAGGGGACGACAGAGGATGAGATGGCTGGATGGCATCACTGACTCGATGGATGTGAGTCTGAGTGACCTCCGGGAGGTGGTGATGGACAGGGAGGCCTGGCGTGCTGCAGTTCATGGGGTCGCAAAGAGTCGGACACGACTGAGCGACTGATCTGATCTGATCTGATGGTTTAACTTCTGGTGAAAATGTTATGTTGATGCAGTTCTTCATCTGTAGCTTTTATTTTCTTCATCTGCCTGATACACTGGAGAAGGAAATGGCAGCCCACTCCAGTGTTCTTGCCTGGAGAATCCCAGGGACGGGGGAGCCTGGTGGGCTTCCATCTATGGGGTCACACAGAGTCGGACATGACTGAAGCGACTTAGCAGCAGCAGCAGCAGCCTGATACCTATTTCCTCAGCAGTTATGCATATATATCCCATGAATGCATCACTAAATTCTTTCAGATAATTTTTCACAATCTTTACAATAATATTCACATCTTATCTCTGCAAGTAGTGATCTACACTGTCTTAATAATACTGAGCAATTCCATCAGATATGTTTATTTTCTCTATCAGATTTGCTCTTCAGTCTTCACTGTGGATTTAATTTTAATATTGGCCTCGCTGTAACTGTCATACTGCAGTAGGCAGTCAAAACAGATATAAGGTTTTCAAGCAAGAAAATACTTATGTTATACAAAAACAAAACAAAACAAACCTCTTTAATTCCTTAAACCATTTTCATCTATTTTGCCCAGTAGAATACCAAATATAATAACTTCTGATTACTGTTCCATCTTTACAGTAATTAAATCCACCTTGCATCTAAAGTTTAAATGATACAATTTGACATCTTCTATTTCACACATAGCTTTCTCAGTCAAGCAGAAATTTGACCTCTTGCCTGGACTTATGGGCAGGAGAGGTAAGTACCATCTTGCAATTCATCTGTCTCATAATTTTAGGGTAGAAGTGATATAGCCAGTGAGGAAAATCTGAATAGGAATCAATACTGTAATGTTGTGTAGTCACTCAGTCACCTCCAACTCTGCAACCCTATGAACTGTAGCCCACCAGGTTCCCTGTCAGTGGGATTCTCTGGCATTTTAGCAAGGGGATTCTTTACCACTAAGCCACCTGGGAAGCCCAGTGAGGAAAACCTGGATAGATACTGTGATATGTCAACCCACAATTCTTCCTGAGTCCCCCAATTCTACCTCTTAGCAGGCATGTGAATTTTGACCATGACAGGAACCTCTCCAGGTCTGGTTCTTAAATCAAAATGTGCATGTAATACATATATATACATGCAATATATATAATATATGAAAGAGATAAGCATTAACTCATTGCTGGAATTCTCGGATACAATATGAATGTTAGACTTGAAATAAATGATGATCTAACGTAGATTGCATCCCAAAGAGGAAGAACAGGGTTTTGAGGAAAAGAAAAGTTTATGTATGTGAAATGAAATTTGCCTGTGGAAGGAAAAAATCGGGGGGGGGGGGGGGCATGAATATTAAGTTCTTAAAAGGACACCCTCATAAGAGGAATTAGATGTATAGAATAAAACCCCAGATGAGAGAAGTATAATAAAAGTAATGGATAGAAATTATGCTGAGGAAGATTCTGTATCAAGCTGACAATATTCTATAAACAACTATAGAAAAAAATGGACTAAAATTTCTCTAGAATGGGCTTACTCTTACCTCTATGCATATTTTAAGCAGTGTGGGATGTGCATTTGCCCAATATGTTGAATGAATTTATGCTCTTCAAGACAATATGCTAAGCAATTATTTTTGATTATGAGACCCTAGCCACACAATAAGTTATAATTAATTCATGATTATATTTAATGGAATATCCAGTGGCAGAATTAATATACATAATATGAGTATTAATAGACATTAATATGCATAATATGCATTTGTTTATTATAAATCTTTGTACCATAATACATATAACATTTTCATTGGGAAAAAATAAGTGATTACTGACAAATTCAAAACAGCCTAGAGGCAAGGATTCATTTATAAAATTATGTATGAAATGTTACAGTGCTTTCTCACATGGTACTACTGAAAGTCATGGTTATGATATTTCATTTTACCTTTTATTTATTACAAGTTTACTTTTCTACTGTTATTAATCAATGTTAATGCAACTTAAACTAAACCAGCATTATTCATTTTGTTTTGTTTTTGTGAAACTTGGCTTTGCCGGGTATAATAGTGAATAAAATTTTATAGGCAGCTCAATTTCCCCTCAATAATCAGGTTCAGTATCCCACTCATTAAATTAATTCCCTTCTTTGCCTAAATCAGAGCCATGATGAGGTTAAAATGGATAGAGGCAGTAGTAACCTCTTACTAGTGGAGACATTTTGTCTCTCTGAAGCAGCATTCATTCCTTTGCCAGTGTGTCATGCAAAGAGTTGACTCATTGGAGAAGACTCTGATGCTGGGAGGGATTGGGGGCAGGAGGAGAAGGGGACGACAGAGGATGAGATGGCTGGATGGCATCACTGGCTCGATGCATGTGAGTCTGGGTGACCTCCAGGAGTTGGTGATGGACAGGGAGGCCTGGCATGCTGTGGTTCATGGGGTCGCAAAGAGTCGGACACGACTGAGTGACTGATCTGATCTGATCTGATGTGATGCTGAGTCATGTGCAACTCTTTGTGACCCTATGGACTGTAGCCTGCCAGACTCCTCTGTCCATGGAATTTTCCAGGTGAGAATATTGGGGCAGGTTGCCACTTCCTACTCCTAACCCAGGATCAAACCCATGTCTCTTGCATCTCCTGCTTTGGAAGACAGATTCTTTTACCACTATACGAGTGGCTAGCCCCATTCCTTCCTTTGGAAGTCTCTAAACTAGCAGAGTACATCATGAGAAATGCCAGGCTGGATGAAGCACAAACTAGAAGCAAGATTGCCAGGAGAAATATCAATAACCTCACATATGCAGATAACACCATCCTTATGGCAGAAAGCAAAGAGGAATTGAGGAGACTCTTGATGAAAGTGAAAGTGGAGAGTGAAAAAGCTGGCCTAAAACTCCACATTTAAAAAAGAAAGATCATGGGATCTTGTCCCATCACTTAATGGCAAATAGATGGGGAAACAGTGAGATATATATATATATATATATGTTTTATTTTTGGTGGGGGGGCGGTGCTCCAAATCACTGAAAATGATGACTGCAGCCATGAAATTAGGGCTCTTGCTCCTTGGAAGAAAAGCTATCACCAACCCAGACTGCATATTAAAAAACAGAGACATTACTTTGCTGACAAAGTCTGTCTAGTCAAAGCTGTGGTTTTTTTTTCCCGTGGGCATGTATGGATGTGAGAGTTGAACCATAAAGAAAGCTGAGTGCTGAAGAATTGATTCTTTTGAAATGTGGTGCTGGAGAAGACTCGAGAGTCCCTTGGACTGCAAGGAGATCAAACAAGTCATTCCTAAAAGAAATCAGTCCTGAATATTCATTGGAAGAACTGATTCTGAAGCTGAAGCTCCAATACTTTGGCCACCTGATGCAAAGAACTGACTCACTGGAAAAGACCCTGGTGCAAGGAAAGATTGAAGACAAGAAGAGGAGACTATAGAGGAAGAGATGCTTGGATAGCACCACCAACTCAATGGGCATGAGTTTGAGCAAGTTCTGAGAGATGGTGAAGGACAGAGAAACTTGGAGTGCTGCAGTCCACGAAGTCACAAATAGACATGACTCAACAACTGAACTGAACTGAACTGAAGCTGCTGCTACTGCTAAGTCGCTTCAGTCGTGTCCGACTCTGTGCGACCCCATAGACGGCAGCCCACCAGGCTCCACTGTCCCTGGGATTCTCCAGGCAAGAATACTGGAGTGGGTTGCCATTTCCTTCTCCAATGCATGAAAGTGAAAAGTGAAAGTGAAGTCGCTCAGTCGTGTCCGACTCTCAGCGACCCCATGGACTGGAGCCCACCAGGATCCTCCGTCCATGGGATTCTCCAGGCAAAAGTACTGGGGTGGGGTGCCAGAGCAACCCTTAATAGTCAAGAGTCTGAAATGCATCTCAAAAATGACAGAATGATCTCAGTTCCTTTCCAGGGCAAACCATTCAATATCACAGTAATGCAAGTCTATGCTCTAACCACTAATACCAAAGAAGCTGAAGTTGAATGGTTTTATGAAGACCTATAAGACCTTCTAGATTAACACCAAGAAAAGATGTCCTTTTCATCATAGGAGAGCCTAAGTTCACAGGGATAGGAAGTAAATGATTCACTTGTAGGTCTGTAGGCATCAATATGCGTCAGCCACTCCCATTTCCACTCCTGATTCCTAAATTTATAATCCTGGATATGGGAAAAGCAGTGATATATTTGAACACTGGTTAAGAGTATATACAGGATTTTGAACATATCCCTGGTCCCACTTGTTGACACTGAGAGTCTTCAGAAGACCTCCCTGTTCCTCTATCAAGTCAGGTGGACCAGTGAATTGCATTTGCATGGTTGCACTCTGTTTACTGTATAATGAGTTCTGTGATATGCCTGTCATTTTCTTATTTGTTTCTATCTCATTGATGGAAATAAAAAAGGAAAAGAAGAAATGTTCATTCTCAAGAAAATAATTTGCATCTGCGGAGACACATTGAGTTTGTTTCAAAGAAATACTTTATAAAAACTCAAACAACATTCCTATGATAATGCAATACTTCTTCTTCTTTTTTTAAATAAAAGAATAAGAGGGTGAATATTTTTTCAAAGGAATTTGAAGTCCAGGTCTCAGAATTTTTTGTGCTTAGGAAAATTTGCTTCAAAAGGACACATTCCAGGTAATGGAAAATCTAACCATAAATCAATATTTGTATAAAAAAGCTAATTGCATATTGGAGAAGATGAGTTGGCTGCATACTGAGTGATGGCTCAGGGAGTGCTGTAAAACTGACTTTTTAATGAATATTGTTATTTTGCCAGGCTTTTAAAAACCATATAACAATATAAGGTAATGGATAAGTCCTCAGTAAAGATTTTTGAATGGCTGAAGATATGAACGAATAAGGAGAAATCACAAATTTCATAATAAACATGTTCTTTGACTTATGCACATTGACAAAATTACATATTTTATTACTATTTTCACAGAATTAATAATTCCTTAGAAATATATTGAAGTATCCATAATTTATCTTGGACAGTCAATTCTTATAATTTCTGAATTTTTTGAATTAGAAATGTTGACAAATCTTAAGGATAAGTATCTAGAAATTTAAAAATATAAAATATTTACTTATGCCATTTAGTCACAAAACTATAAAGTACCATAAAAGGTGAATTAAATAATTTGGAAAAATGAAGCAACAATTACAATTATAGAATAATTATACTTATGCAGAAAATAATTATTTTTAAAGTTAAAATAAAGACATAAAAACTAGATACACTCTAGCTAATTGAATACTGAACAAGGGTTTAAAAGCATACAAATATAAAATTAAGAAAAGGAAAGTGAAACTCACAGAACAAAGAAATTTTAAAAAAGAAGAACAACTTAAAATATATCTCTCTTAAAAATTTGGAAATTCAGATGAAATGTATGCTTTGGAGAAAATATAGCATACAAAAACTGCCACCAGAAGATACAGAGAGTATAAACAATTTAAAAGAATTTCCCAGTAAAATACCCTAGACTTGTGATTTTTTTCTGAGGGTAATTGTACCCAATTTTTAAAGGTCAGAGAGAGTAAATTCACATGTAAACTGTTTCAGAGAAAAGAAAAGATGTTTTTTCAATTTGTTTGGAGTTATACTGAAGTGTAATTAATGTAAATGATAAAGCAATACATTAGGCTGATACCACTTAAGAATATCAATGAAAATTATTATCAAGCAATCCCGCAGGAAACTAAAGATCACCCTTTAAGAGTAACTACGTTTTTGAAATTCAATGACTGTATAGATCAAAAAAATATTTAATATAATACATCTATTTCTAATACTTGGAAGTAATATAATCTTTGCCGTATAAACTATATTTTTAAAAATTGAACTTCTTCAACAAGTACCTGTGATATCAGTTTTACACATGAAAAAATTGCGTTCAGATGGTTAAAGGATTTTTTTCAGAGATCACACAGCTAGCAAGTGGGGGGTCTGGGATCTAGTCCTCACCTTCCTGATTCTCTGTGTGTTTGGATAGTGTTCAGTCGTGTCGGACTCTTTGCAATGCCATGAACCCATCAGGTTCCTCTGCACCTGGACTTTCCCAGGCAAGAATGTTGGAATGGGTTGCCATTTCCTACTCCAGGGGATCTTCCCACCCAAGGATAGAAATCGCATCTGCTGCGTCTCCTACATCTGCAGGCAGTTTCTTTGCCACAGCTTCCTGATTTTCTGAACTGTTTCAATTTTAGTTTATCTGTTGCCAAAGCAAGCACTTACCTTCCCGATTCCAAATGTCACTGTAACCCAACTCTCACCAATGGGCAAGACTTTCATTCACATGCTGGAGAGTTGCTCTGTGACAGGTACTGTTATAAATGTCTTATTTCCACCATCCTGCTTAATCCTCAAAACAGTCTCATAAGATAGGTAATATAATTCTTCCTGTTTAGTGAAAATGGAAAAAAGCTCAGAAGTGTTAAAAAATTAAAATTCTACTAATTGTAAAAAGAAGCAATAAAATAATGGGACATATGGTCGTGCCCCGGAGAAGGCAAAGGCACCCCACTCCAGTACTCTTGCCTGGAAAGTCCCATGGACGGAGGAGCCTGGTAGGCTGCAGTCCATGGGGTCGCTAAGAGTCAGATATGACTGAGCGACTTCACTTTCTCTTTTCACTTTCATGCATTGGAGAAGGAAATGGCAACCCACTCCAGTGTCCTTGCCTTTAGAATCCCAGGGATGGTGGAGCCTGGTGGGCTGCCGTCTATGGGGTCACACAGAGTCGGACGTGACTGAAGTGACTTAGCATAGCATAGCATATGGTCGTGGCCTCTTTATATTATCAACTCACAAGTCAGAATTCTATTGGTCACTAGGTACCAACTTCCAACTACAAGATGATAAAGTTCTGAGGACTGGATTCACAGCATTGTGGATACAGTCGATTGTACAGTTGTTTATTCTTAAAGGTTCTCACCACAGGAAATAAATGGCATTATGTGACATGATGGTGGTGTTAAGTAATCACACTGCACTATAGTAAGTGTATCAAATCAACCCATTGTACTCATTAAACTTACACATGTTATATATCAAATACAGCTCAATAAACCTGAAAAAATGTGTATAAATAGAAATAAAATTACTAAAAAGAGAGAGACAGTGATCCCACCTAGCTCTGGAGCTCCTTCTAACATGTGAGGACACAATAAGAACCCTGCCACCTGGGAGTGGACCCTCACCCAATCATGCTAGCATCCTGATCTGGGACTTTCGGCCTCCAGAACAGTAAGAAGTTTCTGTTGCTTACAAGCTACTTGGCCTGTGGCATTTTGGAATAGAAGCTCAAATGAGAAAAGGCAGCAATATAATAAAAATTATTAAGACTACATCTCTGATTTCCATCCAAGTTTCTTTTGTTAGTCTCCAGGATACCATATGAATGACTGCTGTGAAAGCAGGAAAATTCTACAAAATCCAAAGAATGAAACTGGAGCCATTAATAAACTAAAGGCTGTGGTCCTTCATTAATTTGGGTCCATGTATAGTTCAAGTATGAACAGTCTTAATGCTGCAAGACTGTGTTTAAACAATTGCTGATTACTGATGTTTTATTTTTTACCCAGATGATGTGTGTATATTTTTAAGGAAAAAATGTTATTTGTTTGGTTGTTCCTTTTAAAAAATTTTGAATAAAATAGTGTGCCTTGAGAAAATCTTTTCACTCTTCTTCCTGGATTTACAAATTTAAGTCTTTGTATTTGTTTTGGAGGGAATGTGGGGAGTGAGAATATAAGATATAGATGTTTACTGTACATTTTTCAATACTATAACAACCTTATACTGCATATTATATGAATTAAACATAGGACACCATGTCTGTGTAGACATAGCTCTATGGGTGAAGGAATAGCGTATGGAATCTTAGTCTGCCTGAGTTGCTATTAAAACTGCAACAAACAAGGTGGCTTAAATACAACGTTTATTTCTTATAGTTCTATAGATAGGGAAGTCCAAGATCACAATGCTGGCAGATTCAGTGTGGTTTCTGGTGAGAACTGATTCTCCATTCATAGACTGTGCTGTATGGTGGAATGACCAACAAACTCTTTGGTGTCTTTAACAAAGGACACTAATCCCATTCATGAGGACACCACCCCCATGACCTAATCATCTCCCCAAAGCCCCATCTTCAAATACTGTCACCTCAGGCTTAAGATTTCAATACAAGACTTTTGGGAGGACACAAATATTCAGACCATAGCAAATTCCATGATTTTAGCCATTCTTTTTCTCTTCCGCAGGGTATACAGACTGCACACATGTAGCTCTGTCCTGACAGAAACCCACTCGCTGCCTTCCATGCAGTATAATGACACTGCCCTCGTTCAGTCCGGCAGCCTCCAATCCAAAGACACTTTTTTCTTTCTAAAAAAAAACCTCTGCTAGTCTTCAGGAACTTTGGTAGGCTTCCCAGGTGAACCAGTGGTAAAGAATCTTCCTGCCAATGCAGGAGATGTGGGTTCGATCCCAGGTTGGGAAGATCCCCTGGAGAAAGAAATGACAACCCACCCCAGTATTCTTGCCCAGAGAATCCCGTGGACAGAGGATCCTGGTGGCCTCCAGTCAAGGGGGTCACAAAGAGTCTGACAGGACTTAGCAACTAAACAACAACAAGACTTCAGACAGTGTACAGAGAAACGACTTCATGGTACAGAATGGGCACTTCTCTTATAGATATTAATCTTATCCCTGAGTTATGCCTCACTTTTAGGGAAATCTGAAGCCTATGAATTCCTAAGCATTTTGCAAGTTTTCTCAGGAAAATCAGGGAGCATCTTGACTTTCTCTGCTACCACTTTGTGATTCTTCTTACTTGCATCTGCTAAGTTGCGTATCACCTTTGCAGGTCCCAAATTTGGTATTTTGCTGCTGTTTTCTTCATTCACATTCTCTCTTTTTGGAATCATCTCTTAAGAATCTTAGTATTGTCATTTTAAGGGGATTTTTGTGGCAAGGGAGGTAATTCATATGCTCATTTCAATGGTTCTACATGAATTGATCATAGGGTTTTGAAAAGAACATGATTATAGTATTAGCTATTTTTCGCCCATATCCTTGAGGTGTTGAGCACTAAAAGAGAAAAACTTAACAAGGAAATCATGAATGAGGATATAAGGGCAGAAAACTGCTAGAATGGATGGAATGTATTTCAACTGCAATCTGAATGACATTACCTGCCTGAAGAGGTTTCTTTCAAAAACAGTTTGTTTCTCCAGTCATATTCTATTAATCACACATAAAAATATGATAATGTCAAATTCAGCTCAATCCAAACACATGATCAAAGCAAAAAAAATAGCAGAATTTTAAAAAAAAGCCTAAAATGTTTATGCCACACTAATCACCTGCTACTCCCAATACTGTCAGTTTTCTCTTCCCCATATGTAGACAGTTCAAAGAAACATTGGTACACGTGGTCTGGACATACACTAACTAAATAAACCTAATTTAATTCCTGGAAGGTATAAAATACATTGAAAATGACGTGCCTTGTCTTAAGACAACATTTTAAAGCTTTTTTCCCAGTCACTTTATGGGAAGAGGTGCAAAAGCTGAACCTTCAACAAGCAAAATACACTATTGCTCTAATTAATATTATAATTTGAGGGAATGTAAAGATGAGTAAGTCAATGTAAATTTTGTCATTTGAAGTATTTCTCCTGCTGAATAATGTTAAACTTTAGCTTTACTCTGTGACTAAAAATTATACAGTTTTACTAATGGATAAACATTTCTTCAACTTTCCATTAGTTTATTGTGTGGGATGCAATCAAGTAGGTGTATTGAGGAACTAGTGTTAGCAATTGCCTGGTAATTTTCTCTCAGCAAAAGATTTTTTTTGTTGTTAATTTGGAGGAGGGAAGGTAACAGAAAAAACAGAGATATATAAATCTTGAACTAATAATCAGGGAAGTTAGTATTAGAACTTTTGGTGAAAGAAATCAGCCAAGTGTACACAAAGCAGTGCTCTTTCACCTTTTTATGCCATGAGCTAAAATATTTAAATGTCTGTTTCATGACCTGAAACAATTGGGAAGCCATTTTGTCACTACCAAAGGCAAACATAGATTTTGTTTATGCTGTTGGAATGCAATCACCCTGCTTGAGAAGAAAAGTGAAACTTCGTGAATGCTTCTGCTTATATAGATTACAGATTATCTCTCTCTCACACACACACATACAAACAGAGAATGAGTTTAATTCTGAGAAAGATAAAAAATTTAAATAAGTCAGGAAGTTGAAGAATGAGGAAATATAAAACAGAGAGAGAAAAGGAAAATTCTGAAACTTCCTCAGTGTACACTGCATATTATTGGAACTAAAGGTATATCAAAATGTGGAGAAAAATGTGGTCCTTATGCAGATGTCAAAAATTGGAAATACATTTAATGGGGCAAGCCCAATTTAAGTGTGATTCACATGAATGCATGTGAATCATTTGTTCAATTTTACCAAGTTAGATGGTGTTGAGGAACCCAAGGAAGGAACAGACTTATTGAACCAACATCTAAGTTATCAATTTATTTCAAAGAAGATTAGGATGAGAGATTTTCCTGGTTTAAATTCATGGTATTATCTCCTGGCAGCAAATCCAATATGGTGATCAAAGTATAGACAAGAATTATGTTTCATGAGAGAAAACTTACAACAAAAAAATGAGAGCACAGAAAAACATTTTCATGTAATAGCTGGTGATGGCTCCTGATATCTGAAGGGCCTACACATGGAAAACTTGTACTCCCATCCCATCTACTTGGCTTTGTGTGCCTTTCAGCAAATCATGGGGGAACGAGTTTTATTAATTCACTTGCCTTCAAAGTTTCAATATGATGGTATTTGGCCCATTACTAACCCACTACTGAAAAATCCCAAATTCATACTTCACACATTAGTCACATTAGTCCTGGTGACAATGTTTTGGCTCTACCTTTCACCATTAGAAGAGAGAGGATCATTAATATTGCTATTTCTCTAATTTACTTCTGGCGAGTTAAAACTTTTCAGCTTCTTGGTAAATAAATTTGAGATAAAGAAAAATTATTGCAAGTTGGCAGTGTTTGTACCATGAATTATTTACCAGTTTTTATTAGAAATGCTTGAATAACACTACTAAAATTTATCACATTCAGAGGAATGGGATTTCTGCTTATCTAGACATTATTTCCACAGCAGAACACAATTAAATTTTTATATAAAATAGTAAATATACTTTTTAAAAGTTGTTCTTTGTTCTCTTTATTTGATGATTTTTCTACAAACCTAAGTTCTTAAATTTTTACATTAAATATTCTATATAACTGAAAGAAATAGCTTTATTTTCACTAGAAAAGTGACTTGTCAGTTTTAAGGGAGGTTTACATTTTTCTCTCTTTAAGTATTACAGATGATTAAAACTGAGTTATTTTTCAATGAAATATTGCCATTTGTAGCAATGTGGATGGACCGAGGGAATACTATGCTTAGTCAAATAATTCAGACAGAGGGAAAGAGAAAAAAAAATGTATGACATCACTAATACACGGAATCTAAAAAATAAACAAATGTATATGGCAAAATGGAAACACACTCACCGTGAGATAAACTGTTATCAGTAGGGAGAAGAAAGCAGGAAGGGGCAAGGTAGGGGTATGAGGATAAGAGATACATACTACTATGTATGAAATAGGTAAGCAACAAGGATATATCATATACCACAGACAATTACAGGTACTATCTTGTAATATGGAGAAAGAAATGGCAACCCACTCCAGTATTCTTGCCTGGAGAATCCCATGGACAGAGCAGCCTGGCGGGCTAAAGTCCATGGGGTCGCAGAGTCAGACAGGACTGAGCAACTAACACACACACATCTTGTAATAATTAAATGGAATATAATTATAAAAATACTGAATCACCATGCTTGCTGCTGCTGCTAAAGTCACTTCAGTCGTGTCCGACTCTGTGCGACCCCATAGACGGCAGCCCACCAGGCTCTGCCATCCCTGGGATTCTCCAGGCAAGAACACTGGAGTGGATTCTCATTTCCTTCTCCAGTTCATGAAAGTGAAAAGAGAAAGTGAAGTCACTCAGTCGTGTCCAACTCTTCAAGACCCCATAGACTGTAGCCTACCAGGCTCCTCCGACCATGGGATTTTCCAGGCAAGAGTACTGAAGTGGGTGGACATATCCTCCTCCACACTATGCTATACAACTGAAACTAATATATTAAAAGTAAATCAAACATACTTCAAATAGCAAATTTTTAAAATAAAAAAGGGGGATAATTGAGTGATCTTTCAAATTCTTACTCTTCATTTATATTTAGATTAAATTAATGGATTAGGTTTATGAAATAAACACCATGATTGACTAAATTTAGGGTGAATAGTGCCTTATACATAACGATCAAATAACATATATAGATAAAGTAATAATTTAGGTGAATTTAAACGTAATTCATTTTCAACACTCCATCAAACAACTAATGCTCATAAAACTATTTTTCTCAGGAACTATGTGAATTACTTAATGTACTTTAAGTCACTAAATGGTTATAGGTTTATTATTAGTTATATCCTACCTATGAGAAAACAAGGCATAGAGAAACTCGTTCAAGCTGGATAAAGCTTGGCTGGTTTCATACTCCGTTTATGAGGTGATAGTTTTCCCTAGAAAGTAATTTCAACTCCCATCATGTTATAATGCTTCTTATTAAAATTAAAAATATGTTTGTTCACTTTGTATTTTATGGAATTCATTTTATGTAATTAAAATTGAAATTCTCATCATAAAGGATTAGAATGTGAGAATTTTATATAAAGATCAACTCTGTGTTTTAACTGAGGCATTTTTTCTATTTCACTGCAAAAAATGAACAGCTATTTACTATTGTAAATTGCATGAGTATCCATACTATATCCCTTGATTCTGATAAATAATTCAAGAAATTATCATTAATTTTCCTTTCATATTTGTGATTAAATTCAAACTTCAAATTGAAATCCCAATTTAAATATTAATAGGCAATGTTTTGCTATACAAACTGGGTACCACTTTTAGGGCTGGGAAAGATTTAGGCAGGAGGAGAAGGGGATGACAGAGGATGAGATGGTTGGATGGCATCACTGACTCAATGGACATGAGCTTGAGCAGGCTCCTGGAGTTGGTGATGGACAGGGAAACCAGGCGTGCTGCAGTCCATGGGGTCGCAAAGAGTCAGACATGATTGAGCAACTGAACTGAACCACTTTTAGAGGGTTTCCAAAGTCAGATTGCCTTCAAGTGCTTTCCATTATGTGTACAATAAGAATTCTTAATACCAGTTATAAGAACTTTTCAAGTATCTGTGAGGCCACTATGTGCAATTTTAGATCAAAAGGAATAAACCTAAATTATTAGATTGAAATAGATAAACACGTGGCAGTAAGTTCATTGATTTATTCACTTACCCAACATTTATTTGGCATCAATGTGGGAGATCCAGGTTCAATCCCTGAATCAGGAAGATCCCCTGGAGAAGGAAATAGCAACCCACTCCAATATTCTTGTCTGGAGAATCCCATGGATGGAGGAGCCTGGCAGGCTACAGTCCATGGAGTCACAAAGAGTTGGACATGACTGAGTGACTAACACTTTTACTTTTAACTCTGAAATTCATACCCCTTTATCAATAATGATGACCAAACATGTGGAATATTTAAATCATCAACAGAGACCACAGTCTCCTTTTAATCTCTGTTTCATAGAAAAAACAACTAAATTATCAAACTGTTCAGAAACGCTTCCCCCTCCCAGCCTTGTCCCTGAGGTGTGTGTCTCCTATAACATATGCCGCTTATCCCCTGTAACCCTGCCCTATACCAGAAATTTGCCCCCATGGAACTCTGACCCTTCCTATCACTGCTGTCTACCACCTTTCTGGTCATTTCCCCCCGTTTGTCATCACATCTTTCTCTCTACCCAAATCTTACCTTCAGTATAAATATCTATAATCTTAATAAGGATGATTCATCCTCTCTTCTTTACCTACCCACTCTCAGGATCATACCTTGAATCCTGTCAACAAAAATAATTGATTCCTAAATAAAAAGGAAATTTAGACATCCCATTTTCTGAAACCACCATATAACTTTCCTGTGATAAACACCATCAACTCTTTTCTAAGAGATTCAAAATCTAATTCACCTTCGAGAAATCCACCTTTAAAAATGCAACACATTTTGTAGAGTACAGTTGAAATAATAGTTCTAAAAGCTAAATACAATTATCAAAATTATCTCATTGTAACTTAGGGCAGCTTTAGAGAAACTCCTCAAAACTTTTCAATATAACATGCATGCTTCATGAACTAGCTCTGCTTTTATTCCTGAATTTTTCATCATGTCCCCACTAAGAAGTACATTTGAAACCATAAAGAACATTGTATCAGTCAAAGTTCTCCAGAGAAATGGAATCAATATGAGATAATAGTTAGATAGACAAATAGATTTATTTTAAGGAACTTGGGATTTGACAAGTTCAAAATCTGTAGGACAGTTCTGGCAGCCTAGCATTCAGGACACAGTTGATGTCTTAATCTTGAGTCCAAATCCCTTCTTTGGGTAACATCAGTCTTTGCCCTTAAAGAACTTCAACTGATTGGATTAAATTGAGTTAGTGGTAAAGAAACCACCTGCCAAAGCAGGAGACATAAGAAGCTGGGTTGGGAAGATCCCATGGAGTAGGAAAAGGTAACCCGCTCCAGTATTCTTACCTTAGGAAATACCCTGGATAGAGGGATCTCATGGGCCATAGTCCATGGGGTTGCAGAGTGAGACACAACTGAAGTGACTTAACAATCTGCTTTATGCAGATTGATCTAAATGTTAATCACATTTGAAAAATATCTTCGTGGCAACACCTTAGTCTTGTCTCTGATATAACAACTGAATAACATAGCCTAGTCAAGGTGATACACAAAATTAATCATCAGAGACAGAAAGGAAAAAGCAAAGAAATAAGATGTGTAGTTGAATAATAAATTGCATTTACATAACGTGCACATTTAAATAAGTTTGTATTGACTATGAATATTATAATGAATATGAGTAGTGGAAAGAATACTGACAAGTTACTCAGAGGTATGGTGCCATACCTTATAGAAAGAATTGAGAATATAGCAATGCATAAAATCTGGAAATAATATGAGCATATAAGTTTTATACACATTCATATCATTTCATACAATACATTTACATCTTTCACATAAAGCCCTGGAAATGCGTTTCTAGTGCCAATGAGTAAATACATTTTTATTTTAAACCTTTATTTATAAAAGCTATCTAAAAATTACCAAGATAAAGAAAGGTAGGAGTTTAAAAGTTTAATTTAAAAGCCAACAAATCAGATCAGATCAGTCGCTCAGTCATGTCCGACTCTTTGCGACCCCATGAATCGCAACACGCCAGGCCTCCCTGTCCATCACTAACTCCCGGAGTTCACCCAGACTCACGTCCATTGAGTCAGTGATGCCATCCAGCCATCTCATCCTCTGTCATCCCCTTCTCCTCTTGCCCCCAATCCCTTCCAGCATCAGAGTCTTTTCCAAGCAGTCTACTCTTTGCATGAGGTGGCCAAAGTACTGGAGTTTCAGCTTTAGCATCATTCCTTCCAAAGAAATCCCAGGACTGATCTCCTTTAGGATGGACTGGTTGGATCTCCTTGCAGTCCAAGGGACTCTCAAGAGTCTTCTCCAACACCACAGTTCAAAAGCATCAATTCTTTGTCCCTCAGCTTTCCTCACAGTCCAACTCTCACATCCATACATGACCACAGGAAAAACCATAGCCTTGACTAGACAGACCTTTCATGGCAAATAAATGGGGAAACAATGTAAACAGTGAGAGATTTTATTTTCTTGGGCTCCAAAGTCACTTCTGATGATGAATGCAGCCATGAGATTAAAGGATCCTTGCCCCTTGGAAGAAAATCTATGACAAAATTAGACAGAGTATTAAAAACCAGAGACTTTACTTTTCCAACAAAGGTCCATCTAGTCAACATACTTGTTTTTCCAGTAGTCATGTACAGAGGTGAGAGTTGGATGATAAAGAAAGCTGAGCACCAAAGAATTGATGCTTTTGAGTAGTGGTGTTGGAGAAGACTCTTGAGAGTCCCTTGGACTGCAAAGAGATCAAACCAGGCAATCCTAAAGGAAATCAGCCCTGAATATTCATTAGAAGGACTGATGCTGAAGCTGAAGCTCTAATACTTTGGCCACCTGATGCGAAGTGCTGACTCATTAGAAAAGATCCTGATACTGGGAAAGATTAAAGGCAGGAGGAGAAGCAAATGACAGAGGATGAGATGGTTGGATGGCATCACTGGCTCAATGGGCATGAGTTTGAGCAAGCTCCAGGAGATGTTGGAGAACAGGGAAACCTGGCGTTCTGCAGTCCATGGAGTCACAAAGAGTCGGACACAACTGAGTGACTGAACAAAAGCAAATAATAAATAAAATATATGCTGAGTGAAGGAATGACTACAAGAATATTTTGATTTAAGTAATTTTTATGTTGAAATAAAGTATTGTCAAAATATGGTAAATCCGTCATGCTATTCTTTTGTTATCCATTTTAACTTATGTGTATCTCCCTTATTTATATGAAATAAATGTAATAGTAATACACCTTGACATCACATTATTTCTGACAATGAGACTTCACTTGACTGGTGGTAAATAGTTAAACTTTGATGTGAAAAGATATGAACAACATTCTCCTGAAAAAGTAAAAGAAAAGGTAGTTTTTGAGGATGTACACAGAATCTTCAGAGTCACAAATTAGATGAGGTTATGGACCATTAATCCTTAAGAAGCTGAAGTCAAACAGTTCTATGAAGACCTACAAAAATTTCTAGAACACTCCAAAAAAGATGTTCTCTTCATTATAGGGGACTGGATGCAAAAGTAGAAAGTCAAGATCTACCTGGTGTAACAGGCAGATTTGGTCTTGGAGTACAGAAGGAATCAGGGCAAAGGCTAAAAGAGTTTTGCTAAGAGAATGGTCATAGCAAACATCTTCTTCCAGCAACACAAGTGAAGACTCTAAATATGAACATCACCAGATGGTCAATACTGAAATCAGATTGATTATATTATTGCAGTCGAAGATGCACAAGCTCTATACAGTCAGCAAAAACAAGACTGGGAGCTGACTGTGGCTCAGATCGTGAACTCCTTATTGCCAAATTCAGACTTAAATTGAAGAAAGTAGGGAAAACTACTAGACCATTCAGTTATGACCTAAATCAAATCCCTTATGATTGATTATACAGTGGAAGTGACTAATAGATTCAAGGGATTACATCTAATAGACAGAGTGTCTGAAGAACTATGGACGGAGGTTCCTGACATTGTACAGGAGGCAGTGATCAAGAGCATCCCCAAGGCAAAAAATGCAAAAAGGCAAAATGTTTGTCTGATGAGACCTTACAAAGAGCTGAGAAAAGAAGAGAAGCTAAATGCAAAGGAGAAAAGGAAAGATATACTCATTTGAATAAAGAGTTAAAAGAATAGCAAGGAGAGATAAAAAAGCTTTCCTCAGTGATCATTGCAAAGAAATGGAGGAAAGCAATAGAATGGGAAAGACTAGATAACTCTTCAAGAAAATTAGAGATACAAAGGGAAAATTTCATGCACAGATGGGCACAATAAAGGACAGAAATTGTATGGACCCAACAGAAGCAAAAGATATTAAGAAGAGGTATCAAGAATACACAGAAGAACTATACAAAAAAGATAACCACAATGGTGTGATCACTCATCTAGAGCCAGACATCTTGGAATGCCAAATCAAGTGGGCCTTAGGAAGCATCACTAGGAACAAAGCTAGTGGATTGATGGAATTCCAATGGAGCTACTTCAGATCCTAAAAGATGATGCTGTGAAAGTGGTGCACTCAATATGCCAGCAAGTTTGGAAAACTCAGCAGTGGCCACAGGACTGGAAAATGTCGGTTTTCATTATAATCCCAAAGAAAGACAATGTCAAAGAATGCTCAAACTACCACACAATTGCACTCATCTCACATGCTAACGAAGTAGTGCTCAAAATTCTCCAAAATATGCTTCTACAGTACATGAGCCGTGAACATCCAGATGTTCAAGCTGGTTTTAGAAAAGGCAGAGAAACCAGAGATCAAATTGCCAATATTTGCTGAATCATCAAAAAAGCAAGAATTCCCAAAAAAAGAAAATATGTACTTCTGCTTTATTGATTACACCAAAGCTTTTGACTGTGTGGATCAGAACAAACTGTGGAAAATTCTTAAAGAGATGGGAACAGTAGACCCCCTAACCTGCCTCCTGAGAAATCTGTATGCAGGTCAAGAAGCAACAGTTAAAAATGGCCATGGAACAACAGACTGCTTGCAGATCGGGAAAGGAGTACGTCATCTGTATATTGTTATCTGCTTATTTAACTTAAATGCAGAGTACATCATGTGAAATGCCAGGCTGGATGAAACACAAGCTGGAAACAAGATTACTGGGAGAAATATCAATAACCTCAGATACATAGATGACACCACCTTTTTGGCAGAAAGCAAAGAACTAAAGAGCCTCTTGATGAAAGTGAAAGAGGAGAGCAAAAATGTTTGCTTAAAACTCAACATTCAGAAAACTAAGATCATGGCATCCAACCCCATCACTTCATGGCAAATAGATGGGGAAATAATGGAAACAGTGACAGACTTTACTATTATTTTTTTTTGGTGGGGGGTGGGCTCCAAAATCACTGCAGATGGTGACTGCAGCCATGAAATTAAAAGATGCTTGCTCCTTGGAAGAAAAGCTATGACCAACCTAGACAGTATGTTAAAAAGCAGAAGCATTACTTTACCAACAATGTTCCATGTAGTCAAGCTATGGTTTTTCCAATAGTTGTGTGTGGATGTGAGAGTTGGACTATAAAGAAAGCTGATTGCTGAAGAACTGATGCTTTTGAACTGTGGTGTTGGAGAAGACTCTTGAGAGTCCCTTAGACAGCAAGGAGATCCAACCAGTCCATCCTAAAGGAAATCTGTCCTGAATATTCATTGGAAGGACTGATGCTGAAGCTGAAACTCCAATACTTTGGCCACCTGATGCAAAGAAATGATTCATTAGGAAAGACCCTGATGCTGGTAAAGATTGAAGGTGGGAGGATAAAGGGATGACAGAGGATGAGATGGTTGGATGGCATCACTGACTCAATGGAGAAGGGTTTGGGTAAACTCCGGGAGTTGGTGATGGAAAGGGAGGCCTGGTGGGCTGAATTCTATGGGGTCACAAAGAGTCAGACACAACTTATCGACTGAATTGAAGAGACCAGTTAATTATCATTGTGATAGTCCAGTTGAGAAAGAATGATGGCATGTAATAGGAGGACAGTGACTTCCGAGGTGGCTCAGTAGTAAAAAAAAATCTGCCAATGTAGCAAATGTAGGAATGTAGGAAATGTACATGTAGGAAACACATGTAGGTAACACAAGAGACATGCATTCTGTCCCTAGGTTAGGAAGATCCACTGGAGGAGGAATTGGCAACCCACTCCAGTATTCTTGTCTAGGAAAGTCCATGGACAGAAATGCTGGCATCCTACACAGTCCATAGGGTCATAAAGTGTCAGACACAAGTGAGTGACTGAGCACACATACACACACACACACACACACACACACACACACACAACAGGAGGATAAGGACAAAGGTGGAGATAAGTGAATACATTCGAGATCTGTATAACAAGTAGAATCCACGTAACTTGATGAGAGTTTGGATATGAGTGAGTAAGAACCAGGGAAAACTACCTATTTCAACTACTAATCATCACCATCTTCTGGCCCTTGCTGAATTATGGACAGGAAACACAGAGCAAATTTCTGGTTGAGGTTTCACCAACATGAAACTTTGAAAAGGAGAAAAGCAAAGCCAGTTTGGAAGGCAGAGCAGAAGCAGAAACCATTTGTGTCTCCTGCAGAGTTTTCAGGTGTAAGCTTGGGCTTTGGAAGACATGAAGTTACGTAGCTCTCCTAGTGTTTCCTTGATAATTTTCCTGTCTGCTCTTACAGGCAGGTCCTTTTATTGTCTCAAGTTTTCTTGTATTTCTGAAAAACTGATTTTCTAAATTCTAAGACTGAAATCGAGAGTTAGTAATAATTTTCCAGGCCTTGACTCCTCTAGCACTTTAACACAATTTTAAGGTTATCATTTCTTGTATTAAACACCTACCTGTAGAAAAGGTAGGTTTCTATTTTTCTGTATGATTCTGGCCCAACTGTGCCTGATATGAGAAATGTGCTGAACCTCCCCCAAGCCTGCATTATTTCGGGTTTAAATCTACTGATAAGAAGTAGTTGTGTGAGACCTGAAAATGAAAGAGAAAAATAAAGGCAATTATTCCATTCAGGGTGGGCAGGACCCACAGGTTTCTGAGGAAGTAATATACTGCCAACTCTTCAGGCTTTAATAAATTTTTCCTGCAAATTTCCTGTCCTCTGCTATAGGCATCTATGATCATGGGCATTTTCCTGCTAGTTTGATGACTCTTTTCATTTCCTAAAACCTCTCCTAGAAAATGTTCTACTAGACTATTGTAAATCAAATCTTCCAATAATTTTTATATATTTAATTTCTTCAATTACTTTAAACATTTTGACTTATGTAGAGTGATAAAAATCAAACTTCAGTAGGCACATACACAGACCTATAAATGATGCTTTGCAAATGCAAGATTAGGACATAAATTCAGGAAAAAAAAACACATTTCGATCTTAACAACAAACTTGAAATTCTGTCTTATTATTATTTTACTGATACCTCTGAGTAATGCAGATTTTGTGATAGTTCTTTTCAGAATATATATATATGTTTGTTAGTGAGGGTATCTCACCAGAATTGATACCTTAAAGTACAATACTAATAATCTTCTGTATGTTAACAGTGAAATTTAAGCTCTCAAAACATTGGTTTGAGCCTTCAATTAAAAAACAGGAGACATTGTATCATTTTATCAGATTCAATAAAGCTGAGAGATTCAAAGAATAAATTGGATACTGTTGAAAATTCTCTTTGGCTTGTGATTTTAGTCAGTTTGCTGCTTAAGTTTATTTTGACATTTGTTGAATCCATATCTTTTACTTATAAGAAGTCACAGGAGCTCTTTCACCTGCTTGGCATTTGTTCCCATGTTTGACATGAGACCATATGAAAATAACATTTATGCAAAGTCATGCAATATAAATGCACAGTAGCATGCAGGCTGCAGCAGTTCATTTAATTCTTATTAACTTGAAATAGGAAGCTGTTATGACCCCAAAAGAGCAATCATTTCTCTCAGCCCAACTCTAACTATTTCTCTTTTTGGATAAGTAAATTTTGTAAAGATAATTTATACCTATCTTAAGAGTCTAATTTATGATTTCATTGATGACCTATAAAGCAGGCAACTCTGTACTATGTTCTGTGATTATTAAAGAGATAACTTTCCGGCATGATAAATTAGGATCAATTCAGGGAGGAGTAACAGATAAGAATTTTAAAATCTAAGCTAACTAGAGATAAAAAGATAAGTGACCACTCCATCTTCCTATGTTCTTTAAAGTGTCGCTAGGGGACTTTACAAAAGAAGTGACTTAAATTTAGTTCGTTTTCTAAACGTGCTTCTCTCTGCACTTACAAGTTTCTCAAAAAGTGACTGTAGATAGAGAGGGTAGTGCTTTAAAACTATTTCAGAATATGCTCTGCTGGTATTAATTTTGAAATCAAGAAGGCTGATCCACACTAGTCTATGTTTCAAAATAAAATTGCCCATAAAGATATTGTAGTTCCACCCTGACAAATTCGTGTTTTAGAGAATTTTCCATAATTCTTAAGCAAAGCATTAAACCTACTTCACTGTTAAATTATATAAGAAAAAAAATGATCTACAGGCTTCTGTTTTAAAGAAATGACAGGGATGGCCACTACTTAAACAAGATCTGTATCTTATGAGAAGTACTGTGTATGATAATCACTTTAGGAAAAGTGTCCATTCAAAGGAATGGCTGCATTGGGAGAGATTATGGATGAATTGTAGAGTTAAATGCTGAAAATCTAGGTTATTTCAAAGTCATACAATCTTCTCTGAAGCATGCAGGTTAAAACAGAGCTGTATGACAAAAGCTGTGCTATAAGCATCTCCTTTAACCTAAGCTAAAGCACCTCCTTTAACAGCAGAGGACAAGGGATAAAAAAAATAATCACTGATCAATTGCTTAATTGATCGGATAGTGTTTCAGTCCACAGGAATATGTCCAGTTAGAAGCTTAGATAATATTTTGTTCAATTACTAGTTCATATCTGACTCTTTGCGACTCCATGCCCTGTAGCCCTCCAGGCTCTTCGGCGCATGGGCTTCTCCAGGCAAGAATGCTGGAGTAGGTTACCATTTCCTTCTCCAGGGAATCTTCCCAAACCAGGTTTGGAACCCGCTTGTCCTGCATCGGTAGGAGGATTCTTTATCACGGACCCACCAGGGAAGCCCTAGAAAATATATACCTGGCTATAAAGAACAAAATATGTTTACTATTTGTGTTTATGCTGCTGCTGCTGCTAAGTCGCTTCAGTCGTGTCCAACTCTGTGCGACCCCAGAGATGGCAGCCCACCAGGCTCTGCAATCCCTGGGATTCTCCAGGCAAGAACACTGGAGTGGGTTGCCAATTCCTTCTCCAATGCATGAAAGTGAAAAGTGAAAGTGAAGTCGCTCAGTCGTGTCTGACTCTTGGCGACCCCATGGACTGCAGCCTACCAGGCTCCTCCGTCCATGGGATTTTCCAGGCAAGAGTACTGGAGTGGGGTGCCATTGCCTTCTCCGATTTAATACTCCTACAAAATATTAAAATAGGCATAGGGAAGGTAGGACAATTTTATTTGTTTTCCTCAACTCTGTCCTCCTTTGTCATAGACATTTTGCTATATTTGATTTTTTCACATGAATAAACTGAAGTAGGAAACTATAATTACTTGCCAGTATATGATAGAATCTACATAAAAGCTGTTCTTCATGCATAATCCAGGCAAATTCCACTCCAGATTGCTTAATTCATAGGACACTGGGAGAAAAATCATTACTTAAAGCGCTAAAGTACTAACATAAAGCTGGAATCGGATTGGATTTGCAAATATCTTAAAACTAGGGTTAGAAAACTAGGGCTTGTGGGCTTGCTGCCTGATTTTACAAATATTATTTTTATTGGAACATAGTCGTGCCACTAATTTATGTATCATCTGTGACTCTATAAAAGCAAACATTGAGAAGTTACAATAAACACTATATGTAGAGAAAGGCTAAAATATTTACCCTCTGAGCCTTTAAGAAAGATTTGCTGCCCACTTACTGGAATTCAGAAGGGCCACAAACAATTTCAAGTTACAACACAACAGTAGGGAGAACTCAACCCACAATCAAAGGGAAACTCAAAACGGTAGCTTCTCCCAGAGAAGCGAATGGTTCTAACCCCCTCAGGAAGCACCTGACTTACTCAGTGGGTTGAGCACCCATTGAGACACTCGAGAGATGAGCCCCCAAAACACCCAGTTTGAAAAACCAACACAGCTAGGGACTCATGATGGCAATACCCAAGAGTAAATTGAGAAACTGCACTTAAAAGGCTCGCCCTTGGAGCTGTCTGGTGATCCATTTGTAAAGAATCTGCTTGCCAATGCAGGGGACAGGGGTTTGGTCCCTGTTCTGGGTAGATCCCTGGAGAAGGTGATGGCACCCCACTTCACTACTCTTGACTGGAAAATCCCATGGAAGGAGGAGCCTGGTGGGTTGCAGTCCATGGGGTCGCCAGAGTCGGACACAACTGAGTGACTTCACTTTCACTTTTCACTTTCCTGCATTGGAGAAGGAAATGGCAACCCACTCCAGTGTTCTTGCCTGGAGAATCCCAGGAGTGGGGGAGCCTGGTGGGCTGCTGTCTATGGGGTCGCACAGAGTCAGACATGACTGAAGTGACTTAGCAGCAGCAGCAGCAACTAGACAGTAGCCCCCATTCTCAGCAACGAGAGAAAGTCAATGCAGCAACAAAGACCCAGCACAGTCAAAGAAAAATCCTCATCCTGGGATCCAGCACAGAAGCAGCTCTGTGAAAAGCACCCAAACTTGATATGAAGGAAGTCAAGTTGTTAACCTTAAGGCATTGCTCTGAGGGTCAGAGATCACGAGGATAAACTCCATGGAGAGACCCTGGCTGTGTCTTTTATTTTTCTTCTTGTCTCCAGACAGTGCCACCTTTGTACTCCTTTCTGCCTTGTCCAGCTCATGGGCTTATCTTCATGCTTTCCCTCTGCCTCACAAATCTGGGGGAGAGGTTTCTGTCATGAGCAACAGTGGATAAAGAGCTTGGAAAATGTTTCAGATGAAACACACTGAAATTCAAACTGAAATTGACTTTCTTAAACCTATCAGAGAATCGATAGTGCAGTTCACTATTGCAGGGCAAAACTGATACACTGAACTTTGGAAAGACAGATGAATCCAGTCGGTCTCAGATCCTGGAGTCATTAATTGGTCATTTGAACCATTTGCTGGGGATGGAGTGTGGACTAGCACGAGATCAAGAAACTCCTAAAAGCTTCAGTGTTTTGTGGACTCCCCCTCTGGAATTCCAGCAGCTTTTAAGAAAAAGAGCTTCTGCCTATCCCTACAAAAGGAAAGAAAATAGAAAAGAGAGAAAGGAGGGAAGAAGATAAAGAAGGAAGGAAAGAGAAGGTCATCGAGAAGGTTCCTTATATTTATAGCAGTAGGAAAAGAAAAATAACCATTGTGAAAATATGTCCAGGATATTCTTGGTGGGCCTATGGAATGCTATCACTGTGGCCTACCCTCCAAGGAAAAAGACCTCACCAGAGACACACCTACCTAGAGACAAGGGCATTTTTAACCTGAGTGTAGCTCCCACTCCTCCCTGCCTCACTTTAGGGCTGGGGACAGCTAAAAAAATACTTGTGAAGGTCAAAGCACAGGGACAGAGGGCTAGTGAATGAAATTAACCATAAACTGAGATTTAACCATAATGTTATAGAATGCTTCCCCTCCTCTACAGTATTACCATATCATCAGAGTCCCGTAAATAAGAGTGGATTATAAATTAAATTGGAGAAGAAAATGGCAACTCACTCCAGTATTCTTGTCTTAGAAATCCCACCAACAGAGGAGCCTGGCAGGCTACAGCCTTTGGGGTCACAAAGAGTCAAATACATTTAGTGAATGAGCATTTAGTGACTAAGCAGTAATGAAATAATCACAAGGCAGGGACTTCATGTAAAGAGACAAAGAAAAGGACACTAGGAGAATTTGAAGCTATACATATATATATTTATTTATATATAAAGTAAGAAAGTATTAGTATTAGGCATGTTCAGTTGTGTCTGAACCTTTGTAACCCCAAGAACTGTAGCCCTCCAGGCCCCTCTGTCCCTGGAATTCTCCAGGCAAAAATACTAGAGTGGGTTGCCATTCCCTGCTCCAGGACATCTTCCCCACCACTGAGGGATTCCCACCCAGGGATCGAACTCAGATCTCCTGCATTGTAGGCAGATTCTTTACCAACTGAGTAACCAGGGAATCCCATATATATAACTTTAAATATGAATGGTATAATCATTAAAAAAGAGAGATTGTAAGACTGGATGTAAAAATAACTCAGTATGTGTTGGATATATGGAATCCACTTTTGATATAAAGATTCAAATAAGTTAAAAGTAAAGGGATGGGGAAAATGTGCTATGCTAATATTTAAAAAAAACTTGAGTAAGTATATACATTTCACAAATAGTGGTCTTTAGGAAAGAGAAAATTATCATTTATAATGAAGAATATTATGTAGATTATAGACAGAAATAGATAGCGATGTGATGGAGGTTTAGTCGCTAAGTCGTGTCTGACTCTTTGCAACCCATGGACAGTAGTCTGCTAGGCTCCATTGTCCATGGAATTCTTCAGGCAACAATACTGGAGTGGGTTGCCATTTCCATCTCCAGGGCATCTTCCCAACCCAGGAATGGAACCCTAGTCTCCTGCATTGCAGGTAGATTCTTTATCAACTGAGCTATGAGGGAAGCCCCAGTAGATCACGGTGGAGTGAGTCAATTCCCTCTGAAAATATAACTGGTGACAGTCCTTATTGTGTCTATCTAAAAGAGCACCAATACATGAGGCAAAAACTTAAAGAACTTAAAGGATAAACAAGTCCGTTCTTTAGTTTGAGACTTCAACACCCTCTTTCAGTAACTGACAATTCAAGCAGGCAGAAGATTAGTAATGATATAAGTACCTGACCATCATTGTCATGCAATGAAATTGGCATTCATAGAATACTCTGTTTAACCACAGCAAAACCCATGCATACAAAGTTTCCTCCCACAGGGGTACTTGTTAACAATTCTGCTACTGCTGTAGATCTTTGTTAGAACTGAATAATTAAGTAAATGAATGGCAGTTACTAGAAACCAGGTTTCTCACTGTTGGGTCACAGTTTAGATATAAGCAAGTATAAAAGGCTAAAATGATCCACTAGCTAATGGATTCGGGGAAGGCAATGGCACCCCAACTCAGTACTCTTGCCTGGAAAATCCCTGGACGGAGGACCCTAGTGGGCTGCAGTCCATGGGGTCGCTAAGAGTTGGACACGACTGAGTGACTTCACTTTCACTTTCCACTTTTATGCATTGGAGAAGGAAATGGCAACCCACTCCAGTGTTCTTGTCTGGAGAATCCCATGGACGGGGGAGCCTGATGGGCTGCCGTCTGTGGGGTCGCACAGAGTCGGACATGACTGAAGTGACTTAGCAGCAGCAGCAGCTAATGGATTAATATTGGAAACAAAGATATGAGCTCATATTTTGCTTATATGAGTTTGAGCATGCTTATATGAGTTTCCATGTCCAGGGAAACCTGACGTGCTGCAATCCATGGGCTCGCAAAGAGTCAGACACAATTGAGTGACTGAAGAACAATTTTGCTTAATACAGATGGTTTCATATGGAAATTTTTATGGTATGAGTAAGCTACATGAATCCACACATGGCCATGCTGCTGCTGCTGCTAAGTTGCTTCAGTTGTGTCCAACTCTCTGAGATCCCATAGACAGCAGCTCACCAGGCTTCCCCGTCCCTGGGATTCTCCAGGCAGGAACACTGGAGTGGGTTGCCATTTCCTTCTCTAATCCATGAAAGTGAAAAGTGAAAGTGAAGTTGCACAGTCATGATCAATCCTTAGCGACCCCATGG
The DNA here is from genome assembly GCA_935064755.1 of Tragelaphus eurycerus. Classification (NCBI taxonomy): domain Eukaryota; kingdom Metazoa; phylum Chordata; class Mammalia; order Artiodactyla; family Bovidae; genus Tragelaphus; species Tragelaphus eurycerus. Next base: position 1,373,334 of record CAKXYN010000074.1, read on the forward strand.
ACTGCAGTCTACCAGGCTCCTCCGTCCATGGGACTTTCCAGGCAAGAGTACTGGAGTGGGGTGCCATTGCCTTCTCCAACACATGGCCATAAACACTTGTATGTTTCCCTGCTCTTACAGATAAGAGCCTAAAAGGAAAAAAGAAAAGAAAAATCATTATCAGTAGCAATAAACACTCTTACTGCCCAAATCTTCATTTCTAGTATCATTCACCAGAAGATGGAGTGGGGTGCCATTGCCTTCTCTGAACATAAATCTAAAATTGTTTTAAAATTAGAGTACATTCACAGTGTTCTTTGGAGAGAGACATTTGTGGCCATAGTTGCCACATGAGTCTAATTCTATTGCAATATTGATGGCAAATAAATAGCACCTGCAGAGTTATACAACCATTTTCCTTCTCTATTGCATAGTTGGGCTCTCTACCTAGTGTTTGCATTTGTACCACACTTGGTATTCACTACTTATGTACTAGCTTTGAGGCAGTTCTTATGTACCTGCAAGCTAAAGGGTGTCACCGGAAGTTTCTAACGTCTGAAGAAATTCCACTGTGTTGTAGGTTCATGTGTTCACATGATCTGCAAACATCATATAAACAACCACCTCCTTATCAATCTTTTACAAGCCCAGTTCAAATATTGCCTGCTTAGAGAAAGTTTTCTTACATCTCCCTGCCCTTTCCCCTCCTCGGGACTGCTTTGAGATTATGAGAACTGGAGCTGCATGGCTCTCTCTTGTTTAGGTATATTTAGGTTCTTAAGAGACCTTGTGTCATTCTCTCTCAATAAATACTTACTGATTAGGATTTAAAAGGGAAAATTGAAAAAATATTCTGTCTATATGTCATTAGAAAGAACCAAGGATGAGAATAACAGAATAGATTCTCACTATCTTATGGTATGACTTCTGCCCCTTACGATATATGTTACAATGAGTTGCTCTAGTTTGTATATATGTGTATATATATACACATACATATATATATATATATATAATGTTATTTTTCATTGTTGGGCTTCCCTAATGGCTCAGTGGTAAGCAATCTACCTGCCAATGTAGGAGATGCAGGTTTAATCCCTAGGCTGGGAAGATCCCCTAGAGAAGGAAATGGCAATCTACTCCAGTATTCTCACCTAGCAAATCCCACGGACAGAGGAGCCTAGTGGGCTACAGAGGCATCGCAAAAGAGTTGGACATGCCTTAGTGACTAAACAACAACAACAGTTTTTCACTGCATGACACCAGGTAAACTAGAACCAAATCATCCTAAAAAAAGTAACAATATAGGGATCATGTAGCTATCACATTTAATAGTATTATTCAAATGGATCTTTTGAAGAAAATAATTACTAAGTATCAAAATCTTTTAACATATGAATTCTCACATTTTCCTCCTACTTTTAGTAGTGAATGACATTTTTGGGACTTAAATGCCATTGTGTCTTACAAGTAGCTTACTAGTGGTTTAACTGTATGAGATTTAACTTTTGAAAAGATTAACAATGTTAACTACATAGTACTTTTCCATAAAGAATACCTACTAAATACTTACATATTCCAAACCAGTATTGCTTGACTCTTTTATTACTAATGCAAAGCAGTACAGGTATGTCTTTTAAAATTCATTGTTATACTGATCCTCTTTCACTTGTTCTGATCCTCTCTCATCTGGGGCAATGTCTTAAGTCAAAAGCTAATTGTAAAAGCCACATCTCAGATCAGTTCTGCTTGAATAAAAGGACTGTCTGGAAGAAGAGAGGCACCTTGGGTTGCTTTATAAAGGTTTGATGTTGCTGAGATTCCCAGTCTCTCAGTGGGACTGATGCCATGTTTAACATATTTGATACATTTAAGTATCCTACCTTTCAGAAAAGCAATTAGAGGTCATGATGGAATACTCTGATTAACTTAATGTTGTAGACAGTATGAAAGTCAATGAAAGTGCTTAGGGAAGGGAAACTATGAGCTGCAACCTGCCTCAGGGATTAGCATACAAGCCACAAAACGTAACATTTGGCTTTTAGAAGTGTAAGGCATGTGGCAAAAGAAGACTCAGCATGGAAATGAATTGCTCTTCCCCTGCAAGGCTTTTTGAGTTCAAATCCCAAGGTTCCACAAGCTTTGTGCAATCAATTTAATTAGAAAAAAGAATACATTATAAGGCAGCAAATGATTTACAAGGGCGGAAACCCTTCTGCCACCCGAATGTTAAATACACTAAGTTGGCTCACTCATAGAACCCTAAGAAATGACTTCTAGCTCTGGTTATCTGTGTGTTTTAATAGCTCTGGTAGTTTTTATTAATGTTGCAAACCAAACATTTTAAAGCTGAAAATCACAAGAAAAATTTAGGATTTTAACGTAATATAAAATTCTGTGTGGGTTGATGCTACTTCCTCATACATATTCAATTATATTCTCTTTCTCTGAGCCAATAATGATAATTTTTGCTTTGGCACAAAAATACAGAAGGGCCCATAGTCTTTATTTAATTCTACCCATCCAACCTAAAAAGTGGGTAGAATGCACCCCCTCCCGGGGCAGATTTTATGGATCTCATATCTACTTTGCCTTTGCCAGATCAGTCAAGCTTTATTTCATCAATAGAAACAGGCATTTTAACTGCTTGGCAATGATTCAGTAACGATTCAGTGTTAATAACTGCCCACCATGCTTTAATATTTACTCTAAAAATATTAAGAAGAAGGATTTTAGGTTACTTTCTTTCCATAAGGAGAGTAGAAAGAGAACATGGAGAATAGTCACTGTAGATAAATTGGAAACTTCTATTTTGTTTTTATCCTGAGTGAAGTGGATGTGTGCTAGAGAAATCAGTCAATGACCTGGTGCCCAGTAGTGACAGTGGCTATTATCTCGGTATTTCAGGTCAGCCCTTGGTCAGTTGCTGTCTCCTTTAATCAAGGAGAACTACATTCTTTGATATAATACAGACCATGAACTCTGATATCAGAAGAGGAGAATTAAAAGAACATGTCAGGCTTATTATCTTTCTTTTGTTCCTAGGGCAGAGATCATTTTGCTGAAAAATACATCAGGGAACCATGTGTGTTTATTTATGAAAGCTTTCTTTGTGCTACCCAAACACATCAGAATAATTCCACAATCCTGTGAGGCTTGGGTTCAGTTCTCTGTCTCTCTGAATCTCAAAAGTCATTGCTTAAAAATAGCTAATCCCCCCTCTGGTTGAGGATTAAATTATGAAAAAAATCAAACGCATTCTATTAAAAATTTTAAAAGATACAGAAAATGCTCACACAGGGGAAAAAAAAAAAAAAACAGCTAAGAAAGGAGCAGGGAGATGTGACAACAAGCAATGCAAACGAAGAGTAGTTTCTCTGAATTCCCCAATGTGAACTTAGTGCTTTTTCATATTCTTGCCTAATTTCCTTTCTTTCTTTTGCTCATTATATACTTGCTGTTCATGACAACATATACACAATTATTTATTTGTATGCCCTTTGTGGATGATCATTAATATGCAGATGGAAAATATATCATATTAAGTCAATTAATATACTGCATTTTTATGCCAGTTTAATATAACAATAATTTAAGAATACATATCCTTAAATAATCAAAGTTCTTTCTGTTCCCACATGTTTTGAATGTGTCATTCCTATGGTTGATTAGTAGCGATAAGGAATGATATGTAATAATAATAGGAAAAGAAGAGTGTTTGCCATTTAATTTTGATAGAAACTCAGTTTCAGTAATAACAACATAAAAATGGCTAAGGATGTTTTGAAAAAGAGTACTAATCAGCTCTTTATTCAATCCATGTATACTTATAAATATTACCATATCATCTAAAGTAACAAATCTTTGGTAACCAAATGAAAAAGCCCCACCTAAGGAGGTGACACAGATTTAGGAGCTAATATGGTATGATGGATTAAACCTTGGAATCTAGAACTAACTTGATATTGTGTATGACTTTAGGCAAATCAGTTTTTCTTTGTCCCAGTTTCTTTATTAGTAAGCTAGGAATGATATCAGTACCTTACTTTGCTAATAGAGATTTAAATGAGATAACACTTAAAGCAACTCTTAGAATAACACCTGGAAATGCAACTGCAATTAAAATAAACAAAAAATAATGCTGCTGCAATAATGAGTGAGACTTAAAGGAACAGCTTTGTTTGTCATATCCAGAAACATTTGAAATACAAATCTCATCATGAATACTTTCTTGGTTTGGGCCAGAAGCATAACTAAATGCAGATCAGTGAGAGGCAGTGGCTCCTTTTTGAAGCACAGAGGGAACTGACTCAGCACCTTGTCTCACCTGGGTGCCAGCCTGACACTCAGGTCACAGTCAACTCAACCTAAACTGAACCTCAGTGTGTTGCTCATCATTATTTTTCAGGTGAGGACACATATAGCGTTTGTTAGGATTCCAATCAGGATTCACTGCTCAGCACTCAACATGGTGTTGTTCAGTAGATGATACTAGTGGATAAAGTCTTTGATGTTTGCTATTTATTTACAGAAGATGAGTGAACACAAGAGTGAGAAATATGTAGGATTTGCACAGTTAACACATTTTCCCAGCATGTTCTTTGGTACAGATTTCAATTTCAAGTACTTACTTAAAAAGATAAAGTAACATGACTGTAGAATACATTACAAAGGGGGAGAAATGTTTGTTCTTAAACACTGTGCTATTTGGACAAATTATTTTAATGATATATGGTGATGGGTGAGTATGAATAAATACATTATAAGATTTATGAACTTCTAATTTTATTTATATAGTCCCTGAAACGACATTTTCAAGTGATCAGATGAAATTCTATGTCAATTGAATTTGTCAAGTGCAGGTATGTGTTAAGTTTTAAAGAGAGTTAAACTTAGATAATTAGCTCTGCAAAGGAAGCTTCCAGGATAATGCAGAGGTCTTCTGGGATGAGAAAGAAGTTTCTGAAAACTGAGGTGTCAGTATGAGCCGGATAATTGCCTAGAACTTGTCTGAGCCCTAAGAATAGATAGAAGAGAAAAAGATGACAAAAATGTTCTCATCAGAGAATATATGGCAACATGTCATTATTTTATTTTATTTTTTAATGAGAAAGGACAGTGGGATATAGAGAGAAGCCAAGGTGCAGCTTTTCATTTTGTATCTTCAGAGATGATGAGAATAATCTGCTTTGTACTTTAAATTCTTAGTATAAAATTATAACTCTGGGTATCAGACCTTAGATATTACAAGAGGTATGAGAGCTTTTTCTTGGAGCCCTTAGCCCATTTACTTTGTTTTCCATGTAGTTCCAATATTAACATAACATAGAAATAATTTCACTTTTCCATCAGTTATAAAAGTGACCAAAATCAACCCTTTCTTTTTTCATAGTTTTTTTTTTTTTCCTAAAACAAATAAACCTAGAAAAAGTCACCACCAAGTGTGGTTACTACTTAATTTAGCAGAGCTTTTACCAAGTAAATGTCACAGAGGAGGGATGTTCAATCAGAACATCTCATACATAATGTATAACTCAAGCAATTAATTTTTCCTTTGGTAGTAACAGCACATTACCATGGAAGGGTCAAAGTGGGCAGGCAGGAAGTAAGAGCAAGCTAATTATTGTCCTAAATTAATTCATAGTCTTCTCACCTTTTTTTGTATTATTAACTATAGTCAACACACTGTGCATTTCATTCTCAGGACTTATTTTATAAACAGAAGTTTGTAGATAGCTTTTAGCCATCTTCAATCATTTTCACTTCATTTTCTTTTGCCCATAGTATTTCTAGAGTAAGATGAGTCCATGAGCATTCCTAAAGATTAACTTCATATAATTATAATAATTATAATTTTTAACAATCACAAAAAGTTAAAATGTTATGTTTCCTATACATTGCTGCTAAGTCGCTTCAGTTGTATCCGACTCTGTGCAACCCCATAGACGGCAGCCCACCAGGCTCCCTGTCCCTGGGATTCTCCAGGCAAGAACACTGGAGTGGGTTGCCATTTTTAAGCTGAGTTAATTCTTTATATGTATTATTTAAGTTACTTCCTCTAATAATATGATGAGGTATATATCCTTAATGTTACCACTGTACAGATGGAGCTACCAAAACACAATGTTTTAAGTAACTTCCAAAGTTTACACAAGAAACATTAGCAACTGGAAAACAATATGGAATGTACATCATACACCACTTACTCTCTTTTCCATGTAAATGAAGCAATATTACAGAAACATGTGATTTCCATATATCATCTGTACCCCCTTTTTTAGGGCAAAATATTCTACAGATTTGTACCTCTGTGTCATCGTGAATATATGGTCATTTCCATGTCCAGCCTTATATTTGGCTGAGATAAACCACTTAGCACTGCAAAACCCAAAGAACAGATCACAACTTAAATATTAAAATGAATAAGCACAAAGAAATGTGATAAAGTTGTGCAAACTATTTTAATATGCTTTCAAGTGGCCTAAGAAAACTATCAATTATATTTACTTTTTTGTATTTTGCTAATGCTTCACACTGCTGCTGCTGCTAAGTCGCTTCAGTCGTATCCGACTCTGTGCGACCCCAGAGACGGCAGCCCATCAGGCTCCCCCGTCCCTGGGATTCTCCAGGCAAGAATACTGGAGTGGGTTGCCATTTCCTTCTCCAATGCATGAAAGTGAAAAGTGAAAGTGAAGTCTCTCAGTCGTGTCCAACTCTTTGTGATCCCATGGACTGCAGCCTACCAGGCTCCTCCGCCCATGGGGTTTTCCAGGCAAGAGTACTGGAGTGGGGTGCTATTGCCTTCTCCGAATGCTTCACACTAGCAAGGTGAATTTCAAATTATTCAAACTACATGAAATGCCAAATGGATTTGATATTTTAATGTATCCACTTTATTGATTAGTTTGCAACGTGAAAGAAAGATCATGAACATGCTTTATTTTATTCATTAAGAGACATTTCCATTGATCTTTGTTATGCCCACCTTGGCCAAGATGGCTCTGTCTCTCTTCCTCTTCCAGGTACTCTGTGCGTCAGGACCTCTGGTTTCTGGGTAGGGATGGAAAGGTGAAAGACAAAGGACCGGCACTGTCACAACTTCACAGCCAGAGTCCTGAGTCATTACAGGCATCTGATGGCTGCCCCTCCATTCTGGATTTCATGCAGGGGGCATTCGGAGACATTTTAAGGACCAGAGGTCTCTGTTTTCCTCAGCCTGTGTCACACAGTCTTTGAATGATTGATTTAAGCTCCCAAAGCTTCTCCCTTCTGTGCAAAATATCTACAGGTGCAATGACAATCTCTGGGAAATTACTCAGTTTTGCCTTGTCAAAGGGTAGGAACTGCATTTTGCCCAGTTCTTGCCTTCTCTCCCTGCTGTTTCATACCAGGCGGCTTCCCATCCTCAATGCTCTCTAGGAAGAGAAGACAACAAAAAGTGCTAACAGGTTCCAAGGATCTAACCTGTGATTGAGATGCTAATCTCAAGTGTAATTGTGAAATTACAATTTCCTGGAGGAGGAGATAGATAATAGTCAGGTGATAGATGATAGATAGATATGTGGTTGGATGGGTATGCAGATATAGAAGACAGACATAATTAGATATATAAAAAACCACATATAAGACTGGCCTGGCAGTGCAGTGTTTAGGACTCTGGGCTTCCACTGCAAGGGCTGTGGGTTCAATCCTGGTCAGGTTGCTAAAATCCCACATGCTGCTCATTGTGGCCAAAAAAAAAAAAATTAAAAAGGAAAAAAAAAGCCACATAATCCTTTCCTACATTTCTCTCGCTAATGTGTCTCCCAGCTTTTAGTATCTTTGAGATCTAATGCCTATTTATATAATAAAAAGAACATAAAGCTACCTTGAAGGTTTTGTGTATTGTGTAACTTAACAATACATTTGTTCCCAGATTGTTTTCTAACATGTGAAGCAGAATTCACATGCATCACAAATGTTTTCCTGCACATCACACTTCATGGGAACTTACGAGAATTTCTACAGCAATCATCAAAGGATGTGTTTCGATCAAACAGGGTAACTGACATCACCCCTCCCCACAACAGGAAGTGATATAATTAAGTACAAACAAGTTAAAATAACAAACTCTTATAATTTACAGAAAGATTTTGAAAAATCTGGGGTATTTTCAAAGTTCTGGGATATTATTTGTATCCCAGAACTACCCAGTGCCAACCTCATTTGACAAATACTTTCATTCCATATTAATATTCAACAAAGTTAAGGTTGCTTCTATAATACATGACCAAGAAAAATAGATTGGAATTCATTACTGCATTCATTCAAGAAATATTTATTGGTCACATACTGTGTGCCAGAAGCTATTTCAGACAAGAACAAGTGAAAAAGTCAAACAATTCCTTGCCCAGTTAGGGTTTACATTGTAACAAAAGGATAAAGACAATAGCAAGTACCATATGTACAATGAAATACCAAGTAACTGAGTGATCTGATGGAAAGAAAGCAAAGCAAGGGACCCACATTTAGGGGACAGTGGCCCAGTCGGTCTTTCTGAGGAAGTCAGAATTGATCATGGACTTGAATGAAATGAGGGAATGAAAAATAGAAATGTTTGGAGAAAGGTTGTTTCAGGCCTTGAACATGATATTGGAAGAGCGGCTGCTGCTGCTGCTGCTGCTGCTAAGTCACTTCAGTCGTGTCCCACTCTGTGTGACCCCATAGATGGCAGCCCACCAGGCCCCTCTGTCCCTGGGATTCTCCAGGCAAGAACACTGGAGTGGGTTGCCATTTCCTTCTCCACACAGAAATAAGCAGAACACAGGATGATACACGACCTTGTATGTCAGGTCAGAAAGTTGACTTATATTTCAAATGTGCTGTGAGCCCTTGGGATCATTCAGTGTTTGAAAAGAAAGGGATCTGTGCATTCCAGCAGAGCTGTGTCGGCCTTTGTGATGATGGGCTGTCATTTATTGAGCTCTTGCGTTTTGTATGGTACTGCACACTCTTCCTGTTTTGCTTATTCTTCACAACAATTGTGTGAAATCGATAGATTGGACCTCATTTTAGCGGTCACAACCTCAGACGTGGAAAAATTATTCCGTTCGTCAAAGTTCACACAGTTACCTAAATGAAAGCGAAATAATGCAAACTCAGATCTGACAGGCTCAAGCCATGGGCTTAGTGAATAAATATGGCTAATATTTTATGATCCCTATAAAGGCTTTTAACATCTTCCTGTATCAACCACCAGTAGTTTAGGACTTAGGCATCAACCTGTAAGTTAATGAAGAGTGACTTAAGTCTGTGTGTGTTAGTTTCTTAGTCGTGTCTGACTCTTTGCAACCCCATAGACTGTTGCCCATCAGGTCCCTCCATCCATGGGGTTCTCCAGGCAAGAACACTGTAGTGCAGGTAATAATGTGAAGCTGTACTATTTCATAAGTATCCACACTGATTTACCTTTATTAAAATTTATAAAAATGAGATCTTAATGTCATGTCTTTTGCTTGGGATACAGCTGTATTCTTGCAACACCTGTGTAACTAGAAAAAAACATTTAAATAGTTTTTGAAACATTACCAAGTATAATTTCTAGAAAATTGCAACTTATCTACTAGAATCTGATAGTATTTTTATATGTGATTTACAAAGAACACTTTTTAGACTAACATATAGGTATCCATCTCTGAATCTCTTTTCCCATGTACACTATGATTGACAATCCTATCATTAATTAAACCAGAATTTATGTTAACACATCTGCTTAATGCCACTGGACTCAAACATTAAACCTTATTGATGCAGATATTGCATCAATGTGCATTTTTATAAGGTGTTCATCCAAGTTGATAAGCTGTTTATAAGGCTTCCATCCATGACAGAAATGACTGTGAGCCCCAAAGATTCTATTTTTTTTAATAATCTATTTTCCATGGATTGCTTCACCTGCTATTTATCACACTTTCAATTTCTTTAACCAAGATTATATACACTATTTTCTAAATACAGGGAGCAGCCATTCATGGAATGATTCATGAAAATTTCCCTACCTATACTTTTTCAATTTTTATGTCAATATGATAGGAATATGAATGTTCTCTCAACCCATACATTTCTTTTTTACTTGCAGATTTTTGCTCTTCTGGAAGTTTCTTTTGTTTACTGTTCTTACTTTTCCCTAAGTAAATAATGATATGCATGTACAAGGATTTACTATAGTTTATGTCCTCTCCAACTACCTTTAATATCTTCCAAAATTGTTGTATTTCAAGTCGGATTTTCTCAGGCTTTTGTAAAATTATATCTGTGTTGCTGACACAAAATGATATCAATGATACCTGATTGATATTGATGAAAAAATTATCTTCTATTACATGGTATGGATGTTTATGTCTCAAAATACAGAGAGAGAGATGGTAGGTATTCAACTGTTCCAACTTCAGCTCAAAATTATTTGAAATATTTGATTTGAACATATATGATCAATTTGGTTCAGTTCAGTTTCACACCTTATTAATAAAAAATGAACACATATAGCAATTTTGAGCACATAGTATTCACTACTTTCTGTTCAAACTGTGAATTTCAAATTTCGCTTTGATTTGGATAGAATAATAAGAATCATTTTTACAAGGCTGATTAAAATCAAAGTGTTTTATTATCTTACTACCTAATGTTACCTTCAAGCTTTATGTCCAGCAGCTTAGCATATTTCCTCCATAATGTTATAATAAAAGTAACTCTTGCACCTAATTTTATACTGAATAATAAAAAAATGACATAGAAGAATCAGTTACAGTCTAAGCATCGATAAAAAAAGGAAATGCTGAGAATTTTATCATGTTTTATTTTATGCACAGTAAGAGCAGCACAGTTGGTCATAATATCTAGGATGAATACTAATTCCAGTTTGAACCCAGTACTAATTTCACTTACTTCTTTCATTTTGGTAGCAATAAAATTAAAATTTAAATGAAAAAATTTCACACTTTCAATTATTTTTAAAAAGTTTTAATTTAATCTTGAGGAAATATTGATATGTACTTTGTGATTGCATTGTGACATGATAAAGAAGTATTTTGAACACATAAGAAAATAGCTTATGAAAATCTCCTAAACATAGTCTATGCCTTTTTTTCTATAAAGCTGTAATATCAAAGAGAATATAAATTTACACTATATCTTTGATTCATAAACAAATATAAAGCATCTGTCTAAATTTGAAATCGGTTTTAAAATGTGGTGTTGAAGACAATTTTAAAATATCAAACTGGAATGAATCATAGACTCTCAGTCAGCTTGCATATTCATAGAAAAGAGATTTTCAAAGTTGTATATAACCAGCCAGATTCTCCTATATGTTTTTCTCTGTAGAGTATCAGGAAGTTAACACACAGAAACACTTTACTCTTACTTTGCAAGATTTACAAAGTGAATAAATGAAATAAAAATAAGACGATCTAGTTCATTGCCCTTTTCACATTAAACAGTCAAAAAAATTTGAGAATTTATATTCTGCATTAAAAAAAAAAAAGTCTGAAAGAGTATTTCAGGGGCCTGCTAGAGGGAGTCTGCAGTTAGCTTCACTTCCCTTATCTGCTGTCAGGGACGATATGGGATATTTACTTCAAGAAAATCAGAGAATAGTATAAGTTGCGTCTCTTTATTTTCCCAGGGAACTGAAGTAAACAACTTTTCACCAAGCGACTACTAGTTTGCCCAAACATATATTAGCATTTTTTTTAATGTATTAATGAAAAAAGCCCTAATTCTTTGACTGCATAGCGGAACCAAACATGCACGCTAATCTTTTAAAGCGAGGTCCCAGTTCGTTAAGATAATCATAATTCTCATCGTGATCAGAGACTGCGGAGTCTAAGGAGCTCAGGGATTCAGCTGAGGACCCTGTTCCCTCAAAAGCATAGGTCTGGAGGGAGTCGAAAGGTGGGGCGCAGGGGTCAGTGTCAGCCTCTTCCAGCTTTTCTAGAATGAACTTCCTGAACACCGCGCTGTCCGGGCCAACCTGCAGAGACTGCCTGTACAGGCTGCGCATCTCCGCCCTGGCGGGTCTGCGGGGCTTCCGGCCCCGCATTACCGCGCTGCCTCGCAGCTGCGCGATGTCAAAGGCCTCCGTGTCCGCCTCTCCGCCACCTTCATCATCGTATCTGAATATATTCTCCCTGAATTCTTCACTTTTCTCAGGAAACAGAGTTTGTTTCCTCCGTTGTTTCAGACCGAGATTCAGAAAGATAAACCCTGTCAAACAAAGCGTAGCAGAACATTAACGCCAATACATTATTATATATTATAAATATTAAGGCTTCATATTACTCTTATTATAAATACAATGCATGTTTATATTTGTATTGCTGTTGCTACAGCTAAGTCACTTCGGTCGTGTCCGACTCTGTGTGACCCCATAGATGGCAGCCCACTAGGCTCCCATCCCTGAGATTCTCCAGGCAAGAATACTGGAGTGGGGTGCCATTTCCTCCTCCAATGCATGAAAGTGAAAAGTGAAAGTGAAGTCGCTCAGTCGTGTCCGACTCTTAGCCATCCCATGGACTGTAGCCTACCAGGCTCCTCCGTCCATGGGATTTCCCAGGCAAGAGTACTGGAGTGGGGTTGCCATTGCCTTCTCCGTATATTTGTATTACTATATTATAAATAAACAATAATATATTGTTTATATAATGTTATATATTCATTGTATTTGTACTAAAAACATTATCAAATATTGTTACATTTACAATATTAATGCATACTATAATTAAATATATAATGTTATCTATTTACATTATAAAATATTGTTATAATATATGTTATTTATAATAAGTATAAATTCTTGCTTTTGTTACAAGCTCAAGACAAAAGCTTCAGTTTTCTGATTATAAAGGAAAGATATATTTGTCATTGAAAATTTACCAAAAGGACTTGCAGAAAGATAAAGCGGTATAGCAGTCTTAACTGGTTGATGATTTAGAGTGGAAACACATCAGAGAAATATAGTGAACTTTATATGATGATGAATTTATGACAAAATTTTATTTTTTTTCTTTATTGAAAATAGAACAAAGATGAGAAATAAGATTTTCCAATCTACGTGCCTCTGTCAATCTCAGGAACCAGTGATCCGTGTTAGAGGAAGTTAAGCATACTGAGACGGTTTGATTTTTACCACTGAGACACATTCTGTGGCATAATTTCTTTCTAAGTTAGTATTTATTGACTACAAATTCTGTACCAGTCATTTCTCTAAAAACTCTACATATATTCATTGATTTGCTGTGATATCCGTATTTTATTATAGTGCTCTAGTAAAGATGGTGAAAATGAAGTGCAGAGAGATTAAATCACATGCCCAGGAAACAAAAAGCTAGCATTCAAAACCAGAAAGTTGGTTCACAATCAATCTGTGCTTTGTTATACCATATTAATTTCAGAAATTCCAAACGTATCAGGTTTTTGAGTCATAACACTGGTATGTTCACATCAATCAATTGTATCAATATGAAATAGTTTTAACATTGTGTATAAATAGAACAATTTCAGAATGCTTTTTAAGAAATTTTTGGAGAAAAGTGTGTGTGTTTTATGCGTAGTCAACCCTTACACAATTTCAGATCTTATGTATCTGTTGAAAATTTCATCTACAGGAACTGAAACAAACAAGAAGTAATGTTATTAATATTATCAAAAGAGAAATACATTAAGCAATGTTTTAGGTAAATCTTACATTTAAATAAATCGAAATAGTGTTCCTGAAATAAGCTCACTGTGCCTGAATCCAGGTACAGTAATTTAATACAGCTGAGATATATGGTTGAAATAGAAAGGGATCTAATAAATAATTTTTCAATCTATGAATTGAAGCGCATATTCATGAAACTTTCACAGGAAACTGCTGACTAGTGTTGAACCTGACATTCCACCTTTTCAATATGACTCATGCCCTTGACTGTGAGGTTGCCTTTGGTTTATTTGCAGGGTCTCGGGACTAGGTTTGGGTCTGTATCAGTGAGTAATTTTGTACTTGCAACTTGCAAACATTATACGGTTTCTACTGCTTCTTGCTTCTGATATCTAGTTATATATCTCTAAAGCCAGTTTTATGATAAAAGATCATCAAAAATAAATTGAAAAACTGAAACTAGGTAGAAAAGAAGGGTAACTTTGGTAAAAGAGAAATGCATGGTTTTTAAAGCTTTGAGAAAGATGAGAAGAGTGAAGGTAAAGCAAATCCTGAATCATTTTGTATGTCAGTTTGAGTAGTGAGTTTGGGATTTCATAACCCATGGCTCATACGCTTGCTGTCAACATTCAATACAGTTGTGTTGGCTTTGATGTGAAGTGACGAGGGAAGCAACAGAAGGGTTTAGACTGTATAGACTGGTATGTTACGAAAAGGTAAAAGTTGTGTTTGATGCATAATGTGTAGTTTTGAAAGCCTAGCTAAAACATTTGGAACCTCATTTGCCTGATCTGTAAAAAGACTGTAACTTATTTCCTTGTGAAAACAACAGCCACAACAATAGCAAACAGACCAAAACAAGTGGAGCTATTTTACTGACATTTCTTTTGTGTTTAACACTTTCGGTAAGACTCTCTCTTTTACATGTTTAGAAGGAAAACTATATTTAACTACAAAGCTAGCTTAAGCATAATTACCCATCACAAACAAGTGATTTTTTTTTTTTTAAAGCAGGAAACTATTTGTTAGTTCCTCATGATATATGCTGGAAAGTTGGAAACCCTAAGATAGATGTGACCGACAGAACTATGTGTGTCCTGATAAGTTGGAATTTCCTTTTTTTTTTTTTTTTTGGAGTAGAGTTGATTTACAATATTGTGTTAGTTTTAAGGGTACAGCAAAGTGAATCAGTTATGCATGTGTACATATTTACTCTTCTGTAGACTTTTCCCCACATAGGCCAGTACAGAGTATTGATACGTTCCCTGGGCTCTACAGTAGATCCTTGTTCCTTCTCGTTTATATCTTTTTCATCCTAACATTTACTCCCTAATGCTCCTAGCCTTCAGTGTGCTGCAGTAAAGGGTTGGATGGAGGTGTGTTATGGTTATGGAACCTCAGCACTTCATTTACTAGCCACAGGACCTTTTGTAAATCATGTAACTCTTTGTCTTTCACTTTCTTCATCTGTACAGTACGGGCGATAACAGTTGCTACTTCTTGAATCTTGAGGAGTAAACGGCACAATTTCTACAAATCACTTAAGACAGTCTCCTGGAGTATAATAAGCGTACAACAGAAGTTCGCCATTATTATTACTAATTTTTATATTACTATATATGTTGCAGTGTGTGTGTCAAAACCACTCCTAAAAGGACGTGCACATGTGTACTCACTCACTCATCAAATTCAAGGGTCATCAATTTTCAACTTGAAGTGCATATTCACTCTATTTTTCATTTACTGCACTTGATTAAAAATTGTAACACATGCAGAAGGGCAATTAAACACACACAAATAGGCACACACACACACACACACATTATATCATCATAATGGGATTAACTCTTTTCTATATATATCATATTGTCAATAAATGAATATACGCTCAGTTCACATGACTTACCAAATATTATCATAATGCTTATCAGAATAGCAGTTATGACTTCTGCCTTGAATCCCATGGAAAGTATAAAATCCTTGTGACTGCAGGTCTGTGATATCATCATAATGGGATTAACTCTTTTCTATATGTATCATATTGTTGTCAATAAATGAATATATGCTCAGTTCACATGACTTACCAAATATTATCATAATGCATATCAGAATAGCAGTTATGACTTCTGCCTTGAATCCCATGGAGAGTATAAAATCCTTGTGACTGCAGGTCTGTGTGCTATCAGCATCACCACAGTCACACACGTGTATGGTAAGGGTGTTTGTACTTGTAAGCGATGGGATTCCATTGTCAGCAATTAGGATGGATATGTAGAAAACAGGCTCTTCTTGAAGGCTAAAACCAGTTCTATTGGTCAAAATTACAGCTGTGTTATCTAAAACAAAAATCCACAGGCATTTTTTTTTTAATAATGCAAAAGAAATTCATAGCCACTAAGTGTAGAAGAGGCAGGAATGTAGAGATTAAATAAGCTCAAATAAGAAAGAGTACATTTCTGATGAAAAAGAAAATTAAAAGGTGAATTCAAAAAGTCATTACTGATTTCGACTTTGCCTAAATCCCAATTACAAAATTAGATGAATTATATGAATCAGTTCTAAAATTTTTTTTTTGATAAAGATAGGAAACATACATATGGAACACAGAAAAGAAATTGCTTTTAAATTAGCCATTGACAGTATATGGGGGTACTAGAATTAAATGTGGAGAAAGCAATGGCACCCTACTCCAGTACTCTTGTCTGGAAAATCCCATGGACAGAGGAGCCTGGTAGGCTGCAGTCCATGGGGTCGCGAAGAGTCAGACACGACTGAGTGACTTCACTTTCACTTTTCACTTTCATGCATTGGAGAAGGAAATGGCAACCCACTCCAGTGTTCTTGCCTGGAGAATCCCAGGGATGGGGGAGCCTGGTGGGCTGCCTTCTCTGGGGTCGCACAGAGTCGGACACGACTGAAGTGACTTAGCAGCAGCAGCAGAATTAAATATATAAAGACACATCAGTTTCATTTGAATTAAATACTCATGACTCATTTTTCTAATAGAAACTCATTACTTCACAAAGAGTATAAATACTTGAGATTTTCAAGGTCATCTCTGTGTCACAGTAAGTGATCTCAAATAATGTATTTATTAATGAGGCAAAGGAATTAACTTTACTTGGAGTTAAGTTTCTTTTAGAACATGTCATTTCACCTTGACATTATTAACCTATTTTCTACTTATATTTCGGAGAATCGTTAAACCTTAATAGTACTGATTAATTCACCTGGCTAGAACACTCAAACAGTTAACAAAAATAAATCATGTATACTTCAACATATTTAATTTTTTTCCTTGAATCTTCAAAAATGCTAAGTGGTCTTCTCCAGTGCAGTTTACTGTATATTAGTCTATGATACACATTATGTTTCCCACAGACACTTTTTTTTTTTTTTGTATTGGCATTCCTTGAAATATATTCTGTAGTAATCAAACAAATTTTAGAAGACACAAACAAATAAGAGGAGATAGATAAGTGGAAGTCTTTGAAATAGATAAATGAAAAAAAAAAAATGGAAGTCTTTTGAAATGTATGCCTACTTATCACTTTTCCCAAATCTCCTTTTAAAAACAAACTTTCCATCATGCTCTTGAAGTCTATAAACCTTCTGTGATTTTATTCACTAGACAGATCAAACAGGTGAGAAAGTTTATACTTTTTGGTATGTATTTTCTTAAATTACTTATAACCACAAATATTAAACCAATATTAAATTGTTCCCTTTATGTTTCAATATATTTATTTTGTCCCACTAATTTATTTTATATTAATATAAACAAATCTATAGCTTATTACTTATTTTGATGTGGCTTTTTTTTTTTTTTAATCTTAAATCTATTTGAGTTTCTTTCACTAGGGAATTTGACAAAGGCAAAGGGGAAAGAATGTGTCTGCATTTAGCCTTCCATAAAAGATCTCCCCTCGATGGAAGCTTAAACTCAGGTGTAAGGAAGAACAGCTGCAGGTGTTTGATTATAGATGCCTGAATAATGAATCCTACAGTGCTGCATATCTTTGTGATATGAAGCAAAATTAGAATAGAAACATATATGATGACAAAAAATATTTTACTGAAGGAAAAAAGAACACTGCAGCTTTGTACAAAGTTAATCTACTTCTGTATGGAAGGAAAAGGAACTCCGTCTCTCCGTACAAAATCCTTTAGAATATTTTGTTCTTAGGCTGATACAACCATTTTGTTTAGAAGGGAAAAGAACAGCCTTTTCATATATTTATAGCTTCTAATTAATGATTCCAAATATCTTTGAATCAATGAAGTGACTATGAAAAGTGAAAGTGTTAGTCCAATTCTTTGGGACCCCAAGGACTGTAGTCCTACAGACTCCTCTGTCCTTGAAATTCTCCAGACAGATGGACTGGAGTGAGCTGCCATTCCCTTTTAAGGGGATCTTCCCGACCCAGGATTGAACTCAAGTTCCCCTCATTGCAGGCAGATTCTTTACTGTCTGAGCTACCAGGGAAGTATATATCATTTTCTTCTCCAGATATGAAGACATGAGAGAAACTGCAATTATATTTTCAAGGTCTTTCAGACTTTGCAAGGGCTTATAGTCAACAATTACTTGAAAAGTGCTTCCACTTTAAAGAAATCCAGTGGGAAATGAGGCTAGTATTCCCAGAACACTACTTTGGGTTTTGTTTCCCATTTCCATTGCTACTTCTTGAATAATTTCTCAACACTTTCATATTGCAGGAACAGTATAAAAAGTAATGCTATGAATTTTTTTAAGCAAGATCTCAAAGAATGAATAGAAAGCTATTATAAGTGAATGGCATTACTTTGATTATCTATGATTGCAAAACTTGAGTTATTTTCTTCCGCAGATAGATTGAAATAGAAATGGTGATGTTCTATGGATTCATCTCTATCCACTGCACTGATGGTCTGAATCACCTAGGAAAAAAAATAGGGATAAATTTTGATCATTCTCTTTATCATATTCTGGTTATTATTTTAAATTATTATTAGCTTCTATTAAAATTGCTTTACCAAAATCTTTATGGATATTCCAGAGGATATCTCAAAATTGGTGGAAAATATGAAAATCTTTTCTGAGGTTAAAAACATGTTTACTTGCTCCTTTCAGAAGAATGTTTTGATATTACATAGAAAGTAAATTCTTGTTAATGGATGAGATGATTTCCATCAGGTAAGTTTGTCAGAAAACATCCTCCAATCCTTCCTGTCTAGATTTCTCCTTTCTTTCCTTTTCTCCTTCTCTCTTTCTTATGTGGATACTAACCATTACAATTTGCTGAAATTAAATAGTTCCTGGATATATTGGAGATTTAACTGTAATAAACTTTATTGTCTTACTTGAGTATTTGATAAAGTAATGAGTTTATAAATTGATTTTAAGAATAGTGTATTTGAAGCTTAGGGGTGATGCACATGATTTCCTTTCACCCAGAAGATTAAAGCAAAAGTGTTCCATGTCAAGTAAATTCCTCTCTCTATCTCAGATTATAAAAAAATGAAATAATGCAACTAGTAACAAATCAGTTCACAATTAGTCCTTTGCTTTCAAGATGTGAAAGTGTCAGTCAAGTAGTTAATTATTGTCAAAAAAGAGATGCTGTCAAGATCAAATAGTGAGACTGTGATTAATTCTGGAAATTAAAGTAAATTGACTATACAAGTTATTGTTTTGAATTTTCTAGAATTAAATTGCTTTTAACAATGTGTCAAACAAAAATATCCTTAGTTGCAAGGTGACAGATATGATTTATAATCTTATATTTCAAAGGATATCTCTACACATGCATGAAGAACCTTGTGAAACAAATGTGGTTTGTACATTATTTCTCTACATTGATTTATCTTTTCCCTTACAACACATTCCTAATTAAATCACAATCATGGAGTGTTAATTAAATAATCTAGTAAAAGAAAACATTTTTATTCAATCCATGCCTACAATAATAAATGCGCATTGTATCAGGATAATGCTTTTGAGTTATTACAAGATTTTGTATAGCCAGGATGAAGGATATGGGCTTGGAAGTCTAATATTCTGAATTCTGTCTTACCCACTTAATGTTCTAAGTTTAAAATTTGGAGAAACATTTATTTATTTATTGGCCACACTGCACGGCAAGTGGGGTCTTTGTTCCCAGGATGGTGGCACTAATGGTAAGGAATCCACCTGCCATTGCAGAACATGTAAGAAACATGGGTTTGATCCCTGAGTTGGGACGATACCCTGGAGGAGGGTATGGCAACCCATTCCAGTATTCTTGCCTGGAGAATCCCATGGACAGAGGAGCCTGGCAGGCTATAGTCCATAGGATCAAAAAGAGTCAGACATGACTGAAGTAACATAGCATGCATGCACGCCATGGGTCAGATCTGTGTCCTCTGCAGTGGAAGCCCAAATTCTTAACCACTGGAGCACCAACTAGTTCACTTTGCTGTATACCTGAAACTAACACAAAGTTGCAGGATATAAAATCAACACACAGAAATCCCTTGCATTCCTATACACTAATAATGAAAAAATAGAGAAATTAAGGAAACAATTCCATTCACCATTGCAATGAAAAGAATAAAATACTTAGGAATATATCTACCTAAAGAAACTAAAGACCTATATATAGAAAACTATAAAACACTGACGAAAGAATGGGAGAAAATATTAGTAAATGAAGCAACTGACAAACAACTAATCTCAAAATATACACAAGCAACTCCTACAGCTCAATTCCAGAAAAATAAACGACCCAATCAAAAAATGGGCCAAAGAACTAAATAGACATTTCTCCAAAGAAGACATACAGATGGCTAACAAACACATGAAAAGATGCTCAACATCACTCATTATCAGAGAAATGCAAATCAAAACCACAATGAGGTACCATTTCACGCCAGTCAGAATGGCTGTGATCCAAAAGTCTACAAGCAATAAATCCTGGAGAGGGTGTGGAGAAAAGGGAACCCTCTTACACTATTGGTGGGAATGCAAACTAGTACAACCACTATGGAGAACAGTGTGGAGATTTCTTAAAAAACTGGAAATAGAACTGCCATATGACCCAGGAATCCCACTGCTGGGCAAACACACCGAGGAAACCTGAAAGAATTGAAAGAGACACGTGTACCCCATTGTTCATCGCAGCACTGTTTATAATAGCCAGGACATGGAAGCAACCTAGATGTCCATCAGCAGATGAATGGATAAGAAAGCCATGATACATATACACAATGGAGTATTACTCAGCCATTAAAAAGGATTTATTTGAATCATTTCTAATGAGGTGGATGAAACCGGAGCCTATTATACAGAGTGAAGTAAGCCAGAAAGAAAAGCACCAATACAGTATACTAATGCATATATATGGAATTTAGAAAGATGGTAATGACAACCCTGTATGCGAGACAGCAAAAGAGACACAGATGTATAGAACAGCCTTTTGGACTCTGTGGAGAGGGAGGGGGAATGATTTGGGAGAATGGCATTAAAACATGTACAATATCATTAAAAAAATAAAATAAATAAAAAAATAAATGGAATGCAAAAAATATACTCCAATAATTTTTTTAATATGGAGATATACAGTTTTAGGATTATTTTTATTTATTTTTAGGATATACATTTAGTATTTTAAAAGGTTGTGAACATCTGTTCTAAAGTTCAAAGTGCTAATCAAATAATAGAGCTATAAGAAAATTGAGTCTGTAGTCTGTTTTCTTTCTTTGTTTAGAATGTTTTTAAGGAAAAAATATTGAGAAGCTCATGATATCTTAACATTTTGATAGTAGACAGGCAGAACTACTGTTTCAAAAAAAAGTTTTCACAAAATTTTATTAGAGGTATTTAAATTATATTAAATGTAATGTTTTGCCATGAACTTGTATAGATATATATTTATTCTGTTAAAAATGAAATAGTCTTAGATTTTATCTCAATATATATTTTCTCATTTTCCTTTGACAAATTACTTTTGTAATTCTTTAAAAAATTCTTTATAAAAGTTAACAGAAAATCATCACATATAAATTTAAACTATGAATGCATATAATGAATATCCCAAAGATATCCATTTGACAAATGTTTCATTGGCATTTGGAACATGCCAAGTCATCTCAGGTCTGGGTGTCCCATGGTGACTGGGGCCAAGAGTGTCTCTATTACCACTGTTTACATTCCAGCAGAATAGAGATAGAAATTTTCTCTAATTATTTGGACTTACAGCATTAAATATAAGAGAAAGAACTGGCATAAAGATCTAGAAGTCATTTCCATACAAACTGTAATTGAGACATTTTGTGGATAACAAAAAGAGTGAGTCTGAAAAAAATAAAACGTAAGGGACAGGAGAGAGAAAGGAAGATGAAGAGAAAACCAGGGATCACACTGTGGGATCATAGAAATTTAGGCAAGAGAAAACTTTTACATGGAGACAATGTAACTGTCTTTACATTAGACACTGTATTGGTATGAAGGAATCTAAAAATTACTGCTATTCTACTTTACTTCTGGAAAAGATATTTGGTATCAGTCAAGATAATGGGAATCATTAATTTGAAAAATGATAACTATTTACACCAAACAGAAAAGGCAAATTGCCCTAATGTCAGCTCATTTATTATATTCATATTTTGCAAACCCCTGAAAAAGTTTTACTCTTCCTTTCTGCCCCATCCTGGTCATTTGCACATAAGGAATAGAAATAAAACTTCTGCTTAGCCACATAGGTCATTAAGGGAATGTCTGATTTCCTTCAGAATACAGTGCACTGTTCTGGCATTTTGGTTTCCTACAGTGATTGTATTATCTACCCAATGCAGAGATACAGGAGACCTTTTAACACACCATTTTGTCCAGCTGTCTGAGCCTGTGGGAAATGAAACAAGAGTGATTTTCATAGTATGAGAAAATACATAAAATATTTCCCTATATTGTTATTACATGTAAAAATCATCATATTCTGTCAAACAAACATTAAAATTAATTTTACCTCTTTCTCTTCTACATTTTAAAAACTTTGTGGCAAAAGCACTTAATGAGATCCACCCTCTTAACACATTTTTAACCATAGTGATAATGTCACAGGCTTATTCAACCAGCTTAATGGAAACATTATGCCTATTGAAGAGCAACCTCCTCTTCTCTCTATTTTTTTAATGCATTCAGAAAAATTTAAATCCTATGTTATTTATTCCCAAAGAAAGGCAATGCCAAAGAATGCTCAAACTACCGCACAATTGCACTCCTCTCACACGCTAGTAAAGTAATGCTCAAAATTCTCCAAGACAGGCTTCACCAATATGTGAACCGTGAACTTCCAGATGTTCAAGTTGGTTTTAGAAAAGGCAGAGGAACCAGAGATCAAATTGCCAACATTCGCTGGATCATGGGAAAAGCAAGAGAGTTCCAGAAAAACATCTATTTCTGCTTTCTTGACTATGCCAAAGCCTTTGACTGTGTGGATCACAATAAACTGTGGAAAATTCTGAAAGAGATGGGAATACCAGACCACCTGATCTGCCTATTGAGAAATTTGTGTGCAGGTCAGGAAGCAACAGTTAGAACTGGACATGGAAAAACAGACTGGTTCCAAATAGGAAAAGGAGTACATCAAGGCTGTATATTGTCACCCTGCTTATTTAACTTATATGCAGAGTACATCATGAGAAACGCTGGACTGGAAGAAACACAAGCTGGAATTAAGATTGCTGGGAGAAATCTCAATAACCTCAGATATGCAGATGACACCACCCTTAGGGCAGAAAGTGAAGAAGAACTAAAAAGCCTCTTGATGAAAGTGGAAGTGGAGAGTCAAAAAGTTGGCTTAAAGCTCAACATTCAGAAAACGAAGATCATAGCATCCGGTCGATCACTTCATGGGAAATGGGGAAACAGTGGAAACAGTGTCAGACTTTATTTTGGGGGGCTCCAAAATCACTGAAAATGGTGACTGCAGCCATGAAATTAAAAGATGTTTGCTCCTTGGAAGGAAGGTTATGACCAACCTAGATAGCATATTCAAAAGCAGAGACAAACAACAAAGATTACCAACAAAGATTCATCTAGTCAAGGCTATGGGCGTTCCTGTGGTCATGTATGGATGTGAGAGCTGGACTGTGAAGAAGGCTGAGTGCTGAAGAATTGATGCTTTTGAACTGTGGTGTTGGAGAAGACTCTTGAGAGTCCCTTGGACTGCAAGGAGATCCAACCACTCCATTCTGAAGGAGATCAACCCTGGAATGCCTTTGGAAGGAATGATGCTAAAGCTGAAACTCCAGTGCCTTTGCCACCTCATGTGAAGAGTTGACTCATTGGAGAAGACTCTGATGCTGGGAGGGATTGGGGGCAAGAGGAGAAGGGGACGACAGAGGATGGGATGGCTGGATGGCATCACTGACTCGATGGATGTGAATCTCAGTGACCTCTGGGATTTGGTGATGGACAGGGAGGCCTGGTGTGCTGCAATTCATGGGGTTGCAAAGAGTCAGACATGACTGAGCGACTGATCTGATCTGATCTGATTTATTTGTCAGCACTTTACTCACTCTACTAGATAATCTTATGTTCTCAAATATATTTTCTTCTTTTTGGTAACTCTGCTTTGTATGAATTATATGTATTATTGTATGGACCTAAGCTTTGGAACACTATGAATTAATAGTACGGAAAGCAGATATTTTATTCTCATTATTATTTTAAAATATACTACCAAATGTGTTTCAGTATTAAGGGAGATTTTGACTATTAGACTGAATGCCAGTTATATCATTTGATTCTTCAGTTCAGTTCAGTCGCTCAGTCCTGTCCGACTCTTTGGGACCCCATGAATCGCAGCATGCCAGGCCTCCCTGTCCATCACCAACTCCTGGAGTTCACTCAGACTCATGTCCATTGAGTCAGTGATGCCATCCAGCCATCTCATCCTCTGTCATCCCCTTCTCCTCCTGTCCCCAATCCCTCTCAGTATCAGAGTCTTTTTCAATGAGTCAACTCTTCACATGAGATGGCCAAAGTACTGGAATTCAGCTTCAGCATCATTCCTTCCAAAGAAATCCCAGGGCTGATCTCCTTCAGAATGGACTGGTTGGATCTCCTTGCAGTCCAAGGGACTCTCAAGAGTCTTCTCCAGCACCACAGTTCAAAAGCATCAATTCTTCAGCACTCAGCCTTCTTCACAACTCTCATATCCACACATGACCACAGGAAAAACCATAGCCTTGACTAGACGGACCTTTGTTGGCAAAGCAATGTCTCTGCTTTTGAATATGCTATTTAGGTTGGTCATAACCTTCCTTCCAAGGAGGAAGCGTCTTTTAATTTCATGGCTTCAGTCACCATCTGCAGTGATTTTGGAGCCCTAAAAAATAAAGTCTGACACTGTTTCCACTGTTTCCCCATCTATTTCCCATGAAGTGATGGGAACAGATGCCATGATCTTCGTTTTCTGAATCTTGAGCTTTAAGCCAACCTTTTCACTCTCCTCTTTCACTTTCATCAAGAGGCTTTTTAGTTCCTCTTCACTTTCTGCCATAAGGGTGGTGTCATCTGCATATCTGACATTATTGAGATTTCTCCTGGCAATCTTGATTTCAACTTATGTTTCTTCCAGTCCAGCGTTTCTCATGATGTACTCTGCATATAAGTTAAATAAGCAGGGTGACAATATATAGCCTTGACATACTCCTTTTCCTATTTGGAACCAGTCTGTTGTTCCATGTCCAGTTCTAACTGTTGCTTCCTGACCTGCATACAGATTTCTCAATAGGCAGGTCAGGTGGTCTGGTATTCCCATTTCATTCTTATTTTCAAATATTTTCCGCCACTCTGTAGATTGTCTTTTTTATTGCTTTAACAGGGATTTTCACTTTCTTATTTTGATTACATCAAATTAATACATGTTTTGTCTTATGGATTGATATTTTGGTGTTATATTTAAGAACTCTTTTGCCTAGCTATAAAATAATGTTTTCTCCTCTGCTTGTCTCTAGTTTTAGGTTTATGGTTAAATCTATGATACATTATTAAATAATCTTTATAAATTATGAGATTTAAATGGAGTTTTCCATTTCCTCCCTGTTTCTTTCTTATCCATTTATTACAGCAAAATTTGTTGAAAAGACTGGAGAATTTTAATATGTATATGTATCATCTTGCCATCACTGTTTACATCATTCAGATTTTCAAATTATTAGAACACACAAATATCATATTACAAAATAAGGATTTAATTTTTACAATTTACCCAATTTTTCTTTCTTTTTCTTGACATGCATATTCAAAGGTATCATTTCATTGTCTTTCAAACAATAATTTCAAAATAAAATAATCTAATAAGTTAAAAAGTATTAATTTACTTTAAGAAAGGAAAATGAAATTTATTGAGTTATTGCTTCTGAGATATTTTATAAAAACAGCATATTTCAAACCAACCAGAATAAATCAAGAATCTAAGTAAAATAACATTCAATAAAACAAAACCAATACCAGTAATACATTTATATTGGTTTTTGTAACCTTCAATTTTTGTTTTATAGTTTTTTAAGTATTTCATTTTTTTTTTTTTTTGATGCTTTCAAATTGTGTTGTTGAGAAGACTTTTGAGAGTTCTTTGGACAGTCAGGAGATCAAACTAGTCAATCCTAAAGGAAATCAACCCTGAATATTCATTGGAAGAACTGATGCTGTAACTGAAGTTCCAATATTTTGGTCACCTGATATGAAGAGCTGGTTTATTGGAAAAGAACAGGATGGTAGGAAAGATTGAGGGCAAGAGGAGAAGTAGAAAACAGGATGAAATGGTTGGATGGCATCACTGACACAGTGGACAGGAGTTTGAGAAAACAAAGGGAGATAGTGAAAGACAGGGAAGCCTGGCATGCTGCAGCTCATGGAGGTGCAGAGAGGCCAACACGACTTAGAGACTAAACAACAGCAATACTTAGTCAGTATTTTAGAAAGTAGGGTTTTTTTTTTTTTTTAAATGTTTTATGACATTTAATAGGATAACTAAAAATGTAAAGTTATTGTGATTGGAACTGAGATCCTCAAAGGAGAATCTAAATTAAATTCTACATTTTACAAATGTAAAAGTAAGTCCCATGTAAGAAAATGTGTGAAAAAACTGTGAAGTAATGATAATGTATTTCAAGAAGAGTATGCTTTCTTAAGTCTTTATATATTTAATAATTCATTTCAAATTGGATTTCATCTGTTGATGTCTGATGTATTTTATATATCATTTTATCTTTATTTGCATGATGGATGGAATAATAAAAATTAATTAAAATTATTTACAGAATCACAAAAAATAATTTATTTATTGACAAAGTACACATGATTTACTATTAAATTCTAAGGGTTAGCAGATTTTTCAAACGTGAGGAATTTGGAAATACAAAATTTGAAGTTTACATATTTTTTGAAAGAAAGAAGTTTAAATTATATGTAACTTACAACATTAAAGCCTATAATTAATATAGCTAAATAAAGGTTAATTTTATTAATATCATTTCAAAGATGGAGGAATACATAGAAAATGCTATTCTGTATAATAAAAAGTACTGTTTCGATATTGACGATTTATGATGGATTCTTACCTGACCAGAGACTGCATTTTCACAAACGTAAGTCTCATAGTATTCGGAAAACTCAGGAGCATGATCATTGATATTGAGAACTTGTACATAGACAGGGACTGAAGAAATCTGTGCTACATTGTCTGCAAATTGAGTAAACAGAATGAAAATAAAGAATAATGCTGTTGTTCGGGGTAACATAGTCATGAAAATTGCATTAGAGGCTATGTGGTATATTTTTATTTCACATGAATACAAGCCAAGGACGGGATCATTATATATTTCATATACAACAATATAGCCTACAAAAAATGTTCTCCGAACATTCAGCTCAATCAGTGTTTATTGAGTACCTTGTACCTGCCATGGACTGTAGGAAGCTGATGAGGAAAAGCAGTAAAAGTAAAGAAGATAGGTATATGAACTTTTTTTTTTTTAAAATCCAGGAACTGTCAAACATATTTGTATTATCCCTGTCCTCTACTAACTAAATGCCAGTAACATCGTCCACTCTAGTTGTGATGATCTAAATTGTCTTCAGATGTGGTCTGAAGGTACTAAGAGACACAACTGTCCACAGTTGTGACCGGTTGAAAGAAAGTGCTAGTCACTCAGTCGTGTCTGACTTTTTGTGACCCCATGGACTGTAGCCTGCCAGGGCCCTCTGTCCATGGGATTCTTCAGGCAAGCATACTGAAGTGGGTTGCCATTCCCTTCTCCAGGGGATTTTCCTGACCTAGGGATGGAACCCGGGTCTCCTGCATTGCTGTTGCTGCTGCTGCTAAGTCACATCAGTCATGTCCGACTCTCTGTGACCCCATAGACGGCAGCCCACCAGGCTCCTCTGTCCCTGGGATTTTCCAGGCAAGAACACTGGAGTGGGTTGCCATTTCCTTCTCCAATGCATGAAAGTGAAAAGTAAAAGTGAAGTTGCTCAGTCATGTCCGACTCTTCGCGATCCCATGGACTGTAGCCTACCAGGCTCCTCCGTCCATGGGATTTCCCAGCAAGAGTACCGGAGTGATTTGCCATTGCCTTCTCCGCTCCTGCATTGCAGGCAGATTTTTTACCAACTGAGCCATCAGGGAATGGTACTGCATATTTGTATATCATTATTTTAAATGTTTCTTTCTTCATTTAAAAAGCCACTGGAAGGTACATACATTGAAGAGTGGGGAGGAGTTTCATTTGTCTCAGTATCTTTATAATCTTGCATGCTCTTTTTTGTTTAATTAAAAAGCATTATATTTGAAATGGTACTGTGTAAAGACAAAGAACAATTAAAAAAAAAAGAGAGAGAAAGAATTAGCTCTGTTGAAAATTAGGGAAACATCTTTCCTTTCTTCCCCTTCTTAGAGTATTTACTTTAGAAAAGCTTGTAAATTATTTTTCTATCTATCTCTTTGAAATGTATGTTAACCTTTTAAAACTGAGACAAATCTCTTGCCAACTTTACAACCCAAGCTTGTCTTTTTTCGGTGCTGGGAGCCAATTCTTTGGAATGTAATTAATCATCATGGAAGATATTAATAGCATATTTTCTCCCATTTTCTGTGGGAGGGTAGGCACGCAACTTCAGCAAAAACCCTGAACAAGATACAAAACTATTTCTTGTCATAAACATATACAAAGTTTAGTTTTCATATGAATAAAGCCAGTTAGCAAACACAAATGGTCACTCCAACTACTTAGTGGACTTAGGATAAACTGTGTGACACGTGGTGGTGCTAAGTACTCCTACTTTAATACCAGTAGTTGTTTATCTGGGCTTCCTGGTGGCTCAGTGGTAAAGAATCTACCTGCAAGGCAGGACACCCAAGTTCGATCCCTGGGTCTGGAAGGTCACCTGGAGAAAGGAATGGCTACCCACTCCATTATTTTGAGACATGCCTGGAGCGGATCCTGTTTGGTTGACTATGTAAAAGGCCTGAGGTTTTTTTCTGACTTGGCAGTTTCTTTCCAACTATGATGAGCATCAAATTCTGGTTTAATGCTTTTTAATTATAAAACTGTTCATATCTGTTTCACCTTGTGAAGAGATTTTCCAGCTTTGGACGAGATTGTGTATGTAATTATTTTAACCAATACATAAGCAGTTAAAATTAAAACTTGCAGTTTTTATTGCACATAAAAGAAACCCATGGCTTTTAGGAAATATATAAACCACTAAGAATTATTATTTGGTGACTCTATTGTACTATTTTCAGGATCAATAGATTAAAAACATTAAAATATGAAAAGATATTTCTGGAAATTTCAAGATGAAATTGTTCAAAACTTAAGATTCATATTTTATGGTTTAACTATACATCACTGTAGAACAACTTTCTGCCTAAGTAAAATGGAAAAAGTATATGTTACAAATAAATTTAAGAAAATTAGTTAAAAAAATCATTTAAAATCTTTATCTTTTTTTTCCTGGAAAAGCTATTTAAAATTAAGTTCAGGAACCAGAGAGGATGGAGGAAGAGTAAGATGGAGAGATCGCCAGCCTTCCCCCAAAATACATCAAAAACTCATCAAGATATGGAACAACTCCTACAAAGCAACCTCTAGGCGACAGCAGAAGACCCCAGGCCTCCCCGAGACAGGCTAAGCTCTCTGAAATGAGGTAGGAGATAGAGGGAGAAATACAAAGGGAAAAGACAGGGAATTTCTGGGCAGGAGCTTGTGTCCCAAGGGAGGGAGGGAGCCCTGAAACAGTAGTTCCCGTGCACTGGAAATCTCCCTCACAGACGGGCCCAAGGGGGAGCTGCAGAGTATTGGAAAATCAGGCAAAATCAGGCAAAGCAGGGACTTGCAGGGCAGTAAACAGAGAAAGCTGAACTTCTCAATCCATTAACAGGCCATGGACTGTGACCCCAAACAGACGGGCATGCCCAGGGGAACGGAGAGTGGTGCAGCAAACAAACCCAGCCAGTGCCCACAACCCTTGGAGTGCAGAGGGCGAAAACACACCCAGGGCAAAGCGAAGCATGGAGGTGCTGACAAAGGGGAGGCATACAAACGGGCAGCGCACACAACCCTCCCGGCACAGCCTTGCTGCTGCTGCTGCTAAGTCGCTTCAGTCGTGTCCGACTCTGTGCGACCCCATAGACGGAAGCTCACCAGGCTCCCCTGTCCCTGGGATTCTCCAGGCAAGAACACTGGAGTGGGTTGCCATTTCCTTCTCCAATGCATGAAAGTGAAAAGTCAAAGTGAAGTCGCTCAGTCGTGTCCAACTCTTAGCGACCCCACGGACTGGAGCCTACCAGGCTCCTCCGTCCATGGGATTTTCCAGGCAAAGTACTGGGGTGGGGTGCCATTGCCTTCCCCGGCACAGCCTTAAGAAGAACAAATAACCCCCGTGACAAAGAGTGCAGGCAGTGAGAGGAAACAAGTGCACATACACCCGCGACATAGAGGGTAAACACAGGGAGCCTAAACAAGTCCACACTAGCCCAGTGACACAGAGTGGACGCCCAGGAAGCTGAGACAAGTCTACACAAGACTCGTGACGCAGAGTGCACGCCTGGGGACCTGAGACAAGTGCACACAATGCCCGCGATGCAGGTGGACCTCGCAAACTGAGAGTCAGGTGCACACAGCGCTGCCACCCAGATGGTGAGCTCAGGAAGGTGAGGGAAGCCCACACAAATCACCAGCACACAGAAGGATCCACACAAGCACTTACCTAGCAAGCTTTGGCCAAAAGCACAGGGCCAGACAGGGCAACAGAAGCAAGGGCAATGATCCCAGGGACAAGTAGGGGATTGGTGGCACTGCAGTTATGCTGAGAGCCATTTTGAAGCAGCTATGGAAATAGACGCACCTAACACCTTGAACACCTAACAGAAGCAGAAGATATTAAGAAGAGGTGGCAAGAATACACAGAAGAACTGTACAAAAAAAGATCTTCACGACCCAGATAATCACAATGGTGTGATCACTGACCTAGAGCCAGACATCCTGGAATGTGAAGTCAAGTGGGCCTTAGAAAGCATCACTATGAACAAAGCTAGTGGGGGTGATGGAATTCCAGTGGAGCTATTCCAAATCCTGAAAGATGATGCTGTGAAAGTGCTGCACTCAATATGCAAGCAAATTTGGAAAACTCAGCACTGGCTACAGGACTAGAACAGGTCACTTTTCATCCCAATCCCAAAGAAAGGCAATGTCAAAGAATGCTCAAACTACCGCACAATTGCACTCATCTCACACACTAGGAAAGTAATGCTCAAAATTCTCCAAGCCAGGCTTCAGCAATATGTGAATCATGAACTTCCTGATGTTCAAGCTGGTTTTAGAAAAGGCAGAGGAACCAGAGATCAAATTGCCAACATCCGCTGGATCATCGAAAAATCAAGAGAATTCCAGAAAAACATTTCTGCTTTATTGACTATGCAAAGTCTTTGACTGTGTGGATCATAATAAACTGTGGAAAATTCTTCAAGACATGGGAATACCAGACCACCTGACCTGCCTCCTGAGAAATCTGTATGCAGGTCAGGAAGTCACAGTTAGAACTGGACATGGAACAACAGACTGGTTCCAAATAGGAAATGGAGTATGTCAGGGCAGTTTATTGTCACCCTGCTTATTTAACTTATATGCAGAGTACATCATGAGAAACGCTGGACTGGAAGAAACACAAGCTGGAATCAAGATGGCTGGGAGAAATCTCAATAATGTCAGATATGCAGATGACACCACCCTTATGGCAGAAAGTGAAGAGGAACTAAAAAGCCTCTTGATGAAAGTGAAAGAGGAGAGTGAAAAGGTTGGCTTAAAGCTCAAGATTCAGAAAATGAAGATCATGGCATCTGTTCCCATCACTTCATGGGAAATAGATGGGGAAACAGTGGAAACAGTGTCAGACTTTATTTTTTAGGGCTCCAAAATCACTGAAAATGGTGACTGCAGCCATGAAATTAAAAGACACTTACTCCTTGGAAGGAAACTTATGACCAACCTAGATAGCATATTCAAAAGCAGAGACGTTGCTTTGCCAACAAATGTTCGTCTAGTCAAGGCTATGGTTTTGCCTGTGGTCATGTATGGGTATGAGAGTGTGAAGAAGGCTGAGTGCTGAAGAATTGATGCTTTTGAACTGTGGTGTTGGAGAAGACTCTTGAGAGTCCCTTGGACTGCAAGGAGATCCAACCAGTCCATTCTGAAGGAGATCAGCCCTGGGATTTCTTTGAAAGGAACGATGCTAAAGCTGAAACTCCAGTACTTTGGCCACCTAATGCGAAGTGTTGACTCATTGGAGAAGATTCTGATACTGAGAGGGATTGGGGGCAGGAGGAGAAGGGGACAACAGAGGATGAGATGGCTGGATGGCATCACTGACTCGATGGACATCAGTTTGAGTGAACTCCGGGAGTTGGTAATAGACAGGGAGGCCTGCTGTGCTGCAGTTCATGAGTTTGCAAAGAGTAGGACACAACTGAGCAACTGAACTGAACTGAACACTTTGAAAGCTATAACTGCCCAAAGGCATACTGAACCGGATGTCCGACTCTATGCGACCCCACAGATGGCAGCCCACCAGGCTCTGCCATCCCTGGGATTCTCCAGGCAAGAACATTGGAGTGGGTTGCCATTTCCTTCTGCAATGCATAAAAGTGAAAAGTGAAAGTGAAGTCACTCAGTCGTTTCCGACTCTTCGCGACCCCATGGACTGCAGACTACCAGGCTCCTCTGTCCATGGGATTTTCCAGGCAAGAGTACTGGAGTGGGTTGCATTGCCTTCTCCGTACTGAACCCATAGACACTCCAAAACCTACTCCTGGACACTGCACTGCCCTTCAGAGAGGTTAGATCCAGTTCCCTCCACTAGAACACAGGCACAAGCTCCGCCAACCAGGAAAAACATCACAGAACACTAACCCAACCTCATCTACAGAGGCAGACTCCACAACCAAGAGCTGTGATCTTGAAAGTCCTTTATTTTTTTCCTGTTTCATTTATTTTCTT
Source organism: Tragelaphus eurycerus (assembly GCA_935064755.1). Lineage (NCBI taxonomy): Eukaryota > Metazoa > Chordata > Mammalia > Artiodactyla > Bovidae > Tragelaphus > Tragelaphus eurycerus. Next base: position 1,406,518 of record CAKXYN010000074.1, read on the forward strand.
TTTCTTTCTTTCTTCCTCTTATAAATGAAAGTTTATTCCACCAACAAATCTTCATCTTCACACTAGCATTTAGTGGTGCTGTGGAGTTTTATTCTTTGTTTTTCTTGTTAAAAAAATCATTCTAAGAATTTTTTCTTTTTTCTTATAAATCACATGGTTTATTCCTCCTACATATTTCCACCTCAATATTAGCCTTTTGCAGTGCTTTGTGTTTCTTGTCAAAAAATGCAAGAAAAGCATTCATTTTAGGGTGTTTCTTTTTTTTTTTCCTTCTCACTTTTTTTTTCTCCTTGATGAATTTTTTTTTTTTGGATTTTGTTTTAGATGTATTCAACTGCTTTTCCTACTGTGTTTTACCAGCTGTAGCTATTCATGAATATATATAAATCTTTCCCACACACATCTATTAATTTTTGTTTTTCTATTTTTTCTCCTTTTTAAATTTTAAAATCCTCTTCTCCACCCCTTCCTTTTCTCTTTTCCCTCCCTTCTCCTCTTTCTTTTCTCTCTCTCTCTTTTTTATTCTCTTTTTTTCATCACTCTTTCTTCTTTAACCAAGTCAGTTAAGTTGTTGAGTTCTCTATTCTATATTCCCCAGTTGACCTTCTGCTCATACTCAGATTTCCAGATTGAGCATTAGCTAACTCTTTTTTCAGTTGGTTGATATCACCTCTGGTTTCCCTTGCTCCACAAGTCAATCTCCCTCTTTTCTTTAGAATACTTTGATTATAACTGTATGTGTGGAAGTGTGTCTGTGTATGTCCCAGTGTTTCTGTAATTACCTATTTGACTGTCTCCCACTAGAACACAGGTACAAGTCACCCCCAACAGGAAATCAACATAAACCATGCAGCCAACATTTCCCTCCAAGGGCAAAAAATCAAATAAGAAGTAATACAACCCTAAAGCAACCCTAAAGACTGGGGAAAGGAAACCTCAAGTGGAACAATTAAAAAAAAAAAAAAAAGATGAAAGGGCAGATAAATACAACAAAAATGAAAGAGTAAGGTTGAAACTCACAAGACCAAATAAACAAAGAGGGAATAAGTAATCTCCCTGAAAGATAATTCATAATGATAGCAAAGATGCTCCTAAGACTTGAAAATAGAATGGAGAAAACACAAAAAGCATTTAACAAGTTAATACAATTACCAAGGACATAGAAGAAATAAAGAATAAGAAAACGGAGAAAAATAACACAATTATTGAAATTAAAAATATTCTAGAAGGAACCAATAGCAGAATAACTGAGGCAGAGGAATGGATAAGTGAGCTAGAGGAAAGAATGGTGGAAATAATCGCTGAAGAGCAGAATAAAGGGAAAGGAATGAAAAGAATTGAGAAAAGCCTCAGAGACCTTTGGAACAATATTAAATGTGCCAATATTTGAATTATAGGGGTTGCAGAGGGAAAATCCATAGACAGAGGAGCCTGGTAGGCTCCAATCCATCGGGTAGCTAACAGTTGGGCATGACTAAGTGACTTCACTTTCACTTTTCACTTTCATTCATTGGAGAAGGAAATGGCAACCCACTCCAGTATTCTTGCCTGGAGAATCCCAGGGACAGGGAAGCCTGGTGGGCTGCCGTCTATGGGGTTGCACAGAGTCGGACACAACTGAAGCGACTTAGCAGCAGCAGCAGCAGCAGAGGAAGAAGAAAAAAAGAAAGGAACTGAGAAAAGTTTTGAAGAAATTATAGTTGATAACTTCCCCAACAAAGGAAAGGAAATAGTCAGTAAAGCCCAAAAAGCACAGAGAGTCTCCTACAGGTTAATCTCAAGTAGAAACTCATCAAGACACATATTAATCAAGCTAACAGAGATTAAGCAGACAGAATATTAAAAGTAGCAAGGGGAAAGCAACAAGTAACATGCAAGGGAAAACTCATATGATTAACAGCAGATCTTTCAGCAGAAACTTAAGAGGCCAGATGGGAATGGCAAGATATATTTAAAGTACTGAAAGAGAAAAACCTACAACCACAATTACTATACCCAGCAAATATCTCATTCAAAATTTATGGGGAAATCAAAAGCTTTATGGACAAGCAGAAATTAAGAGAATTCAGCACCACCAAATCGGTTTTACAGCAAATACTAAAGGGACTTACATAGCCAGTAAACACAAAAAAAAGGAAAAACCTACAAAAACAAACCCAAAACAATCAAAAAGTACCAATAGGAACATACGTATCAATAATTACATTAAATGTAAATGGATTAAATGCACCAACGAAAAGATACAGACTGACTGAATGGATACAAAAACAAAACCCATATATATGCTGCCTACAGGAGACCCACTTCAGACCTAGAAACACATACAGATTGAAAGTCAAAGAATGAAAAAAGATATTCCATGAGAATGGAAACCAAAAGAAAGCTGGAGTAGCAATCCATATTTCAGACAAAATAGACTTTATATCATAAGAGACAAAGAAGGACACTACATAATGATCAAGGGATCACTCCAAGAAGAAGACATAACAATTGTAAATGTCTTTGCAACCAACTTAGGAGCACCTCAGTACATAAGGCAAACAGTAACAGGCATAACGAGAAACTGACAGCAACACAATAATAGTGGGGGACTTTAACACCCCACTGTCATCAATGGACAGGTCATCAAAACATAGAATCTATAAGTAAACAGAACCCTTAAATGAAACATTAGACCAAATGGACCTAATTTATATCTTCACGACTTTCCATCCAAATGCAGAAGAATATACTTTCTTCTCAAGTGCACATGGAACATTCTCCAGGATAGGCCATGTCTTGGGCCACAAATCAAGCCTCCATAAATTTAAGAAAATTGAAATTGTGTCAAGTATCTTTTCTCCACAACACTATGAGACTAGATATCAACTACAGGAATGAAACAGCAAAAAACACAAACTCATGGAGATTAAATAATACATTACTAAATAACAAAGAGGTTACTGATGAAATAAAAAAAGCAATCAAAAGATTCCTAGAAACAAATGACAAAGAAAATATGATGACCCAAAACCTATGGGACTAAGCAAAGCAGTTCTAAGAGCAAGGTTTATAGCAATACAATCATATCTCAAGAAGCAGGAAAAGCATTGAATAGATAGCCTACTCTACATCTAAAGCAGCTAGACAAAGAAGAACACAAAACCCCCAAAGTCAGCAGAAGGAAGGAGATCATAAAAATCAGAGCAGAAATAAATGAAAGAGAAATTAAGGAAACAATGTCAAAGATTAATAAAACTAAAAGCTGGTTCTTTGAGAAGATTAATAAAATTGCCAAAACACTAGCCAGATTCATCAAGAAAAAAGGGAGAAAAATCAAGTCAATAAAATGAAAAAGGAGAGGTTACAACAGACAACACAGAAATACAAAGGATCATAAGAGAATATTATGAATAACTACATGCTAACAAAATGGACAACCTAGAGGAAATGCACAGATACTTAGAAAAAATCAGCCTCCCAAGACTGAACCAGGAAGAAATAGAAATTATGAACAGCCTAATTACAAACATTGAACTTGAAACAGTGATAAAAAATCTCCCCTAAAACAAAAGCCCAGAGCCAGCTTGCTTCACAGGGGAATTCTGTCAAACATTCAGAGAAGAGCTAGTGCCTATTTTTCTGAACCTCTTCCAAAAAAATTGCAGAGGAAGGAACACTTCCAAATTCATTCTATGAGGCCACAATCCCTGAAACCAAAACCAGGAAAAGACAACATGAAAAAAGAAAATTACAGGCCACTATCTCTCATGAACATAGATGCAAAAATCCTCAGCAAAATTCTAGCAAACAGAATCCAACAACACATTATGTTGATATGTGGCAGAACCAATACAATATTGTAAAGTAATTAGCCTCCAATTAAAACAAACAAATTTAAATTAAAAAAAAACAAAATAAAAAAATGACCCCCAAGTGTTAAAAATAAAATAAAATTGAAAAATTGAAGCATCTAAAAAAAAAAAAAGTTCATGCACCATTTTCAATTCAGGTTTATTCCAGGGATGCAAGGATTCTTCAATATGCACAAATCAATCAACGTGATACACCATAACATCAAATTGAAAGATTAAAAACCATATGATCATCTCGATAGATGCAGAAAAGGCCTTCAACAAATCCAGCATCAATTTATGATAAAAACTCTTCAAAAATGGGCACAGAAGGAATCTACTTCAACATAGTAAAGGCCATAAATGCAAAGCCCACAGCAAACATTCTCAGTGGTGAAGACTAAAAGCTTTCCCTCTAAGATCAGGAACAAGACAAAGGTGTCCACTCTCACCACCGTCATTCAACATAGTTTTGGAAGTCCTAGCTACAGCAATTAGAGAAGAAAAAGAAATGAAAGAAATCCAGATCAGAAAAGAAGAAGTAAAACTCTCACTATTTGCAGATGACACAATACTAAACATAGAAAACCCAAAAGAAAGTATCAGAAAATTACTAATCAGCAAATTCAGCAAAGTTGCAGATTATAAGGTCAATACACAGAAATCACTTGCACTCTTATATACTAACAATGAAAAATTATAAAGAGAAATTAAGGAATCAATACTATTCACCATTGCAACAAAAAGAATAAAATATCTAGGAATAAACCAGGCTCCCCCGTCCCTGGGATTCTCCAGGCAAGAATACTGGAGTGGGTTGCCATTTCCTTCTCCAATGCATGAAAGTGAAAAGTGAAAGTGAAGTCGCTCAGTCGTGTCAGACTCTTAGCGACCCCATGGACTGGAGCCTACCAGGATCCTCTGTCCATGGGATTTTCCAGGCAAAAGTACTGGGGTGGGGTGCCATTGCCTTCCCCGAGGAATAAACCTAAAGGAAACAAAAGACCAGTATACGGAAAACTGTAAGAGACCGATGAAAGAAATAAAAGACAACATAAACAGATGAAGAGATATTCCATGTTTCTAGGTGGGAAGAATCAATAATGTGAAAATGACTTTACTACCAAATGTAATCTACAGATTCAATGCAATCCCTATCAAATTACCAATGGCTTTTTTCACAGAACTAGAACAAAAGATTTCACAATTCATATAGAAACACAAAAGATCCTAGATAAATAAAGCAGTCTTCAGAAAGACAAATGGAGCTGGAGGAATCAAACTTCCTGACTTCAGACTACTACAAAGCTGCAGTCATCAAGATAGCATGGTACTGGCACAAAGGCAGAAATATAGACCAATGGAACAAGATAGAGAACCCAGAGATAAACCCACTCATCTATGGGTACCTTATTTTTGACAAGGAAGAAAGAATTTGCAATGGGGCCAAGACAGCCTCTTCAATAAGTGGTGCTGGGAAAACTGGACAACTACAAGCAAAAGAATAAAATTATTTCACTACCTAATGCCATGCACAAAGATAAACTCAAAATGGGTTAAAGACCTAAATGTAAGACCAGAAACTATGAAACTCTTAGAGAAGAACACTCAATGGCATAAATCAAAGAAAGATCTTCCATGATCCACCTCCTAGAGTAATGTAAACAAAAATAAAAATAAACAAGTGGGACCTAATTAAATTTAAAAGCTTTTGCACAACAAAGGAATCTACGAACAAAGTGAAAAGACAACCCTAAGAATGGGAGATAATAATAGCAAAAAAAATAAGCAATAAGGAATTAATTTCCAAAGTATACAAGCAGCTTATACAACTCAGTCCCAGAAAAAACAACCCAATCAAAAAGTGGGAAAAAGACCTAAACAGACATTTCCACAAAGACATACAGATAGCTAACAAGCTCATGAAAAGATGATCAATATCACTCATTATCAGAGAAATGCAAATCAAAACTACAATGAAATACCCCCTCACACCAGTCAGAATGGCCATCATCAAAAAGTCTACAAGCAATAAATGCTGGAGAGGGTGTGGAGAAAAGGGAACACTCTTGCATTGCTGGTGGGAATGTAAACTGATAAAGTCACTATGGAAGACTGTATGGAGACTCCTTAAAAAGCTGGAAATAAAACCAACATATGACCCAGCAATCCCACTCCTAGGCACTTACCCTGAGAAAATCAAAACTGTAAAAAACACATGTACCCCAATGTTTACTGCAGCTCTATTTATAATAGGTAAACCTGGAAGCGACCTAGATGTCCATCCTAGGTGAATGGATAAAGAAGCTATGGTATATATATACATATACATATACATATATATAATATACATATACATATATATATATATATGTATATATATATATATAGGTATGCTATGCTATGCTAAGTCACTTCAGTCGTGTCCGACTCTGTGTGACCCCACGGACGGCAGCCCACCAGGCTTCCCCATCCCTGGGATTCTCCAGGCAAGAACACTGGAACGGGATTGCCATTTCCTTCTCCAATGCATGAAACTGAAAAGAGAAAGGGAAGTTGCTCAGTCATGTCCGACTCTTAGTGACCCCATGGACTGCAGCCTACCAGGCTCCTCCATCCGTGGGATTTTCCAGGCAAAAGTACTGGAGTGGGGTGCCATCGCCTTCTCTGATATATATAGGTATATATACACATAATTGAATACTACTCAGCCATAAAAAGATCACATTTGAATCTATTTCAATGAGGTGGACAAAACTAGAATCCATTATACAGAGTGACATAAGTCAGAAAGAGAAATATAAATATCGTATACCAACACATTGTATGGAATCTGAAGAGATGGCACCGATTATTTTCATGGCGGCAATGGAGAAACAGACATAGAGAACAGAGACATAGAGACATAGAGAACAGACCTATTGTCAAGGTGGGAAGAGAGGAGGGAGAAGGGGAGATGTATGGAGAGAGTAACATAGAAATTTACAATGCCATGTGTAAAACAGATAGCCAATGGGAATTTGCTGTAAGACTCAAGGAACTCAAACAGGGGCTCTGCAACAGGCTGAAGGGTGGGGTAGAAAGGGAAATGGGAGGGAGGTCTTGGAGGGAGGGAACATAGGTATACCTATGGCTAATTCTTGTTGATGTATGACAGAAAACCACATTTTCTGTAAAGCAATTATTCTTCAATTAGAAAATTAAAAATAAATTAAAATTAAAAAATTAAGTTCAAATTAAACCTTTGACATGACTATACAAAGCACACCCATATCTTTGCAGCTTAAATTTAAAGTAGTTAGTTATGTAGTTAGAATAGGAAAAAGGAGTCCAGAATGGTGGTGGCTAAAAGACAAAGAAGGGAAAAGCCCGTGAAAATAGAACAAAGGAAGGTCCAAGGACCAGAGTGAGAACCTCAGGTGAAACAAACATCCCTCCTGCCTAGCCCAATTTACATAAGGCAGGTTCATTGGGAGGAGAAAATAACATACAAAAAGAGGAGCCATATTTGAGCCTGGGGGGCCTCTCTTCTCTTCCTGTATTTTAGGTGGCCCCACCCTTACTCCTGGAGGATGTGTTTTCCTTTGCTTGCCAAAATATACTGAGCTGTAACAATAGTCTGTTCATTGCTTCAAATTTCTGCTGTGGTGAGACAGAACTGAGGAACTTACAAACTCCCCGGACAATTCACTTAGCTGTCATGTTGATAAATAGCTTGATGTTTAATTTGGGAAACTTTCCAGGAAAAAGATTAAGCACACAGTGAACTTCATTTGCTGGGAAAACACATGTTAATTTGGAGCATATCTTTCCTATAATCAACATAACTGATATGTCACAACCTTCCAGATACTTAACACATGCAGCAAGTGCTTTCTGTAACAATTTTATATGAAGCCCTGCTTTCTACTGTCTGGGTGTTTTTGTTTATATTAATATGTCTTAAGTAACTGAAATGGGTCAAAAATTATGTTTGATATCAATATTACCATAATAAAAAATTGGCACTTGCAATTATCTTCTCCAAAATTGTTCTAAAGTGAAATTAATAATGTGGATTAAAAACGAATCAAGATATAGAGGGAAAAATGCTTGAAAATTGGATGTTTGGTGTAATATAATAAGTTTTTCCTAAGCAATTTCCCTTAAAATGAAAATAAATTTTATAGCACAAGAAGCAGTTTAGCAAGAAATGTGTAATTTCTAAACAGTTCTAATCACTTATTTCTGAAACAGTGATTAATTTCTCAGTAATAAATTTCATGTAATATAAATATATTGTTTATTTTCAATTTGCCTTTCACATGAATTTTTTTCCTTAACCATATTTTTAATCTTCTTTTATTTATAAATTGTTTTATAATTTTTTACAATATTTGTGTCTTTAGATCAGATCAGATCAGATCAGTTGCTCAGTCGTGTCCGACTCTACACATAATCAATTTTAAAGACACTGCTTTTTAATAAATTGTTGTGCTTCTAATTTAGCAGAAGTTAATGAAATATTCTTACTTAAGTTCTCCTTATATATAAAATAAAATTACAGTGGATAATTATTTATATAAATTTCATTAAAACATGCTCTTTTAAAACTTGAAAACTACTTCATGGAGAAACACATTTTTTCAAAAATGTTCACTCATCCTTTGAACTGATTTGAATTCTTTCTTCAATTCTTTGGAAACAGCAATAATTTTTTTCTTGAAAATATCCAGTGAATAAAAGCTTCTTGCTTTTAGGGTAAATATCCTTGTGTTTTCTGACACCAAAAGCTTTGGAATTTCTTCGGTGCAGCAGATATTTATTCCCTTGAAACATTTGCTCCCCATCCATTTAGTGTCTAAATAGAAAATTCAAGACTCAGCCCCAATATTCCTGGGTGCCAAAGAGCCACTCAGTGTATAACAAAAAATATGTAAGTGATGCTTTCTACTCCAGCATCTCATCAGCAAACTGCTCAACAAGGTGGGGAGTAAGATATGTGTTTAAAGACTTTCAAAGAACAAGCCGAGTAGGTAAATACAATTATTAAAATTCTATGCAAAATCAGTTTGGAAAGGATGCATTCTGATATATTTCAAATTCACAAACTGAATCCTTTATTGTTTTATATGAAATCCATTGACCACAATAGTGATGATTTTGATAGTCTTTTCCATTCTGTTCTCTCTATTCTTTTGAGCTTGATTGATTTAATAACTGATTAATTGAAATTTTAAAGACACAAACTAACTTGTAAACTGGATAATTTTATCTACGTTTTGAAACCTAAAAATGGAAAAATACCTGGTTACTACTGATTATTGAAGACGTGACCATTAGCATAGCTGACATGAGTTTAATTTGAGCAAATTTCACTGGGCAATACATGTCCAATTTGAAAAAAAAAAAAAGAACTTGAAAAATATATTGTCATTGTTTAAAAATTGATTTAAAATGTATTTCATGAGCAATATTGTAAGAACATATTATAAATAAAGATTTTAAAATTTCAAGTAATTTGGGTTTATTTCTTATGTTTTTCTGAATTTTCTATGATTCATTTCTTATATTAAACATTATTGCCATAATAAAATAGAGATATCTGTGGTAAGTATATAAATAAGTGGTAGTAAGAAAGAACAGACTATTAGCTTTTAAATAATGAATGATATACACTTGTATATATAAGCACTTGATATATAAATGATATACATGATAAATAAATAATATATACTTGATATATAAAATACCATTTAATTCTAATTTCAGCAACATTTTAAGCTACTCTTTGTCCCTATGTTTAGAGATTATTGAATGGGTTAAAATACATGGTGAACCAATATATGGTTCTCAAATGAATACTTACATTTTTCTGTGGCTGTAACACTTAGGTTGTACCAAGCAATAGTCTCTCGATCAAGTGGGTTAGTTGTGAAGATTGTGCCATTGTCATCAACACTGAACATTTCACTTCTGGTAATAGAATATCTGCACACACAGACACAAATAATTCCTTTAATGTATTATTTTTTCTGTACAACTTTAAAGTGTATACTTTGTTCTTGTTAAGCAAAAAGATATCAAATCCACATTCTATGAGCTAGTATAATGCTGAAAATTTTCAAAAAGATAATTTCTACATTTACAATTCAACTCGATGGAAATTGAGGAAAAAAATCTGAAACAAATTCTAGTTTTCAAATAACGTGTCCTAAATCTGGACATGCCACTCATTCTCATTCGCAAGAGAGAATTTTAACAAAATTCTAAAAAATATCACACTAATTTGTAGGTTGGTGTTGGGGAAAATTAAAATAGAAACTACAGAGAATTAAGCTTTAAGGAAATTCCATTTTAGCGCTGCTGCTGTTGCTAAGTTGCTTCAGTCATGTCCTACTCTGTGTGACCCCATAGACGGCAGCCTACAGGCTCCCCCATCCCTGGGATTCTCCAGGCAAGAACATTGGAGTGGGCTGCCATTTCCTTCTCCAATGCAGGAAAGTGAAAAGTGAAAGTGAAGTCACTTAGTGAAAGTGAAGTCTGACTCTTAGTGACCCCATGGACCACAGCCTACCAGACTCCTCCATCCATTGGATTTTCTAGGCAAGAGTAGTGGAGTGGGGTGCTATTGCCTTCTCCAAGTTTTAGCTCTGCTCATTGTTAAATCTTTATAAGCAATTTGCTTACAAATCAACAAGTGGTCACATTTCCTACTTAAATATTTTTGACAAAATGAAACAGTTGTTGTTCAGTAGCTTAGTTGTGTTTGACTCTTTGTAACCCCATGGACTGCAGCATGCCAGGCTTTCCTGTCCTTCACCATTTCCCAGAGCTTGCTCAAACTCATGTTCACTAAATCGGTGATGCCAGTCAACCATTTTATCCTCTGTCATCCCCTTTTCCTCCTGCCTTCAATCTTTCCCAGCATAAGAATCTTTTCTAATGAGTCAGCTCTTTGCATCAGGTGGCCAAAGTATCGGAGCCTCAGTTTCAGCATCAGTCCTTCCAATAAATACTCAGGGTTGATTTCCCTTAGGATTGACTGGTTGGATCTACTTGCAGAAGGGACTCTCAACAGTCTTCTCCAACACCACAAAGAATCAGACACAACTGAGCAACTTTCACTTCACTTCACCATTTAAGAAATAAATGTGTAATATATATTAGAAAGAGCATGGACTAAAAAGCCTAAAATGTAAAGTTTAGATGTTCAGATTAATCTCTGGTTTGCTTCAAAATTCCTTTTTAAAGATTCTTCATTCAGCTAAAAGTGCTGAGTGAATAGAATGTGGTTGTGTTGCGTTTTCTCACTGCTAAGGGTTCCTTACAGAATGATATAAACAAATGATTTCTCCATGCATATATGGATGCCTTTATAGTCTGTTCTTAATCTTCATACACCTCTACAAAAGTACTATTCCCGTCTCCCAGAAGAAGAATTGAGACACATAAAAGCCAAGCCCATAAAAAAGGCTAAATCTTCCCAAGTAGGTGCAACTCCACCAGATCTTTCAAGGATGCTTTTAAGTATGCTTTTATGCACAAGTAATAAAGGATTTTTTTTTTAACTTTTTAAGTTTGTATTGGGGTATAGCCAATTAACAAAGAATGTTGTGATCATTTCAGGTGAAGAGGGAAACGACTCAGCCATATATATACATGTATCCTTGCTCCCCCAAACTCCCCTTCCATACAGGCTGTCATATAACATTGAGCAGTGTTCCCGGTGCTATGGGGCTTCCCTGGTGGCTCTGTCAGTAAAGAATCTGCCTCCAGTGCAGGAGACCTGGGTTCAATCCCTGGATTGGGAAGATTCCCTGGGTAAGGAAATGGCAACCCACTCCAGTGTTCTTGCCTGGAGAATCCCATGGACAGCAGTGCTATACAGTATCTCCTTGTTGGTTATCCATTTTAAATATAGCAGTGTGTACATGTCCATCCCAAACTCCCTAACTATCCCTTTCCTCCAGCTTTCTTCCCCCTGGGAACTACAAGTCTGTTCTCTAAGTCTGTGATTAGGTGAAAGGTGTTGAAAGACAGCTTATTCCACTGGTGAAAGAAATCCTTGTCACTCTTGAACGAAACACAAACCTGCTTCCAGCTAGTGAGCTAGACTCTTTCCCACAAACCTGATTACTCAGATTATTTATCTTTTGCTGTGAATGCAGGCAGTTTTTCTCTTTCAAGGAATTGGTCTGAATTCATAGACATAGAGTTATTCTTAGTATCTCCTTATAATACTGTTTAATGTCTACAGGTTCAATAATTGGATTCCCTCCTTCATTTCTGATAATGGTAATTTTTGCCTCTTCTTTTTTTCCCTTGGTAGTCAGGTTAGATGGATAACTTCTACAGGTGTTTTGGAAGAACCAGCTATCATTTCATTGTATATCTCTATTTTCAATTTCACTGCTTATACTCTAAAGTTTTTAATTTTCTTTCTTTTTTAATAACAGAAAAGATTTTAGTGCCATTCTCATATTTATAAAAATTATAAAATTTGACTCTAGGTTTAGTTAGAAAGGAAATTTTAACAATGTCCAAGGAATAAATCATCCACTGTAGTGGCAAAGAATTTATTCCCTCTGTCTGTCATCTAAATGCAGTAATATAAATAATGAGGATAAGATGAAAAACTTTAGGAAAATTTCTTGTGCAACTTCTTATAACTTTATGATGGGGTTTTTATTACAGATAATTCCGAGGTTCTAATCCCTAGCACACTAGACCCCTTAAAACAACTATTAATACATGTTTATGCCACCACCTTCCCTTATTCATCTATTTTCCATATTTATAGTCCAGAGAATTACACAGGCTTCCATATACTAAGATGCTGGGTATTGCTTTGCTCTTTGGAAGGGCTACTGATACAAAGAATAAGCTTCTTTAAATTTTTAAGACAGACGATGCTCCAGTTTCCCACTGTAATTCCTAATCACAAAATGCTGCCTTCTAACATGTAGAGTCCATGGGGTCGCAAAGAGTCGGGCATGACTGAGTGACTTCACACACACACACACACACACACACAACATATAGATATAGTTCCTATTTATTAGCAGTAAACTTAGTAATGAATATAAGTATATGTGTAGTATGTGTGTGTGTTTGTGTGTGTGTGTGTGTGAGTTGCTCAGTCGTGTCGGACTCTTTGTGACTCCATGGACTACAGCCCGCCAGACTCCTCTGTCCATGGGATTCTCCAGGCAAGAATACTGGAGTGTGTTACCATTCCCTTCTCTAGGGGATCTTCCCAACCCAGGGATCCAACCTGGGTCTGCTGCATCGCAGGCAGATTCTTTACTGTCTGAGCCACCAGGGAAGACTTGCAGCATATATGTGTGTGTGTGTATGTAATCAAAGCACAGTACATTGTTTAAATTTTAAATAGCATGTCTATTAACCTACTTGTTTTTCTGACAATAGTAAAGAACACATAACTTAATAAATACTTTAATGATTAAAGTTTTCATTATGCTATCATTTATAATGACAACAATTTAAATATCTAATCTCAGTTGTGTAAATAAGGCAATGAATGATGAATGCTTTATGAAAGTTGCTCAGTCCATGTCAAACTCTTTGCAACTCCATGGACTGTAGCCTGCCAGGCTCTTCTGGCCATGGAATTCTCCAGAAAAGAATATTGAAGTGGGTAGCTGTTCCCTTCTCCAGGGGATCTTCCTAACCCAGGGATTGAACCTAGGTCCCCCACATTGAGAGAGGATCTTTACTGTCTGAAACACCAGGAAAGCTCAAGATTACTAGAATGGGTAGCCTATCCCTTCTCCAGCAGATCTTCCTGACTTAGGAATCGAACCAGGGTCTCCTGCATTGCAGACAGATTCTTTACCAACTGAGCTATCAGAAGTAATGATGAGTAAAAACATAGCTGAAAATATGACATTTAAAAAAATACAAAAGCGTTAAAGTTGATGATTATATGCAAAATATTATGTAACATATATGAGAAAAATGTGACCACAGCCAAATATAGTAACAGCTTTTGCTTTTATCTTTAATAAGAACTGCTGCTGCTGCTGCTAAGTTGCTTCAGTCGTGTCCGACTCTGTGCGACCCCCTAGACGGCAGCCCACCAGGCTCCCCCGTCCCTGGGATTCTCCAGGCAAGAACACTGGAGTGGGTTGCCATTTCCTTCTCCAATGCATGAAAGTGAAAAGTGAAAGTGAAGTCGCTCAGTCGTGTCCGACTCTTAGCGACCCCATGGACTGGAGCCTACCAGGATCCTCCGTCCATGGGATTTTCTAGGCAAAAGTACTGGGGTGGGGTGCCATTGCCTTCCCCGTTAATAAAAACTACAAGGAGAATAAATTTTTTTTAAAAAAAGGCAGAAAGTATATTACCTGAATGTAACAAACTAATTTAATGGATGGTAAATGTAGTTTAATTGCAACAAAAAAAACTTATTTCTAACTGATTGGACACATTTTTATGCCTTTAATGATACCTTGTAAAAGCTTGGTTAACTTTTGAATATCATCCCCTGTTGGCTCAACTGGTAAAGAACAGCCCACCATGCGGAAGACCTGGGTTCAATCCCTGGGCTGGGAAGATCCCCTGGAGAAGGGAACAGCTACCCACTCCAGTATTCTGGCCTGGAGAATTCCATGGACTGTATATAAGTCCATGGGTTCACAAAGTGTCAGACACGACTCAGGGACTTTAACTTAATCAAATTGTATTTGTATGAACCACATTGTCATCAACTTTGTTTCTCCTTTGACTTGGCATAATCAAGGGTTTCTTTTCCCTAACATCCCTATCCCGATTAATAGAGTTGATTGCATCAAATTTTGGTGCACAACCTCTCTTGTCCATGTTTGTAAGAGCTTACTTCTTTGCATCTTAACCAATAGTGAGGTTTCTTGTTTTGATTTGTTTAAACTTTTGCAAATTTTATAAGTGACCATAGAGAGAAATATAGGTCTGGATATATCCTTGTTCCACTTATAAAAAAATTTACTTTCAAGCTAATCTGTGTTCCCTCATTTATCAATGCAAAGCTGGGCTTCCAGACATACCCAATAGGAGATTTCCTCTGATCAGGATCAGTGGCTGAGACCGTGCCTACAGAGGATCCATGAGGGCATTCTTCAAAGACTTCAAAGATGTAATATGGGAGGAGGAAAACAGGAGGCTCATCAACATCTTCCACCTGGATCTTGATGACAGTGGTGGAAGGTTCAGTGTGGTATTCCCTGAGTTGCTCATCAACTTGGGGGTTTTTAACTTTTGCTCTAATACGATAGTGGTTCTGGTCCTCAAAGTTCACTTTCTGCAAAGTAATACAGTGTACACAGAAAACCCAAGGAATTACTTAGGGGGAAAAAAAGGTTTTGTTGATAAATTAAGTCTCAGGTGCTTTCCGGTTAGGTTTTTACTATTTGTGTTCTTGGATCCCTATGAGATTGTCATTAAATACTTAGTAGTTGTGCAGAAAATCCCTATGTTATGTGTATTTTGTTATTTACAACTATTACAAAATATTTTTGGTTAATAACTAGTTTTTTTAGGATTAAAACTATACTTGTCTGAGTATAAATATCTTAGGGATTTGAGAATTAATTTCCTGTTATTTAAGATATTTTTGAAAAGTTTGTCCTCTGTTTCAAAATCTTTTTAAAAAACTCTCCTACAGTGTAATTCAAGGAGCTCTGTAATAACTCTCTCATCAGTTATATCTGAAATATATAGATAGAAATATAAAAAACTGAACTTTTTCTTAATTTTTTCAGAAGTATCTTGTACAAAACTGATAATTAGCTATTTTAAAATTATGCTTTGTAATTTATGATAAAATGTAGGCAATATATGTTAATATTCTAAAAAATGAAACATCTTAGAAGTTTTGTAAAAGCACACATATCTTTGCTTTTTTCTGTAAACTATAAATCACAAGATCTTAATTTAATTACTTAATTGAAACAAACACTAACTGGTTACACAAAATGATTATATGTATTTCTGATTTGATTTTTCATTATTATGCAAAGCAAAAAAATTAATGCATCTACCTTTTTTAGTATAATTATTCCTTCTTGGGTCTCATTATTGGTAATGACATCAAATGTTCTTGAATCATCTTCAATGCTGTAGTCCATTTCTGCATTCTCTCCTATGTCTCTATCATATGCCATGATTTTTCCTATAGATGTCCCAACAGGTGCAGATTCAGAGACAGTCAAGCGGTATAAACCTTCAAAAACAAAATTCAGGATATTTTGCACAGATAATTAACATAAAGAACTTCCAAATATAGCACCCTTCTTTTATTTAATGCACTGTCAGAAAAAAACATACCCACTTTCACTAATTGCTTATTCTAAATATACCTCTCTCTCTCTCTCCCTTTATATTTTGCAGTCTAAACATTTCCCTCATATCTTCTCTTTAAATATATCTTAGAAAGTTCTTTCACCACTACATATAAGTTCCAAATTTCTATACATATTTGTGTGTGTGTGTGCGCACACATGTGTGTGTTAGCTACAGAATTATGTCCAACTCTTTTTGACCCCATGGGCTATAGCCTGCCAGGCTCCTCTGTCTATGGGATTCTCCAGGGAAATTGATAGACATTTCCTTCTCCAGGGGATCTTCCTGACCTAAGGATGAAACCCTGGTTTCTTGCATTGCAGGCAGCTACTTTATTGTCTGAGCTAACAGGGAAGCCCATTCATACTCATACCTTCTCACTATTCATGGATTTATTTTCTGTTGTATCCTTCAACAGTGTCAAATTATATTTGATACAAAGTTTTTCAATATTACTCAGGCATTCTCTGATACCTAACATTACCAATAAATATAAGTATGAATTAAAGAAGGTAGCATCTAAAAGCAAATATTTGAGTTCTAAGTGCAGCAGTTTGATTTAAGAGATATGAACTTGGATTGCATTAATCATAGTTGAAATGAAACAGAAAGATGTGGAAGTATGCAGCCATAAAAAAGAATGAAATAAGAACATTTGTGGCAACATGGATGGACATATAGATCATTATACTAAGTATATTGGAAAGAGAAAGACAGATACCATAAGCTATAACTTATATGTGGAATCTAAAATATGACACAAATGAACTTATCTACAAAGCAAAAACAGACTTACTGATATGGACAACAGACTTGTGGTTGCCAAGTGGGATGGGGAGTGGGGGAAAAGATGGATTAGAAGTTCAGAACTAACACGTGAAAACTATTATACAGAGAATGGATAAACGAGTCCTACTGTAGAGCACAGGGAACTATATTCAATACTCTGTGATAAATAATAAAGGAAAAGAATATGAAAAAGAATGTATATATGTGCATAACTGAATCACTTTGCTGTAAAGTAGATATTTACACGGGGAAGGCAATGGCACCCCACCCCAGTACTCTTGCCTGGAAAATCCCATGGACAGAGGACCCTGGTGGGCCACAGTCCATGGGGTCGCTAAGAGTCAGACACGACTGAGCGACTTCACTATCACTTTTCTCTTTCATGCATTGGAGAAGGAAATGGCAACCCACTCCAGTGTTCTTGCCTAGAGAATCCCAGGGACGGGGGAGCCTGGTGGGCTGCCGTCTAGGGGGTCGCACAGAGTTGGACACGACTGAAGCGACTTAGCAGCAGCAGCAGCAGATATTTACACAGCATTGTAAATCAGTTATGAAAGTGAAAGTCACTAAGTCATGTCCAACTCTTTGCAACCCCATGGACTGTAACTCACCAGGCTCCTCTGTCCATGTAATTCTGCAGGCCAGAATACTGGAGTGGGTAGCCATTCCCTTGTCCAGAGGATTTTCCTAACTCAGGGATTGAATTCAGGTCTCCTGCTTTGCAAGCGAATTCTCTACTATCTGAGCCACCAGGGAAACCCAAAATATACATCAATAAAATAATCTTTAAAAAGAAATGATGTAGCTGCAATAGTTGGTTGGTTGTGAAAAACCATGCTGGCTTCAGATGACTCTATTCTTTTTATATAATGGCAGTTATATTTGAAATACATTGACACAAATAAAAATAAATAAGCTTCCTTTCTTTACTTTTCAGAAGTAACTTGCATAAAACTTATTAAAATTAGTCACTCATATATCATTTGTAATTTATGCTGAAATGTAAAAAATCATCAGGAATAACATCCTAAAGAATAAATCTTAGAATTAAAAAAAGGAGCACATTCAATATAATTTTTCTTTAAAGGGATTCTTGATTTCGTTAGAAGCACATAGCGAGTCACTACATAGACTGCCTTGTGAGATCTTTCTTTTTTTAAGCGGGAGAAATGTCACTTTAAAATTGGTAATATTTTACTGTTTTCAGGAACTAAGAGTTTAAGTGTGCTACCACGTATCTGTCATTGTGGGGAAGTTAAAAGAATCATTTATTCAATTGAACAAATTAAAAATTGCCAAAAAATTACTCTTGAAGAAACAGTGACACTATCCTAAATCTGAAAGCAGATGCTTTAATACATTGCCAAATCAAGACTTAGTCTATGCTGTTTCCCATACTTTCAAAAATCATTTGTTAGGGTAATTCTTACTTACTGTCTTTAAATATGGGTTTATTGTCATTGACATCAGAAAGTTTAATTAATACACTTGTTGTTCCAGACAGTGCTCCAGGCAGACCAATCATGTCTTTGGCTTGAATAATCACCCAGTACTCATCTTGCAGTTCTCTATCCATTTTAGAAGATATTCTTATTTTTCCTTTAAAAATGTAACAAACTACAATTATTATTTCATGATTAACCATGGCTTCTCCCTAGTTAATTTCTTAAGAATTCGAACATAAGATCATTTGTTTGACACATTTTGAATCATTACAACGTGCCAGATGCTGCCCTGGAGATAAAAATATGACAATAAACTAATCACCAACTCTGCCTAGAGTTTAGTCATCACAATACTAATAGTAGTATATCCTTAATAAAATACTATGTTAAGATAAACCACAGGGAGAGAAGAAGAAAGTCTTATTTTTCTCTTTTTTTTTTTGACCTGATACTAGGGTGCTACAATTATCTGTTCCCTTAAACTTGGAAGAAGTTGATTTACTATAGATACATGTGTAAATTAAAATGCTAAATTTATGCAAAAATACTGTGCACCTGTGATGTTAAAATCTATTTTGAGTTATAACATGTGAAGAAGGGCTGAGTTTTGATTCACAGTTACTCATAATCCACCAACAGAGATATTCAAACCCACACTAGACCATGAAATTGTTGTATTAAGTGTCCACTTTGTATAAAATTATTCAAAAAAAAAATAAAGTACCTTATGGAGTTTGAAAATTTTGGCTGAAGTACCAGATATGTTTAAATAAAATTCTAAAAGCATCATCTCAAAAAAAAAAAAAAAAAAAAAGTCAGTACAATAAATAATAGTATCAATAAATATTAAAAAAAAGTTATTCATCATTGAGGAAACCAAGGAGAAACTTAAGATGATGAATAGGAGGGCGAAATGCAATCCTAAAGATTGAGGAATACATAATACGAATATAAGAAAGGGAATGGATAATCTTCAACAACGTCTGGGCAAAGGTATTTATTAAAAACTATGATACCTGAACAAAAATAAAAGAAGGATAAATTGGACCACACTCTTATGATATTTTAACTGTAGACTGGTGTTTCACAATTATGTTCTAGTATATGTAATCAATATGAAAACCATCAGATCAGATCAGATCAGAACAGTCGCTCAGTCGTGTCCGACTCTTTGCGACCCCATGAACTGCAGCACGCCAGGCCTCCCTGTCCATCACCAGCTCCCAGAGGTCACTCAGACTTGCATCCATCGAGTCAGTGATGCTGTAAACATAGTATGTTGTAAACACAATGCCTTTTACATATTCGACCCTTCTCAACCAGGATCATGTAAAAGAATGAAAACCTAATGTCTTAAGGCATCCATTCATTGCATGTATTAAAATAACTTTAACTTGTACATTCAGGATAATAGAAACTAGGTATTATTCTGGGAGAATTAAGAATATAGTCACTCAAATCATACTTTTCAAAATCTGATTCTCACAAGAGACCTGATTGATAAAAGCTGAGACATTTAGTATTTGCTAAATGAATGAATCAATAAGAAATGCTTAAAGATCCAACACATGCTTTAATTGCTTAAAGTTTTTCATGTCATCGAGATGGATATAGTACTTGTCTCATTAACAACCATAGAATTTTACTCCTTTTGGCACTTGCCACATTTTTGGGTGGTTAGTTAGGTACTTCTTTTTTTTCATCTTTAGAGACTATAAGCTTCTTTATGTGTATTTAATCTTTGCTGTGACCAAAGACGGAGAAGGCAATGGCACCCCACTCCAGTACTCTTGCCTGGAAAATCCCATGGATGGAGGAGCCTGGTGGGCTGCAGTCCATGGGGTCGCTAAGAGTCGGACACGACTGAGCGACTTCACTTTCACTTTTTCGCTTTCCTGCATTGGAGAAGGAAATGGCAACCCACTCCAGTTTTCTTGCCTGGAGAATCCCAGGGGCAGGAGAGCCTGGTGGGCTGACGTCTATGGGGTCACGCGGAGTCGGACACGACTGAAGTGACTTAGCAGCAGCAGCAGTGACCAAAGAAATCATACTTGTTAAATGACCAATGTTATATAATTCTTATATGTTCAATAGATAGAGAAAAATTTTTATTTTATAAAGTATTCAATTGATTAACAGAAATTGAAGAAGCAAGGATAGAAAAATCAAATGCTATATTCATGTAAATCAAAAGTACATAAAATACAGAGCTATTATTTTTAAGTTCCCACACCCAGCCACCCACCTCACTCTGGCTGGGTGTACAGATGGAACTCCGTGATTTTAATTTGCATTACCATGATGACTAGTTTGCACAATTTTAATATGCTTGCAGGCTTTCTTTATATCAACTTTTTTGTCAGTTGTTTGTAAATGTCTCTTCCCCATATTTTTAAATTGTAATAATCCTTAGGTATGCTTTATAACCCATACACAAATCATTTGTGGTATGGATGTGAAAAATCTAATCTCCCATCCTTAGAAAAATCAGCTAAAAAACAAAAATAATTAAATGCTTAAGATTACATTACAACCTCCTTGTTTATGGAAACATTTGGTCCACTTTACAATACGTTTGTAGACAGGGAGTTTTTGCTCTGATGTTTGCCAACTTAGAATCATGTTGAATTGCACGTTATTTCATCCAGGAATACCTGTTGTTGGTTCAATGGAGAAATATGGTTGGCCTTGTAGTAAGCTGTACACAAGACGAGCATTATTGCCACTTGAAGGATCATCAGCATCACTTGCTGTCACCTGGATTACTAATGTTCCTGAAGAGAACATAAATAGTTACAAGAAATTAAGACTCTGGTCTTTTTGAAAAATTGATCCTAGTTCTCTAAGTTTCTTTCTTTAGCACGAAAGATGATGATATGCAACAAAAGACCTGCCCTCCTTTTCTGAATTATGAAACAAATATACTTTTGTTTAGACAGGAAAATATAACCTTATAAAAAATAGCCCTTATTCCCAAATACAGTATAGAATTTTAAATGTGTAGATCTAATGCAACCTACATATTAAATAACCCAGTAAAATATATAATTAAGGATTATTCAAAGATGTTTTATTAGTGGAGTAATCAAAGGAAGGGAGATTTAAAAGCAGTTTTTCTTCAAAAACCATATTGTAACCAGTGCTTCAAAAATTATAGAATTTTAAAATACTAATAAATGTTATTAAAATAATTGACATAGTGGCAAGCTGAAAATAAGCAGAATTATTTGGCTAATATAATTCCCTTCAACAAAATGCCTACTTTAATAAATTTTCTTTTAAAGTGCAATGTAAAAATCTACCAGCTTGATAAGGTAATCATTCTCAATCTAATTTAGTAACAATCAATAAAATTCATGGGAAATAAATACTTGTATGTTTAAAATCAATGGCTAAATTAAATATCTTTAATTGTGCTTTCTAATGATTTTTTGTAAATATGGAATCTAGCATTATGAGTCTTGTTAGAAACACACATTTTTGAAGCTCTATGTTCTGTGTTTTACCATGAAAACACTGATGTATAGAACAGTCTTTTGGACTCTGGGAACGGGAGAGGGTGAGATGATTTGGGAGAATAGCATTGAAATATGTATAATATCATATCTGAAACGAGTCACCAGTCCAGGTTCGATGCCTGATAATGGATGCCTGGGGCTGGTACACTGGGACGACCCAGAGGGATAGTATGGGGAGGGAGGAGGGAGGAGGGTTCAAGATGGGGAACACATGTATACTTGTGGTGGATTCATCTTGATGTATGGCAAAAGCAATACAATATTGTAAAGTTAAGCAAAATAAAATTTAAAAAAATGCAATCACATCAAAAAAAGATATAAAAAAGAAAATAATAAATGTAAAATAAATTAAGATGATTCAAATTTGTGGCAGAACTTTTAAAATAAATTTCATAAAGTCTTGCTTTATTCTTACTCATAATTTGTAAATATAAGCTATAAAAGTTAGAAGGACTTTAGGAATGGTCAATTCTAACATCATTCTAATTATCTGATTTTATTTTCTTCAGTTTCTGTCTTTCTTTTCTCCTGTATCAGTTTTATTGACATAACATTTCATTAAATACAGATTACTTAACTTTAAAACCTTTAAATACTTTCTAAATGTTTTTTCTAAAGATGTCAGTAGAGAGAAGTAAGCCTGTATATGTTCTTAAATGGTAATTTAAAAACTATAGAAATCTTCAAAAATAGTAAAGTAATATAAACAGTAATAATAAATAAGCATTGAAGCAATTAAAAATACAAATCATTTTATAATATTTTGTACATTTATATTTTCTGTGAGGAATTGTCATGTATAAAAGAAATTGTGCATTGACTCAAAGTTCAGTCGCTCAGTCGTGTCCGACTCTTTGAGACCCCATGGACTGCACTTCACCAGGCTTTCCTGTCCATCACCAACTCCCAGAGCCTACTCAAACTTATGCTCATTGCATCAGTGATACCATCCAACCGTCTCATCCTCTGTCATCCCCTTCTCCTCCTGCCCTCACTCTTCCCCAACACCAGGGTCTTTTCCAATAAGTTCATTCTTCGCATCAGGTGCCCAAAGTACTGGAGCTTCAGTTTCAGCATCAGTCCTTCCAATGAATATTCAAGACTGATTTCCTTTAGAATTGGATGGTTGGATCTCCTTGCTGTCCAAGGGACACTCAAGACTATTCTCCAACATCACAGTTCAAAACTATCACTTTTTTGGCACTCAGCTTTCTTTATAGTCCAACTCGCACATCCATACATAACCGCTGGAAAAACCATAGCTTTGACTTGACAGATGTTTGTTGGCAAAGTGAGGTCTCAGCTTTTTAATATGCTGTCTAGGTTGGTCATAACTTTTCTTCCAAGGAGCAAGTGTCTTTTAATTTCATGGCTGCAATCACCATCTACAGAGATTTTCAGTTCAGTTCAGTCTCTCAGTCGTGTCTGACTCTTTGCAACCCCATGAATTGCAGCACGCCAGGTCTCCCTGTCCATCACCAACTCCCGGAATTCACTCAGACTTTCATCCGTCGAGTCAGTGATGCCATCCAGCCATCTCATCTTCTGTCATCCCCTTCTCCTCTTGCCCTCAATCCCTCCCAGCATCAGAGTCGTTTCCAATGAGTCAACTCTTCTCATGAGGTGGCCAAAGTACTGGAGTTTCAGCTTTAGCATCATTCCTTCCAAAGAAATCCCAGGGCTGATCTCCTTCAGAATGGACTGGTTGGATCTCCTTGCAGTCCAAGGGACTCTCAAGAGTCTTCTCCAACACCACAGTTCAAAATCATCAATTTTTTGGTGCTCAGCCTTCTTCACAGTCCAACTCTCACATCCATACACGACCACAAGAAAAACTATAGCCTTGACTAGATGGACCTTTGTTGGCAAAGTAATGTCTCTGCTTTTCAATATGCTATCTAGGTTGATCATAACTTTTCTTCCAAGGAGTAAGCCATCTTTTAATTTCATGGCTGCAGTCACCATCTGCAGTGATTTTAGAGCCCAGAAAAATAAAGTCTGACACTGTTTCCACTGTTTCCCCATCTATTTCCCATAAAGTGATGGGACCAGATGCCATGATCTTCATTTTCTGAATGTTGAGCTTTAAGCCAACTTTTTTACTCTCCACTTTAATGTTCATCAAGAGGCTTTTTAACAGAAGCAGAAGATATTTAGCAGAAGCAGAAGATATTAAGAACAGGTGGAAAGAATACACAGAAGAACTGTACAAAAAAGGTCTTCATGACCAAAATAATTACGATGGAGTGATCACTCACCTAGAGCCAGACATGCTGGAATGTGAAGTCAAGTGAGCCTTAGAAAACATCACTACGAACAAGGCTAGTGGAGGTGATGGAACTGCATTTGAGCTATTTCAAATCCTGAAAGATGATGATGTGAAAGTGCTGCACGCAATAGGCCAGCAAATCTGGAAAACTCAGCAGTGGCCACAGGACTGGAAAAGGTCACTTTTCATTCCAATCCCAAAGAAAGGTAATGCCAAAGAATGCTTAAACTACTGCATAATTGCACTCATCTCACACGCTAGTAAAGTAATGCTCAAAATTCTCCAAGACAGGCTTCAGCAATATGTGAACCATGAACTTCCAGATGTTCAAGCTGGTTTTAGAAAAGGCAGAGGAACCAGAGATCAAATGGCCAACATCCGCTGGATCATGGAAAAAGCAAGAGAGTTCCAGAAAAACATCTATTTCTGCTTTATTGACTATACCAAAGCCTTTGACTGTGTGGATCACAATAAACTGTGGAAAATTCTGAAAGAGATGGAAATACCAGACCACTTGACCTGCCTCTTGAGAAATCTGTATGCAGGTCAGGAAGCAACAGTTAGAACTGGACATGGAACAACAGACTGGTTCCAAATAGGAAAAGGAGTTTGTCAAGGCTGTATATTGTCACCCTGCAGTGATTTTGGAGCCCCCCAAAATACAATTTGTTACTGTTTCCATTGTTTCCCCACCTGTTTGTCATGAAGTGATGGGACTGCATACCATGATCTTAGTTTTCTAAATGTTAAGTTTTAAGCCAACTTTTTCACCCTCCTCTTTCACTTTCAGCAAGAGGCTCTTTAGTTCTTCTTCACTTTCTTCCATAAGGGTGGTATCATGTGCATATGTGAGGTTATTGGTGCTTCTCCTGGCATTCTTGATTCTAGCTTGTGCTTCATTCAGTCCAGCATTTTGCATGATGTACTCTGCATATAAGTTAAGTAAGCAGGGGGAAAATATACAGCCTTGACGTACTTCTTTCCCTATTTGGAACCAGTCTGTTGTTCCATGTCCAGTTTTAACTGTTGCTTCTTGACCTGCATACAGATTTCTCAGAAGGCAGGTCAGGTGGTCTGGTATTCCCATCTCTTGAAGAATTTTCCATAGTTTGTTGTGATCCACACAGTCAAATATTTTGCTGTAGTCAATAAAGCAAAAGTAGATGTTTTTCTGGAACTCCCTTGCTTTTTAGATGATCCAGTTGGCAATTTGAAATCTGGTTCCACTGCCTTTTCTAAATCCAGCTTGAACATCTGGAAGCTCATGGCTCACATTCTGTTGTATCCTGGCTTGGAGAATTTTGAGCATTACTTTGCTAGTGATTGAGATGAGTGCAAATTTTGTAATGGTTTGAACATTCCTTGGCATTGCCTTTCTTTGGGATTGGAGTGAAAACTCACCTTTTCCAGTCCTGTGGCCTCTGGTACATTTTCCAAATTTGCTGGCATAATGAGTGCAGCATTTTCACAGCATCATCTTTCAGCATTTGAAATAGCTCAACTGGAATTCCACCACCTCCACTAGCTTTGTTCCTAGTGATGCTTCCTAAGGCCCACTTGACTTTGCATTCCAGGATGTCTGGCTCTAGTTGAGTAATCACACCATCTTGGTTATCTGGGTCATGAAGAGCTCACAGTTAGCAATGTTATACAATACACAGAATTTTGACAAAATCACCACGAGGGTAATGACGTGTCTTTCATGGAAACAATCAAGGCTTATTTAAAGTGTCCCTTTCCTTATAATACCAGTAAAGATAGATAGCAGACACTTGGTGGTTGAGTATCATGTTTAATTTGTATTAGTCAATCAGTGTATGAAGCATGGTATATGTCATATATATAATCTAACCTGTTTAGCCTCTATTTATTCATTTGATCAACATTTTAACGTACTCTCACTGAAACTGATAAGGTTGACTCTACAACATTAATAGGTCAAAAATTAAATTCTCTCTAAATTATATTAGAAATAAATATATTTCTAAAGAATAAATGACCTATATGTACATTAATGAAAGATATCTTATGTAGACTATTTTAACCTGAAGTATATCATCAGGATATCTTTCATCCACGTTTGCATCATTTGATCAGTTCCTCAGATTAACTGTGTTTTATCATATAGCCCCCATTCAGATTTAATCATGTCTTAAAAAGAACTGCATTCACTGCCCATATGTCTCACACATTTTGAAAAAAAATGGAAGTAAAACAATACATGTCTAAAAAATTCACTCTGGCTTATTGTAATGCAAGAATTAATATTTAAAAAAAATTAAAAATCAGTGAGAAATGCTTCTAGTACAAGTTGCAAATATATATATAGATTTGAGTAGGGTAGTCCTTGATAGAACTGGAGAGCTGATCACCGTGCTTCGAACCACTGTGACAACGCAGAATGATCATGAAAACTGTGTGCTAAGGGAAGGACCAATAACCCAAAACCTGTATATGTGTACACTGAATTCTCTCACCCTTAATTCCTATTATTCCATCTTATGACACTATCCTGTAATTAGAATTGGGTAACTTATGGTAACTCTTAAAAAATTAAATTGAATAACTTCTTGAAGTTCAATTAGCAAGGAATGTATACCAGAGAGAGGGAAAGCCTTCACTTGGTAACTGAAAGAGCTAAAGGTCACTGAATTTCTGAGTTGTCACCACAGCTTGATCACAGATGACCAAACTATTTGTAAATGCAAAGAGCCGATGAATGGACTCTTGAAGTCTAAAGAACTCTTAAATAGATTTTTATCTATCCTGTTATGCAATGAAAGTATAATTACAAAAAATCATTTTCTCAGATGTTAATAAGAGCAATTTCTCAGTTTACTTCTTCCTTTAATAATCTTACAACATAGCATGTAATATAATAACCTTATGTCTCACACATTGGCAGGAAGGTTCTTTACCACTAGTGCCATCTGGGAAGCACAGTTTATAACAACAAAATATGTAATATAATAAGTCTGCATTCTATCCATTTCATTGATATTTGATATTGTTTTCCTATATTATCCTTTAGAGATTTTCTCAAATATGCAAAATTTAAATCAACCTTGTTGTTCTGAATAGCCTCTTAATTTTAAAGGTAGTTTTTGCAAAGGACTTTACAAAAATAAAATTTAAGATGATATTTGACTTTGCCTACTTTATCAGACATATTGTCTTCAAAAACTTATTTTGTGTATGTAAACTTACATGTAAACTTCTACAAATGCTTGAAAAAAATTGCTCTTCTCTGCTGATTTTATTCAACCTCACAGCAGCTTCCATGCAGTTGGAGGATCTCTTCTTTTGCAACATCGATTCTCATGTCTTTCTTTTCTTACATGATTGTCTAATTCCACTGATTCTCCTTCACCAGTCAACTACTTTATATCTAGCAGTTCAGTCACCCTGTATCTTTTCCTTTTCCCTACCTACATTCTTTACCAAGGAGATCTTATCCATTGCCATGCCCTCTGCAGCTCTCCTCACTGTGCCATGGGAATTTTTTTCCCAGAACATGGGGCTGGCTTCTTTGGATCATTTTCTTTAAATATTACCTCCTAAATGACCCCACTTTGTCCAGTCAATTAGCCATCATCATATTTTACTCATACTGTGGCACCCCACTCCAGTAATCTTGCCTGGAAAATCCCATGGATGGAGCAGCCTGGTAGGCTGCAGTTTTGTGGGGTTGCCAAGAGTGGGACACGACTGAGTGGCTTCACTTTGACTTTTCACTTTCATGTGTTGGAGAAGGAAATGGCAACCCACTCCAGTGTTCTTGCCTGGAGAATCCCAGGGAAAGGGGAGCCTGGTGGGCTGCCATCTACGGGGTCACACAGAGTTGGACACGACTGAAGCGACTTAGCAGCAGCAGCAGCAACAGTTTAATAGCATGTATGCAGGTCAGGAAGCAACAGTTAGAACTGGTCATGGAACAACAGACTGGTTCCAAATAGGAAAAGGAGTACATCAAGGCTGTATATTGTCACCCTGTTTATTTAACTTATATGCAGAGTACATCATGAGAAATGCTGGACTGGAAGAAACACAAGTTGGAATCAAGATTGCTAGGAGAAATATCAATAACCTCAGATATGCAGAACACACCACCCTTATGGCAGAAAGTGAAGACAAACTAAAAAGCCTCTTAATGAAAGTGAAAGTGGAGAGTGAAAAGGTTGGCTTAAAGCTCAACATTCAGAAAACGAAGATCATGGCATCTGGTCCCATCACTATATGGGAAATAGATGGAGAAACAGTGGAAACAGTGTCAGACTTTATTTTTCTGGGCTCCAAAATCACTGCAGATGGTGACTGCAGCCATGAAATTAAAAGACGCTTACTCCTTGGAAGGAAAGTTATGACCAACCTAGATAGCATATTCAAAAGCAGAGACATTACTTTGCCAACCAAGGGTCATCTAGTCAGGGCTATAGTTTTTCCTGTGGTCATGTATGGATGTGAGAGCTGGACTGTGAAGAAGGCTGAGCGCCGAAGAACTGATGCTTTTGAACTGTGGTGTTGGAGAAGACTCTTGAGAGTCCCTTGGACTGCAAGGAGATCCAGCCAGTCCATTCTGAAGGAGATCAGCCCTGGGATTTCTTTGGAAGGAATGATGCTAAAGCTGAAACTCCAGTATTTTGGCCACCTCATGTGAAGAGTTGACTCATTGGAGAAGACTCTGATGCTGGGAGGGATTGTGGGCAGGAGGAGAAGGGGACAACAGAGGATGAGATGGCTGGATGGCATCACTGACTCGATGGATGTGAGTCTGAGTGAATTCCGGGAGTTGATGATGGACAGGGAGGCCTGGCGTGCTGCAGTTCATGGGGTCACAAAGAGATGGACATGACTGAGTGACTGATCTGATCTGAAGGTCAAATATTACCTGGCTTCTTTAAAATAGTTGCTTACAGTTTATACACTATAATTAAAATATAAGATCTTTTAACTAGCAATTACTTCATATGTTTCCTTTACAACCAAATCCCTAGTCTCACAAAAATTTCCTAGAATGTGTTAAATCTATAGCATATGTTTGTTGAAGAAGGAAAAGAAAAGAGCTAGGAGGAAAAGGAGGAGGAGGATGAGAAGGATGGAAGGATAAAAATAAATATATCACTGCCCTGGAAAATCCCATGGACTGAGGAGCCTGGTGGGGCTGCAGTCCATGGGATTGCTGAGTTGGACACGACTGAGTGACTTCCCTTTCGCTTTTCAGTTTCATGCATTGGAGAAGGAAATGGCAACCCACTCCAGTGTTCTTGCCTGGAGAATCCCACGGACGGGGGAGCCTGGTGGGCTGCCACCTATGGGGTTGCACAGAGTTGGACACGACTGAAGCAACTTAGCAACAGCAGTGATCAGACAGGACAATATTAATTCATCATTTATATCTATGGATAATTGGCCTTGATATATATTACACAGTTAAATTTGTTTATGCTGGTGTTAAAAATCTATGTTCTGAATACATGTAGAAATGGGTCTTTAAATTGCTAGTTGTTAAAGGGTGAAGAATCAGGAAAGTATATTATGGCATTTACATTTTTAGACATGCTGGATAATGAATCAAATGTTCAGATAAGGCAGTTTTAAAGCACCTTAGCATAATTTAAAAATCATTATTGAATCACAAATAAATTCAAGTTTCTCACAATTAAATACATTTTATGAAGTAAAATTTATATACTATTTTTTTGTTTTATTACAATTTTCTGACAAAGAAAGAGTGGATAAATTTTGTATGATTGTATGATAATTTTCCCTCCTATTGGAAACAAGTTTGATTTCCAAGGCAGTCAATTATTATATCTCATAGAAAGCATTTTCCTTTACAAGTATTTATACTTAAAGTATTTATTAAAGTGATACTGGGTTTGAAAAAGAAATTAAAAATGGATGTGGCTACACAGAGATCTTCAACTGTTTTGTTTTTAGTTTTCATGATCCCTTGTTTGGATGAATACAGATTTTTTGTCTTATAGAATGGTTTCTCTTATTTTTTAATGGAGATGATCTTATATGTTTTTTTGAGATTCAAAAGTATAGTTTATTTTGGAAAGTAAATTCTTATATTGAAGAAACTAATATGTGAACAAGTTAAATATTTTCATGTATCACTGAAACATGTTTAACCATTTTTTACTGAAGACTGAAATTATATTTTAACAAGACAAATTACCTAATAATAAATAGTATCATTGCTTATAAAATTTTAGTGTATAGTCAAATTTTTCAAATATTTTACTTAACAGATTTGCAGAAGGAAGTACTCAGGTAGAACTTTAAATAATTCATGTTCAAAACATATGCTTGAAATTTTAAATCTGTTTTCATTGTTAACAGATACATCTTTGATGTAAATTAATATGCAATACCTTCTGGAGACATCTCTGGTACAATGGCCTCATAAGGTTCATCTAGGAATTTTGGTTCATTGTCATTGATATCCGACACTCTGATGACAAACTCAGACTCAGGTTCCACAGCCCTTCCAGTAGTGGTGTCGATTACCTGGGCTCTGAGAGTGTAGAGGGACCGTTCCTCTCTATCAAGCTTCTTTACAGCATAAATGTCACCTGTTCTTTCATCAATAACAAAAATACTTTCAGCTCCAACTCCCAAAAGTTTGTACTGGAAAGAGTTGTTTCCATTGTCTAAATCAGATCTTAGCTGCAAGTGCAAAGAGAGATAATTTACTATCTAGATATGTTTAAATAGATATATTTTAACTGTTTCATTTTTATGTTTGTTAATTATTCTCCAAACTAATAATTTAATATAATTCCCATATTGTATTAAATGAGGTGAAATGTTAAATTTAAGATTAAAACCTATCACCAGGAAGATGACTCAAATTTCACTGTAAAGCAGTATACAAATTTTATTACTCTAAATAGATGATTCCAATTAGAAACTATAATGATTGAAAAACAAAGTCTCTTTTATACATTATGCACAACACAGTCGGTTCATGTTTACTCAGATGATTACATTTTTAGTCATTAAAACCATACTCTCAAATATTTATATTAGATCGGGATCTAGAGACAGTTAGAGAGATAATGACTTACATAAATTTAAATAGTGATGTTCTATCTCTAGGCTAAAAACACATAGAAGACATGGAAATATTAGTAAGAAAATTAAGGAGCATGTTGAGACTATGATAATAATCTCAATCATCCATAAAATCTGAAAATTGCTTTATATTAGTTTTTTCAATTAATCTTCATACTAATATTGTGAAATATATATTGTTGATTTAATAAATTCTTTGACTAGAGAAGAGAAGTGAGATTTAAAAATATAAAAACTTTCACAGAGTTGTATGGTTTGGGGGTCGAATTATGATTTGGACCAAAGCCCTGTTTGACCCCAGACCCTCACCTACACAGCCCCTCCCCTCTTACAAACCACTATATAACATGGTCTTTTAGTCCTCAAATTAACGCAAATTAGATCTAATTCTTTCTTTCCAATATAGTCCACTTAATTCTCAAATGTACTTATTCTTTGGCTCTCACTAAATAGCTTATTCATCATAGTGTTAATGGAATTTTGAATTTTATACAGTAAAAAGTGTTACGATATAGATAATACTACATGATTTTTCTTATCTAACTTATTTTACATTAAAGAAAAGAAGCATTAGAGAGTAACCTCCTAATTATCGTGAATCCATGATTTTCTTGATTCCTTATTCATATTCCAATTTATGAATGTGTGTGTGTGCTCAGTCATGTATGACTCCTTGTGACCTCATGGAATATAGCTCACCAGGTTCCTCTGTCCATTTTATTCCAGGCAAGAATACTGGTGTGTTCATGTTCTCTGTACATGGAATTTTCCAGGCAAGTATACTGGTGTGGTTTGCTATTTTCTCCTCCAGGGGATCTTCCTGACCCAGGGATCAAACTCATATCTACTGCATTGGCAGGTGGATTCTTTACCACTGTGCCAGATGGGGAGCACTTTTTATGAATATGCCCTTCTTCAAAGTAAGAGCTTCTCTAAAAATTTATATAGTTAACCAATAGACACAAGCTTAATTTCATAATTTTTCTGACAGCTCAAGGTACAATGTGTCATTTTTCTAGACTAATTAATATATTTTTCTATGTGGGGAGAATATCTCAAGATATCAAAATGAACAATTTAATATTATAATGCTGTCTTGAATCATTGTTTTACAATAAAAGAAACAAATTGGAAATAATGAAAAAAGAATTACAGCTTTTAAATTTTGAAAGTCCTTAATTATTCATAAAAGTGATGTCCACATGCCCTAATGATAAGAAATTAAGGAAAACAAATGTATTTTCTAAAATAAGTTTTGCAGAAATGAGAAAAACAAAAAAGTATACTAACGAAGGGGGGGAGAAGAATCATAACCCCTGGTTTCCAATATCATTTCAATATAGTATGAATATCAGGATGAAGGAAAGTCAGATTTAGTCATGAATAAATGCATTTCTAGTATATTCAGTTTAATTTTCATAGATCAGTGAGCTTAATCTTTTTAGGATTCAGACTTAATTAAAAAAACCATAATTTCAACATCTTCCTATTTATGTTACAAAATGGATGTTAAACACATTTCGGTTTCATTATTATGCATTTTCTATATTTCTATTCAAAACCATTTTTTCAATTATGTATTTACTATCAATTTTGCAAATCAATATGACTAAATCTTTACTTAATTGTGCTTCCAAATTTTAACTCCTTTTAACAAATTGATCAAAAAGAAAATGATTTTGGACATATCAGCTACATTGTCTTTTTACCAGCTCTGTCACTACAAGCATGTAAATATTCATGATTACTCTCTTTTAAACAGTTACCTGTATGCTGTTTAAGCCTAATGAGATTGTTTAGAGGAAAGATATCTGTTGGAATATTTTCATAAATATTTTTACAGAATTAAAAACAAAGCTAAAGGCTATATGAAAGAAGGAAATAAAAGTTATCTATAGTGAGCAGAAGCAAAAAAAAAAAAACAAGAAAATGTGAATTAATCACATCACTAGTCCTCATTCTGATTGCACTGATGCACTTCCCTTCGAGCCTTACCACTAAAAGTCAAAAAAGGCGTGAGAAATATTACTTATACCAGATACACACAAACACACATACACACACACACACCAATGACTGAAATTGGCCTAAAATCCTAACCAAGGTCATTGGTTGAATGTACTCATATATTTGGCTGATGGGCTAGATGAACTCGTGTGGAATCCAGACAACACACTAACACAGAAGTTCTCTTGAAAGAGCTAGAAGGAGGGAGTTAATGAATTTTGAGTGCTTCACCCTTTGGGCCCAATTAAATTTTAGTGCTAGTTAATTAGCGGTTAAACTTATTTGAGTTCATTCATCCAGAGAAAGAGCCTTACAGAGAAGAAGGACATGATATTATAATTACCTCTGTTTAAAGAAAATCAAATAAGAATAAAAACTGAAAACACGAATAGGAAATGTTTTGTGTCATTAAGGACATTCTCTTAAAATGTTTTTATAGAGAGAAGTGAAATAATTATTCATTTTACTTCAACTTCACTAATCAAATGAAGTGTGTAGGTTCTTGAAGCTACATGACTCTAAAAGGATCTGGTATTAATCTATTTCATTAAAAATTAATGAGGGGTAAATCAACACCCACTTAGCATAATGGAAAATTCAGCTAAATACTGTTGGTAAACATTACTGTTGCTTTGATCCATTACCAAAAATAACACCATCAGACTTCCAGATGTTGATAAATGCTGCATTTTCACATGAGAGACTAAAGTGAAATTTGAAAAGCAGAGCTTTCCCTCTTCTTCAAGTTTTGTGAATATTTCAGGTGTTTGCAAATATGAAACAATCAGTTATGCTGTTGTCTGAGCCTTTCTAATAGTTCCACTGAGAAAATGAAAAATTCATCAAATGCTGAAGCCCCTCAACTCATTCGATTAGATTTACAAGGTTATTTCCAGTAGCACTTTCAGAAAATCAGTACCTGGCCAATGTGATGTCTGGTCTTATTCATTTCCTCTGGTACAAAAAACTGGTTCCACATCCAGCCACGCCTGATTCTCAAATGAGATTCCGCTGGGTACCTCACCTCCTCTGTTTTAGAGTTTTCTGCTGCTATAGTGCAAGGCCATAGGAGAGGAATTCCCAACATAAAAGGCAGCAATAACCAACAATTCATTTTGCTCTGGATTCCAACTGGTACTCTTCAGGGGAAACAATGTGATGCAAACAAAACTCTTAAGCTCTCTTATAATATTTTTAACTCTTACGTATCTTCCATATTCCTAGAGAACAGAATAAAACAATATTTTGACATTAAAAAAATAACACTTTGACTGTGGGAGAAAGTGAGGGTGGGATGATGTGAGAGAATAGCATTGAAACATGTATATTATCATATGTGAAACAGATCGCCAATCCAGGTTCGATGCATGAGGCAGGGCGCTCAGGGCTGATGCGCTGGGTTGACCCTGAGGGATGGGATGGGGAGGGAGTTGGGAGGGCGGTTCAGGATGGGGAACACGTGCACACCCATGGCTGATTCATATCAATGTGTGGCAAAAACTACTACAATATTGTAAAGTAATTAGCTTCCAATTAAAATAAATAAATTAAAACATAAATAAATAAATTCTCCTGCTGCTGCCGCTGCTGCTAAGTCGCTTCAGTCGTGTCCAACTCTGTGCGACCCCATAGACGGCAGCCCACCAGGCTCCCCCGTCCCTGGGATTCTCCAGGCAAGAACACTGGAGTGGGTAGCCATTTCCTTCTCCAATGCAAGAAAGTGAAAAGTGAAAGGGAAGTCGCTCAGTCATGTCCAGACCCTCAGCGACCCCATGGACTGCAGCCTTCCAGGTTCCTCCGTCCATGGGATTTTCCAGGCAAGAGTACTGGAGTGGGGTGCCACTGCCTTCTCCGAAATTCTCCTGAATCACCTACAAACAAACACTTTCTCACAGAATTATTGAAGGCAGGATAAAACTTTTGCATCTGTAAAAATGGGACAAAATATGAATTTATTTTCCAGGTAAGCTAGTTAATCATATTTTGTAGAAATAATTTGAATGGAACAATTACAAATTTCTGCTTAGTTATTGCCATAAATCTGCCTGAAGGTGGAAAAGTTGCCCTACCAATCTCCTTGACTGATAACTGGCACTGATACATTTTTAAAAGTTTAACTCGCTTACTTCTTTCTATTTCAGTAAAACTCAAACTCCATTAAATCAACTATCAAACCAGGTGAAATGTGACATTTCTCTTTTTCAATAGAAATGTTTTCTCATTCAGTTTCTCAAATTATGATTCTTTACATAGCTAATTAAATAGAAAAAAAAAAAGAAAATTCAGCTTAAGACCTGGGGGACTTAAAATTTTATACTGATTCATAATATTGATGTTATGAAATACTTTGTGAATAGAAACTCTAAGATATTTTTTATAATGCAAATATATACCAAAGAAATGTTTTTCATCTTAAAAAAGAAACAAAACCATTTATAGAAAATAAAATAAAACTTACAGTGCTTGGGTAACATGGCTGAATGTTTATAATAAGTAAAATGGAGATGAAAGCTATCTTTCAGTATTTAAATAGAAGGTGAGGGTGGGATGATTTGAGAGAATAGCATTGAAACATGTATATTATTATATGTGAAACAGATCACCAGTCCAGGTTTGATGCATGAGACAGGTGCTCGGGGAGGGTGCATTGGGATGACCCAGAAGGATGGGATGGAGAGGGAGAGAGGAGGGGGTTCAGGATGGTAAACACGTGTACACTCATGGCTGATTCATGTCTGC
Organism: Tragelaphus eurycerus; assembly: GCA_935064755.1. Classification (NCBI taxonomy): domain Eukaryota; kingdom Metazoa; phylum Chordata; class Mammalia; order Artiodactyla; family Bovidae; genus Tragelaphus; species Tragelaphus eurycerus. The sequence continues at coordinate 1,442,522 of CAKXYN010000074.1, forward strand.
TGCTGCTACTGCTGCTAAGTCGCTTCAGTCATGTTCAACTCTGTGCAACCCCATAGACAGCAGCCCACTAGGCTCCCCCGTCCCTGGGATTCTCCAGGCAAGAACACTGGAGTGGGTTGCCATTTCCTTCTCCAGTGATTCATGTCACTGGACAAGGCAAAAACCAATAAATATTGTAAAGTAATTAGCCAATGGCAAAAACCAATAAATATTGTAAAGTAATTAGCTAATATGGCAAAAACCCAATAAATACTGTAAAGTAATTAGCCTGCAACTAAAATAAATAAATTAAAAAAATAAAAATGAATTAAAAAAATTAAGACACACACACACACACAAAACAAGCTAGAGAATTTTCCATTTAGAACTTTCCATTTACCTGCTACTGTTCAATGGCACCCCACCCCAGTACTTTTGCCTGGAAAATTCCATGGACGGAGGATCCTGGTAGGCTCTTGTCCATGGGGTCACTAAGAGTTGGACGTGACTGAGCGACATCACTTTCACTTTTCACTTTCACGCATTGGAGAAGGAAATGGCAACCCACTCCAGTATTCTTGCCTGGAGAATCCCAAGGACGGGGGAGCCTGGTGAGCTTCCGTCTATGGGGTCGCACAGAGTCGGACACGACTGAAGCGACTTAGCAGCAGCAGCAGCAGTTCATACCAACTCTCCATGACATGATTGGTAATTCTCACCTTTAAATGAAACAGAATAACTTTGCATTTCCCATATTTACATAGTCTCCATATAACCAAATTGGATTTGTTTGGGATTCAGTTCAGTTCAGTTCAGATTAGTCGCTCAGTCGTGTCCAACTCTTTGTGACCCCATGAATCACAGCATGCCAGGCCTCCCTGTCCATCACCAACTCCCGGAGTTCACTCAAACTTACATCCGTCAAGTCAGTGATGCCATCCAGCCATCTCATCCTCTGTCATCCCCTTCTCCTCCTGCCCCCAATCCCTCCCAGCATCAGGGTCTTTTCCAATGAGTCAACTCTTCGCGTGAGGTGGCTGAAGTACTGGAGTTTCAGCTTTAGCATCATTCCTTCCAAAGAAATCCCAGGGCTGATCTCCTTTAGAATGGACTAGTTGGATCTCCTTGCAGTCCAAGGGACTTTCAAGAGTCTTCTCCAACACCACAGTTCAAAAGCATCAATTCTTTGTCCCTCAGCTTTCTTCACAGTTCAGTTCTCACATCCATACATGACCACAGGAAAAACCATAGCCTTGACTAGATGGACCTTTGTTGGCAAAGTAATGTCTCTGCTTTTGAATATGCTATCTAGATTGGTCATAACTTTTCTTACAAGGAGTAAGTGTCTTTTAATTTCATGGCTGCAGTCACCATCTGCGGTGATTTTGGAGCCCAGAAAAATAAATTCTGACACTGTTTCCACTGTTTCCCCATCTATTTCCTATGAAGTGATGGGACCAGATGCCATGATCTTCGTTCTGAATGTTGAGCTTTAAGCCAAACTCCTCTCCTCTTCACTTTCAAAGAGGCTTTTAGTTTGTCTTCACTTTCTGATAAGGGGGTGTCATCTGTATATGAGTTTATTGATATTCTCAGCAATCTTGATTCCAACTTGTGCTTCTTCCAGTCCAGCGTTTCTCATGATGTACTCTGCATAGAAGTTCAATAAGCAGGATGACAATATAGAGCCTAAGCATACTCAAGGCTCCCCCAACCTATTTGGAACCAGTCTGTTTTTTGGGATTAAGGAAGAAAATCCCTGGAGAAGGAAATGGCAACCCACCCAGTATTGTTGCCTGGAGAATCACATGGAGAAGGAGAGTGGGCTACAGTCCACAGGGACAAAGAATTGGAACGACTGAGTGACCTTTCACTTTCAAGGCAGAAGATATTTTGTCAGATAACAATGCAAATCAACAGAAAAGTAAGAACTTTTTCAGTTTAGAGTTTTCAATGACTTTGTTTGAATTTTCTCCATATATCTGTGATTGTCCCTGACAGATTTCTTAGGTCTTTGACTCTTGTTAGTAAGAGTTGTTAGAAAGCATCATTAACGAACAAAGCATAGTGTTGGTGATGGAATTCCAGTGGTTCCTCTCTAATTCCTTCGAAAGATGATTCTTTGTTATAAGTTTACTTAATGAAAATCCATAAAAATTCACCTGAAATAAAAATTAAAGATTAATTTTACCCTTATGTTCAATATTTGAAATTTTAATTATGTCTGTTGCTTAGAAATTGATAAAACACATATTTCTGATAGCAATGAACAATGAAAACATTTGGAACAAGTACAGTTTTCTTTAAAGATACTGTTTAAATTTGGAAAACTATCACTCAGTGATATGTAGTTCACTTAAATGTCAGGTAAATACCCTCAAAGTTAAATTTATATTATGATATTTTCATACATTTAAGCATAGAATAGTATAAACTTCGCCATCATTTAGGTTCAGAATTTTTAGAAAAGTCTGCTTAATCTGTATATATGCCTATTTCCTGACATTAAAAACAATTTGAAATGTCCTATCATTTTAATGATTCATTACACACACAAGAGAGTTGGGCACACATGCATATATATATCTATATCTGTGTGTGTGTGTGTGTGTGTGTATTGTGTGAAGTACCCTTTTAAAAATCAAAATTGACTACTAAGTTTAAGATGTCTGTAAATACGATCAACTATTGAAATGATATTCAAAATTATTTAAACATCTTTGAGTCAAGATTCAGCTATTTCCATACCATGTAGTTTGTTGAGACATTTGTTAAATCTCCCTTAATCCACAAGTCTCATCACTCTAAATTTAGCTTTTCTTTCCATTTATGTGTTGAGAAAAGTAATTGATCCTATGGATTTTCCCACATTATGGATTTTTCTGACTGCATCCCCACAGTGTGGTTTAATATATTTCTTTATTTACTTTAAATTAGTAGAATCTTGATTAGATGCAATTTTACATATTTGTCAACAATACTTATAACTGATACTCTACATTTCATATTGCTTTATATTTGAAGGCAAAATTTTCTTACTTTTGTCACATTTTATTTGCAGTCTTGATGTGTTCTTGTTCCTAAGTTTTATTATTAGCTTCATGTACTGGCACTTGAATCATTTATTATGAATTTCCTCATCACTCTTTCTTTTAAAGTTTGCCAGTTATTGATGATAACTGTCTAAATCTAATATTTTAGTGATCACATAATGAAACACAACAAAGAAATAAAAAAAAATGGAAACTCCTAGAACTGAATGATATAATATTTAAAATCAAAATGATTATATCAAAAGATCGAACATTATAGAAGAAAATAACATTGATTTTAAAGATTATTTTTTAAATTATTCAAATTAAAGTAGAGAGATAATAGCAGCAGAAGAAGAAATGATTTTTAACAATAAAGAGAATTTCAATAACTATGGAACAATTTCAAGTAGTATAACATCTATATAATTGGAGTCCAAAAGAGAAAGGAGAGAAAATAATAATAACCAATGGTTTTTCAAGTGTGCAGAACAATATCACACTTAAAAAGACACTCAACAAACGAGAGAAAAATCAAGCAAAATCATGTCATTGTAAAATTACTAAAAATAAAATGTAAAGATAAAAAGGGAAACAATGAGAATGTCCATTAAATGCTCATCAGAAATAACTGATGAAAAGAGAGTGTCACATATAAAGTTCGGAGAGAAAACCTTTCAACCTATAATTATATATCCTTCAAAATCAGGGTAATATAAAACACATTAGAACTAATCAACAGCACAACTGCACTGTAAAACTATTAACTGGAAACTCTTCAGAATGAAGGACATGTGGACCAACATAAAATAACGAATTAGAAGGAAATATTAAATATGTATAGTAAACATAAAAGGCTATTTTGTATTTTTATTAATACTTTAAAAATATCTACCATTTATAAATTAATAACAATATTACAGGGTATATAACATGTAGAATAAAATCAATGCTGTTAATGATGAAAATAAAGGGATGTGGGAAATTACACTATCTATTATTCAACTTCTTACATTATAGATAAAGCGATGTAGCAATTGCTCAAGTAGGCTGCTATGAGAAATGATGGATTCACACCAAATTCACCAGAGCAATCACTAAAAATAAACAAAATGCCATATCATGTGACCAAGAAAGGGAAAGTAAGATTCTATAAATTTTTTATTAGTACAATAATAAACAAGAGAATGAGGGAGAAGAAGTAAACTCAAGATTGTAGAGCAAATTCAACCAAATAAGTCACCAGAATAAAATGAGATTAATAAAACACTACAAATAACAAGCAGTGTTTGTCAGTTTTGAATTTAAAAACTTACCCACCCAACAATGTACTAAACAAATCATGTAATTATAAATACACAGATAGGTTGTAAGGACAAGGAGGAGAAAAATGTACCATAAAATAATAATCGTAAGTTAGCTGAAATGATGTATCAGAATCTCAGAAACAAGACCTCAAGATAAGTGGTATATCATCTGACATAACAAGAGCATTTATAAAGATTATAAAAGGAAATTTATCAAATAGGCCTAACATTCCAGAACATAAGTGAATTTAATATCAGAGCTTTGGAATACATGAAGCAAATATCAATAGAACTAAGGAGAAATAAATAGTTATAATTGTGAAGTAGTTAACACTGGCCTCCTCTATTGAAATGCGAATTGAACAATAAAAATCCCTGAAAATTAAAAAAAAAAAAAAGTTAAAAGCACAATCAATCAACATAAAATAATTAAGACTATAGATTGCAGTACCAAATGGGATATAGTTTTCATGCACTGCTGGTGAGAATGGAAGCTGGTGCAACTGGTGTAGAAAACAGGGCAAAAGAGACACTGATGTATAGAACAGTCTTTTGGACTCTGTGGGAGAGGGAGAGGGTGGGATGATTTGGGAGAATGGCATTGAAATATGTATAATATCATATATTAAATGAATCGCCAGTCCAGGTTCCACATACGATACTGGATGCTTGGGGCTGGTGCACTGGGAAGACCCAGAGGGATGGTATGGGGAGGGAGGAGGGAGGAGGGTTCAGGATGGGGAACACATGTATACCTGTGGCAGATTCATTTTGATATATGGCAAAACCAATACAATATTGTCAAGTTAAATAAAATAAAATTAAAAAATAATAATAATTTAAAAATTTTAAAAATAAAAAAGTTAAAAACTTAAATATACACCAGCTATATGACCCAGCCATTCTATTCTCAGATTCATTCCCCAGATGAATAAAATTACACATCCATGCAGAGATATTAATCAGAATATTTAAAGCAGCTTTACTTAAAATAGCCCAACTGACTACAAATCAAATGCCTAGCAACAATTCAATCAGTATTAAGTGTGGTACAGCCATGGGTTGTAATCGTGCTCAGTAGTAAAAATAAATGAACTACTGATGCACAAAGTAACATCCCCAATAGTTATTGTGAATAAAGAAGCTTGACAGAAGACAATTCAGATTGCATGTTTCCATCTGTATATAATTTCAGAAGATTCAAACCTACTACAATGACAGAAAACAGGTAAGTTCTTAAGAGATCATGGAGCTGGAGGAGGAGAAGAAGGAGGGAATAACAAGGGTCTTAGGAGAAAATCGAGAGGTGATGGCTTTGTTCATCATCTGACTGTGATGATGGTCTCGCAGAAGTATAAATATGCCAAAGAAACCCACATCAATTTGAATATGTGTGGTTTGTTCTGTCAGTTATCCCTTATTGAAAGTGAAAGTGAAAGTGAAACTGCTCAGTCGTGTCCGAGTCTTTGCGACCCCACTGAGGGTAGCCTACCAGGCTCTGCGGTCCATGGGATTTTCCAGGCAAGAATACTGGAGTGGGCTGCCATTTCCTTCTCCAGGGGATCTTTATTACTGCTGCTAACAAAATCTGATTTCAGTGCTACTCTCTCAAATCTTCCTACCTTTTCCTCCCGACCATTGCATCCAAAAGTCTGTCCTTTTGCATTGAAATATATGCATTACCACATGTAAAGTGCCAGTGGGAATTTGTTATATGAGGCAGGGAACCTAAAGCCTGTGTGCTCTGTTATAATGTAGAGGAATGGGATTGGAGAGGCGTCAACATGTTTGACAAAAAAAGTGTGGGGTTTTAAAGAAGATATTGTGCTAGGTTTAAGATACAAGAACAAGTATAAAGTGAGGATATTGTCTAGATCTTGATTTGTATAAACACATTCTTATCCTTACATTTTTATGAATCTGTAAAATTTAATATGAATTGGTTATTAGGTGATAAGTAAAAATATTGCTAATTTTGCTAGTTGTTGTTTTCCTGGTCAACAACTGATAATTTTTGGTCCTCCTGATTATTAATATTCTTGAAATTGGTTAATGAGTATTTGCACTGCATTTTTAACTGTATTTAAAACATATTTTCAACAATAAAAATAACAATGATTTATTTTATATTTGTAAAATCAATATGACGCACAGAAAGTATTAAATATTTTAGTACCAGCAGTTGATGAAAATATACAAAAAACAGAACTCCACAATAAGTTAATGAAGTTAAAAATTTGGGCAACCATTGAATGGGCATACCAGATAGCTCAAGGTAAAGAATTCACCTGCAGTGCAGGAGACACAGAAGACTCTGGTTTGATCTCTTCATTGGGAAGATTTCCTGGAGAGGGAAATGGCAACCTTCTCCAATATTCTTGCCTGGAAAATTCCATGGACAGAGGATCCTGGAAGACTACAGTCCACAGGGTCATGAAGAATTGGACACAATTTCTTTGGAAGGAATGATGCTAAAGCTGAAACGCCAGTACTTTGGCCACCTCATGCGAAGAGTTGACTCATTGGAAAAGACTCTGATGCTGGGAGGATTGGGGGCAGGAGGAGAAGGGGACGACAGGATGAGATGGCTGGATGGCATCACTGACTCGATGGACGTGAGTCTGAGTGAACTCCGGGATTTGGTGATGGACAGGGAGGCCTGGCGTGCTGCGATTCATGGGGTCGCAAAGAGTCGGACACGACTGAGTGACTGAACTGAACTGAGCACATACATGGACACAGTGGAGATAATTTGTCCAAATTTAGTATATATTTAAAAGCTAGTTTAATCTATAAACTAACAGCTATTTTCTTTACCACTTTATACCTCAAAAATTTTTTTTAATTTGTCCACTTAGAGGCAAATATAAAGCTGAATTATGTAGGAAAAAATGTATAAAAAATTGAAGTTCAAATTAAGGGACTGTATGCTATCAAATGCTTCAAAATTATAAGATGATACATTATAAATTATTCTTATAAATTGGCTTCTAAACTAAGTCTAGGAAAAGAAAAATAATATACAGAATTTATTATGATAGTTAAGATGATAGGAGAAAGAGAAACTGGTTTAACATTTGAAGTTTAGAAATATCTGTGGCATTTTTCTCCTCTGATACAACCTAAAGCTATCAAAACATACTACCCATTAAACTTGAATGATTTGTTCTACCTTATGTTATTTTTTTCAGCTTAAGTGTATGACTGAAATATTTAAAAGTTATCACTATTCCATGCATCTGTATCATAACAAAATAGGAATACAATACCCTGTCGTTTGAAACTCAGTATTAAAAATGGAATGAAATGGTGGCAGTAAGCATATTTGAATGATGAACTATTGTGGCTTTGTTTGCTATCTTCCATATTCCAAACTTTCTATAGTGGTCATACGTTTCAGGGGAAGGGAAAAATTGTTGCAAATAATGGTCCTTTTTTGATTGAAGAGTGTTGGCAGCTGTCAGCGGTGTCAGACTGAGAGATACCCAGAGCTGAGTTCAGGCTAATAAGGAAAACTGTTATCAATTAATATGTCTGAAATGGGCCCTAGAGAAATAACCAGTGACATTTCTGACCTACGTGGGCAATCCTGGTTTTATTTTCCAATCAAGTGAATACAGGGACATGAATCTGTATAATATTTCTTTCTTTGTTAAATTTTTATTTTTGATTGGAGGATAACTGCTTTACAGTGTTGTGTTGGTTTCAGCTATACAACAAAATGTATCAGCTATAAGTATACATATACTTACATCTATCCCCCCTTGTATACAGTATATACATACAGTATATATTATATGCATATAATTATTATATTTATATACTAATATACATATTAGTATAATTATACTATATACAGTATAAATACTGTATATATTATACACTATATACATATACTTATATTATCCCCCCATGCATAATATGTCAATATAGGGAAAAACATGTCATTACTCTGAATCATGTTAGCTTGTTTGGATTTAATAGCAGTGCCAGTATCTAGATATATGTATAAATATTAAATAAAATGTAGAGTATTGCATATTTATCAAAATATATAATATATTAAAATAAGGTGGCATTGATATTAACACAATATTACCTAATAAAGTTATTAATATTTGAATAACATTATAAGCATCAATATAATATATCCAAGTAGAATCACATGATTTTAATATAGAAAAGTGTATTTCATATAATATATTATACTCACATATGAAGGGATGTCTATTGAGAAATTTTAAGTGATCTACGTAATAGCAAATAGAGGTAGGATTGTATATCTAATTTTAAGGTCATAGAGTCTACAATATACTTTGCATTTTCCTGAATAGAAGAAAAGAAATGCATAGATTTCTAGCATTGTGTATGACATCTGTCTTGGATAGTTCATGTTATTAAAGCTGAATAAAGTTCTTTAAATTGCATTTTAACTTTTGGACCCGTCTTGAAACTAGACATAATAAAATGTTTTCTATTATCTCCTTTTAGACCATCATTTTCCCTCTTACTCTAAAGATTCTTGAGGTCACAAAGCAAAGAAAGAATAAGTCAGAATGATGGATTTGGTGGCTGTGTGGGGGAAGATAAAAGTTGGAGCTGGGGAAGTGTGGATCAGATAAATATAGAAACTTAATCCTATTTGTGATCTCTTAAAAATCAAGGGAAACTTGGCAGTCTCTAACAGTGACATTATAAATAAAGACTTTTAAATGGCTTTCACAGAACTGCTAATAGGAATATAATAAGAAATGAGTGGATATAGCTTGCAGATATAAGTGAGAAGGAAGACAATTTTTGAACCAAAAATTATAATTAAGCAAGTGTTAACTCTTTCTTAAGAGAGTTAGAATGTAAAAGATCTTTTTCTTTGTTCTGTTTATGAATTCTCATTAGACTTATATTTTACTTATTTACTGTGGAATTGAGAATGTATGTTACAGAGGAAGCAATGTAGTGGCCGAAATCACCTAGGCCCTCTTTGACATTATAGCCTTCTCCAACACTGCTTGTGCGGTGTCCTAAAATGTAGAGTCAATCCATTTCCTGGTCTGGCTGTTGTGAACTCTGTTTTGGAGCAGCAGGGAGGAGAGTCCATGGGGTCACAAAGAGTCAGACACAGCTGAGTGACTTTCACTGACTTTCAGGGATGGCTGGGTGGATTAGTGAGCCCCATGTGGAGGCTGTGCATTGATAAGATTGAAAATGCCCATGCAAAATATTCCACAATGGGCAGATACATACAGATTTCAGTTGATGAAATACACATTGGCAAAATCTCATTTAAAAAAAATCTGGTATCCCACCTTTTATTTCCCTTCCACAAGCTACCAAAATGGGATTCATTCTTATAACTTCAAGGCTAAATCTTGGTGTATAACTCTCTGCTGAAGATTCTCCTGAACTCCTTTTGGACTATATTCCTCACTACATGTTGCCAATGCAATTAATATGTACAAAACTTAACTATGTCTTTACGAGTTTTGTAATCTAATTTTAATTTAGCCATTGCAGGTCCACTGGCTGTTTCTCATATGTATTTTCTTGTGTGACTACTGTCAAAAAACTTTATTTTCTGAGAATTTTTTTCATATAACATTCTTATGAAAACATGTAATATAGATGAATAAAACAGTGTTCTATTTCTAATACCTAAAAGATATTCTAATACAGTATTTTGGAATATAAACTCATATATTTTTCTCTATATTTTTCTATCATTGTGTAATTTCAAAACACTGGAAAAATCCCTGAATACCTTGTATCTAATTATTTGGAGAAGATATAAAAAATTTCTCTCATAGATGACAAAGAAACAAGTGAATAAAAAGTAAGTTTCAAAATTCATGTTGGTGGTGGTTTAGTTGCTAAGTTGTGTCTAACTTTTGTGAGGTCATGAACGGTAGCCTGCCAGGCTCCTCTGTCCATGGGATTCTCTAGGCAAGAACGCTGGAGTGGGTTGCCATTCCCTTCTCCAGGGGATCTTCCCAACCCAGGAATCAAACCCAGGTCTCCTGCATTTCAGGCAGATTCTTTACCAACTGAGCTACCAGGAAAGCCTGAAATTCATGTTAACATAATGCTATTCAGCTACTAAATCTTATGCTGTAAAGGCACTTAATGAAATGAAAATATGGTGCAACACTTTGCTAGGTGAAAGAAAGAAATTACGTAGAAAATGATTTCATTAATTTGGCCATAATTGTAGACAAATTCAGAGAAGAAAGCCTGGAAGACTATGCCCTCAGATGCAAATAGAAATCATCTCTGAATTGAGGAATTATAAATGGAGTAAAAGAATATGCATTTCTATTTTTTAGTATTAATATTTATTTAGTTTCTACAGATGTACACATAGTTTTATAATGAATTATGAAGCTATTTTACATAAAGTAAGGTTATGTTGTACCATAATGAAGATCAAGAGTTTACTATTTCCTGAGTGAGGTGATTCTGCCAAATATGTTGAAACGAAATGTTCTAAGTCTGCTCAATGGGGTTAAGAGCGCCACCTGTGGAGCAAAGATGTCTATGACAAGATCAGCCCCACTACCCACTACCGTATAACTGGGCAATACCTGCTCTGCTATTCTTGCCTAGGAAATCCCATGGGCAGAGGAACCTGGGGACCTTCAGTCCATGGGATCACAAAGAGTCGCACACAACTGAGCGACTAAGACTACATACCTCAGTTTTGTCATATGAAAAATGACAATGAAAATAAGACATATCACTTGGGGTTGTTATCTTGATTAAATGTACACAGAATACTGTATGATGCACACTATATGTTATGTAAGTATTTTAAAGTAATTCTATAAAAATAGCAACCTATACCTGGGTAGTAAATACTTAGTGATTTCTTTATTTCTAAACTTTGAAGTAGTCAACTACTATCATTTCTGCAAACTTCATGCACATATAAAAACTTTATAAATGACTATTGCAAATATAGTATAGGATACATTGTCCTAATGTATGTGTTCTACAAGTATTTTCAAAGGATTTGAATATCATTATTTTTTCCAAGGATGCTAAGTGACTATGACAGATAAACATTGTCATGCTTGAAGCAATGTGTGATATTGGATGGGCATATATGGGCTGAAAATGATCCCACTGTGACTCAGAACAATTACGTTTTCAAAGAAGACTAATTATGACTTAAGGGATGAAAAATATGATAATCTATGCACTTATACAGTTTGTTACTGAATCTAATTACAAATTGTCTTTTCTATGACCTCTTCCTGGTTATATAATGATAATTATTCCATCTGTGAAAACTTATAAAATATAATGTATTCTGAAAGGTTTGTGTAAAGCTGAAACTAAGCTCAGCTTAGCCAGCTCCTCAAAGAGACAAGCAGATGGCAGTTAATACAATGTCTCTGTCTTCAGAAAATCACTGAGTAGGCTTGGCCAAAATAGTATATCAAAAGACACACTTTGCAATTGTCAGGAAGTTCCAAAGCTTAAAAAAATAAACTCTTAAAGTCCTAGTTTCTAAAATGCTGCTTAAAAATAAGATAACATATTTCTCTTTATTAATTTAAAGAAGCATGTCTAATGTTTCATATTAGGATCTAAAGGTGTGAAGTGAGCAAATTCTATAAAACCTTAGGGCTGGACAGGCTCTGGGGGCTGTGAGTGGTAATATTATCACAGAGGAAGTAGTTTGAAATCCTTTTCCTTTTTCTTTTTTAATTTGACAGATCTTTTTATAAAAGAGAAACAAGGAATGCCTCTTAACAACTCCCTTTATTCCATAAGCAACTTTATCATTCCTTATAGGATGATTGGGGGAAGGTTACAGACTGTGCCTTGAAGTTCATTTTTTCCAAGGTTGTGGAACTGCCTCAATATACATTTCAGGAGATACTCTGCATTTGTGTGAATCTATTTAAAAGCTTCTCTACTTACACAAATGGGCTTCCCTAGTGGCTCAGTCAGTAAAGAATCTGCCTGCAGTGCAGGAGACTGGGGTTTGATCCCTGGGTCGGAAGATCCCCTGGAGAAGGAAATGACAACCCACTCCAGTATTTTTGCCAGGGAAATCCCATGGACGGAGGACTCTGGAGGGTTCCAGTCCATGGGATCACAAGAGAAACTAAACCACAACCACTACTTACTTAAATGCAGAAGCAAGGATATTAATAATATAAAAGTGTTAAGTTCTTAAACTATTTCAGTTGAAGTATCTTAGGGACTCTATTATTACCTACAGTATTGTTTCCCAGCTCAATGTCTTCCTTCATATTTATATTTATTTATTTTAACCATTAGTTAATATGAGGTCAGTTTTCAAGAAATAATTTTAATTCTCTAAGAGTGCTGAAAGGCATCTGCAATTCCAGGACTTTGAAATGGTTGTTCTGTTTCTCCCATTCAAAATGACAGTTTTTTGCCCAATTGAAGGCTTCAGTGCATTCCAACAGTTGGGTCAATCACAGTTCCCAGAAATAGATAATATGAATGAGGACCACAACAAATAATATGGAAACAGGATTAACAAAACTTGATGGCTAACTGGAATTCAAAAGAGATTAGGTCTGTTTGGAAATATTGAGGTTGAGATTTCTGCAAAAATTATAGGCAAAGGTTCTGAGTAGCATGAGGGGATTCCCGTCTCAGAGGCCATTGTAATTGTCCACAAGGTATCTTCTCTTTCACCCTGTTTCTAAGAAAAGCCTACCTTAAGTTCTGTGGAATTTCCTTAAACATCTCTGCTGCTGCTGCTAAGTCGCTTCAGTCGTGTCCAACTCTGTGTGACCCCAGAGACGGCAGCCCACCTGTCCCTGTGATTCTCCAGGCAAGAACACTGGAGTGGGTTGCCATTTCCTTCTCCAATTAACCATCTCTAACATCTAATAATTAGTAAGCAGAAATGGCTGTGACTGGCATGTGAAATATGAGAGTAAAAAGGAACTAAAAATCTTTTTATTGCTATGGTAGACATTATCATAACTTACCAATATCCCTACCACAGTTGGAGAAGCTCTATACAGTCAGCAAAAACAAGACCGGGAGCTGACTGTGGCTCAGATCATGAACTCCTTATTGCAAAATTCAGACATAAATTGAAGAAAGTAGGGAAAAGCACTAGACCATTCAGGTATGACTAAATCAAATCCTTTATTATTATACAGGGGAAGTGAGAAATAGATTTAAGGAACTAGATCTGATAGACAGCACCTGATGAACTATGGACAGAGGTTCGTGACATTGTACAGGAGACAGGGGTCAAGATCATCCCCAAGGAAAAGAAATTCAAGAAAGCAAAATGGCTGTCTGAGGAAGCCTTACAAATAGCTGTGAATAGAAGAGAAGTGAAAAGCAAAGGAGAAAAGGAAAGATATAAACATCTGAATGCAGAGTTCAGAATAGCAAGGAGAGATAAGAAAGCTTTCCTCATGTAAAGAAATAGAGGAAAACAACAGAATGGGAAGGATTAGAGATCTCTTCAAGAAAATTAGAGATACCAAGGGAACATTTCATGCAAAGGTGGGCTCGATAAAGGACAGAAATGGTATGAACCTAACAGAAGCAGAAGATATTTAGAAGTGATGGCAAGAATACACAGAAGAACTGTACAAAAAAGAGCTTCATGACCCAGATAATCACGATGGTGTGATCACTGACCTAGAGCCAGACATCCTGGAATGTGAAGTCAAGTGGGCCTTAGAAAGCATCACTATGAACAAAGCTAGTGGAGGTGATGGAATTCCAGTTGAGCTCTTTCAAATTCTGAAAGATGATGCTGTGAAAGTGCTGCACTCAATATGCCAGCAAATTTGGAAAACTCAGCAGTGGCCACAGCACTGGAAAAGGTCAGTTTTCATTCCAATCCCAAAGAAAGGCAATGCCAAAGAATGCTGAAACTACCACACAATTGCACTCATCTCACATGCTAGTAAAGTAATGCTCAAAATTCTACAAGCCAGGCTTCACCAATATGTGAACCGTGAACTTCCTGATGTTCAAGCTGGTTTTAGAAAAGGCAGAGGAAACAGAAATCAAATGGCCAACATCTGCTGGATCATCAAAAAGCAAGAGAGTTCCAGAAAAACATCTATTTCTGTTTTATTGACTATGCCAAAGCCTTTGACTGTGTGGATCACAATAAACTGTGGAAAATTCTGAAAGAGATGGGAATACCAGACCACCTGATCTGCCTCTTGAGAAACCTATATGCAGGTCAGGAAGACACAGTTAGAACTGGACATGGAACTACAGACTGGTTCCAAATAGGAAAAGGAGTACGTCAAGGCTGTATATTGTCACTTTGCTTACTACTCCTACTACTACTAAGTCGCTTCAGTCGTGTCCGACTCTGTGCAACCCCAGAGATGGCAGCCCACCAGGCTCCCCCGTCCCTGGGATTCTCCAGGCAAGAACACTGGAGTGGGTTGCCATTTCTTTCTCCAATGCATGAGAGTGAAAAGTGAAAGTGATATCGCTCAGTCTTGTCTGACTCACAGCGACCCCATGGACTGCTGCCCACCAGGCTCCTCCGTCCATGGGATTTTCCAGGCAAGAGTTCTGGAGTGGGGTGCCATTGCCTCTCTCCTATCACTACAGCAACCCACAAAAACGGGGCAAGAGAAGAATTTTCTAATACTTGTTAAGTCCAGGAGCTTGGCTCATCTTTTGAAGTCACCTGATCTATCAGGACCACACTGTCAGGGCCACGGGTGAGGATTCCACAGCAGGTACCAAACCATCCAAACTTAAAATACCAGGTGGAATTTAAGTAAGAGATGAAGTACAGTTCTACTTTTACTTAGAGGGCTCTAGCTAAGCCCAAGCAGAGTTGCCTCCAAACATGCTCTAAAATAATCATGTGGGAAAGAGAGGAGAGTCATTATGCAAATACAAGCCATTCAAAACTACTAAGTCTGAAGAAGATAATGTCAGATACCAAGCAGAGAAATGGGGAGAGGAATTCTTTGTTCAAATTCCTCCCTTTAGTGTTGCAACCCTGGATCACCAGATAATTACCATCTTCACCTGTTAACACTTCTCCAGGCTAACAAGCGAACTGAGAGCCAGGTGCACGTGCCTCATTTAATTTAACCACAAACAAACCTGAGATGTGTTGTCCCCATTGTAATGATAAGAAACAGTGGCTTCTAGAGAGTGAATGACTTGGCCAAAGACATACAACCAGGAAGTGTTAGACTAGGAAAGAGGAGTTTGAATCACCAAAATAGACTGCCACTGCTACAACTTTTATAAAGAAACATCCTGCATAAGTTAAAAGACAATAAGATGACAGAGCAAGTCATATTTCAACAAGCATTTAGGTGATTCTATACCATCAAAGGATAACTGCAAAAAGTAGTTGAAAAATAAATATTTAATATTAATATAACCATAATCATAATTCTGTTTTAGACTGCCTTTGTCAAAATTCTTTCCATCTTTAGATTCTGTCTTAAAAAACAACTGTACATTGTATTTCTCTTTAAAAGTGAGATTTAAGCCACTGTACAATATTTTAATATTTAATTTAAAATATCTAACAACATATTCCTATGTTCAATGTAAACAAAACCTCAGGTTTTCATTCTTATTTTCACTCTGCTTATTTAACTTATATGCAGAGTACATCATGAGAAACGCTGGGCTGGAAGAAGCACAAGCTAGAATCAAGATTGCCAGGAGAAATATCAATAACCTCAGATATGCAGATGACACCACCCTTATGGCAGAAAGTGAAGAGGAACTAAAAAGCCTCTTGATGAAAGTGAAAGAGGAGAGTCAAAAAGTTGGCTTAAAGCTCAACATTCAGAAAACAAGGATCATTGCATCTGGTCCTATCAGTTCATGGGAAATAGATGGGGAAACAGTGAAACATTGTCAGACTTTATTTCCTGGGGCTCCAAAATCACTGCAGATGGTGATTGCATCCATGAAATGAAAAGATGCTTACTCCTTGGAAGGAAAGTTATGACCAACCTAGATAGCATATTAAAAAGCAGAGATACTGCTTTGCCAACAAAGGTCCGTCTAGTCAAGGCTATGGTTTTTCCAGTAGTCATGTATGGATGTGAGACTTGGACTGTGAAGAAAGCTGAGTGCAGAAGAATTGATACTTTTGAACTGTGGTGTTGGAGAAGACTCTTGTGTGTCCCTTGGACTGCAAGGAGAGCCAACCAGTCCATCCTAAAGGAGACCAGTCCTGGGTTTTCTTTGGAAGGACTGATGCTGAGGCTGAAATTCCAATACTTTGGCCACCTCATGAGAAGAGTTGACTCACTGGAAAAGACTCTGATGCTGGGAGGGATTGGATGGTGGAGGAGAAGGAGAGGACAAAGGATGAGATGGCTGGATAGCATGTCGATGGACATGAGTTTGGGTAAACTCCGGGAGTTGGTGATGGACAGGGAGGCCTGTCATGCTTCGATTCATGGGGTCGCAAAGAGTCAGACACGACTGAGCAACTGAACTGATGCATTTTATTTTGTTAATGAAACAAATAAAAACCATACATCTATGTTTCAGAACAGAAGCAGTAAAAGACATTTGAATAGTTCTCTTGTCTTTATCTTTCCTTTCTTAGGCAACCAGATGCTGTAGTTATGAGAGGATGGAGTTTCAATCAAGCTTGAGACAGTGAGTGACTGCACCCCTGACTGACTCAAGCATCTGTGGTATGAGATTGCTGAGAACTTGGTTACCTAGCTTAGCACCCCAATAAAATCACCAACTAGATTCTTAACACCATGGGAAGTACTCCCTGTATTTTCCAGTTAATATTCCTTTAATTCATTGAGATACTAATTATTACTCCCATTTAAAAGAGAAGAAAGATGAAAGTGAGCTTATAGAAACTAATGAGAGAAAGGAGGTCACAGAGGCCAGCTATAGATAATAGCTGGAATAAAGACTTGTCAGAGTAACAGAAGAGATAAAAATGCCTAACCTAAAAGGATACAAAAAGTTGAATAGGGTCAGAGATGGAGAGAAATATGATGTGCCCAGGGACAAGTGTATTTGCATATTAATTTCAAAAACATTATTTCAAATAGCTGCCCAAGTTAAGTAATTTTCAAGTTAAGATATTAAGCGTAGTCAAATGGGCCACAAATCTCCATAGCCTGTATAATTCAGTTAACTTCTTGTGCATTATATCAAATCTTCATTTCTCTAGTTCAGTTCAGTCCTCATTTTTCTGGGATATTTTCTCCACAATATTAGGTCCTGAATTAATTCCTCTGCCATTTCTTCAGTATTTTTAAAGCATATGCTTAAAATATTTTATACTGAGTATATTTTTCTTTGGGATTCCCTTATCTATCTGGGTGAGAAGGCAATGGCACCCCACTCCAGTAATCTTGCCTGGAAAATCCCATGGACAGAGGAGCCTGGTAGGCTCCAGTCCATGGGGTCGCTAAGAGTTGGACACGATTGAGCGACTTCACTTTCACTTTTCACTTTCTTTTTTTTTTCTTTTTTTTTTTTTTTTTTTTCAAGAATCTTTTATTGATTATCAGAAACATTACAAACATCTAATATGAACAAATTGTAACATGACAGTGATTAGTTTGAACAATTAATACATTTCAGATATATTATTATACATATTTCAATGCTATTCTCCCCAATCATCCCACCCTCTCCCGGTCCCAGAGTCCAAAAGTCTGTTCTATACATCAGTGTCTCTTTTGCTGTCTCGTAAATAGGGTTATTTTTACCATCTTTCTAAATTCCATATATATGCATTAGTATACTGTATTTGTGTTTTTGTTTCTGGCTTACTTAACTCTGTATAATAGGCTCCAGTTCCATCCACCTCCTTAGAATTGATTCAAATGTATTCTTTTTAATGGCTGAGTAATACTCCATTGTGTATATGTACCACAGCTTGCTTATCCATTCATCTGTGGATGGACATCTAGGTTGCTTCCACGTTCTGGCTATTGCAAACAGTGCTGCTATGAACATTGGGGTACACGTGTCTCTTTCAATTCTGGATTTCTCAGTGTATATACCCAGCAGTGGGATTGCTGGATCATATGGGACCTAATCAAACTTAAAAGCTTCTGCACAACAAAGGAAACTATAAGCAAGGTAAAAAGACAGCCTTCAGAATGGGAGAAAATAATAGCAAATGAAGCAACTGACAAACAACTAATTTCAAAAATATACAAGCAACTTCTACAGCTCAATTCCAGAAAAATAAATGACCCAATCAAAAAATGGGCCAAAGAACTAAATAGACATTTCTCCAAAGAAGACATACAGATGGCTAACAAACACATGAAAAGATGCTCAACATCACTCATTATCAGAGAAATGCAAATCAAAACCACTATGAGATACCGTTTCACACCAATCAGAATGGCTGCTATCCAAAAGTCCACAAGCAATAAATGCTGGAGAGGGTGCGGAGAGAAGGGAACCCTCTTGCACTGTTGGTGGGAATGCAAACTGGTACAGCCACTATGGAGAACAGTATGGAGATTCCTCAAAAAACTGGGAATAGAACTGCCTTATGATCCAGTTTTCACTTTCATGCATTGGGAGAAGGAAATGGCAACCCACTCCAGTGTTCTTGCCTGGAGAATCCCAGGGATGGGGGAGCCTGGTAGGCTACCGTCTATGGGGTCACACAGAGTCGGACACGACTGAAGTGACATAGCATAGCATAGCATATCTATCTGGTGCATTCTGATTTGGGTACATTTCTCAAGCATTTAATACCAGGATATTTTACATGCATGGCTGCAATCTATGAAATACTAAAATCAGCTTGGGGTATTCCATTGAAAACAAAAACTTGAAAGGAAACTTCATTTCATCAAAGTTATAATGAATGACTTTTAAACTTAAAGTTAGCTAGGATAATGAATTTCCTGGAAAATAACAGATTTTAGTCTTCCCCCCACTCTCTCCCCACTCCAGGGGGTATGTAATATATATCTTTACTTTCTGAGATAATTTAATTAAGGTATTAATTTTTTGTTTGGAGCTACATTTGATATAGATAGATAAATAGATAGACTGATTTTCCCTCTGGTACCATTTCTATGATTTGAGGTGGCAAGCAGAAAATATTTCTTTGTTGGCTGTTTATATTCTATAATATTAATTAACATTTAAAATAGGAAAAGTAGACATAAAATTTTACTGTAAATAATTAAATATTTTACTATTGATTTTACTTTATGTATGATTACAAAGATGAAAGGTAGTTGAGAGCAGCATATACAAAAAGAAATGTATAACTAAAGATAAATCTACATTCATTTATTCATAAAATAGTGGCGGGTCTAAAATTTTCAAAAAGAAAGTGCACCTATACATGAACTATTCTCAATTATGCATTGTATATCAAATCTCAAGACTCAAACACACATAAAAACTTGTTACACACAAAAAATTTGTTACACACAAAAAAACACACACACACATTAAAGCAATATGTGTATATTATTTATAATACATATTTTATTCTCATGTAATTAAAATGTGTATACATAATTATACTACATATCTATACATACACATATGCAAACATATTAAAAACAATTGGGATTCCATCTAAAATTCAGCAATTACTTATTAGTTTGATAAGTAATTGCGTATCACTTATTTTGATAAGTAGTTGCTTATCACTTAGTTTGATAAGTAATTGCTTCTCACTTAAGTAATTACTTATTACTTTGATAAGTATTTTTTCTTTGAGCAAAATGAGTGTTATAAAACTTTTGAAGTATTAACTTTTTGTATTTTAATGTTAATATTTACATAGTGAAATACAATGAATCTTCCTCCTTTTCCACCAAAAAGATAAACTATTATCTTGAATATAAAGAGATTTTTTTTCCTTTTTTTTCTTTTAATTTCATTTTATTTAACTTCACAATATTGTATTGGTTTTGCCATATATCAAAATGAATCGGCCACAGGTATACATGTGTTCCTCATCCTGAACCCTCCTCCCTCCTCCCTCCCCATACACCAGCACTGATTTTTTTCTATAGAAAAAAAAAAAATCTACTCTATGGATGTTTATAAATAACATATATTCAACATTTAAAAATCTGCATGAATGAGATATCATGTAAAGCCTTTCTCAAAGTAAATATTTAATCTATGAGTTAGACTCATCTGTATTGATATGTGTAGACCCAGTCCATTCATTGCCACTGACTAGGATTATACTGACATATGAAGAAATCTCAATTATATACTCATTGCTTATTGAGGGAGATTTGAGTTGTTTTCTCTTTATTTATTTACCATCAATGTTTAATGAAAAGCTTTGTATCTATAAATTAAAGAGTTGGGAATTTCACAATCATAGAATAATGCAAATGAAGCATTTTTCACCTATAACATTGTTTTGTGTGATTATATGACATTATTGGTTAATTATTTTCATTACATAAATACCACCTGTCGATTTGAACTTATATATATCTACAAAGACAAGATAAAGTAAAAAATACTTTCTTTCTTATCAACAATATATTTTAGTCTCTCAAGAATTTATTGCAACATTTATTATTTAGTCCTCAATTTCCATTGTAAATATATTATTTTGTCTTCCACTTATTGGAAATCTTTTTAGCCACTTCTTACTATAGTAAATAAAGACATAGTTGTACTCTGACAATTTTTGCTGATGTTGTATTAGTAGCTACATAAAGCCTAGTCAAATATATCAACCAAATGTTCCTTTCTTCAATTATCAATTTTTTCAGTACATCTTCTTTATAACTATAATATCTATAAATTTATTCTACCATCAAAAGCAATACTTAGTAAGCACCACTGCCAAATGGTGTGGAAAATATGATTTTGTTATTGAAAAAGACATAATATAAACATGGATTTTTTTAAAGGCCCAAATCTTAGTGAATGAAAAGAAAGTTTAAAGTCATACACTCTGATATTTTGCTTGTGTGTGTGTGTGTCTGTGTGTGTCTGTGTATCTGTGTGTGTAGGATCAAAGCAAAATTTTTAAATTCATAAAATAGTTTCATCAAACCATATAGTATTGGACTCAGATGAACTGGGTGAAATATTAAAAGCATTTAAGCAAAAATAATTTTTTTAAATGGTAGTAATGGTTTTTATACTAAACTGTGAACATATGTGACAATTCTAGTATTATTTTATGTTGGACCTGATTACATGTTCTCTAGTTGAAAATTTTGTACTATGCATGAAGAGAATGCCTTAATCTTTTTGTGTGTGTAAACAGTAACTTGCTTGGTTCATTCCCTCTAGCTGCAGGAAATGATTTACACACTTACTTTACATTAGTTTGAAATGAAAACTGGAACAAAATGTGGATTTTCCACCCCACAGTTTCTGATTCAGTGAGGTATTTTTAACAGTCTCTAAAGGTGATTCTAAGGCAAATAGCCTGAGGACACTACCACCACCATCATCACCTTCATCATTATTAGCATCATTTTATCTAACTAATATTGAATGCTCAATCCATGCTTATAACTATGCAAATACTTTGTCCTTTTAAAATGACTTGTCTTAAACATTTTTACACTATGCATTCTATCTATGTGCTATGTTATGAATGCAGAAAATGTGAACATGTAGGTTAACAATTTTGCTTAGCCATGTGGGATGGGGTTGGAGTTAAACTCAGGGCACTTGCTTCCTTCTGAGTGTGTACCTTTAACCAATGTGCTTGAAGGATTTTGGAATATGGATAATATTTTGGAAAAGAAATATGTGTGTAGATGTGGGCCAAGGTTTATTTTTAGAGCAGTGGTTTCCTAACTTTCGTGTTTTACACTCTTATAAGGAAAAGAAAAATGCTTCAGGTGGACTCCAACGTTTGCTATGCATGTGTATACTAATCATTTACTTCTACAACTTCTATGACTATACAGATACTTCACAAGACACATGGAAAAATGAAATACAAAAGAAGGAGATAAAGCATCAACAAAAATAGAAATTCTTATATTTTTTCACAGCTCGGTTGATGGTCTTGTGTGTGCCCTGTGTTATATAAGGACCTGTCTGGAAACTGTTCTCAGGGTAGAGGTGCATTACGTGGTCATGTGGATGTTCTAAGCTGACATTTCCCACCTTATCCTGCTTCCTCTCTCTTTAAGAGAAAAATTTGCTCTAGTTCTCAGCTTGACTTTTACTGTATGGCTTTGATCATGTAGCAGTAACCTTGTGGTTGCCAAATTATATCTAGAATGGATAGTTATTATTAATAATAATGACTGAGAACGTGTAATAGTAGACAAAGGTATGACATGAAGTAAATAATTAAATCAAATCAACTGTGTAATTTTCAACTGGTTCTTTCTCTTAATTATATTATTTATTAAATTATCATTTAGTAACATTAAATTAATGCTATTAAGAAGAATCTAAATAAAATGTAAAGACTTGTACATCTATAGATAATAGTTGCATGGTACTAACTAAGGTATGGCTTCCCAACTGGCTCTAGTGGTAAAGAACCTGCCTGCCAATGCAGGAGATGTAAGAGACACTGGTTGGATCTCTGGGTTGGGAAAATTCCCTGGAGAAGGGAATGGCAACCCACTCCAGTATTCTAATCTAGAGAATCCCATGGACAGAGGAGCCTGGCGGGCTACAGTCCCTGGGATCACAAAGAGTTGGCCACAACGGAAGCAACTCAGCATGCATGAATTAACTAAGGTAAACACTCTCAGATTGAGTTTCTCCAACTGCAAAATGAGATAACATACCTGACTTCTGTATGTGTTTGATAAGTCAGGTAAAAAGAATATGGACTGCACCTAGAACATGCCAAATGCAAAACAAAGATAGTATTAGGCCATAAAACAAGCCATTAAACGTTTATAATCCCAGATTTCTTCAGAACCCTCTAATTAATCCATCCTTAGAGTGTATAAGAGAATCACTAGTAAATCCCCATTACCACAGGAATAAAAAATCAAAGGAGTTAACTGTCAGTATGAATGCTGCTTAAATCATAGAGAAAAGAACTCCTTCCAAGACAGGGCAAGAATAATAGGAAATATTTGCTGCAGACTGCATACAAATGACAGAGGAGTTTGGTGGGCTACAGTCCAAATGGTCCCAAAGAGTCAGAGAAAACTGAGTGACTAAGCGCACACAGCAGGTTTATACAGCCAAGGCTAATGTATACAGTCACTATTATGTGAAAAGTCAGGTTTTGGAGTAGAACCTTACTGTCCGTAGGATTTGCCAGGCAAAAACACTGGAGTGAGTTGTCATGTCTTTCTCTAGGGGATTTTTCCGACCCAGGGATCAAACTGCGTTTACATTGGCAGGAGGATTTTTACCACCCAGCCACCAGGGAAGCCCATAATGATATTAGGGGAGGTCTAAATCAATCACCTTAGTCATTGCCAAAAAAAAAAAAAAAAAAAAATCTAATGAAGTTGAATCTAATGACTAGTTTTTAAAAGGTGGGGGAGGGGTGGTTAAATGATAAATATGAGAAAATCTCTTAGGTATTAGAATAATGATGCATAGATATGGAAAGCTGTATAGAAAAGATCAGGAAATTATAACACCAATTCAAAAGGCACAACATCCAAAAGTAAATATTAAAGCAAATGGAGGGGAAATATTACAGAATAAATGTCCATTCACTGTCTTTACGTTCTCATTCAGTCTACAGAAAAGTGCAATTTAGGTTTCCCCCACCCTAATACTGCAATGCAACCAATCTATCAAGATCAAAAGGGATTTTCCATTATATTTTAACAAAATCTAAAAACTACTTTTATTTATTACTGTAAAATTAGCTTCACAGTGGTATAACATATTGTTGCCTTCACAATAACCACATTCCTTTTAAAAATGTTCTCTTTTTTGGTTTGCAAACTCCATACACTTTTGTGTTTCTCTTCTGCCTGTAGAATCGCCATTTCATTTTCATGCCCTAAATTCTGAAGGTCCATTCTTAAAAAAATTTTTCTCATTCGGTACATGTTTATCTCTTGGATTTCCAGCTTCAATTAATATTTATATACTGAAGCATCACAAAACAATCTCCTGAATAGTTTATATATATCTACTTCCTGATCTACAAACCTATTTTCCAAGAAACACCTCAATAATCATCTTTTATTCTTCATTCCATATCATTGCGTGCATGTGTGCTCAGTCACTTCAGTTGGGTCTGACTCTTTTGGCCCTGGGGACAGTAGCCCAACAGGCTCCTCTGTCCATGAGACTTTTCTGGCAAGAATACTGGAGTGGGCCCTCCATATGATGATTATATTATTTCTTTCACCAAATAAAACCAGCCTCCACTCAGAAACTCTCAGTTGAATAAAAATTCCTTGTTTAATGTTTTCCTCCTTTACCTCTCATGCATATTCAAGCTTCATCTATGGTCAATTCTACCTCATAAATCTTTCAAAGATATGCACTAATCTCCTATGACCTTTAAATTCCTAATCCATAGCTTATTGTTATTAGTTGTTATTCATGCTAGCAAATAATTTGGAATGATATTTTAAAATTAGAAAGTATCTTCCAGGAATGTTAAGAATTTCAGACTGTTTAATCTACTAAACTCAGGTCCAAAACTCTGTCCTACAGAAATAAACTGACATTTAGAAATGCAATGCATTATTGCTATGCATTGTTTACTGTGTAAAAAATTTGGAAATCTTTTTTAATTTAATTTTATTTTTTAACTTTACAATATTGTATTGGTTATGCCATATATCAACATGAATCCACCACATATATACACGTGTTCTCCATCCTGAGCCCTCCTCCCTCCTCCCTCCCCATACCATCCCTCTGGGTCGTCCCAGTGCACCAGCCCCAAGCATCCAGTTTCGTGCATCAAACCTGGACTGGCGACTCATTTCATATATGATATTATACATGTTTCAATGCCATTCTCCCAAATCATCCCACCTTCTCCCTCTCCCAGAGTCCAAAAGACTGTTCTAATTGTTGAAGCTAGTTGAGCAATTTTTGACATATACAACCAGTCAATGTTTAAAGAGGTTTTGGACAGAGAAGGGGACGACAGAGGATGAGATGGCTGGATGGCATCACTGACTCGATGGACATGAGTCTGAGTGACCTCCGGGAGTTGGTGATGGACAGGGAGGCCTGGTGTGCTGCGGTTCATGGGGTCGCAAAGAGTCGGACACGACTGAGTGACTGAACTGAAGTGATGACAATGATAGTTACATAGTTTCTTGGTAGAGAAACTATATGCTATCCAGAAAGTATAGTTTGATAGTGAGTTATATTTAATAAGAAAAATCAGTATTACAAATGAACATGAAAAATATAGATATCTTCTTTAACTCATCACCAGAGGAGTCCATAACAAGTGCTAATGTGTACCTAAAGTGTCCAGATTTGGCTTCTTTGCACTAATTAAAAACAAAAACCAAAGACTGGTGCCTCGTGATGAATAGCTCTAGAATTCTATAAGTGTTTCTCAAGAATTAGAAAAGAGTGAATTGAAGAGTGACTCAAGGTCGAGATGAGTTCCAATGGTAGATGTATCTCTCCAAGTAGTCGCAAATGACAGGAAAACAGATACATGTCTCTGCCCATTTGGAATTCATAAACAATTTTTAACATAGAAATTACAGTGTTTGAGAGCTCATTTGTAGGGCACTTAAATGAGTGATATGTAAAGATGCTGCAAAGAAAAAAATAAACAATATAAAAAATAAAATATAACACAAATGAACTTATTTATGAAACAGAAGCAGACTCTGAGATATGAGAGAGGACACTTGTGGCTGCCAGGGAGGATGGTGAGGGAAGGATGATTGGGGGTTTGGGATTAGCAGATATGAACTATCATGCAGAGAATGGGTCCTCCTGTATAACATAGGAAACTGTATTCAATATCCTGTGATAAACTAAAAAGGGAAATAATATGAAAAAGAGGGCTTCCCTGGTGGCTCAGACAGTAAAGAATTCACCTGCAGTACAGAATGGTTCAGAAAGATCTCCTGGAGAAGGGAATAGAGAAGGGAATGTGCGTAAATCACTTTTTGTACAATAGAAATTAACACAACATTGTAAATCAACTAACTTCAAAACAAACAAACAAAAAAAGAGGTAATGAGAATTCTCTAGGGGTCCAGTGGTTAGGACTCTGAGCTTTCACTGCTCAGAGCCTGAGTTCAGCAAACTTAACATTCCACGAGCCTCGTGGCCAAAACCAAACCAAAACAAAAACACCAAATCTCTTAAAAAAGGAGGGCACTGATGCTCCACTAGAGATTTTTAAGAATAAAATAGATGGTAAACTCTTGAAAACAATTCAGCTATAAATCAACTTAAAGGCAGAAAAACGGTGGCATTTTCCTTTCCCATGATTTATGTACAATTTCCTCATTTCCACAGGAATGACATTTCTAAATTTTGCACTTAGAGAAAATTACCTAGGTTATTTTTAGCCATAACTAATGTGCCAAAAGTTCTCCCACTTTAATATACTATCCCGCTAATTTACGAAAGTCATTTATCATGTAAGTTCTTAGAAGGAAGGAGCAGAAAAAAGGAAATGTAGTGATCTTGTATGTTGATAAGTCACTGTTCTATGATAACATTTCAAACTTGATTTCAGATGCCAAAGCAGAGTCTCTGAAAAATTATATGCTTTCCTTTAACTGTAAGACATTTTTTGATGATCCTGAATGTCTTTTTGCTGCTGCTGCTGCTACTGTACTGAGTACTAATTAATGAGACAAACTTCTGACAAAAGTATTTCTACTTCACTAATTCTAGAGCCACTTTTTTTTTAATGTGAAACAAGAATTGTCTGACTGATCACTTCTGAATATTCATGCATTATTTCAAAGGCATGCATTGTCAAGAAACTGGTTTTCTAGAAGTTGTGAAAAGGTAGATTTTTAGAGCATTTGAGCTGCAAGGTGGGACCTGCGAGTCTAAAAGAGGTATCTTCGTAGGATGAAAAGTTCTCTTCTTTCTCAAATTATGAGTTGTTACCAGCACTGTGAGAAAGAAAGGATTCATATGGGTTATGAAGTTCTGTATTTGTGTTTTATCCTTAATCTGTTATACCAGAGCAAAGATACAGGTATTAGATGATCATAATTATTAAGGAAAGTCAACATGACAACAAAATATAAAAGTTCCAACTTCTCATGTTCATCAGCATAGTCCCCAAACATTATGGTCAGTATCTATAAATCTTAATCTAAAGAAAAAATCAATATCTTCTTTTAAACTCTGTAATGCATTTATGCTTATTGCATTACTACTCAATAACTTGTCAAATACTGTACTATAACACTTTACATATAAAATAATGTTAAGAGCATGACTGGCAAAAAGTTCAATTAGTTATTGATTATTATTTGTCAAATTCCCTGTAGTATATTATGATAAATTTCTAAACAATAGGTTTCTTATGAATGCATGGGAAGAATTTGTACACATCAGTTTAAAGCAACTTCAATTTATGATAATTTAATTGAATAATTTTTAAAAATTTTCTGGAGATAAGTACCTTAGAAATATTTCAAAAGAGAAAACACAATAAAACAAAATGCATAAGTAGATAATCTATGCTTTAAGATTTCTAAAAATTGTGTAAAAGTGTATGTGTTTAACCATAAAAGGAAACAAATAAAAAACATGCTAAAATTAAGACTGTGAAAATTTTATATAATTTACCTAATGATCTGATTCATTTCAGTCATTGGTAAAAAGTGTTGCTAAAGAAAACACATATAAAGAATAAGAGAGCAAATGATTTCTAGATTTCATAAACTCATTATTTAAAAATTTAAGCAATTCTAGACCTATAAATTTGTATGTTTACTCTTATTGGAAATATTTTAAAATATTTTGTTAAAAACATTTGGTAAAAAAAAATTCAGATTATATTGAAATCTAAATATTTTCAAATTTAAAATTGTAAATTTTATTTGCATATTAGTGATATTTAGATATTTAAAGTACTTTGAAATAAATAATATTATATGAATGCGTACTATTTTATTACTTTATTTGATATTGCAAATATATCTAATATATAGACATGTCTCAATTATAATTAAAAATTAGCAAATATAGTAATTAAAAAAATAAACTAATAGAACTGAACTATGAATTTACAAAATCTGAGAAAAACTTTGACATTCTACTTATACATTTTGTTAACTTTTTAATCAGTTATTTCATATGCTAGTTATAGATTTACGAAATGCTTTGGCAAATTTACATTGAAATATTTTATTAAAATTAATAACCCAATTAAAATTGCTTGCAACAAATCAGAATTGAGACAATAATAAATTCATTTCACAATTTGCCTTTTCTTAATTTTTAGTTTTGTGTATTTCATACTTGATGAATTAACCTTCATGTAATGGATATAATAGATTGAAAGCTAATATGTGCACATGTTTGAATATGTATGTATTTGTATTCATAATGTGCTCAATAGTTTGCTTTTATTATTATTTTTAACATTCTTACTTAAGCTTTTTCACTTTAAGAATTTTTGGAAGTCAATGAAATATTTGATAACCAAAAAAACCTGACAAAAAGAAAATAAAATAAGTATATGTCAACTTTAATAAGAAATTATCCTTCAAAGAAACATTTTATTCAAATATTTGGAAATCTCCACAATGAATATCATTTGCTAAGAAATAAATAATTTATTATTTTAAAATATTTATTCTATAATTAAATATTTCCACATATCTTTAAGGTTTATAACTTTAAGCCTTGACATGGCATCTGATAGTAGAGTAGTAAATATTTTTTAAAAAATTAAGAAACAAAATCCTGGAGAAAGATGCTATGTTCCTCCCAAGAAGCTTGTTTTAAATTTTCTAGATATAAAGAACTTTTATTTTCCTGAATCTGAATTGCAGAGATGCTAAATTGATCTTTGTTTTAGAGAATGCTCAATGTGCACATCAAGTTCGGATATTTTTAGAAATTTTTTCCTTATGAAATGAAAATTAGTTTTTCAAGTACTTTTTTGCTTTATTTTCATTGAGTCAGCTTATATAATTAATACTTGCCTGTTGATCACATTCTTACCTGTATATCTTCAATAAGGTCTGAAGAGACTGAAATTCAAACTTCACGTGAAACACATGAGTAGTAGGAGAGTTTGCCCCGATTTTGCTTCACAGGCTTCTCCTCGAACCTTACATGTGCCACATTGCTCCAAGTTACAGACACTTGTGCTTGTAGTACCAAGACCCTCAGTATGTCACTGCTTGCTGAATGCTATTTTGGGTTCTCTGAGTAGAGCCATGAACACTGGGCCTTTGTGCAAAATATCATAAGGGCACTCTGATGTCCATTCACAGTCTGGGACTAAAATGCAGACAGCTCCAGCAAATAGTTATGAGCTGATTTTTCTCCCTTCTTTTTCCTAACAACAAACAAAAAAGAAAATAAAGTGCTTATTGGTTTGAGGTGATAAGGGGGGAAGTCAACTTATATAAGAGAATTCTGCAAGTGGAGAAGACATGCCCTCTACTCGAGGATTAGCTGATGAAACAAATGATCAATTTAAAGCAGGCACAAGAGTTGCTAAAAAGAGAAGAGCTTTTAAACTCTGTCTCTATGACTTCTGGCTGCTTCCAAATTCAGTCTTTCTACTCAGGAATGAAGTAAAATGCAGAAAGGACAATGTCTAAATTATAATCCTCTTCTTTCCCTTGGTTTATGAACTACCTAAATTTATTTATCAAATTTATAGTTAGGTTTTGTTATAGTTACTGTTGTTTATAGTGAACTACATAATATTACACTCTATACTGTTACTCAAGCTGTTTTTAATTAAAAATCATTTTTGAACCAAATCAGAGAAAGGTTAAAGAATATGAACAATGTTTAACACCATGATCATTGTCTATAAATTTTAATACATTTATGGTTTATATATGCAAGCATTGCAGGAAACAGCCTCAAATTCAGAAACAGACTTAAATCCTGCACTATCTGGAGGATATGTGTGTTCATTCTTTTACCATAACAATGGAAGGAAAGGGGGAAAGGGATTACAACCAATGCTGATAAGAACAATATAGATTATGTGATATAGATTATCTGATTCATGCTTACTTCATTTTTGAGTTCATATAAAACAATTCTCCTGGTTACCATTTGCTAAATAAATGTAAAGGCCTGTGTAACATGCAGCAAAACCAAACAAAAATGTTTTTTTTTCCCTGTTAGCTTTTTTTTTTTATAATTGTGGTAAGAACACTTAACATGGGAGCTACCGTCTTGACAACTTCTTTAAAGTGCATGGTACAGGACTGTAAACTAGTGGCATGATGTTGGACAGTAGATCTCTAGAAATCACTCCTCTTGTGTAACTGAAATGTTACACCCATTGAACAATAGCTCCCCATTTCCACCTGTCCCCCGGGCCTGTCAACTGACATTCTATCCCCTGCTTCTGAGTTTGATGACTTTAGACGCCTCATGTGTGTGGACTCAGGCAGCATATTCTTCTGTGAATGCCTTATTTCACTTGCATAATGAACTCCCAGTTCATCTATATTCCAGTTTTGGAGTACGAATCTAATATTTTATGGGGTATAGTTTCCTGCATTGACACAGTCTCCAGCTCCACTCTGAACTGCAATTATACTTTTCAACCAATAGCCCTATTCAACAAGATGTCTTGAGGGCTTATCTTCAGGCAAAAGAGAGCAAGTGTGGGTCAGCGTTTTATACACTGAATGTTATAAAACCACTAAAGGGGCAATCAGGATGGTAGAAAATCTACTGAGACAGGAATGAATTTTTTAAATAGTGTACAGTTTGAAACTATGTGTTTTATGTAGAATACCATTAATGGCAATTTTTATTTCGTTAACTAAAGATCTGTTACAAAACACCTATGTGAAGTGGCCAACTAGATTTGTTTTTAATCTAGGCAAAAAGTGCTCTAAATGTCTTAAGAGTTTATAGTCCCTGGAAGAAGAAAGTTTTTTAATACCACACTGGGGAATCCAACAAGTCTGTGTATCACAACCAAGAATGTAGACTTGACTGGACTGATGGGACTGGCCATCAAAAAAGCTTACGGATTACTTCTACCACATTTTCCTTACATCAGGAGAAAAGTTGTCTCTAGGTGTGGGAGAGTAAAGAAATAGGGCGTGGACCATGACTGTTATACAGAAGGAAGAGCTCAGAATTAAGTACAGCACTATCCATAGGAGAGACAGAGCCATTGGTACATTAAGAGTTACTGGAGGTCTCCACATCATAGAACAAACATAGGGAGGGTGGACCATTCCTGAGACACACATACTGTTTCATAACTACACAGAAACATTCTAGCAAACAATCATCAGCTTTCACATGCAGTCCGGGAGAATTCTACAAATGTCATCTGACAGCAGGCTTTTGAAAAGAGCATGTAGTTTCAGAAGAATTCAGACTAGGATTGAATTGAGTTAATCTAAGATTTAAATGATCATATTACAATTCATTAATGCTCTGAAGAGTCACCAATTTCTTTTAAAAAAATATAATTAAGAAATGTAAATCTAATGACTAGCTGCAGAATAGAGCAGCTAATGAAGTTCAGACCTAACAGCAGGCAGAGGACAAATTCAAATGTTATTCGGGCTCAATCCCTGGAGATAAAACTTCAATCAAAAAGTTTAGCTGTACATATATCTCAGCATGGATGATCCAGACGACTTTAATAAGATGTTAAGGCTCCAATCAGTTGTGGTCTGGTTGACAGAATTAAAGGTCTACCTCCTGATCACTGCAGTCATTGAGAACACTATTATGTATAAAAACATATTGTTATTATAATATAATAAAATAATATTCATGAGTGGTTTTATAAAAACTCATATATATTGATGGAAATCATTTAAAATATATTAACTGTCAATCATTGTGTCAATTAGGATTTTTATTGGCTGCCATAGAGACAACAATACAAAATAAAGTTAAGAGAATAGAATAAACCTTGGAGAAATGTGAAACATACATAAAAAGATGAAGTTGGCTTAGGGTTAGTTGGATCCAGTGGTTTCACCCTGCAATCAGTTATTCAAGTTCATGTGCTCTCATCTTGTGCTTAAGAGTAATTTATCACCCCAAGAGTGTCCCCAAAACTTCATTTTTGTCTTATTGACTAATACAATCTTTTGTCCATATCTGAAAAAGTTACACCAAAGAGAAAAGATTAGAACCATTAAGCCATTACTGCACCTGGGAGGAAGAACTACTTGGTAGAGAAATGGATTAATGAGAACAAATAAAATTTAGATTGTTGAATCAGGTTTGACAATCAACAGTGTTTACTCTAGACAAATATGTAAAATAGCCTTTCAAAAAGCTGAAAATAAAAGTAATTTCTTTCCTAGAGTGAACTTTAGATGTTATTCTTTTCTAATAGTCCAGTTTGATGTATTTTATCTTTTTTTAAAAATCATGATCATATATCACAATGATAAATAAGAGAAGATAAAATAAATACTAAAACACTAGCTAAGCCATATATTTCAAATAATATCAATCCTTTTGTGTTAAACTCAGAAAACTTGGCTGCTAATAAAGAAACATTGTGTTGAATTTGGCAACATTCTGCATAGTCTTAGAAGATTTATCTTTTAAATTCTAGTTGCAGTAGCCATGGGTTTGGTACAATTAAAATGTGTTCATTGTAAAGCATCTATACTCCAATAAAAATTAATTAAATAAAAAAGAAAAGCAACAGATAAATAAAATGTATCTGTTCATATATATCCACATTTTATTATTTTATTTTCTGTTTTGTTACCTTTTTCTTTTTTTGTGTGTGGGAAGACCTTGCTTTGGAGGTTTGTATCTTAGGAATAATTCTCTCTGGTTAAACTACAACATAAACTCCAAGACAGAGAAAAATGATTGAATAATGCATAAATAAAAAAAGTTCTATTCCATAAAAAATATATATTTTAGTAATTGGTAATACATAAACAATTTAAAATAACAGAATTCAGAAGTACAACCCCCAAAATGTAGCATTAGCACCCTTGAACCCTGGCTCTTGAACTATCTATTTATCTATCAGTCATCCATATCTTTCATTTTGCAAGACATCTCATTAGAGGTTACAGTTATACAAAGACAAATAAAACTCTGAACAACCATCTCTTGAAAATAAAAAGCACACATCATTTTTAAGCATCAAACAAGATGCTTAACCAAATGAAATGTAACAAAATGAAAGTCCAATAAAATCACTTTGTAAAAGAGGAATGATAACCTTGAGACTATGTGATGATACGTGAGATATATGTATTTAATCAAGAGCTGATTAGGAGAGAATTTTAGAACAAAAAAACTTCTTTGCAGACTGAGCCACACTGTAGGAGATGGCCTATTATTTGTGCTCAGTCACTCAGTCCTGGCCGACTCTTTGTGACTCCATGGACTGTAGCCCACCAGGCTCCTCTGTCCATAGGATTTTCCAGGCAAGAATACTGGAGTGAGTTGCCATTTCCTTTAAGTTCCCTCAAGTATAATTTGAGGGACATTTTATGAAAGATTTTTCATATATTTTTATAAAGAAAGAGGCTTCGCAGGTAGCTCTGTGGGAAAGAATTTGCCTACCAGTGCGGAGGACGTGGGTTCAATCCCTCAGTCAGAAAGATCCCCTGGTGGAGGAAATGGCAACCCGCTCCAGTATTCTTGCCTGGAAAAGCTCATGAACAGAAGAGCCTGGTGGGCTACAGTCCATGGGGTCACAAAGAATCGGATAAAAGTGAATGACTGAGTGAATGACCAAGCACAGAGCATATAAAGAAAAACTCTTCTTAAATGGTGTGCATTTAAATTAATAAAAACTAGTCATCAGAAATTAGTAGTGCTTAAATATTAATTCAATGATATTTTATCCACATATGCAAAATAAGACATTTAACATGTCAAATAATCCAGCTTTCTGTTTAAAAAAAAAAAAAATCAGTTTCATTGGAACACAACCATACTAACTTGTTTACATATTGTCCAAATTGCGGATGATTTCAAGTTCTTAAGGCAGACTGAGTAACTGCAAGAGACTTGACCTGCAAAATAGAAACTATTTCCTAATGACCCAATCAAAAAAGTGGACAAAGAACTCAATAGACATTTCTCCAAAGAAGACATACAGATGGCTAACAAACACATGAAAAGATGCTCAACATCACTCATTATCAGAGAAATGCAAATCAAAACCACTATGAGATACCATTTCACGCCAATCAGAATGGCTGCTATCCAAAAGTCTACAAGCAATAAATGCTGGAGAGGGTGCGGAGAGAGAAGGGAACCCTTTTGCACTGTTGGTGGGAATGCAAACTAGTACAGCCACTTTGGAGAACAGTATGGAGATTCCTCAAAAAACTGCGAATAGAACTGCCTTATGATCCAGCAATCCCACTGCTGGGCATATACACTGAAGAAAAAAACCAGAATTGAAAGAGACACCTGTACCCCAATGTTCATAGCAGCACTGTTTGCAATAGCCAGAACGTGGAAGCAACCTAGATGTCCATCCACAGATGAATGGATAAGCAAGCTGTGGTACATATACACAATGGAGTATTACTCAGCCATTAAAAAGAATACATTTGAATCAGTTCTAAGGAGGTGGATGGAACTGGAGCCTATTATACAGAGTGAAGTAAGCCAGAAACAAAAACACAAATACAGTATACTAACGCATATATATGGAATTTAAGAAAGATGGTAAAAAATAACCCTATTTACGAGACAACAAAAGAGACACTGATGTATAGACCAGACTTTTGGACTCTGGGAGGGACGGGGAGAGGGAAGGTGAAGATGATTAGGGGAGAATAGCATTGAAATATGTATAATATTATATCTGAAATGTATTAATTGTTCAAACTAAACACTATCATGTTACAATTTGTTCATACTAGATGTTTGTAATGTTTCTGATAATCAATAAAAGAGATTCTTGATCAAAAAAAAAAAAAAAAAAAAAAAAAAACGAAACTATTTCCTACCTAGTCATTTATAGGAAAAGTTTACAATTATCTGCTTTATATTTATGTGGTGTAGTGTTTTTAATTAATATGTATAGGACATTTTACTTAAAAATTAAATTACATGTATTTGATCAATAGGTTAATAAACACACACACAAATTTACAAAAATCTACACAGCAGCCATCATCTTATACTACATTATCTTGCTTATCTGTGGGTCATAAATTGCTATGGCTGACTAAAATGTTATTTTTTTTTATTAAAAGGCAGATTAATTTTTTTTTAATTACTTATTTATTTGGCTACACCAGTTCTTTGTTGCAGTGTGTGAATTGTTGGTTGTGGTATGTAGGATCTAGCTCCCTGACCAGGAGTCAAACTTGGACCCCCCGGCACTGGAAGCACAGAGTCTTAACCACTGGACAACAAGGAAGTCTCAAGACAATTTAAACAATTTATATTTACTTAAAATATATGTTGCTGCTGCTGCTAAGTCTCTTCAGTCGTGTCTAACTCTGTGCAACCCCATAGATTTGGCAGCCCACGAGGGCTCCCCCATTCCCGGGATTCTCCAGGCAAGAACACTGGAGTGGGTTGTTATTTTCTTCTCCAATGCAGGAGAAGTGAAGAAGTGAAAGTGAAGTCCCTCAGGCACCACACTCCAGTACTCTTGCCTGGAAAATCCAATGGATGGAGGAACCTGGTAGGCTGTAGTCCATGGGGTCGCTAAGAGTTGGACACGACTGAGCGACTTCCCTTTCACTTTTCCCTTTCATGCATTGGAGAAAGAAATGGCAACCCACTCCAGTGTTCTTGCCTGGAGAATCCCAGGGACGGGGAAGCCTGGTGGGCTTCCATCTATGGGATCACACAGAGTCAGACACGACTGAAGCGCCTTAGCAGCAGCAGCAGCAGCAGCTTATTTGTTTAATTCATGAATAATATTCCACACTTTGCCCTTTCAACCTACTGAAGGACATCTTGGTTGATTCCAAGTTTTAGCAACCATGAATAAAGTGCCATAAACATCCATGTACAGGTTTTCATGTGGACAGAAATTTTCCCTTTTGCTTTCAATAATTTTTTCATATCTATTTAAAAAAATGCTTTTATTCATACCCTTCAAAATCTTTTTAAACACCTGATCTTTTTTAACAGATGATCTTTTCTGGAATATGTATCTTAGATTTAACAGAAACATCATGGTTTCTATTTTTTAGACATTTAATTTGTTATATTCTGTAAATCCATGTTTTTAATAATTAGAAAACCTGGCATAAATAGTTTTGCAAACAAAGCTGGTTTTTGGTAATAATACATTTGCATGGTTGAAAGGAACATGTGCTCATATGTTTGGAGAAGGAAATGGCAACCCACTCCAGTGTTCTTGCCTGGAGAATCCCAGGGACTGGGGAGCCTGGTAGGCTGCCATCTCTGGGGTCGCACAGAATTGGACACGACTGAAGTGACTTAGCAGCTCATATGTTAGAGAGTATTATGGCAGGTTCAGAGGGTTCTGTTTTGCAGAAGAAATGGAAAGCTGGAGTTATTTCATTTTACAGAACACACAGCATGGTCGTGCTATGATAGAAACTATTTAATACCTACCACACTTCTGCCAGGTAGTCATCAGCTCCCTTTACATTTGAGTAAACATGAGACAAATAGCAAAGCAAGGTCCTGAATAGTCAGAGGATTTTTTTTTTTTATTTTATGACAGAGTCTATATTGTACTCACTACAACACAATCCCTCTTTACTGAAGAACACTTACAATTTTTAAAAGAAGCATTTAAAAAATATGATCAGCACTTTTAGTAGTGTTATAGTAAGCATCACTTGTAATGCAATAAAACCAACCATATAAGGACTTAAACTAGGGTCCTTTCTTCCTTTATTGATCCCTTTTTAGTCCTTGAAATTTTTGAGTATATACTATTTCTTAGGAATATGTCTTAGTGCTGGAGGCACAATTAGGAATGATCCAGGAAAAGAGGATTGTATCTGGATGAAGTTCATGTTCTAGTGATGGGTCATAGTGAATAGACAACGTAAATTAGTAGAATATAGAGTATACTAGATAAACAAAAAGGCAAAATAGAAATAAAAGCAGGTATGGGGGGTAGTTCAGCAATACATGAACCGTGAACTTTCAGATGTTCAAGATGGTTTTAGAAAAGGCAGAGGAACCAGAGATCAAATTGCCAACATCTGCTGGATCATGGAAAAAGCAAGAGAGTGCCAGAAAAACATATTTCTGCTTTATTGACTATGCCAAAGCCTTTGACTGTGTGGATCACAATAAACTGTGGAAAATTCTGAAAGAGATGGAAATACCAGAGCAGACCACCTGACCTGCCTCTTGAGAAACCTATATGCAGGTCAGGAAGGCACAGTTAGAACTGGACATGGAACAACAGACTGGATCCAAATAGGAAAAGGAGTACGTCAAGGCTGTATATTGTCACCCTGTTCATTTAACTTCTATGCAGAGTACATCATGAGAAATGCTGGGCTGGAAGAAGCACAAGCTGGAATCAAGATTGCCTAGAGAAATAACAATAACCCCAGATATGCAAATGACATCATCCTTATGGCAGAAAGTGAAGAGGAACTAAAAAGCCTCTTGATGAAAGTGAAAGAGGAGAGTCAAAAAGTTGGCTTAAAACTCAACATTCAGAAAACGAAGATCATGGCATCCGGTCCCATCACTACATGGGAAATAGATGGAGAAACAGTGGAAATAGTCTCAGACGTTATATATATTTTTTCTTTTTTTTTTTTTTTAATTTTATTTTGCTTAACTTTACAATATTGTATTGCTTTTGCCATACATCAAAATAAATCTGCCACAAGTATACATGTGTTCCCCATCCGGAACCCTCTTCCCTCCTCCCTCCCCATACCATCCCTCTGCGTCTTCCCAGTGCACCAGCCCCAGGCATCCGATATCAGGCATCGTACCTGGACTGGCGACTCATTTCAGATATGATATTATACATATTTAAATGCTATTCTCCCAAATCATCCCACCCTCTCCTTCTCCCAGAGTCCAAAAGACTGTTCTATACATCAGACTTTATATTTTGAGCTCCAAAATCACTCCAGATGGTGATTGCAGCCATGAAATTAAAAGACGATTACTCCTTGGAAGGAAAGTTATGGCCAATCTAGATAACGTATTAAAAAACAGAGATATTACTTTGCCAACAAAGGTCCATCTAGTCAAGGCTATGGTTTTTCCAGTGGTCATGTATGGATGTGAGAATTGGATTGTGAAGAAGGCTGAGCGCCGAAGAATTGATGGTTTTGAACTGTGGTTTTGGAGAAGACTCTTAAGAGTCCCTTGGCCTGCAAGGAGGTCCAACCAGTCCATTTTAAAGGAGATCAGTCCTGGGTGTTCATTGGAAAGACTGATGCTGAAGCTGAAACTCCAGTACTTTGGCCACCTCATGCGAAGAGTTGACTCATTGGAAAAGACTCTGAGGCTGGGAAGGATTGTGGACAGGAGGAAAAGGGGACAACAGAGGATGAGATGGCTGGATGGCAGCACCAACTCGATGGACATGAGTTTGAGTGTGCTCCGGGAGTTGGTGATGGACAGGGAGGCCTGGTGTTCTGTGATTCATGGGGTCACAAAGAGTCGGAAGGACTGAGCGACTGAACTTAACTGAACAGACTGAATGGGGGTAGTTAGTATTCTCATGTGGAAGGAAGCATAAAATTTTACACAGAATGTTCAGAAAAAGTCCAAATGAGGAGATAATAGGGAAATATATTATTACCATGAGGGAGTGAGCCCTGAAGTTATCAAACCAAAGAAAAGCTTCAGATCAGATCAGGTCAGATTAGTCACTCAGTCGTGTCTGACTCTTTGCGACCCCATGAATAGCAGCATGCCAGGCCTTCCTGTCCATCACCAACTTCCAGAGTTCACTGAGACTCACGTCCATTAAATCAGTGATGCCATCCAGCGATTTCATCCTCTGTCGTCCCCTTCTCCTCTTGCCCCCAATCCCTCCCAGCATCAGAGACTTTTCCAATGAGTCAACTCTTCACGTGAGGTGGCCAAAGTACTGGAGTTTCAGCTTTAGCATCATTCCTTCCAAAGAAATCCCAGGGCTGATCTCCTTCAGAATGGACTGGTTGGATCTCCTTGCAGTTCAAGGCACTCACAAGAGTCTTCTCCAACACTAGAGTTCAAAACCATCAATTCTTCGATACTCAGCCTTCTTCACAGTCCAACTCTCACATCCATACATGACCACAGGAAAGACCATAGCCTTGACTAGACGAATCTTTGTTGGCAAAGTAATGTCTCTGCTTTTGAATATGCTATCTAGGTTGGTCATAACTTTTCTTCCAAGGAGTAAGCATCTTTTAATTTCATGGCTGCAGTCACAATCTGCAGTGATTTTGGAGCCCAGAAAAATAAAGCCTGACACTGTTTCCCCATCTATTTCACATGAGGTGTTGGGACCAGATGCCATGATCTTCATTTTCTGAATGTTGAACTTTAAGCCAACTTTTTCACTCTCCACTTTGACCTTCATCAAGAGGCTTTTTAGTTTTTCTTCACTTTCTGCCATAAGGGTGGTGTTATCTGCATATCTTAGGTTATTGATATTTCTCACAGCAATCTTGATTCCAACTTGTGTTTCTTACAGTCCAGCATTTCTCATGATGTACTCTGCCTATAAGTTAAATGAACAGGGTGACAACATACAGCCTTGATGAACTCCTTTTCCTATTTGGAACCAGTCTGTTGTTCCATGTCCAGTTCTAACTGTTGCTTCCTGACCTGCATACAAATTTCTCAAGAGGCAGATCAGGTGGTCTGGTATTTCCATTTCTTTCAGAATTTTCCACAGTTTATTGTGATCCACACAGTCAAAGGCTTTGGCATAGTCAATAAAGCAGAAATAGATGTTTTTCTGGAACTCTCTTGCTTTTTCCATGATCCAGCGGATGTTGGCAATTTGATCTCTGGTTCCTCTGCCTTTTCTAAAACCAGCTTGAACATCAGGAAGTTCATGGTTCACATATTGCTGAAGCCTGGCTTGGAGAGTTTTGAGCATTACTTTACTAGCATGTGAGATGAGTGCAATTGTATGGTAGTTTGAGCATTCTTTGGCATTGCCTTTCTTTGGGATTGGAATGAAAACTGACCTTTTCCAGTCCTGTGGCCACTGCTGAGTTTTCCAAATTTGCTAGCATATTAAGTGTAGCACTTTCACAGCATCATCTTTCAGGATTTGGAAGAGCTCCACTGGAATTCCATCACCTCCACTAGCTTTGTTCATAGTGATGCTTTCTAAGGCCCACTTGACTTCACATTCCACGATGTCTGGCTCTAGGTCAGTGATCACACCATCGTGATTATCTGGGTCATGAAGCTCTTTTTTGTACAGTTCTTCTGTGTATTCTTGCCATCACTTCTAAATATCTTCTGCTTCTGTTAGGTTCATACCATTTCTGTCCTTTATCGAGCCCATCTTTGCATGAAATGTTCCTTTGGTATCTCTGATTTTCTTGAAGAGATCCCTAGTCTTTCCCATTCTGTTGTTTTCCTCTATTTCTTTGCATTAATTGCTGAAGAAGGCTTTCTTATCTCTTCTTGCTATTCTTTGGAACTCTGCATTCAGATATTTATATCTTTCCTTTTCTCCTTTGCTTTTTGCTTCTCTTCTTTTCGCAGCTATTTGTAAGGCCTCCCCAGACAGCCATTTTGCCTTTTTGCATTTCTTTTCCATGGGGATGGTCTTGATCCCTGTCTCCTGTACAATGTCACGAACCTCATTCCATAGTTCATCAGGCATTCTATCTATCAGATCTAGGTATTTAATTCTATTGCTCACTTCCACTGTATAATCATAAGGGATTTGATTTAGGTCATACCTGAATGGTCTAGTGGTTTTCCCTACTTTCTTCAATTTAAGTCTGAATTTGGCAATAAAGAGTTCATGGTCTGAGCCACAGTCAGCACCTGGTCTTGTTTTTGCTGATTGTATAGAGCTTCTCCATCTTTGGCTGCAAAGAATATAATCGATCGGATTTCGGTGTTGACCATCTGGTGATGTCCATGTATAGAGTCTTCTCTTGTGTTGTTGGAAGAGGGTGTTTGCTATGACCAGTGCATTTTCTTGGCAAAACTCTGTTAGTCTTTGCCCTGCTTCATTCTGTATTCCAAGGCCAAATTTTCCTGTTACTCCAGGTGTTTCTTGACTTCCTACTTCTGCATTTCAGTCCCCTATAATGAAAAGGACATCTTTTTTGGGAAATCCAAGTAAGACGATAGGTGTTGCAAGAGAGCATCAGAGGGCAGACACACTGAAGGCATACTCACAGAAAGCTAGTCAGTCTAATCACACTAGGACCACAGCCTTGTCTAACTCAATGAAACTAGGCCATGCCCGTGGGGCAACCCAAAATGGGCGGGTCATGGTGGAGAGATCTGACAGTATGTGGTCCACTGGAGAAGGGAATGGCAAACTACTTCAGTATTCTTGCCTTGAGAACCCCATGAACAGTATGAAAAGGCAAAATGATAGGATACTGAAAGAGAAACTCCCCAGGTCAGTAGGTGCCCAATATGCTACTGGAGATCAGTGGAGAAATAATTCCAGAAAGAATGAAGGGATGGAGCCAAAGCAAAAAGAATACCCAGCTGTGGATGTGACTGGTGGTAGAAGCAAGGTCCGATGCTGTAAAGAGCAATATTGCATAGGAACCTGGAATGTCAGTTCCATGAATCAAGGTAAATTGGAAGTGGTCAAACAAGAGATGGCAAGAGTGAATGTTGACATTCTAGGAATCAGCAAACTGAAATGGACTGGAATGGGTGAATTTAACTCAGATGATCATTATCTACTACTGCGGGCAGGAATCCCTCAGAAGAAACGGAGTGGTCATCATGGTCAACAAAAGAGTCCAAAATACAGTACTTGGTTGCAATCTCAAAAACGAGTAAATGATCTGTGTTCGTTTCCAAGGCAAACCATTCAATGTCACAGTAATCCAAGTCTATGCTCCAACCAGTAACGCTGAAGAAGCTGAAGTTGAACGCTTCTATGAAGACCTACAAGTAAAGCTTAGGTCAAACAAAATTGTTAGCCGGAAATGCTCAAGTGACAACAAGGCATCCTTTGTGGCTGCAGTGCAGAGAGGTGGAAAGCAGGAGAAGGAGGAGAAAGGGAGGTGGGAAGTCAGAGGAGGGCAAGGGGAGAAGGAGAAGGAAAAGAAGGATATGGTGATTATGATGACAAAGATCGCAAGCGGCCTGTGTGTTTACTTGTACACGTGGTGGCAGAGTATAAAAGAGCTTGCTGGCAATTTCAGGTTATTTGGCTTTTACAAGGATGAAATGGAAAATATTGGACAGTTTTAATGAGAAACAATGTGACTTTACTTACATTTTAAGGACTTGATCTAGTTTGTGTGCTGAGATTAGAATGCCAGGGGTGATGACTGGAAAAAGGGAGACATATTAATAACTATTGTAAAACTCAGTGTCCTCTGGATTATAGCAAATTTACGAAGCAGGTAGTGATTGCTCAGGCAATTTGGGTTGTAAGGAAAAGAGATTCATTGTAGTTATATTAAATGGACTTTCATGGAAATAAGGGAAGAAGAGCCGTGGCAGGGTTATAATAGATCTAGTGATGGCAGTGATGGGAGTTCCTAGGTCTCCAGAAATGACCTGGCTACTTTCTCTTTCTTTGTACCTTTTCCAATTAATATTAGATTATGTCGTTAACCTCCTCTCTATGTGTATTGGTTTCTTTCACTCAGAATTTC
This sequence comes from Tragelaphus eurycerus, assembly GCA_935064755.1. Lineage (NCBI taxonomy): Eukaryota > Metazoa > Chordata > Mammalia > Artiodactyla > Bovidae > Tragelaphus > Tragelaphus eurycerus. Next base: position 1,485,599 of record CAKXYN010000074.1, read on the forward strand.
TGGTTATTTATAATTTATCTTGTTTATGGCTGATGCCTCGCCTTTGCCGAGACTGGCGGACTAAGAGTGCCTCGCCTTTCCGCGGCCGAGAGGAGCTACCCCACGACGGAGGTCAGGAAAGGCGGCGGTGATAACCCTCCTCCAAGGTCAGGAATGGCGGCGGTGAGGAGAGACCCCTCGTCCAAGGTAAGGTGCGATGGCTGTGCTTTGCTGGAGCAGCCGGGAAGAGATACCCCACGCCCAAGGTAAGAGAAACCCAAGTAAGATGGTAGGTCTTGCAAGAGGGCATCAGAGGGCAAATACACTGAAACAATACTCACAGAAAACTAGTCAATCTAATCACACCAGGACCACAGCCTTGTCTAACTCAATGAAATTAAGCCATGCCCCTGGGGCAACACAGGATGGGCGGGTCATGGTGGAAAGATCTGACAGGGTGTGGTCCGCTGGAGAAGGGAATGGCAAACCACTTGAGTATTCTTGCCTTGAGAACCCCATGAACAGTAAGAAAAGGCAAAATGATAGGATACTGAAAGAGAAACTCCCCAGGTCAGTAGGGGCCCAATATGCTGCTGGAGATCAGTGGAGAAATAACTCCAGAAAGAATGAAGGGATGGAGCAAAAAAAAAGAATACCCAGCTGTGGATGGGTCTGGTGATAGAAGAAAACTTCAATGCTGTAAAGAACAATATTGCATAGGAACCTGGAATGTCAGGTCCATGAATCAAGGCAAATTGGAAGTGGTCAAACAAGAGATGGCAAGAGTGAATGTTGACATTCTAGGAATTAGCAAACTAAAATGGACTGGAATGGGTGATTTAACTCAGATGACCATACATCTACTACTGTGGGCAGGAATCCCTCAGAAGAAATGGAGTGGCCATCATGGTCAACAAAAAGAGTCTGAAATGCAGTACTTGGATACAATCTCAAAAACGATAGAATAATCTCTGTTTGTTTCCAAGGCAAACCATTCAATGTCACAGTAATCCAAGTCTATGCCCCAACTAGTAAAGCTGAAGAAGCTGAAGCTGAACGGTTCTATGAAGACCTACAAGACCTTTTAGAACTAACACCCCCAAAAGATATCCTTTTCATTATAGGGGACTGGAATGCAAAAGTAGGTAGTCAAGAAACACCTGGAGTAACAGGCAAATTTGGCCTTGGAATACGGAATGAAGCAGGGCAAAGACTAACAGAGTTTTGCCAAGAAAATGCACTGGTCATAGCAAATACCCACTTCCAACAACACAAGAGAAGACTCTATACATGGACATCACCAGATGGTCAACACCGAAATCCGATCGATTATATTCTTTGCAGCCAAAGATGGAGAAGCTCTATACAATCAGCAAAAACAAGACCAGGTGCTGACTGTGGCTCAGACCATGAACTCCTTATTGCCAAATTCAGACTTAAATTGAAGAAAGTAGGGAAAACCACTAGACCATTCAGGTATGACCTAAATCAAATCTCTTATGATTATACAGTGGAAGTGAGAAATAGATTTAAGGGCCTAGATCTGATAGATAGAGTGCCTGATGAACTATGGAATGAGGTTCGTGACATTGTATAGGAAACAGGGATCAAGACCATCCCCATGGAAAAGAAATGCAAAAAAGCAAAATGGCTGTCTGGGGAGGCCTTACAAATAGCTGTAAAAAGAAGAGAAGTGAAAAGCAAAGGAGAAAAGGAAAGATATAAACATCTGAATGCAGAGTTCCAAAGAATAGCAAGAAGAGATAGGAAAGCCTTCTTCAACGATCAATGCAAAGAAATAGAGGAAAACAACAGAGTGAGAAAGACTAGGGATCTATTCAAGAAAATCAGAGATACCAAAGGAACATTTCATGCAAAGATGGGCTCGATAAAGGACAGAAATGGTATGAACCTAACAGAAGCAGAAGATATTTAGAAGTGATGGCAAGAATACACAGAAGAACTGTACAAAAAAGAGCTTCATGACCCAGATAATCATGATGGTGTGATCACTGACCTAGAGCCAGACATCCTGGAATGTGAAGTCAAGTGGGCCTTAGAAAGCATCACTATGAACAAAGCTAGTGGAGGTGATGGAATTCCAGTGGAGCTATTCCAAATCCTGAAAGATGATGCTGTGAAAGTGCTGCACTCAATATGCCAGCAAATTTGGAAAACTCAGCAGTGGCCACAGGACTGGAAAAGGTCAGTTTTCATCCCAATCCCAAAGAAAGGCAATGCCAAAGAATGCTCAAACTACCACACAATTGCACTCATCTCACATGCTAGTAAAGTAATGCTCAAAATTCTCCAAGCCAGGCTTCAGCAATATGTGAACCATGAACTTCCTGATGTTCAAACTGGTTTTAGAAAAGGCAGAGGAACCAGAGATCAAATTGCCAACATCCGCTGGATCATGGAAAAAGCAAGAGAGTTCCAGAAAAACATCTATTTTTGCTTTCTTGACTATGCCATAGCCTTTGACTGTGTAGATCACAATAAACTGTGGAAAATTCTGAAAGAGATGGGAATACCAGACCACCTGATCTGCCTCTTGAGAAATCTCAAGATTTCTCAAGAAGTCAGGAAGCAACAGTTAGAACTGGTCATGGAACAACAGACTGGGTCCAAATAGGTAAAGGAGTACATCAAGGCTGTATATTGTCACCATGTTTATTTAACTTATATGCAGAGTACATCATGAGAAATGCTGGACTGTTAGAAACAGAAGTTGGAATCAAGATTGCCGGGAGAAATATCAATCACCTCAGATATGCGGATGACACCACCCTTATGGCAGAAAGTGAAGAGGAACTAAAAAGCCTCTTGATGAAAGTGAAAGTGGAGAGTGAAAAGGTTGGCTTAAAGCTCAACATTCATAAAACAAAGATCATGGCATCTGGTCCCATCACTACATGGGAAATAGATGGAGAAACAGTGGAAACAGTGTCAGACTTTAGTTTTCTGGGCTCCAAAATCACTGCAGATGGTGACTACAGCCATGAAATTAAAAGACGCTTACTCCTTGGAAGGAAGGTTATGACCAACCTTGACAGCATATTCAAAAGCAGAGACATTACTTTGTCAACAAAGGTTCGCCTAGTCAAGGCTATGGTCTTTCCTGTGGTCATGTATGGATGTGAGAGCTGGACTGTGAAGAAGGCTGAGCACCGAAGAATTGATGCTTTTGAACTGTGGTGTTGGAGAAGACTCTTGAGAGTCCTTTGTACTGCAAGGAGATCCAACCAGTCCATTCTGAAGGAGATCAATCCTGGGATTTCTTTGGAAGGAATGATGCTAAAGCTGAAACTCCAGTATTTTGGCCACCTCATGCGAAGAGTTGACTCATTGGAGAAGACTCTGATGCTGGGAGGGATTGGGGGCAGGAGGAGAAGGGGACAACAGAGGATGAGATGGCTGGATGGCATCACTGACTCGATGGATATGAGTCTGAGTGACCTCCGGGAGTTGGTGATGGACAGGGAGGCCTGGCGTGCTGCGGTTCATGGGGTCGCAAAGAGTCGGACACGACTGAGTGACTGATATGATCTGATCTGATAAACTCTTAGTGACAGATTTCTGCTTATTTATAATTTATCTTGTTTATGGCTGATTGTTAACACCTATAAACTCTTAGTGACAGATTTTCAACTTCCACTGAGTAAAGGCCTATTCTTACTTTCCTGTTGAAACTTCTTAGGGGTCAATGTATTCTATGTACATCAGCAATGATCCCATAGTCTCTTATTTTTTGGATTCACATCTCTTGCCTAATTTCTCTGGCAAAGGGAGTAGATGGTGTTGTGTGCGACAAATGGTAATTTCCCAGGGCAGGCCTTCCAGTAGCAGTAAGGTGAGGGATGCTGTGACTCTTAGGCGATACAGAATTGTCAGGCATCATAATATATTTTGGCTGGTATTATCTTCATCCTCATATAAGGCATGAGGAAACTAAAGCTCTGTAAATGTCATGCAACTAGAACACTTTGCAGCCAAATCTTAAGTTTCTATCTGATGCCAAAAATGACGCAGATTCTTTCACTCAGTCACATTGCCTTATATTTACGAATGCAAGTGAATACACAACTTTCATTCATTCAAAGAATTTATTGAGTACTAATGTGTGTGATGCACTAGGCTAGAAATAGATGAAAACAACAAGAAAAACAAAACAAACAAACAAAAAAAACCTACTGCCTTTCCCTGCAAGAATCATGGCATCTATTAAAGAAACTTGCATTTCTTATACCTTAATAAATGCTATGATATTTTTATAACAGGGTACTGCAAGACCACAGGAGGATGTGGCTTACTCTGCTGACATTTTACAGATTAAATTGTGGAGGCAGTTGGGAAAACTTTTCCAAAAGGCATGGTGCTCATGTTGAGCTCGATGAGAAATTAGGTCTACTTACATCAAGCACAGTATCCATATTTGCAAGAGGTGGAGGAAGAATGTCATCTTAATGGAATGCATAGAAAATTGGCATACTTGGATCTTAAGGTGAATGTTGAGAAATGTTAAGAGTTAAGCATAAAAATATAGGCAGAACAAGAATGTGGTGGTATTTGACTTAGTTCTGAATGCATTAAAGTCATTGAGGAAAGGATAATTTGACTAGATCCCTCTCTCTCATTATAAATAAAGGTTTATCAATTTTACTACTTAAAAGTAGCTTTGTTTCTATTGATTTACTTATTGTTTCTATTTTATTGGTTTTTCATCTTTCTTATTTACTATTCTTTGCTTCCATTTATTTGGTTTGCCATTTTTAGGAGGGGGCCTTCTAAACTAAGACACTTACATTATTAATTTTAGACCTTCAACCTTTTTCAGTGTAAACATTTAAAGCATATATGCACACATACAGACTTGCATATTTTAAATATCTTATGTGTAAGCAATAAAAAAATTGGAAACATACTTATAGCTTTATATTCTAATTTTAGAATTTATAATTGTTATTTGCAAAAGATTTTGCCCAACCATATTACTTTGTCAACAAAGGTCCATCTAGTCAAAGCTATGGCTTTTCCAGCAGTCATGTATGGATGTGAGAGTTGGACTATAAAGAAAGCTGAGTGCCAAAGAATTGATGCTTTTGAACTGTGGTGTTGAAGAAGACTCTTGAGAGTTCCTTGGACTGCAAGGAGATCCAACCAGCCATTCCTAAAGGAAATCAGTCTTGAATATTTATTGGAAGAGCTGATGTTGAAGCTAAAGCTCCAATACTTTGGCCACCTGTGGCAAAGAATTGACTCACTGGAAAAGACCCTGATTCTGGGAAAGATTGAAGGCAGGAGGAGAATAGGACAAAGGATGAGATGGTTGGATGGCATCACTGACTCGATGGACATGAGTTTAAGCAAGCTCCAGAATTTGGTGATGGATGGGGAAGCCTGGCGTGCTGGAGTTCATGGGCTTTCAAAGACTCAGACACGACTGAGCAACTGAACTGACTGAGTTTTTGGATTAAATTACTGGAAGCCTAACACTTTAAATTTCCCTTTATTTATATACTACATGATAGAAGCCTACAGATAAGGAAGATACATTTATTCATTAATACCTCAACTACTCTTATATATTCCTCCCATAATTATTTTAATTAATCTTCATAACAACCCCAGTAGGTAGACAGTTTTCCCATGTTAGGATTGAGTAGACTATAGGTTAGAGAGCTCAAATAACTTCCTGAAAATTATACACAGAGTAAATTATAGAATTATAATTCAAGCTTACAAGTATAATACCAGTCCCTGTCATCTTCACTATTACCTTTGGGGGCTGTTGAGAGGGTGATTAAAGAGTGTGAAATGAGCTTGAGTTGGCAAGAGTGAGGGGTAGACACAAGTGATTTGTTTTCAAAAGGTTTCTCTTTACTAGATTATCAGATAGACAATAAATCTGTATGCAGACGTTAATAACATATGTGAATAATACACTGTGCAATAACATCAGAAGGGTAATAAATAATGATTAACAGGATGATAAGAAATAACATAATAATGATAATAAATAGGCATACTTATGTACTTAGATCTGAAACCAGTCATTGCTTTACATACAATTTCCCTCTATTATGTCTATGGTTAATGCTAAGCTACCACATACAGTTCCTTACATTGTGTAATAAATACTTTGGGGGCACTTTTACATTAATATTCTGTGAATAGACCCCACCAGCTTTGTATGGAACTCTGCCATCAAATTCTAATGCTAGCTAGCCCTTATCATAAATATCAAAGCATGGAATTATTTTTTAAACACTTTCCTCTAAAAAATACATCATTTATGATTATATTGAAAGATTATATTATGTGCCAAATCAATATCAGAAAAAAAATACAAGTAATTGAAGACAATACAATTTTAGCAGGTAAAATAGTTCAAAAGACCCTTAAAACCACAATCCTCTGTTTTAGGCCTAGAGATTAAAAGGTCTGGACAGGTGGCTGAGAGGGGTACTATGAGAGAGGGTCACAGCAGTGATAGCTCTTCAACTCCAAGAATTCTCATTTTCTTTAGTAAAAAAGGTGATTTTGTTAAAATGATGAAATAGCAGCGGTCAGTGTTCACAACTGTCCGTTTATTGCTCTCTACTCTGTCTCAACCAAACTTCAGACAGACTTCTCTGCTACCTACAGGTTGCTGACTCTGGAGCACACCGCCTTATCAGCTTTTCCTTAAGTGGGCTGGAGAACACCCCCTTTCCAGCTTTTTCTAAAGATCGACTGACCACAGTAAGATGTGTTTCCCATCGGACTTCACAGGTCATTACCATGTGGCTGTCCAACTTTTCCAGAAAAATATCTGTCAATTTTTGTTTATCCCTTCTTGTTCAACTTTGTCTTTTAAAAGCCTTTATCCGTTTGATTTTGAGACCAGGGCATATTTCTGAAGTTGGAGCATACTCCCTACAATAGACTATTTGCACTGCAGAAAATCACTGGGAGGGAAGATTCCCTGGAGAAGGAAATGGCAACCCCTTCCAGTGTTCTTGCCTGGAGAATCCTATGGACAGTGGAGGCTGGTGGGCTACAGTTCATGTGTCTCAAGAGTCAGACCCGACTGAGTGACTAACTAACCAACCTTAGGACAAAAGTCACACTTCTGGATGCAGTCTCCCCTAATCTAAGTTTGGATTTGTTTTTAACTGAACAATCTAAATCCAAGTTCTACCCTATCCGGCATAAGAATACAAGCTTCGTGTCTATCCCAAGCCTTGACTTATTAGCAGATGCCATTGCTTTGCTTTCTAACTTCCTTTCTGAGCATTTCTTGGATTTTAATATATCTCTCTCATCCAGCTCGTCAGTGTTTTGTATAGTATATTTTTCCTCAAAGAGAACAAAATACTCTTTTTCCTTAAAGGAGAAAACATTCACTTTTTTAAAAAATTAATCCTCTCTGGAAGATTTGTATTTTTACCATAGACTGTAATAAGGCACTAGAAATGGAAAGGAAACATTAAGATAAGAATGTGTCCTCTTTTCTTCCAAATATGGCAAAAGATAATATACTGCTATAATTAATTGCAAATATGGGTGAAAACAGTGAGGAAAGTGTCCTAAAAGTTTAAAAAATAAAATAGTGGAGGAGGAACAAAAAGCAATGCGTTTTTTTGTTTCCTTAATTAACTCTCACAGTAAAATAATTTATACCCCATAAATACAAAAGGGCTAAAAACTTTAAGTAAGGAAGAAAGAGTTCTGTTTCATAATTTCTCCTAATTCAAACAAAGTTTTAAAAAATAGTCCCTATGATATTATTGCATAATGATAGGCATATGTCATTCATTATACATTTGTCCAAACTCAGAATGTACAACAGTGAGAGTGAGTGCTGCTGTAAGCCATGGACTTTGGGTGATAAGGATGCGTCAGTGCTGGTTCATTGATTGTGACGCGTGTGCCCCTCTCAGGATGCTGAAAATGGAGGAGGTTGCATATCTGGGGGAGTACCTAAAATTGCTTAAAAAAGAATCTGAAAGAATAAAACAAAGTAACAAAAGACTCAATATCAGTAACAGAAGCAAAATACTATGCTGCCCACTTGGTGAAATAAAGGTGCTCCCTCAGAGGCTGTTGGAGAATACACCCACCCTGCATGAGTAGAATCTCTTCTGTATGTAAGCAGACTTGTCACACTTGAAACTAAAGCACTAAAATGACTACTGTATGATCTATTATGGCAAATTTATCAAGTTGTATTTAGAAATCTTGCAAGATGTGGGAAATCGTGTCAGTTATTGTTCCTTGGATCCAATTCTAATAAAACGCAAAGCTTACTTTTACATTTTATTAGATGTTTATTTTTACATGTCATAAACTTTTGTGTTTGGGGGAAAAAAACATTATTCTGTCCTTCCCTTTCTATTTTTTTTTCCTCTGAATTCTCCCATAATACTATCAAAGAATGAGAGTATATTAGTGATTGAGACAGAATGAAAGATGTCATGATGAGCAAACAAAAAGTATTGTAAGTATATTTTGAATTAAAATGTAAAAAGAAGGGACCATATGCTAATGTAAGACTTTTCAATATGGCTATAGCAAATATTAATATTTATAATGTTTTTGTCTGCCCAAAGCATGCTTCCTCTAAACTGATTTTGTTCATTTAAAAATTTATATGATCAATCTTATATTTGTTTCTATGATTGAATGAAGACATATGGAGGAGCTATATGTTTATTTTACCTCAAGCTATATTTGTAAAGTTATTGCATTATTAATACTTACTACAATTTGGCAAGACTAATACAGAAAATAATGAATTAAATGCTTTTTTGTAAAGCCCAGAAGAAACTCTTAAAGATATGTGTGTTAATGTCTCAATACTTTGTTTTCTTAGTGATGGTGGATTTTGTCTGTTAGGATGACTAGCCCCACAGATTCATCCTTATTGGGATAATAATGCAAGCTTTTATCCAAAATACAAGAGGGTTATCTTTAGGACCTTGTAGTGTTGTAGAATGCTTGTAAATGCTATAGAATTTCCACTTACTAGAACACAGTTGAGACACTCATGGGAAACAGTAGTGAAATGGATTTCAGTAGTCAATCAACTAAGTAATTCAATGTGAAACCCAAATACACTGAAGCTGCAGGTTCTATTTTATACCTGCAGAATATTTTTTTTTTCCTTCTTTTTTCTCTCATACTAAAGTCATGGTTTTTATTCCCACTGTACAGATACTATATATACATGGATCTGAATTTTTTTTTTTTTTGCACCAGCAGTTTTCATGTTTAGACATTGCCCTTTATACCGATGGTCGTATCTTCCATTCTCAGTGATTATAAAAACTTCTTACTGAAAACACTGTCCTCTCTCTGAAGATGGTGGATGGTGTCTATCTAACACATTACCCCTAGTTGCAACTCCACCCAAACACATTATATTCTTTTTCCCATCCACTACAGACAGGGCTTCATGAGCAATGGCCCTTTCTTAGGACCCTGCACTCGATGCAAGGGGTTTCCCTGGTGGTTCAGTCATAAAGAATCAACCTGCAATGCAAGAGACACGAGTCTGATGCCTGGGTCAGGAGGGTCCCTTGGAGGAGAAAATGGCAACCCACTCCAGTATTCTTGCCTGGAAAATCCCATGAACAGAGGAGCCTGGGGGGGCTACAGTGCATGGGGTCACAGAATGGACACACCTGAGTGACTAAGAATACACATTTTGATGCAATACCCTGCTCTAGCCATCTTTAAATTTTTAACAATTTTTGAACAAAAGACCCAATAGTTTCATTTTACTGGGTCTCACACACACAAAAAAAAAAATCATTCTGAAGGTATTAGACTATTTTGACTAATAATTCTATCCTCCTTATTTGTCTCAAAAATTCTCCATGCAAAAATTCATGTTTAGAAAATGCTAAACAAAAATACTTTTCAGAATTATATTTTCAGAGAAGGCAATGGCACCCCACTCCAGTACTCTTGCCTGGAGAATCCCATGGACAGAGGAGCCTGGTGGGCTGCAGTCCATGGGGTCACTAAGAGTTGGACACGACTGAGTGACTTCACTTTGACTTCTCATTTTCATGCATTGGAGAAGGAAATGGCAACCCACTCCAGTGTTCTTGCCTGGAGAATCCCAGGGACCGGGGAGTCTGGTGGGCTGCCGTCTATGGGGCCACACAGAGTCGGACACGACTGAAGTGACGTGGCATAGCATACTACATTTTCAACTTCTATGTGTATATCCTTGCAATTGCCTAATTGGGCTCCTATAAACTTCAATACAAGGCCTCATGTATTCCAACATAATGTTTTTATTCATAGTGTTATCAGTCTGCCATGCTTCTTAACCTATTTCTGTGTCCAGGTCTGTCTAATACAATCCTAAATGACACCTTCTTAATGTATCTATATCTGATTCCCATGCTGAAGGTCCATCTCCTTGATCCCAATTTTTCAGCAACAGGAATCACTGCATATAAATTTTATCATTGCATTAGAATGTCTATTAGTGATTGCATTTTACACTAGGTTTTTCTAAATATGGGAGGCCTTATTTCTTGTTTTTACACAGCTTAGCTCACCTCCAAGCATAGATGAAGAATCCAGGTTGCTTCTGTCTTGCATCTCTGCTTTCTGGAAAACTTCAATGACTTAAGTTTGTGGCAGAGAGAAAGAAAATAAATAGTTTCAGAATATTTTTTTAAGTCAAGGCTTGGAAGTGGCTTATATCACTTTCACTCAAAACTTACTGGTCAGTGTTGGGTTATTTGGTTCTCAATATGATTGAAGAAGACAACTTCCTATATTCCTAGGAAGAGGAAATGATGTGGTTAATTCAGGCCACATTCACCTCTCCCAAACTTGAACTGGGAGAATATATATAATTCACTGTTTGTTCTTCTGTAGTATCTAGGCCAAATTTTAGGATTGGAGGACTTGCTATTTGTTGACTGGATGATTCAGTGTATCTACAATGCCCAGTACAGTTCAGTTCAGTAGATCCAGTCATAACACACTCTTTGTGACCCCATGGACTGCAGCATGCCAGGCTTCCCTGTCCATCACCAACTCCCAGAGTGAATCAAACTCATGTCCATTGAGTTGGTGATGCAATTCAACCATCTCATCTCTGCTGTCCGCTTTTCCTGCCACTTCAGTCATTCTCAGCATCAGAGTCTTCAAATGAGTCAGCTCTTCACATCAGGTGACCAAAGTACTGGAGTTTCAGCTTCAGCATCAGTCCTTCCAATGAATATTCAGGACTAATTTCTTTTAGGATGGATTGGTTGGATACCCTTGCTGTGCAAAGGACTCTCAAGAGTCTTCTCCAATACCACAGTTCAAAAGCATCAATTCTTTGGCACTGAGCTGTGTTTATGATCCAACCTTAAGATCCATACATGATTGCTGGAAAAAACCATAGCTTTGACTAGGTGGACATTTGTTGAAAAGTAATGTTTCTGTTTTTTAATATGCTATCTAGGTTGGCCATTGCTTTTCTTACAAGGAAAAAGCATATTTTAATATCATGTGGATGTTGATCATCTACGGTGATTTTGGAGCCAAAAATAAATAAAAAAAGTCTGTCACTGTTTCCATTGTTTCCCAATCTATTTGCCATGAAGTTATGGGACTGGATGCCAGGATCTTAGTTTTCTGAAAGTTGAGTTTTAAGACAACTACTTCACTCTCCTCTTTCACTTTCATCGAGATACTCAAAACTAAAGTTACAAGATACATCAAGAACTAAAGTTACTCAAGATACATCAAGTTACTCAAGATACATCAAGAACTAAAGTTCTTCTTCACTTTCTGACTTAAGGGTGGTGTCAACTTCATAGCTGAGGTTATTGATATTTCTCTTGGCAATCTTTATTCCAGCTTGTTCTTCATCCAGCCCTGTTTTTTCATGATGTACTCTTCATATAAGTTAAATAAGCAGCGTGACAATGTACAGCCTTGATGTACTCCTTTCTGCATCTGGAACCAGTCTGTTGTTCCATGTCCAGTTCTAACTGTTGCCTCTTGACCTGCATTCAGATTTCTCAGGAGGCAGGTAAGGCAATTGGGTATTCCCATCTCTTGAAGAATTTCCCACAGTTTGCTGTGATCCACACAGTCAGAGGCTTTGGCATAGTCAGTAAAGCAGAAGTAATGTTTTTCTGGAATTATTTTGCTTTTTCTATGATCTAATGGATGTTGGCAATTTGATCTCTGGTTCCTCTGCCTTTTCTAAATATCTAACTTGAACATATGGAATTTCACTGTTCATGTACTGTTGAATTCTGGCTTGGAGAATTTGAGCATTTCTTTGCTAGCATGTGAGATGAGTGCATGAGATGAGTGCAATTGTGCAATAGTTTGAGCATTATTTGGCATTGCCTTTCTTTGGGACTGGAATGAAAATTGACCTTTTCCAGTCCTGTGGCCACTTCTGAATTTTCCAAATTTTCTGGCATATTGAGTGCAGCACTTTCACAGCATCATCTTGTAGGGTTTGAAAAGCTCACCTGGAATTACATCATCTCCACTAGCTTAGTCTGTAGTGATGCTTTCTAAGGCTCACTTTACTTTGCATTCCAGGATGTCTGGCTCTAGGTGAGTGATCACACCATCATGGTTATCTGGGTCATGAAGATCTTTTTTGTATAGTTCCTCTGTGTATTCTTGCCACCTCTTTTAATACCTTCTGCTTCTGTTAAGTCCATAGCATTTCTGTCCTTTATCAAGCCCATCTTTGCATGAAATGTTCCCTTGGTATCTCTAATTTTCTTGAAGAGATCTCTAGTCTTTCCCACTCTATTGTTTTCCTCTATTTCTTTGCATTGATCACTGAAGAAGGCTTTCTTATCTCTCCCTGCTGTTCTTTGGAACTCTATATTCAAATGGGTATATTTTTCCTTTTCTCCTTAGCCTTTCATCTCTTTTCTTTTCTCTGCTATTTGTAAGGTCCCCTTGGACAACCATTTTGCGTTTTGCATTTCTTTTTCTTGGGGATGGTCTTGGTCCCTGTCTCCAGTACAATGTCAAGAATCTCTGTCCGTAATTCTTCAGGCACTGTCTATCAGATCTAATCCCTTAAATCTATTTCTCACTTCCACTGTATAATCATAAGGGATTTGATTTAGGTCGTATCTGAATGGTCTAGTGGTTTTCCCCACTTTCTTCAATTTAAGTCTGAATTTGGCAATATTGAATTCATGTTCTGAGCCATAGTCAGCTCCCAATCTTGTTTTTGCTGACTGTTTAGAGCTTCTCCATCTTCGGCCACAAATAATATAATCAAACTGATTTCGGTATTGACCACCTGGTGATGTTCATGTGTAGAGTATTTTCTTTAGTGTTGGAAGAGGGTGTTTGCTATGACCAGTGCATTCTCTTGGCAAAACTCTGTTAGTCTTTGCCCTGCTTCATTTTGTACTCCAAAGCCAAATTTTCCTATTAATCCAGGTAGCTCTTGACTTCCTACTTTTGCATTCCAGTTCCCTATAAGGAAAAGGACATCTTTTTTGGATGTTTGTTCTAGAAGGTCTTGTAGGTCTTCAGAGAACCATTCAACTTTAGCTTCTTCATTACTGGTCAGGACATAGACTTGGACTACTGTGATATGGGTGGTTTGCCTTGGAAACAGAGATCATTCTGTCATTTTTGAGCTTGCACCCAAGTACGGCATTTTGGACTCTTGTTGACTATGATGGCTACTCCATTTCTTCTAAGGGGTTCTTGCCCACAATAAGAGGTATAATGGTTATCTGAATTAAATCACCCATTCCAATCCCTAAATTCTATTTTAGTTTCAGTTCAGTTCAGTCTCTCAGTCGTGTCCGACACTTTGCGACCCCATGAATCGCAGTATGCCAGGCCTCCCTGTCCATCACCAACTCCTGGAGTTCACTGAGACTCACGTCCATCGAGTCAGTGATGCCATCCAGCCATCTCATCCTTTGTCGTCCCTTCTCCTCCTGTCCCCAATTCCTCCCAGCATCAGAGTCTTTTCCAGTGAGTCAGCACTTCTCATGAGGTGGCCAAAGTACTGGAGTTTCCGCTTTAGCATCATTCCTTCCAAAGAAATCCCAGGGCTGATCTCCTTCAGCATGGACTGGCTGGATCTCCTGACAGTCCAAGGGACTCTAATGAGTCTTCTCCAACACCACAGTTCAAAAGCATCAGTTCTTTGGTGCTCAGCCTTCTTTATAGTCCAACTCTCACATCCATACATGACCACTGGAAAAACCATAGCCTTGACTAGACGGACCTTTGTTGGCAAAGTAATGTCTCTGCTTTTGAATATGCTATCTAGGTTGGTCATAACTTTCCTTCCAAGGAGTAAGCATCTTTTAATTTCATGGCTGCAGTCTCCATCTGCAGTGATTTTGGAGCCAAAAAAATAAAGTCTGACACTGTTTCCACTGTTTCCCCATCTATTTCCCATGAAGTGATGGGACCAGATGCCATGATCTTAGTTTTCTGAGTGTTGAGCTTTAAGCCAACTTTTTCACTCTCCTCTTTCACTTTAATCAAGAGGTTTTTTAGTTCCTCTTCATTTTCTGCCATCAGATCAGATCAGTCGCTCAGTCGTGTCCGACTCTTTGTGACCCCATGAACTGCAGCACGCCAGGCCTCCCTGTCTATCACCAGCTCCTGGAGGTCACTCAGACTCGCATCCATCGAGTCAGTGATGCCATCCAGCCATCTCATCCTCTGTCGTCCCCTTCTCCTCCTGCCCTCAATCCCTCCCAGCATCAGAGTCTTCTCCAATGAGTCAACTCTTCGCATGAGGTGGCCAAAATACTGGAGTTTCAGCTTTAGCATCATTCCTTCCAAAGAAATTCTAGGATTGATCTCCTTCAGAATGGACTGGTTGGATCTTCTTGCAGTCCAAGGGACTCTCAAGAGTCTTCTCCAACACCACAGTTCAAAAGCATCAATTCTTTGGCGTTCAGCCTTCCTCACAGTCCAGCTCTCACATCCATACATGACCACAGGAAAGACCATAGCCTTGACTAGGCGGACCTTTGTTGGTAAAGTAATGTCTCTGCTTTTGAATATGCTATCTAGGTTGGTCATAACTTTCCTTCCAAGGAGCAAGCGTCTTTTAATTTCATGGCTGCAGTCACCATCTGCAGTGATTTTGGAGCCCATAAAAACAAAGTCTGACACTGTTTCCACTGTTTCCCCATCTATTTCCCATGAAGTGATGGGACCAGATGCCATGATCTTCGTTTTCCGAATGTTGAGCTTTAAGCCAACCTTTTCACTCTCCACTTTCACTTTCATCAAGAGGCTTTTTAGCCCCTCTTCACTTTCTGCCATAAGAGTGGTGTCATCTGCATATCTGAGGTTATTGATATTTCTCCCGGCAATCTTGATTCCAACTTGTGTTTCTTCCAGTCCAGCATTTCTCATGATGTACTCTGCATATAAGTTAAATAAACGTGGTGACAATATGCAGCCTTGACGTACTCCTTTTCCTATTTCGAACCAGTCTGTTGTTCCATGACCAGTTCTAACTGCATATCGGAGGTTATTGATATTTCTCCTGGCAATCTTGATTCCAACTTGTGTTTCTTCCAGTCCAGTGTTTCTCATGATGTACTCTGCATATACATTAAATAAGCAGGGTGACAGTATACAGCCTTGACGTACTCCTTTTCCTATTTGGAACCAGTCTGTTGTTCTTTACTGATTCCTAAAATGTCAGTGCTCACTCTTATCATCTCCAGTTTGACCACTTAGTCCTGACAAAACGTGGTCCACTGTCTAAAGTATGGCAAACCACTTCAGTTTCTTGCCTTGAGAACTCCATGAAGAATATGAAAAGGCAAAAGGTAGGACACTGCAAAATGTATTTCCCACATTGGTATGTGCCCAATACGCTACTGAAGATCAGTGGAGAAATAACTCCAGAAAGAATGATGAGAAGGACCCAAAGAAAAACAGTGCTAAGGGTCTTGAAATGTTCATCATTTATGTTTACTTTGCCAAACTCACTGCCTGAAATATATTAACAGCACTTCAAACAATCATTTCTATTGCTCCTAAATTTAAAATGTGTAATAAAAGAAATAGAAAAAGAGTTGAAAGATAAAAGGAAGCATCACCCATGGAATTATATTTTGTTTGTATCTGATAAATTATGCAATTTGGAGTTAAAATGCACTTACTGTTTTCTGTGGCAATATTAATTTCTTTAGAAGAGAAGAAAATTAGTAAAAAGGGTAGATGGACCTAACTAAAGCAAGCAAGTATCTTATGAGTTACTGGAATAATTTATACAGGATGCAAGATAAGATCAAATAGTAAGTATTGAGACCTGGTCCACTAGATAAAGTAAATAAAATATGAATTTGTGCTGAGCATAGATATAGTGAGAGGAAAAAACTATTACAGTATGTTGTATTGATTATACACTAAGTATATCTGAAACACCACAGCCTCAGTATTCATCATGTACTCACTACATATGAGGAACATGAGATTCTCCTAATACTTGATGTTTAAATTATCCCCCTGGTGGCATCTATTTTTTTCCTGAAGTGTCTTTTATTCAAGATACACAAACAAAGTACATGCTAAATAGCCCATTACATTAAATGCAGGTGTGCGTGTGCCCCTGCCTGTCTCTGATAAATACAGTATATGTGTTAGTCCCAGGTACCTTCCATCATTTGAGCCTCCTTACTCGGTGCTCAAATTCAACCCTTATCACCACACTGCCAGGAGGAAAGCTGGCATATGAAACAGAAGGAGAGAAAAAGTAGATGACCTATGGATATTGTGCAAAACATGATTCATATAGTGTGGTCCTTCACTCTATTTTCAAGCTATGATGACCTTACCATTTCTTTAGTTTTAGATGTATTTTCTTATATTAAAGAAGAAAAGAGACCCTGGGAATTTGGGGCTCTCCAACAATGCCATTTAGAAATATTGTGAGAACTAGCAAAATATTGAGAAAAAGTGCCCAGTGAGTTTTAAGAAGTTAATAAAGAGCAGGGTATTGAGTATCAAATGAAAAACAAAACAATGTATCAAATGCTGTTGATAGAATACATAGGTCAAAAGCGTTTCTGAGGAGGTCAACAGATATCTCCATGGCATGGTGATGCTAACAAACTGATTGAAGCAAGAATGAGAGTAAATATAAATGTGTCTTTTGAGGAATTTTGCATATAGAGTGGAAGAATTGGGTGGTAGCTTGAAGGGAACAGGAAGCAGAAGGAAGGTGATCATCAACTGATACTAGTAAAATAATAGAATAGCCTGGGCTAAGGATGAGAGCTCCTCATAATTTTTACATTTGTAAAATACTTAAAATGGAAATGTTTGAGATCAACTGCTATATGTAAATTACTGCCTGCCACTTACTGAGAGATTAAGAAGGACATCTGCTATATTGAGGGCCTTCTTTTAAAAAGCTATTCTGTATCTTTTATTATGGCTTCTGAGCTGAAGAGAAACATCCACCGAGGCTCAATTTTTTTCTCCATAACTGTCACTTAATGTAGTCCTGACTTTGCAGGTCTGAGTTTTATCAGCTACAGAATAGGCAGATTCAAGACCCTTAGAACTTTAAATCTCTTTTCTAACAAGATCACAGCTTCAATCATGAACTTCTCTTGCAGTGCAGTCACATGGAAGTTGCTTAGTGATACATAGTGCATTAGAGGGTGAGATCTCTCCCCAGTAGGAGGATGGTCATGGAGGATGCAGTCAAGCTGTGTCTAGCATAAGCCAACTCTCTCGTCTTCTTTTCTTATAATTTCAAAATGTAATTATGTGTGAGAAACCATATGAAAAAAAAAAAAAACTCCAATACTTTGTCCACCTGATGCGAAGAGCTGACTCATTTGAAAAGACCCTGAGGCTGGAAAAGATTGAGGGCAGGAGAAGAAGGGGATGACAGAGGATGACATGGTTGGATGGCATCACTGACTCGATGGACATGGGTTTGGGTGAACTCCAGGAGTTGTTGATGGACAGGGAGGCCTGGTGTGCTGTGGTTCATGGGATTGCAAAGATTTGGACACAACTGAGCAACTGAACTGAACTGAACCTACACACCTTCAATGCTCTCAAGACTCTGAGAGATAATAAGTTGTTCTTGAGCAAAAATTGCTCTTCATTGTGGTTGCCTCTGATATCTGACAGACCAGTTTGAGTGCTGGGACCCACATTTCAAACTTCACATGAAATCAGACAAGGTACGTGTTTCTGATATTTCATTGTGTTTGATGCCTTGTCACTCAATCAGTTCAGTTCAGTTCAGTTGCTCTGTCATGTCTGATTCTGCGATCTCAAGGACCGAAGCATGCCAGTCTGCCCTGTCCATCACCAACTCCAGGAGCTTGCTCAAACTTAATGTTCATCAAGTCAGTGATGCTATCCAACCATCTCACCCTCTGTTGTCCCCTTCTCCTCCTGCCTTCAGTCTTTCCCAGAATCATGGTCTTTTCCAATGAGTCAGTTCTTCATATCAGGTGGAAAAGGTACTGGAGATTTAGTATCAGCATCAGTCCTTCCAATGAATATTCAGGAACAATTTTCTTTAGGATGATTGATTTGATCTCTTTGCTGTCCATGGGATTCTCAAGAGTCTTCTCCAACGCCAGAGCTCAGAAGCATCAATTCTTCGGTGCTCAGCTGTCTTTATGATCCAACTCTCACACCGCATATGACTACTGGAAAAACCACAGCTTTGACTAGGTGGACCTTTTTTGGCAAAGCAATATCTCTGCTTTTTAGTATATAGTCTAGGTTGGTCATAGCTTGTCTTTCAAGGAGCAAGTGTCTTTTAATTTCATAGCTGCAGTCACCATCTGCAGTGATTTTGGAACCCCCCAAAATAAAGTCTGTAACTGTTTCCACTGTTTCCCCATCTATTTGCCATGAAGTGATGGGACCAGATGCCATGATCTTAGTTTTTTGAAAGTTTAGTTTTAAGCCAGCTTTTTCACTCTCCTCTTTCTCTTTCATCAAGGGGCTCTTCAGTTTCTCTTCACTTTCTGCCATAAGGGTAGTATTATCTGTATATCTGAGGTTATTGATATTTCTCTCTGCAATCTTGATTCTACCTTGTGTTTCATCCACTCTGGCATTTTGCATGATGTAATCTGCATATAAGTTAAATAAGCAGAGTGACAATATACATCCTTGACATACTCCTTTCTCCATCTGGAACCAGTCAGTTGTTCCATGTCTGGTTCTAACACTTGCATCTTGCCCTGCATACAGATTTCTCAGGAGGCAGGTAAGGTATTCTGGTATTCCCATCTCTTTAAGAATTTTCCACAGTTTGTTGTGATCCACACAGTCAAAGGCTTTGACACAGTCAATAAAGTAGAAGTAGACATTTTTCTGGAATTCTCTTGCTTTCTCTATGATCCAACGGATGTTGGCAATCTGATCTCTGGTTGCTCTGCCTTTTCGAAATCCAGCTTGAACATCTGGAAGTTCATGGTTCATGTACTGTTGAAACCTGGCTTGAAAAATTTTGAGCATTACCTTGATAGTGTGTAAGATGAGGGCAAATCTTTGGCATCACTTTTCTGTGGAATTGGAATGAAAACTGAACTTTTCCAGTCCTGTGGCCACTGATGAGTTTTCCAAATTTGCTGACATATTGACTCCAGCACCTTAACAGCATCAGTTTTTAGGATTTGAAATAGCTCAACTGGAATTATATCATCTCCACTAGCTATTTTCATAGTGATGCTTCTGGACCCATTTGACTTGGCATTCCAGGATGTCTGGTGATCACACTATCATGGTTATTTGGGTCATGAAGATCTTTTCTGTATAGTTCTTCTGTGTATTCTTGCCACCTCTTCTGAATATCTTCTGCTTCTGTTAGGTTCATACAATTTCTGTACTTTATTGTACCCATCTTTGCATGAAATGTTCCCTTGGTATCTTGAAGTGATCTCTAGAGAGTCTTTCTCATTCTGTTGTTTTCTTCTGTTTTATTGCATTGATCACTTAGGAAGGCTTTCTTATCTCTTCATATTCTTTGGAACTTTGCATTCAGATGGACTTATCTTTCCTTTTCTCCTTTGCCTTTCACTTCTTTTTCTTTTTTTCTCAGCTATTTGTAAGGCCTCCTCAGACGCAGTACCCAATATAATGCCAAAATGAAATAAGTAATAGAGAAAAACATGCATTCACCAGAGTGAGAACCACTCTTGTGTCACCCAAGTAAAACGACTCAAAACATTAAGTTTAGTACATGGCATCAGCATGCCACTTATAGACGTATTATCAGAGAAAGCAATGGCACCCCACTCCAGTACTCTTGCCTGGAAATTCCCGTGGATGGAGGAGCCTGGTAGGCTGCAGTCCATGGGGTCTCGAGGAGTCACACATGACTGAGCGACTTCACTTTCACTTTTCACTTTCATGCATTGGAGAAGGAAATGGCAGCCCACTCTAGTGTTCTTGCCTGGAAAATCCCAGGGATGGGGGAGCCTGGTGGGCTGCCATCTATGGGGTCGCACAGAGTCAGACATGACTGAAATGACTTAGCAGCAGCAGCATAGACGTATTATGGTCACACTGCTGCTAAATCATATAAGATAGACCTGTGAAAAAATACATTTCTTAGTTCACTATAAATGTGCTCAAATTCCAATATTATTCAGACCTAATGTTCACCTAATAGATGCTGTTGATCCTATATATTAATTTTATTCTAAATACTTATAACTATTTTTTAATGTAAATTATTTCCCATCCAGAAGGCAATTTGTCTTTTGGGGTCTTCCTTTACGGCCAAGTTGTAGTACCATGGTTAGTAGAGGTGGTGAGAAGCCAGCCAGTAGCCAAGTGGATTTTTGAGGCAAGACTATGCTTTAAAAGTAGTTCTTAATTTGAAAATCTCCCTGTGCTTCTAAAACAATGTTAAGGAAAAAAAAAATTATTTGATGTAAAATAGGCTATAGGTTCAAGAGGAAAATGTTGCTGAGGGCAACAAAGGTAACTTTAATTTAGATATTTAAGTTTAGTTTTAAAAGTTAAAATTCAGAACTTTCACACGATAATGTGTAATGTAAACCTTCAAAGGGATCCACCCAAGGTAACTTGACGAAGAATATTTCTGTCCTCTGGAAACTGATTAGTAGATGACAGAGCAGGGGCTCCTACAAAAAATATTTCATGGAAATCATTTTTGGCAGTTCTGTGAAACTTGGTAACACATTAAAATATTACAATGAATCTCATTATGACCTCATAATTTTCTCCTTTTAATATTTCTCTCTAGAATTATCTTCTTTAAAAAAAATGACTTTATATTCTTGATTAAAGGGACCATAGATATTAAGAAATGCATTAATAAGTAAAATAAGTATTCCAAATTGAAAAAAAGGAAGCATTTATCACTGCCATATTTGTGAAGAAAGAGGGTCAGTAATAGTTTTCACATATAGCTTCAATTCAATTCAGTTCAGGCGCTCAGTCGTGTCTGACTCTTTGTGACCCCATGAATTGCAGCATGCCAGGCCTCCCTGTCCATCACCAACTCCTGGAGTTCACTCAAACTCACGTCCATCGAGTCAGTGATGCCATCCAGCCATCTCATCCTCTGTTGTCCCCTTTTCCTCCTTCCCCCAGTCTAGCTTATCAAGTAGTTAAAAGACCTCCAGAATATTTTCATTTTTTTTTTTTTTTAATTAAATTTTATTTTGCTTAACTTTACAATATTGTATTGCTTTTGCCATACATCAAGATGGATCCGCCACAAGTATACATGTGTTCCCCATCCTGAACACTCCTCCCTCCTCCCTCCCCATACCATCCCCCTGGGTCGTCCCAGTGCACCAGTCCCAGGCATCTGTTATCAGGCATCGTACCTGGACTGGCGACTTGTTTCAGATATGATATTATACATATTTCAATGCTATTCTCCCCAATCATCCCACCCTCTCCCGGTCCCAGAGTCCAAAAGTCTGTTCTATACATCAGTGTCTCTTTTGCTGTCTCGTAAACAGGATTATTGTTACCATCTTTCTAAATTCCATATTTATGCGTTAGTATACTGTATTTGTGTTTTTCTTTCTGGCTTACTTCACTCTGTATAATAGGCTCCAGTTCCATCCACCTCCTTAGAACTGATTCAAATGTATTCTTCTTAATGGCTGAGTAATACTCCATTGTGTATATGTACCTCCGCTTTCTTATCCATTCATCTGTGGGTGGACATCTAGGTTGCTTCCAAGTTCTGGCTATTGTAAACAGTGCTGCTATGAACATTGGGGTACACGTGTCTCTTTCAATTCTGGTTTTCTCAGTGTGTATGCCTAGCAGTGGGATTGCTGGATCATAAGGCAGTTCTATTCCCAGCTTTTTGAGGAATCTCCATACTGTTCTCCATAGTGGCTGTACTAGTTTGCATTCCCACCAACAGTGTAAGAGGGTTCCCTTTTCTCCACACCCTCTCCAGCATTAATTGCTTGTGGACTTTTGAATCGCAGCCATTCTGACTGGTGTGAAATGGTACCTCATAGTGGTTTTGATTTGCATCTCTCTGATAACGAGTGATGTTGAGCATCTTTTCATGTGTTTGTTAGCCATCTGTATGTCTTCTTTGGAGAAATGTCTACTTAGTTCTTTGGCCCATTTTTTCATTTTCCGTGCATTTTTTTTGATGACTGATGTCACAAAACCAACTTTCTATTTAAAGACTAAGACAATATGTGGAACCACAGTTGAAGAATTGACTGCTTGCTCCTTGGAAGAAAAGCTATGACAAACCTAGCCACTGTGTTAAAAAGCAGAGATATTACTTTGCCAACAAAGGTTTATATAGTTAAAGCTATGGTTTTCCCAGTAGTTATGTATGGATATGAGAGTTTGAGAGTTGAATGATAAAGAAGGATGAGCGCTGAAGAACTGATGTTTTTGAACTGTGGTGTTGGAAAAGACTCTTGAGAGTCCCTTGGACTGCAAGGAGATCCAACCAGTCCATTCTAAAGGAAATCAGTCCTGAATATTCATCGGAAGGACTGATGCTGAAGCTGAAACTCCAATACTTTGGCCACGTGATGGGAAGAACTGACTCATTGGAAAAGACCCTGATGCTGGGAAAAATTGGAGGTGGGAGGAGAAGGGGACGACAGAGGATGAGATATTTGGATGGTATCACTGACTCAATGGAAATGAGTTTGAGCAAGCTCTGGGAGATGGTGAAGTGTTGGACATGACTGAGCAACTGAACAGCAAGGATAATCAGTCTCTGAAATGTAGTATGAGAGAGAGGAAAAGCACTGAAGTAAGCTACGACTAGATTTCAACTGTGTCTCTTCCACACTGAAGAAGTGTAATTAAGAACAACCCATTGCCTTTGTTATCTACAAAACAGACATGGTTGCCACAAATATTCAACTATGTAAATAAAATTTTTATAGACACATTGTTCATGTTTGCAAACTGTCACTTTTTCCTTTACTAAAAGCAAATATTTTGCCTGCCAATACTATGAAAGATTGGGTATGCTGCAAATTGATTCAAACCAATTTGCTTTAAAATGCTGAGAGGTTATTATTTATAAATAACCATCACTAAGGGGAAAAGTGGTGAGGCGGGCTCTGTGACTAAAACCACGCCCACCTTCGACTCTGTGCCTCCAATCACAGGACTGCAGAGAAGTCCATCATGCTCTGCGTGAAGGCCCCTCCCTTCATCCTCAACCACAGCACTGCAGGGGAGAAGAGGCAGCCCACATTTGTGTGGCCTGGAAGGATCTGTATGTCTCCATTTCCCTCCCACCTCGCTGACAGCCTCAGCACCACTATCTGCCTGGGGGCACCATGTCTAATCCTGATTGCTAAACAACCTGTTTATGACCACTGGACACCAGCATGGTGGTGGATCTGGAGGTCAGTGGGATATTAGTGGGGGCTGTCGTTCAACAATGTTCCCCATAGCAGAGCACATGTGCAATACCCATGGCTATTGCAATTATGACCAACCTAGATAGCATATTCAAAAGCAGAGACATTACATTGCCAACAAATGTTCGCCTAGTCAAGGCTATGGTCTTTCCTGTGGTCATGTATGGATGTGAGAGCTGGACTGTGAAGAAGGCTGAGTGCCGAAGAATTGATGCTTTTGAACTGTGGTGTTGGAGAAGACTCTTGAGAGTCCCTTGGACTGCAAGAAGATCCAACCAGTCCATTCTGAAGGAGATCAGCCCTGGGATTTCTTTGGAAGGAATGATGCTAAAGCTGAAACTCCAGTATTTTGGCCACCTCATGTAAAGAGTTGACTCATTGGAGAAGACTCTGATGCTGGGAGGGATTGGGGTCAGGAGGAGAAGGGGACGACAGAGGATGAGATGGCTGGATGGCATCACTGACTCAATGGATGTGAGTCTGAGTGACCTCCGGGAGTTGGTGATGGACAGGGAGGACTGGCGTGCTGTGATTCATGGGGTCGCAAAGAGTCGGACACGACTGAGCGACTGATCCGATCTGATCTGATCTGACACTAAAATGGTTTGCAAAGAGACCTTTTTATCCCTATTCAAAATGTACAAAGAATACATTTTAAATATCAAATATTATTTTGGTAGATAGTTATAAAATCAAACCATTCACATCATCACCACTTGGCTAATGGCAGCATGGACTAAACTAGGGTAATCAGAATGTATTCTCAGCATTGTCTATTTTATATGTATCTTAATCTGAAAGCTCCTCCAGGAGAGTGAACTCCCCACCATTCTTGTCTTAACTCTGCTGCTACTGATCATCACTTTCCATCCAAAACTCTACTGTGTCAACTGGATTGACACTCTTTTTCTGCTGAAAGATGAGAGAAACAGGCAGGAAAGGCCATTTACTCATAAGCCTGCTTTAGCACTAAGATAAAAGATACACAAGCTACAAGCATGTCTTAAAAGAAAATTTTACTAAAGAATTAAAATTTTGAATGATAAAGAATCTAAAAATCTTGGAATTTTCCTTGAAAGATAAATAATTAGTCCTTCCTAAATAAGCCATCTTACACTTTTTTTATGACTGATACAGCTCCAATCTTTTCAAGTTTTTGCCTGTGCTGTAATTCATTTATTGTCATTTTGTTTGGAGAATTGTCAAAAGCATCTCTCTACTGTCAATGGTACTTTTTATCAACCTAACTTGCACTTCATATTAAAATCATTACAGTGCACTTCAGAAACATGTACACACCAAAGTTTCCACATATAAGTGTCTTAAATCATTAGTTTAGATGTTTGTACCTGAACTATACATGTAAATAAGAAGCACTTGACTTAGTTGGAATGAAATTGCTTTCCTGGCATTTAGGATATTCAATAGTGAATAAAAAGTATGAAAGCTAATGAGACATGATAAAGGCAGCTCTGTGTAACAAGTTATGACACTGCTTTTTATAAGGCTGGCATAGGACATTGTGCACATTTTCACTGGGAAGTATTACAGGGTAATCCAACATAATATACTCTCAAGCTCTCTAACATTTGGGGTTGATGTTCTTGTATTTCCATATTAACATGAAAGGGAATGTGAATATTCAAAATCAAATATAAAATCACTCTCTAAAAATTTATGGGCTACCCTAGTGGTTCAGGGAGAAGGCAATGGCAACCCACTCCAGTACTCTTGCCTGGAAAATCCCATGGACAGAGGGGCCTGGTGGGCTGCAGTCCATGGGGTCGCTACGAATCAGACACGACCAAGCGACTTCACTGTCACTTTTCTCTTTTGTGCTTTGGAGAAGGAAGTGGCAACCCACTCCAGTGTTCTTGCCTGGAGAATCCCAGGGACAGGAGAGCCTGGTGGGCTGCCATCTATGGGGTCGCACAGAGTCGGACATGACTGAAGTGACTTAGCAGCAGCAGTGGCTCAGACAGTAAAGAATCTGCCTGCAATGCAAGAGACCTGGGTTTTATCCCTGGATCTGGAAGATCCTCTGGAGAAGGGAATGGCAACCCACTCCAGTATTCTTGAGCTTCCCAGGTGGCTTAGTGGTAAAGAATCTACCTGCCAAGCAGAAGACACAAGAGACATAGGTTTGATCCCTGAAGAAAGAAATGGCAACCCACTTAGGTATTTTTGCCTGAGAAATCCATGGGCTGAAGGAGCCTGGAGGGCTATAATCCATTGAGCCACAAAGATTTGGACACAACTTCATAACTACACAGCAACAATAACACAAAAAATTAATTCAAGGGTGTGGAGAAGGAAATAAATACTGTGGCACATTTTTCATTCATATTTGAATAAAACCGATGGTTAGTTTATATAAACATTGAAATTTGAGATATAATTACATATATATGATGAATTTATGCAATGGTACTGGATCTCAACCTCATTCACACGGAACTGTTTTTCAAATATACTAAATCAAAGGGCATCTGAAGAGCTTTTAATGTTTACTATCTGGTCAGTTCAAACATCCTTTGGCATATGATCTTATTGGAGAAACATATAAAATCATTTTAATTAAAAAACTGGCAGTCTCTTGATAAACTAAGCTTCACTGCTCAAAACAATTTTAATCTGTCTTAGTAAATTTTTACTTTCACTATACATCATAAATAATAAATTCAGTTCCTAAGAAGCAACTTACTTTCAGAGATTGATTTATGTCCAAACACTGACTTTTTTTCAACACATTTTTTTTTCTAGAAAAATCCCAAGGAGAGCATTTTCATGTTAAGGAAATTTGTAACAAAAGTATTTCTAACCTAAGCCAATGAAAAGTGGTTGTTTTCTTCACCAACAAAATTTATGGCTACAGTGCAAGCTATGTTTTCTCTACTGTACTCTCTTGGTAGGTATTTTTGCAACAAGATAGCAATTGCTTCACTGATTGCTTCTCACTAGGAAGCACAGTTAAATGGAAAATGCATGATCTAGGTAGTTTCTGTGAGTAAAAGCAACAGTGTCACTGGAGGAAAGAAGTGTGCAAGATGGATTACTTCAACATGTTTTTCGAAGTTATACTGGCACGCAGAGGATCAGGGATGCATGCTTGTTCTCAGGTCCACAGTGTACTACACTTTGCCTCTTTACATAAAAAAATTTTCCCTCACTATGACTATGTGATGAGATGGTTAGTCAGCATCACAGGCTCAATGGACATGAATCTGAGCAAACTCCAGGAGATAATGAAGGACAGGGAAGCCTGGCGTGTTCCATTCGTGGGGTTGCAAAGAGTTAGACATGACTTAGCAACTGAATGACAATAAGAACAATGACTATATTTTCCTTAACACAAACTACAAAAAATATGGGTCCTATGTTAACAGTTACAGGTAATGATAATTTGAAAAGTATATTCTGGATTTAAAAAAATCATTATTAGATTATGACTAAAGCCTATATCCCAGGTGGATCAGTGGTAAAGAATCAGCCTGCCAATGCAGGTGACTTAAGAGATGCAGGTTCAATCTATGGGTCAGGAAGATTCCTATGGAGAAGAAAATGGCAACCTACTCCAGCATTCTTGCCTGGAGAATCCCACAGGCAGAGGAGCCTGGCGGGCTACAGTCTGTGGGTTGCAAAAGAGTCGGACATGACTGAGCAGCTAAACAACAATAATGCCTAAATTAATTACCATGGAAATCATGCTGGATAAAAATATGCACTCTTTTCCTATGTTGAGTGAATACTTTTCAGCCAATGGTTGTATTTATCAGGATAGGCTAACTAAGGCTATGCTTTAAAACAATCGTAAAATCTCAGTGGTTTAAAATTAAATGATTCTTTCTCTGAAACCTACATTTTATGGGAGATAGTCGGGATGCTGCTTTGTGTATGTTTGCTCCAGAACTCAAGTTACTGGGGCAGACACTGCATTGAATTGATGCCTGCTGTCAGGATCTGGTAACAGAAGAGTGATAGGTTGTCCATTGGTTCTTTCATTTTCCACCTGGACCTGACAAATGTCACTTCTGCTCATGTTCTATGGGCCTTCAATGGAGCAGAGCGGTGAAATCATAATAGAAGGAGAGACAGCAATATTAGATTGACAGTGCTAATGCCCACTGCAGGGCAACTACCTTCCCAAATATTGGGTTCCTCTCCTTGTCTCATGCAGACACACTCACTCAGTCCTCTAGGGAACCATGCAGAAATTCCATCCAGTTATTTATGTTCGAATCCAACTTCCAAAAATTCTGAGTGGCATTTGAATTTTTGTCATGTTCAAATGTGATTCTTCTTGGTCTAGAGACGTACGTGTTAGAAAGACAAATTTTCTCAAAACTCAAATAATGTGCAATTGATAGCATAGGTGTCAACTACAAATTAGCACCTGCCATGGGCATTTTCCATCTGCCTCTACAAGGATTAAATCATGTCCTGCTGCAGCTGCTGACCTTCAACTACCCTTGAAAACAATAGAGGGTGGAGAGCAGAAATGAGGCACTCTGTGCTCTGAAAAAATCTGACAGGACAGGTCTTCAGATAGATATTTTCAGAAGCTGATTTTATGAGCCCAACTCCTCGTATGTGGCAAAGCACTAAAATCCTTCGTGGTGATGGCTGTTCCTCATGATTAGTAAAAGCTTCACAAGACTAGGAGACACCTTTTGGAAAAATATGTGCTTGATTGCACATATTCCCCCTTCATGAAAATCACATATGTGCTGAACTTTCTTCACTGCCTCTTTGAAGAAATTTCTCAGAACTATCTAAGGTGCAGTCTCCCAGGCTGCAGTCTTCATGTTTCCTCAAATAAAACTTAACTTGCAACTCTCACATTGTGCTTATTTTTTAAGGTGACATTTTTGGAGTTGGAAGAATACTGGGCACACAGAGCAGTGACTGATGCGTGGCAGTTCTGAACTCTCCCACGAAAGCAGAGCAGAAGCCCTTACCCAGCATGGGAAATGCTCCAGGCTTAGATCTTCATTCTGCACCCTAGGAAGCAATAGCCAATTTTTCTCTGTGAATGTTGACATCACATTCTGGCAATTTCTTTTTCAAAAATCTTTCCTGATTAAGAGCCACTGCTCCAGGCTGAAGGATGAGATGTAGTAGCTCACGCATGACATAGTCTATGCATTATTTCTTAATTAGAAAAGAAATTGTATCATTATTCCATTGAATCCAACTTCTTAAATAAACAAAAAAGTTCAATATAAAGGCTAATTTATCTTTCAAGTACTCTGTTTATGAAATGATTTATATTGTAAATTTAAGTGGCTTTGAATTTACAAATTTTACAAAAGGAATTACATTCATGTATCATTCTTTCTGGTAGCTCAGATGGTAAAGAAGCTGCATGCAATTCAGGAGACCCAGGTTCAATCCCTGGGTTAGGAAGATTCCCTTTTCCTAGGAAAACGGAATAGCAATCCACTCCACTCCTCTTGCTTGGGAAATCCCATGGACAGGGGAGACTAGAGGGCTCCAGTCCATGGGGTCACAAAGAGTCAGACACAACTGGGCAACTAACACTTTCACTTTCATCATGCTAGAGATAAAATGAGAGGGATAAAATTAGGAGTTAAATATGGAACAATTAGCACTATTCTCTTTGTCCTTAGGTTAAACTTTAAACACTCATGCTTGTACATTATTTTAGTAGACTATTTTCAAGTATAAGATGGACTGTTTATTGGAAGATAAATAATTGCGGAGTATAATTAAGAAATAAAATACAAGATACTAAGAATAATATAAGAAAGTTAACTCTAATTTTATGCAACTAAAACAAAGATGTGAGTTTCCCAAGTGGATTCATTCATATGCAAATTGATACAGACATATGAGTGTGACTATGGAATTAAAGATTCATATAAACAGCATATAATATAAAATAGTGGATACTGTTTATTGATATTTCACATTATAAAGAGATAAAAGGTTTATAAATGTATAGTTCTGGACTATCTCTTGTTGCTTTATTTACCAGTTCAATTTACATGCATGAATCATTTATATTTAAATTTTAAATGTATATGTTGTATGTAATACAAATGAAATATCATTATTTTTATCTTCTTAAAATAATATAGTTTAAAAATTAAAAGTATTAGTCATATATTTCAGAAAGAAAATAACAAATTAATCTAAAATGAACATGAAAGAATGAGAAAGATAAATATACATTGAAACCGGGCTTCCCTGATGGCTTAGTGAGTAAAGAATGTGTCTGCAATGCAGGAGACACAGGAGACTAGGATTTGATCCCTGTGTTGAGTAGATCCCTTGCAGAAGGAAATGGCAACCCAGTCTAGTATTGTTGCCCCAAAAATCCCATGGACAGAGGAGCTTGGTAGGCCACAGTCCAATGGATCACAAAGAGCTGAAAACAACTGAGTGACTAAGCACACACATACTTTGAAAGGCAAGTTTCAAGGATAAAATTACTTTCTGAATAATACTTTCTGTCTCTTACCCAAAGGAATGATGTGTCTGGCTCTTGGATAGATTTGCTGCAGTTTTGTGACTGGAGGGTCTCATATATCTTTAGTTAAGGACCAAGGAGAGAATATGTGAGTGGAAACTACCTGATGCCACAGAAATAGCCAACCACGGGAGTCACAGCTCTCACATGGGCCAGGAATGTATTGCGTCCCCAGCAGTTAGAGTGGAAAACTTGTAATTCACAGGACATGAGTTTAGTACCCAGAATGGTATTATCTCACTATGACTATCTAGCCCTTCACTAAAATCTTCTTTGGTCTCATCTAAAAAACATAAGCATGAATCATGTCCAACTCTTTGCAGCCCCATGGACTGTAAACAGCCAGGTTCCTCTGTCCACAGAATTCTCCAGGCAAGAATACTGGAGTAAGCTGCCACTCCCTTCTCCAGGTGATATTTCCAACCCAAGGATCAAACCCGGTCTCCTGCATTGCAGGCAGATTATTTACTTTCTGAGCCACCAGGGAGGCCCTAAAAAACATAAAGCCACCACCAATTTGCTTTAACCATGAGCTCCAGAGCTTGATACTCCATCCTGACCAACAAATCAAAGCTAGGACCTAGGGTTTAGCCCCTAGAACCTTCTGAGATATGCTGTATTTCTAACCTGTGCCACTCTATTTTCTGCCAACAGCCAGCATCATTCAGTCGTTTCTTTTCCTCTGCCCAGTCCTTGTTGGCTTATGTGGTTCAGCTGACACTTTCCTTCACTCACACATCATCATGGAGCTCTCCTTGGTGCTCAAAGAGGCATCAGCACAAAAGTCTCTCTCTGTAAACAGTAAACTTCCCTTGGGTGAGTGCCAAAACAAATGCTGAAGCTGAGACAGCTCAACCTGAGTAAAAAACTAAAACTGGACCATCACAACAGAGGAGCCCCAAAATTGTGAATGTCCGCAGCACCCACAATCCAGCAGACACCTTAGCATCCTCAAAAATAGATATCCATATAAACTATATGGGCTAATGGCAGAGAAGTGCTGAATTGATTTAACTATCTGCTTTCTCTTATTACAGAACACATAGGAATAAAAATAACAAGTGAAAACCTACAATATCAAAAGGAACATCAGGCACCACTATCAACACAATGACACTGACTTTATCACAGCAGAGTCACCAAGAGGTTAATCTATAAGCAATGTCATTCATATCTGAAATGGATCTCCTGTTGCTGTTCATTCATTGCCATTTTTGGGAAGTCCCTGAAGTCTGAAGTTGAGTTAGGAAGGATTACCCTTCAGGGCCAAGACTGGAATTTCTGATGGAGAAATAGTGGAATCTCAAGGTCGCACACCTCAATCTTGATGGGAAATCTAAGCAAGGATTTTGCTACTTAATAGCTAGGGGAACCAGGGGCACACTAATGACCACTAGTGAGAACTACATTGACCCATGCTGTTGGGACATCTGAATGTAAACATCCCATTACAAACTCTCTTTATTGGGCTTAGAGGAGACCCATGTTTAAGCTAACAAAGACCTCCTAAATTTCTGAGTTGCAATATAGTAGGGATTCCTAATGCATGTGCTATTTAAAAGCTGACCAGCAGAGAAACTTAGCAGTCCTACAGAAACAGCAATTAAACCTGTCAGGACTGAAAGTTGATGAGACAAATGGTCACTTTATCTTATCAAAATACAGAGATATTCTAACATAGAAAACTTTATTAGCCAATGTTCCTTGTTCCCTGTTCTTTCTCCTACTTTTTTTAATTTTCAAAATTTAATAAAACTTCATTTTATGAAGTTCTCATGTAAGTGCAAATGAATTGTGATGAGTTACAGAAGACACAAATAGTCCCGTAATGACAATACACTTGCAGTTTTGCTCTGTATCCTTCTCTATTAGAGTAGCTTAGTGGTGATGGCTTATTTTCAATAGTGTAAAATGGATGCATTCAATGTGACCTTGCCTACACCATGTGTTCAGAAAATATGATACGCTCTGGGGAATTAATGACATATCATCACCATTACCCTAGCAAACACATCACTGCTGTAATTTGTACAAACCATAAACTGGTGTGGGAAGGAAACTGAAATTAAATTGACATTGGATGGAAGTTAAAATTGCGGCCCCCCTCACATATGCATTATCTGCCTTCCTTCATTTTAATAAGGCATTACAAAGAAGTTTTCTGATTTATAGGTGTTTTGTATTTATGATCATCTAAGATGGACAAAAGGTGCAAAAACTTAATGAAAATGGTCTCACTAACTTTTCATTACTTATATGGATGCACATGTAGAAATTTTTGTGTTGGTGAACACAACCAACAGTAGGTCAACTCACTGCATACCATTTCATTATAAACTTTGTTGGGGATGATATATACAAGGCTTCATATATGTTCTTTGTTTGATTTTAAACTGATTGTGTGTTTACATGCAAATATTAGATATGTCTACAGGTTATATTTAGTTACTATTATTGATTTTTTAATTTCCACTTAATTATGCTTCAAAATGCAATTAAAGGATAGGAATTTTACTAATATGTCTCATTTAAAAGGGCTTCCTTGGAGGCTCAGAGGTTAAAGTGTCTGCCTCCAATGCAGGAGACCAGGATTCGATCCCTGGGTCGGGAAGGTCCCCCGGAGAAGGAAATGGTAAACCACTCCAGTATTCTTGCCTGCAGAATCCCATGGATGGACAAGCCTGGTAGGCTACAGTCCACGGGGTCGCAGAGAGTCGGACACGACTGAGCGACTTCACCGTCACCTCATTTAAAACACAGGCAAAGATTACTTTAGTCTAATGTAGCGTGGATTGTGATGGGAGTAGCTCTTCTGATGGTTTCTGTAGAACTTTGATAAAAACATCAAATAAAAACAAACATGATGGAAGCCATCTAGGATTTAGGGATCAAGATTCTGGAGAAAAGGTAAGCTGGCTGAAGTGAGCCCACAGTATTTTTTATACCTCTTTCACCCAGGACATTTCTTACTTTTTAGCATAAAGGAAAAGAAACCAAAAAGCCAGCCAGGTGGTGATTTCCAGGGGAAGAGAACTAGCAGAGCTTTCAGCAATCCCATGATCTGTAGTGACTAACACTAGAGTTGATGTACTCTAAGACAGTAGGTCTTGAAAGGGCAAGAACATGGAGAGCAGAGAGATATTGTTGACATCTTTGAAGCATTTGAGATGCTTAAGTTGTATATGGAGGGAAGATGAGTCAAGCAGAAAAGCTGCTGAAAATCATCAGGGCATTGTTAACTTGGTTAGGGTTGAAAAAAAGAAAACTTGAATCCATAACCTTATATGGAAGGTAGACACTGATAATTATCCCATATTCTCACTTGATACTCTGTAAAGGTCCTCTCTTGAGAGTGATATGACTCATAGGTATGGTTATAAATACAAAGACTGCATAGAAAGTTGGAATGAATTAAATCCTTGAGTAAATTGACAAAATTTGTTTCCTATTAGGTTTCTGGAGCCAATTTCAATATGTTTTGGGGGTTCTCCTCATTTCAACAAGTAATTCTCTGGAGTCCAGCTGGATATTCTACAATTCAACTCAATATTGACACTTTCTACGTGGAAATAGCATCTGAATCCACAGGTTAAAGGTTCAGTTCCCCAAGAATAATAGTAAAGTCCAAAGGCCTGAGAACCAAGGGAGCCATTGGTATAGTTTATACTCCAAAAGCAAGAGAGGACTGATGTCCTAGCTCTAAAGCCAGGGAAAAAGAAAAAGAGGTGAATTATTCCTTTCTCTGTTTTTCATTTCATTTTGGTGCTCAGTGAGTTGAATGATGTCCACCATTATTGGGGAGGACCATCTATTGAGTCTACAGATTCAAATACTAATCTCATTTAGAAACACCCTGCTAAATACATCTAGAAATAATATTTAAATAGTTAATAATAATTACATAATTAATTTAACTATTTGGGCATTCTATGGCACAGTCAATTGGACACACAGAATTAACCTATCAATAGTGTTTTTTGTGAGAATTTAAAACAACTTTTTAAACAACAAGTCCTACTATATAACACAGAGAACAATATTAAATATCCTATGATAAACCATAATGGAAAATAATATTAAAAAAAGAATGTATTTGTATGTATAAATGTATGACCTTTCTGTACAGTAGGAATTAACTTTGCAAACCAACTATATGTCAGTAAAAAATAAAACAATTTCTTAATTGTGAGGTTACTAAACTTCCTATATATACTCAACTCAAATATTTTAACATCATCATTTACTTTTTAGTATGCTATCCAATTATTTATGACATTAATAATTATGTATGATAGTAAGTGATACATTTACATGCTCAGAGTATAAGAAAAAAAAAATTCCCTTGAAAGGGTTCAGAACAAGCCCCCCCAAAATGTGCCACTTAGGCATGTGGGTTATTTTAAGCTGAAAATATTCAAGGCTCAAAAGAACTGGAAAAAAATTCTTATTTCCCCTTAACTATCTGAAATAATTTAGAAAGGAGCTTGGCTCAGAGAGAGACTATTACTAAGGATAACTTTTTATCTGAATGACCTGTCTGTATGACCCAGCAAAGGTCTAACTATGAAACATTTGCTCTTCCACTGTCTTGTAAACTCTCTTCCTCCGAACTGAAGCCCCAGGCCCCTATCTCAATCCTTATCAGAATACAAAATTCACCTGCAAAATTTGAATTTTGGTTATCAAATCTTTGCGACTCTCGTGCATTCATAATTATATTTGTTTTTCTCCTATTGGTGTCTTATATCAATTCAATTATTGAATCAGTCAAAGAAGTGGGAAGTGTGGACAGGAAATTTTTCTTCCTTTGCACCCTCTATTCGTCTAGCTTCTGGACTGAGACAAGACGCCCTGTAATAAGAAGACTGATTAACAGGAAAAAAACAAATGTTTTATAACATGTATACTTTCTATAGTGCTGCACTCAATATGCCAGCAAATTTGGAAAACTCAGCAGTGGCCACAGGACTGGAAAAGGTCAGTTTTCATTCCAATCCCAAAAAAAGGCAATGCCAAAGGATGCTCAAACTACCGCACTGCTGCTGCTGCTATTAAGTTGCTTCAGTCGTGTCCGACTCTGTGTGACCCCAAAGATGGCAGCCCACCAGGCTCCCCCATCCCTGGGATTCTCCAGGCAAGAACACTGGAGTGGGTTGCCATTTCCTTCTCCAATGCATGAAAGTGAAAAGTGAAAGTGAAGTCGCACAGTCGTATCCGACTCATAGCGACCCCATGGACTGCAGCCTACCAGGCTCCTCCATTCATGGGATTTTCCAGGCAAGAGGACTGGAGTGGGGTGCCATTGCCCTCTCCAAAATTACTGCAAAATTGCACTCAGTCACAGGCTAGTAAAGTAATGCTCAAAATTCTCCAAGCCAGGCTTCAGCAGTATGTGAACCGTGAACTTCCAGATGTTCTAGCTGGTTTGAGAAAAGGCAGAGGAACCAGAGATCAAATTGCCAACATCTGCTGGATCATCGAAAAAGCAAGAGAGTTCCAGAAAAACATCTATTTCATCTTTATTGACTATGCCAAAGCCTTTGACTGTGTGGATCACAATAAACTGTGAAAAATTCTGAAAGAGATGGGAATACCAGACCACCTGATCTGCCTCTTGAGAAATTTGTATGCAGGTCAGGAAGCAACAGTTAGAACTGGACATGGAACAATAGACTGGTTCCAAATAAGAAAAGGAGTACATCAAGGCTGTATGTTGTCACCCTGCTTATTTAACTTCTATGCAGAGTACATCATGAGAAACGCTGGACTGGAAGAAGCACAAGCTGGAATCAAGATTGCCAGGAGAAATATCAATAACCTCAGATATGCAGATGACACCACCCTTATGGCAGAAAGTGAAGAGGAACTAAAAAGCCTCTTTATGAATGTGAAAGTGGAGAGTGAAAAAGTTGGCTTAAAGCTCAACATTCAGAAAATGAAGATCATGGCATGTGGTCCCATCACTTCATGCGAAGTAGATGGGGAAACAGTGGCTGATTTTATTTTCTGGGGCTCCAAAATCACTACAGATGGTGATTGCAGCCATGAAATTAAAAGATGCTTACTTGGAAAGAAACTTATGACCAACCTAGATAGCATATTGAAAATCAAGAGACATTACTTTGCCAACAAAGGTCCATCTAGTCAAGGCTATTGTTTTTCCAGTGGTCATGTATGGATGTGAGATTTGGACTGTGAATAAAGCTGAGCACTGAAGAATTGATGGTTTTGAGTTGAGGTGTTGGATAAGACTCTGGAGAATCCCTTGGACTGCAAAGAGATCCAACCAGTCCATTTTAAAGGAGATCAACCCTGGGATTTCTTTGGAAGGAATGACGCTAAAGCTGAAACTCCAGTACTTTGGCCACCTCATGCGAAGAGTTGACTCATTGGAAAAGACTCTGACACTGGGAGGGATTGGGGACAGGAGGAGAAGGGGACGACAGAGGATGAGATGGCTGGATGGCATCACTGACTCGATGGACGTGAGTCTGCGTGAACTCTGGGAGTTGGTGATGGATAGGGAGGCCTGCTGTGCTGCGATTCATGGGGTCACAAAGAATCAGACAGGACTGAGCGACTGAACTGAACTGAACTGAATATACATGAAAGATAGACAGGGAAACTGAGTAACTCTCTGAGATGACCCAGGTTGAGACAAGAAGGAGGCAAGACACAACCATTAAAAGAATGACAGAGTCTGAGAAAATGACATAAACTGATTAGAACCAAACATATCCAAGATTGGGGACAAGCCAACTTCTACTAAACCTTGAACCTCAGTAGAACACATCAGCGAGCTAAATGACCCACCCACAGGCACCAAAACACAATTCCAAGGTCAACCATAAAGGTCAAAAAGTGGACAATGACCCACTCCTGGAAATCCCACCTTCCCTCAAATAGTTGAAATAGTCCTCCCACTTACTAGCCTGTGAAATTAACCACTCCTATAAAACCCCACACCCTGGTGCCTGGTGTCTTCCAAGATGGCCCTCACTCACTCTTAGGAGTGTGTCTTCCTGAATAGTTTTATTATTTTCTTTAATAATACTATAATTTTATAAAAAATAATATTATTTTCTTCTTTAATTTTATTACGTATTGTTCTTGAATTCTTTCCTGCCAAGAACCTACACTCAGCAGCTGTTCCAGGGACTCTCCTGAGAACTGGGATGTGACCATCCTCTTGCACCCCACTTTATTTCATGCAACTAGGCTACCACCTTAAATATCATCATCCTCTTAAGACAAAAAAAAGGTGTTGGGGTCAGGGAGTCACTTATGGGAGGTTAACAGGAAAGCACAGTAAACAGGATATGGTTGTTACAAAGATTTAAATCATTATCATCTCCATTGATGACTTTCTAGAAATTTTGTTATCCCTCTCTGATAT
This sequence comes from Tragelaphus eurycerus, assembly GCA_935064755.1. Taxonomy (NCBI): domain Eukaryota; kingdom Metazoa; phylum Chordata; class Mammalia; order Artiodactyla; family Bovidae; genus Tragelaphus; species Tragelaphus eurycerus. Next base: position 1,523,331 of record CAKXYN010000074.1, read on the forward strand.
GGTTAAGGGAGATACCTGTACAAAAGGAGATTCCCCTTGTCCGGGTAACTATCTCTTACAAAGGGTAACTTCTACTTAGATTTCGGAGCTTCTCCTGTGTCTGCTGCTTTTATTTATTTTTTTTAAATAATTGACTCAAATAATCATTATGATAAGGAGGCATATTATGGAGTGACAAATTCTACTCCTCTTCATCTGTGAGATGCATTGAAATTCCATTTGTATCAGAAATTCATTATAAGATGACATTTAACAAAATACTTCTGCATGAAACTGAAAGCCGCCCAGTCAGGTCCGACTCTTTGCAACCCCATGGAGAATTCTCCAGGCCAGAATACTGGAGAGGGTAGCCTTTCCATTCTGCAAGGGATCTTCCCAACCCAGGGATTGAACCCAGATCTCCTGCATTGCAGGCAAATTCCTCACCAGCTGAGCCACCAGGGAAGCCCAAGAATACTGGAGTGGGTAGCCTATCCCTTCTCTAGTGGATCTTCCTGACCCAGGAATCAAACCAGGGTCTTCTCCATTGAAGGTGGATTCTTTACCAAGCATATAAGGAAAATATTTGTTAGGTTTCTGTAACCATGACAACAGTGTATATATATTTGTTAAAAAGGAAGAGAGCTGTTTTCTGTATCCAATCTTGTTTTCTTTATTCAATAATGCTTTCCTGATACCTAAATTTAGCAAGAAACATTTACCTTGATGTAATTACATTTCCAATATCATATAAATTAAAAAATACTGTTTACCCAAACTTAGGCCTATTTAAAGAAATGAAATTAAAAATCTAGAGATTTATGTTCTTACTAATTTAGTAAAAAAAAAATGCATGATAAAATTTGTAGAAACATAAAACTTTAAAATAAGACTAGGTAGATGTAGAGGAACAAAATTTGCCACCACAAAATATGCCTCTTTGGCATGGATTATTGTGGATTATAATACACATTATTAAAAATATGTGGATTATTTTTAAGAAGAAGATGACACAGGAAGTCTTTCTTTTTGCCTTCCCTTTTGTCTACATAAAACAATTTAGTTAAAGGGCCAGTTCAAGAGGGCCATTATTATTAGAGATATCTGCAAAGAATATGGGCTTGTTTTTTGGGGGGGAAGCTCAGCAGGGCTTGGAGACCGGAGTCCACACTGCATCCCATGGCCTTGGCATGGGACAGCAAACATTTGCGCACCAGACTTTTCTTTCCCAGCCTCGTGTGATTGCCTCCTTCCCCTTTGAATTCCCAAACCCCTATGCATTCTAACTTTACCAGATTTAATATATTCCTGTTTCACTTAGAACTAAAAGCAAAGCTAGCATCTCCTCCTCATCCCTAACCTTTCTGACCACACCCACTTCATTAGAGGTTAGTCTCCGACACGTCCATCATATTTCCATAAGTTTCCTTAGTAAGAATTAAGAATTCCTTAATTCTTTTCATTTCACAGCAGTATTATGTTGAACTATCTTAACTTAGAATGTTTGTTTCTTATATCTGCACCTTTCTTACCTTTTGTTGTTGCTGTTTGGTTGCCAAATTTGTCTAATTTCCAGGTCTGAGAGCATCTGGAGTGTTGAATATATTTTCTTAATTTGTGTGGTAAACTAATTAATTTTGATTTTATTATTGTTCTCAGAAATTATTTTTAAAAATGGTATGAGTTCTGTCAAGTGTGTCAAATATTCTCTTTCAAACATTAAAGAAAAATATCTGTAATAGTTTGCATCACTTTATGTTACCTCCATACAAAATTAAACCAAGTGCATTATTACACACATGCTTAAAAAAGAAAAAATAATCTGAAAATATATAACTAATTTGTCAAGAGTCTTCACATTTTCTTGGTGAATGGTAGGTTACCTGGAGTTGACAAAGTTTTTTTTTTTTTTTTTTTAATCAAGTTGTACTTGTTTTTAATAATAAAGAAAAAAATCTTTCAATTCCCCAAGTGGTGCTAGTGGTAAAGAACTCACCTGCCAATGCAGGAGACATAAGAAATGAGGGTTCCATCCCTGGGTCCAGGAGATCCGCTGGAGGAGAAACAGCAACCCACTCCAGTCAGTATTCTTGCCTGGAGAATCCCATGGAGAGAGAAGCCTGGTGGATTACAGTTCAGAGAGTCAGACATGACTGAATTGACTTAGCATGCATGCATGCAAAGAAATCTTTGAAACATGAAGAAATAATGTGAACTTAAAAAGTAAAATATGGAAGCAAAATTCTGAAAAGACTCTTGATAACCTCAGAAAAAAATACTGCATGGTGCTAGACCCTTATATCCATGATGAGAATTCAAAGTGGACCCTCAGGTCTCCACAGGGCTCCTACTACATGCAGGGTAAACTCCAAAGTCCTTTTCAAGCCCTGTCAAGACCTTAGAGATCTGGTGCTTGCCTCTTTTACAATCTCTGATCTTTTCTCTGAGTCAGCTCCCATGATTGTCATTGTCGCTACAAAAAAACAGGAAACATTAAAAAAAAAAAAAAAAAGCACTATAAAAGCTGTCCTCTAAATATAAATTGTTTGTTTAATACTGAAGGTATAAATTGGTACCATTTTGTGGGAATGGTTTGACAATATTTGTCACATGCACAGAGCAATTTTTGCTACAAGTAAATATGCACTCACAATTTTCCTTGCAGCATTGTTTTGCGTTAGCAAAATTTCCTGGAAGCAAATAATGCTATGGATGGAATATGGTGCAACAGAATACATGGCTAGGGCTGTGGATATTCCTTGTCTGCAGTACACAAAATGAAAAATTTATGCTGCCTTGCACAAAGTATATGTGTCCCCTAGGACATATATGATGATAATTTTTAAAATTCTGAAGCTTACTCCCTTTTGCAAATAAATAGAGATTTCGCATGATTTTAACCACACACACTATACATATATAGTGTATATATATATAGTATATATATAGTATACTATACTGCTGCTGCTGCTAAGTCGCTTCAGTCGTGTCCGACTCTGTGCGATCCCATAGACGGCAGCCCACCAGGCGCCCCAGTCCCTGGGATTCTCCAGGCAAGAATACTGGAGTGGGTTGCCATTTTCTTCTCCAATGCATGAAAGTGAAAAGTGAAAGTGAAGTCGCTCAGTCGTGTCCGACTCTTAGCGACCCCATGGACTGGAGCTTACCACGCTCCGCCGTCCATGGGATTCTCCAGGCAAGAGTACTGGGGTGGGGTGCCATTGCCTTCCCCGATACTATACTAAACTATATATACTATATATATATATAGTATATATAGTGTGTGGAAACTGAAAGAATATGATACTTTCTTTTATTTAGAATATTTTCAAAAAAATTTAAACATTTAGTAGAGCTGTGTCACAACGGCAACACTGAAGGTTTTATTATTGCAAAAACAAAATGTTTATTTTTGTCTGTAGTTGTATTGATATTCACTGAGTTTAAGGACTGGTGTGAAATGATTATATGTCTTCTATATGGTTATGTTTGAATACTTTCATATTGAAATCCATATTAGTTTATTATAATTGCCTTTCACTTTATTTCTCCTTTTTGTAATTATTCTTAGGGCATATTATCGAGCCCTTTAAATTTATGTGCATATTTTGATAGATTATCTTATCAATGAATTTTGTTTCAGGATACAAAATAGTGTTGCAAAATTTTGTTTAAACAGTTGAGCATCACAGAGAGGAGAAATATGTCTTATCTTTTGCACTTCGAACATCAACATTTTTTTGTTGGACCAACAACATCGAATCACTTTGAATCTCGTTAGAAATGTGTAGTCCCAGGACCCTCGCCCCAGGCCCGTCCAATCAGAATCGTATTTTAATATGTGTAGGGTATTCATACGGAGAAGGCAATGGCACCCCACTCCAGTACTCTTGCCTGGAAAATCCCATGGACAGGGAGCCTGTTGGGCTGCAGTCCATGGGGTCGCTAAGAGTCAGACTGAGCAACTTCACTTTCACTTTTCACTTTCATGCATTGGAGAAGGAATTGGCAACCCACTCCAGTGTTTTTGCCTGGAGAATCCGAGGGACGGGGAGCCTGGTAGGCTGCTGTCTATGGGGTCGGAGAGAGTCGGACACCACTGAAGCGACTTAGCAGCAGCAGCAGCAGCAGGGCATTCATACTCGCATTGGTATTTGAGAAGCACTGTTTAAACTCAACTATTCCTTCCCCAGTCCGTTACCTCTGCTAATAGTTTAGTCCTTTATATTTTACTAAGGGTCTGCAAGAGTTTTAAGTGCTTTCTACTTATGTTTCTCCTCTATCCACTCTTCAAAGAGCAGAAATTATTTTTTTGTTAAAAGAAAAGCTCTGGTTTGTCTGATTCTTTCCATGGTATCCGGGTATTCTCAAGAAAACAATCACAATCTGACCATACATGACCCTTCCTCTTACCAAGAGGCCAAGTGGGACCTACTCTCAGCACACCTCAGCCAATTCATTGTGGGCACATTTAGATTGCTGTGAATACAACTCCAAGATTTCTGTTTATCCACATTCTGTACTATTTCTTATTTCACAGTCTTTGCCAGAACTGTTCACTTCATTTCAAAAACTCTTTTTGGGGCTCCCCTGGTGGCTCATTGGTAAAGAATCTGCCTGCCAGTGCAGGAGACACGGGTTTGATCCCTGGTCTGGGAAGATTCCACATGCCATGGAGCAACTAAGCCCGTGGACCACGACTATTGAGCCTGTGCTCTAGAAAGTGCAACTACTGTGCCTACGTGCTGCAACTACTGAAGCCTGTGTGCCCTAGAGACTGTGCTCAGATACAAGAGAAGCTACCAGAATGAGAAGCCTGCACATTACAACTAGAGAGCAGCCCCTGCTTGCAGCAACTAAAGAAAAGCCTGTAAAGTATGAACACCCAGCACAGCCAAAAATAAATAAATGAATGAAATTATACAAAAGCTCTTTTCCATCCCCTGACCCAGTCCCCTTAATTTTGCTAGTTCTTATTTTTTTCTTCAAATATGAACTCAAATACATTTTCCTTAAGAAAAGTTTTCTTTAAATATGAGTATTTAATGTTTCATATTTTATTTTAAAAGTTGATATGTTCTAAATTATATCTTTTTTTTTTTTTTTTTACTGAGACATTGAATATACTAATGGACATTGGCCAGACCATACATATGATAAAACTTCAACCCTCAATCTGCAGAAATCAGTCAGGAAGCCAAATATCCTTGTCACCGATATACATCCACGATTTGGACTTGGTCAGTGACGGGGGCATACCTAATGTTTATCCCTGTTTCCAACTTAAGATTAATGAATGAGTGTATGAATGAAAGTTGCTCACTTGTGTCGGACTCTTTGAGATCCCATGGACTGTATGTTCCAGGCCAGAATACTGAAGTGGGTCCCTACTCCAGGGGATCTTCCCAACCCAGGGATCGAACCCAAGTCTTCTGTATTGCAGGCAGATTCTTTACCAGCTGAACCACAAAGTCCAAGACCAAAGAGAGAAAGCCAAATATGCTAGCTCAGCCAATGGCAGAGTATGCCCTACATATCCTGCCTACAGTTCCCTGCATCTTCCAATCAGAGTATACCTTGAGCCTTCCTTTGATTTTACCGTAAACCTTATTCAATTCCCTGCCTGCCTTTGAGTCTCTGCTAAAGGCAAGTGATGTTGGCTGACCTTCTTGCTATAGCAAGCTCACAATGAATAGCTTTTGTGCTTTTTTGTTTGTTGTTTGTTTGTTTTTCTCATTTGGATCAGTTCTGTTCACTTCCACATTACTAACTTAATGATCTAAATTTTTTTTTCTTTATCCTGGATGAAATTCCTTTAGTGTGGTAGAAATAACAACAATAGGAGTATAAAGAGATTCTATTATTCTCAGTTTTTCTCTCAAAACTGAGAACTCTCAGTCCAGAATTCGATTATCTCTCTTTAAGTGCCAAATAAATCTTTGGTATATGTAGCCAGAGCACAGACACATTAACATAGTGCTTTAAGAGCATTTAAGAATTAACAAAATTACCTTTTGTTCCTCCACTTCCAACATTTTTAAAAAATCTGTTCAAATATTTAAACAAATTTTTTGCTTGGCTGTATATAGCTGGTTTGCTGAATACCAAGAAATGAGAGACTATTTCTAACCTGGGGGGCAATCATTTCTAGGAAATTAACTTCAAAATAGTGTGCTACCGCATTATATTTGTGTGTGAGCTGTTTTCACAGAAAACTGTGTTCTCATACATTTGACAGAATTAAATAATGCAATTATGGAATGCAATAACAGAGGTAGAAAGAAAAAGATATGGTTTTCAATGGGATTTGAAATGGCAGCCCTGATCATGCAGAAAGATAGAGAAAGCCTGTTCCAGATGTTAGTCACTGCTGCAGAGGGGACTGGGAGGGATAACTGTGCATGAAGTGACACAGGAGAGGTAAATGGGTTCCATGTATTTTGGACAGATCAATTTTGATTATGCAGTTTCAAGCTATGAATCTAAAATGGGGGGAAAATCAACTTGATTTATCTGAAAATACAGCTTGATTTGGAATTATATTCAATAGATATTTATTGAGATATTTATTGAGCATTATTGATTGCTAGATGAACATTCTGGAGTTTTAGATATATTGTTATTGCAAGATATTGGGGCATTCTTACTCAAAAGTTCATGGAAAAAGTAGTTATGGATAAACGTAAACTCAAGATGTCCAAGAGCACAGCTAATTCTACTTGTATTTATCAGAAATAATTTTACTTCTTGATATGAGAAAAGAATATATATTTGATTGTAAGAATATATTTCAAAAATAAAAAATTGAAATGGTGACAGATTTTATTTTCTTGGGCTTCAAAATCATTGCGGAAAGTGACTGTAGCCAAGAACTTTTTTTAAAAAAAGATGCTTGCTCCTTGGAAGAAAAGCTATGACAAACCTAGACAGCATCTTAAAAAGCAGAGACATCACTTTGCTGACAAAAATCCATATAGTCAAAGCTATGGTTTTTCCAGTAGTGATGTAGCAGTGTGAGTTGGACCATAAAGAAGGTTAAGTGCTGAAGAATTGATGCTTTTGAATTGTGGTGCTCGAGAAGACTCTTGAGAGTTCCTTGGACAGCAAAGAGAACAAACCAGTCAATCCCAAAGGAAATAAACCCTGAATATTCACTGGAAGGACTGATGCTGAAGCTGAAGCTCCAGTACTTTGGTCATCTGAGGCGGAGAGCCAACTGACTGGAAAAGACCCTGATGCTGGGAAAGATTGAGGGCAGAAGGAGAAGGGGGTGAGAGTGAATGAGATGGTTGGATGGCATCACTGACCCAATGGACATGAGTCTGGCTATACTCTGGGAGACAGTGAAGGACAGGGAAGTTTGGTGTGTTGCAGTCAATGGTTTGCAAAGAACCAGACACATATTAATGACTGAACAATACAATATATTTACTGTAAACATTTACCTTATACAGGAAAGTATGAAAAATGCAGTGCTAATAATCCCAAAACCCAGCACTCATAAATGACTATTATTAATATTTTTATACTGACTTTGGGATTCTGTCTGTGCTTTTACACACCCACTACATGTGTATTAAGTACATATATGCATATTCCCAAATGGGACGTTAATATAAGAAATTTTCATATTTTCAAATATTTAAAGTACACGTCTTTGAGATAACACGAAATTCAGAATCTTCCACTGAAATGAGGGATATGAGTTGAAATGATTTGTTGGCACTCAACAATTCAGTGGAGTGACCAGGAGTAACCGAGTCAATCTCACTCCAGAGTCCCACGCACACAGCTGGAGCCCCTGCAAGCCCAGTTCCTCCTCTGTCCCTCTGTCCTGATTAGCCTACTCCAGTCAGTGTGTATTATCTTCTGCCTGCTCTCTGGTTTGTACCATGGTGTTCCCACATGCCCTTCCTTAGAACAAGGTCCAGGGGCAACCAACACAGTCCAAGTGCCTTGAAGATCAATACCCTTCCAGTAGATAATCCTCTTTTCCCTTTCTCTCAGGATTAAATTGAATACCCACAACCTCATGGCTGTGCTGAGAGCCTCAGGACTCCACAAAGGTTAATGTTTTCTAAGGAGGTGTCCTGAGACCTCACAGTTATGTAAGATTATTTGTTTTCTCCTTCCATCAAGCTTCTTTTACAATAGATGCCAGGATTGCCATGGCTTCCCTGTTCCTAATCCTTCTCTATTCTTATTAGAATATATTCCTTAGTGCCATGACTTCAAGATAAGATAACTATCTCCTTTTAACCCAATCTTAATATTGCTATCATGTCAGCTTAAATCAAATTTCATATCTTCCATGGAGGCTCCTGACTGCCTCGGGATTTTCTCCATGAAATACTTTACCACTGCAAAAACATCCCCTTTACCTCCTACACCAGTACATGTACACAAATATCTTTGTAAAACATCGCTCTAATTAGCACATAACTTAGAAGTGAGGCTTTATATTTTATATTTATCTAAGTATCCAGCATAGGCTTAGGGCTTCCCTGGTGGCTCAGAGGGTAAAACGTCTGCCTGCAATGCAGGAGATCTGGGTTCAATCCCTGGGTCAGGAAGATCCCCTGGAGAAGGAAATGGCAACGCACTCCAGTACTCTTGCCTGGAAAATCCCATGGACAGAGAATAGAATTGTACCATCCAGGATTTACTTTGCTAATAACTGAAAGCCAACTAGAAAAAGATTATTTAATTTTTCATAAGGGGAAGAAAGAAGTGAAGTTAGTCTTATTTTGGGAATCAAATTCATAATTCTCCTTTTTTATCTGTTTCCATGGACATTGGCCCATTTGCTTTTGTACAGGTGTCTTTATGCATGCAAGCTTAGTTGCTCAGTCGAGTTCAACTCTTTGTGATCCCATGGACTGTAATCAGCTAGGCTCTTCTCTCCATGGGATTCTCCAGGAAAGAAGATTGGAGTGGGTTGCCATTCCCTGCTCCAGGAGATCTTCTTGATCCAGGGATCAAACCCAAGGCTCTCACACTCCAGGCAGAGTCTTTACCAGGTTTATGTGTATTCATGTGTAAATGGATGTACGAGAGGTTTAGCAAACAATTCGATAACCAGCCACAAACAATTGTTAACCTTACAAGGTAACTGCAAGAAAGCTAAATGAGTTTATTTTTACAAGAAAGTCAAGCTAGAAAATTCTAGTAAATGAATGTAACTCTTTCACCCTCCTTCTTGGATTTATTTCAGTGGTGATGGGTAGGGAGAGGTGCTATTATTAGTCTGTCCAGTGTCATGTGCCTACCTAGTAATCATAAAGACAGGCCTACGATTCACATCTTTCATGGATTTGTTTAGAGTAAAAATGGTTGCCAACATGCAGTATTGAAATATGCTCTGATTGAATTTTAATGCCCTATTCATGTTGAATGTTAATGCCTTATTCGTGTGGACTATAAAACTATCATTAGTAAATGCTAATAGATGATTCTAACTTTTCAAGACAATAAACGTACATTTCAACAAAGCCTTCTTAGATGGGAAGAAAGCCTTTACCCACTGGAGGGAACTTACTCCATCATTGTTGTGCAGTGTGAAAAATGTCCCTGTGTGTTTGTTTAGAGAAAATCCTCAAGGCGTAAGAATACTTCTGCCTTCAGAGAGGAAAGTAAAAGATGGCAGTAAAATATGCAAGGGCAATGAGAAACAAGGGCTTTTTTTTTTTTTTTAATTGTGTAAAATAAAACAAGGCAATTGTTAAGGGCACATTGGCTGGGGAATATTTTTTCTATTAAAAATAGAGAAAAATATTTTCATTTTTTACTGGTTGCCTGACAGTTTTCCCTATCAAATTTTAATTGTAAATTAGTTGACAATTAGATGCATTATCTTAACCTTATCCACAAATAGAATATCCTCCTATATTTCATTTTATATGAGGAAACTTTGACAAAGGACTTCAAGTAATGTGTTCAAGAGTATGTAGTTAGTGGTTTTTATACACCTAGAATCCAAAGCTCATTGTTATCCCACTACACAGGATTTTGTGTATGAACAGTTAATTTCCACCACATTATTTATCTGAACTTATGATCCTCTAGAGGAGAAAATGGCTGCCCACTCCCATATCCCTGCCTGGAGAAGCCCATGGAGAGAGGAGCCTGGTGGGCTACAGTCCATGGGGTCTCACAGAGTCGGACACAGCTGAGTGACTGATCACTATGCATTCTGGTATGTACATTACGTAAAGACAAAATTCCTGAATTAGTTCTTAGACACATAGCATGGTATGTTTTCAACTTTAATGAGTGACTATATTTTTAAAAGTATCTTCATTTTTTTTTTTTTTTAGAACTCAGAAATCAAAGTTAATGGTTGATCTTCTGTGCTTAACCATAAGAGGCTGAAGCATAAGAAACCCCTGTGTATTTGTCAGAGTTATGGAGATATAATTCTATGTATCAGCTATTTCAGCTATTTTTATCGTTCATGTTCTGTAATTGCTTTCTGCTTTTCAGTTAACTGAGAGGTATAAGGACTTACAAGGACTATAAAGGTATAATCCTTATAAGGACTATAAGAAGAGAAGAAAGAGGAATAATGGTTAATATTTTCCAGTCAAAATTTTCATGTTAGGGTTTCTATTTGAGCTAAATAGTACCTAGAGAGTCAGGCAGGCAATAAATAAATATACTCCTTCTAAATGAAAAACCTTCTGCCATCTCCCAAATGCTCTCTTACCATAATGACCTTATGTCATTTTAAAAATTACCCAAGATACTATCAAGTAAAATTACTATCCTGAGTATTTGTAGAAATGAGTAAACAACCCTATGGTATCTCTCCAAACATAGTTATCAATTTCTAAAAAAATTATTATATTGAGTCAGTTCTTTTCTGATTCTCTTGTTTCCATCAGAAATGATTGTTAATGAGAAAGAAAAAGGAGGGAAATAGTAAAGTCATATCTAATATATGGATATTCTCTTTATAAAGCAAATGTTAGGGCTGCTGGAAGTGTGTCTGTTTGTTGCAGATAAAGAAAGCTGAAACAGCAGGGCCTCTGACTAGAGGCATCATTATCTCAGAGCACAGTCAGTAGAGAAATCTCAAATACAGGGTGATGATCACCAGCTACTCAGTCAATACCTAGTGCTGCCAAAGCCTGAAGAGCAGGCGATGAGAGAAGTCAGTCCCTGAGTGCTGAGGTGCTTGTGTAGACGAGTCAGGAAGAATGGAAGTGTCCAGACCACAGCTGATAAGAAAACAGCACAGGGTTACTTTGGTCCAGCTGATTTTCTCTCATTGTTAGATTGATTAACCTAGTTGAGACTAGAAAGTTCTGTCTGCTGTTAAATTGCAGGAACTCTCATGGGTGTATTAATGGGACTGCATTCCAAGGCGGCCATGTGGGCCTGGGTACGGACATTTAGGTGTGGTTCAGTAAACATGCCTTGAGAGACATTAAGGAATGATGCAACACTGTAATTTTTCATAAGTAATTATATATGTAACCTTTATAAAATGTATAAAATTAATAGTATAATCTCAGACTAGCTAATAGTCTGAGATTCCTAAGCTAATGCATTGAAATACAATATAGTTTACAATAAAATTTTTAGAGCATCTGATGTGTTCCAGGTGATTTCTCTAATATTACCATATTGAATATTTACAAAATAAGAGTTATTAATCCTGTTCTGAAGATGAGAAAATGGGTATCAAAGAGGTCAAACAAGCTCCACTGGCAGAGGGAAGAACCCCTGTCACTGAGAACTGTTTTTGCTTTTGCCTGGGTAGTGGGAGAGTCCTGTGCCCCCGTCATGCTCAGATTTTTACAGGAATGGTCTGGACAAACTTAAGAAGGTGTTTCTGGGGCATATACTGAATAAGTCAGTAACCATTGATAACTACCTTATCAATGACCAGAAACTAGGGATGCCAACAAATGTATCTGGGTTTTCCACAGGCTTTCGGTGTATTTATTTAGACCTTAACTCTTAAATATTTGTTATTCTCAAAGAAATCTTAGATAAAGCAAATTACTGTAGAAAAAAATAAAATTGCATTATAAAATTATTGAAAATCTCAAGAAAAATTAAGATATACTTGAATCTTCTGTCATTTGGGAGAAAAGAAAGAAGAGAAAAACAGAAATTGAGACTAGCTTAATTGTAAGGAGGTGTCCAGGACAGTAGTGTCATTTCATTGGGACAGTGAACCTTGAATAAGCTTAACATTTCCTACTGATTTTAAATTTTAGCATTTCCAGCTCTGATAGGCAAATACTGAATAATGACAACTTTTAAAATGACTTTAGATATTTATCTGAATTTTCAAATCTCATGTGCTGCTTGGATGACAAAGCTGTTTAACAGAATAAACAGATGAATTGCTTTTTTTCAATCATTCCTTACGTTTCCTGAGGAAACAAAATGCTTGATTTTCCCTCCGTAAAGGATGGTATTTCTATTCTCTAACTATACCTTTACAAAAGAAAACAAAGACACCTCCTGTAGAATCACTCCTTGCGAACAAAAATCTGCCATTTACACCAAGAAAACAACTGTTTGAAAATTTGGGGGATAGAAACTTCATTACAAATAGGAAATGAGTTGTGTGCAGTCCTGTGAACCTGTAGAAAATCAGTTAACACAAATGTGATTTAAATGCTCAGACATGTAAATCCTGTACTAGTTGATCGACTGTATCGCCAGTTTGTACTCTTATCAACGGGCAGCAGGCATCTGACAGTATTCACTTTGATTTACTCTGCTGAGACTTTTCCTGATTTAAACGTATTTTACCCAGACAAATGGAGTGACAAGTGCAATAAATTAGATATACAGTGTATCAGCAAAGACATTTTATCCCTGGAGTTACTGAAAATAAAAGGCAGAGGGAAACAAAACTGCAAACGCTATGCATCGTCTTTACTAAAAGGAGATGTCAAAGACCCCATTGGGGAAAGTGCAGTTTTGAAGAAGCAGCAGTGACGATACAGGTGATGCTTCTGTGGATGCGGATGACATGGGTCCATTTTTTTTCTCTCCTTTTTCTCTCTGCTCCCCCCACCCCTCACCCGACAAGACAGAGGAGAACGGAGGCAGGTGTCGCCCTTCCCAGGTACTGCCAAGCTGCCATCTCTCTTCTGCTGTGACTGCTTCCTCAGGAGGGAGGCCGCCTGGCCCAACTTGGTTCAGTATGTTTGTGAATATTTGATTTTCGCAGAAGACAAAAGAGGGTAAGAGCTCTGGAATTCAATAGAAGGTCAGAATGGCCATCTCTTGCCTGCTCCGGCTTCCTTTTAGACCCTGACATCTGGCGCCCATTACCAGGACAAATTAAAGCAATTCCAAGCAGCCGCAGAGGGGGAGGACTTCCTGTTTTCAGGCCGCACTGTTATCAATGCGAACACAGGAACTGAGGATTAGAACAATGCAGCCTTAGAAACAGATTTGCAGGACTGGCTTTGCAGGCTAAAAGCATAGCTCCTGGTAAGTGTAATTAAGGAGAAGATGCTTTCTATCACAGAGTCGCAATTATATTGAGTTTCCATGAAATTTTCATGTTGCTGTAATATATGAAATCCAACTATGTGGAATCCCACTCTCAAAATCTAAACATTATTATATAACCAACTTTCTATTTTTATCAAGAGAGAAGATGATCATCAGAATATTATAAAACTCAAGAATTTAACTGTGATCTTAGAATGCTCCTGTATTTATGTAGGTCATTCATAAAATCCATCATTTAATAGGACTTTCTTCTACTTAATTATACCCATTTCTCTTTATTGCACATATTGGCTGTCTTTCCCAAAATACCCCTTGGAGTTTTCATGCCTAAAAATTCAGTGGGAGTCGCTAAACTCCTTTAATATTTGTTTTCCCTTCTTGTTTATTGGAAAAACAAACTCACTCTCCTAGGGAATTTCTGCAGAGGAAAACAGCAAGCAGTACTGTTCAAATAGAATATAGAAGTTAGTTACATTTCTGGGTGACTTACTCAGTGACTTTGCTGGGTTTTCATCTATTTTGTGATACAAACGTACATATTACAGGGCTAAGTCACTAAATGGTGGTTTAGGTTGGCCTGTTGTCTCATAAAATAATTTATGATTCAAAATGTTTAATATAAAAACTGAGGGCATATTTGAATTATATTTTAAATCACAAGAATAGGTTTTGCTCTAATCAGTGAACAGAATGAAATATATTCTCAGAACTTTAATTTTTCACTATTGATAGTATGTATTAAGATATATGTATACATCATCATCTACACAAGTAAGTACATAAACTCATGTGTCCATATTCCTCATTTATTATCACAATTTCTACTTCTTTTCTATACAACTTTCTTCTTCTCTCTCTGCCTCAAAATAGATTTATTTACCTTATCATTTATATAAACTTCTGATTGCAGACATTTTTTCATATATATACGTGTGTGTTTGTTCTATATAATAGGATGGGAATTCATTAAATACTAAATAACGTATTATCTTTCTCTTCTACTCAAACATAATATTAAATCTACATGTAAGAATCCTCAACACTGACACTTTACCTGTACTTAGGCAAAAGTCTGATGTCAAGAAGCAGAAAAAAAAAAATCTGGGTAAGAGTTGAATGCTTTAACAAAATTTTTTCACTTTGGTTTTTATTTATTATTTTTTTAAATGCAACATCCTTAATTTGCTGGCTTAATGGAGAGGGATATCTGCATGGTAGAAGAAAGGTGTATAGTCCAACAACTGCATTTGGTGTGAGTCCTGTGGGCAGATACTCTGGACAGAGGGACGTGTGTGCACAGTGATTGAGTGGTCGAGGTTTTGACTGCTCTACATTGTCTTCCTAGAGTCTATCTGTTTATGGTAATTAAAGAACAATTTGTCTCTTTGTTGTTATTTATAGCTGTCTAGTAAGTGCTTTGGCATAGTCAATAAAGCAGAAATAGATGTTCTTCTGGAACTCTCTTGCTTTTTCCATGATCCAGCGGATGTTGGCAATTTGATCCCTGGTTCCTCTGCCTTTTCTAAAACCAGCTTGAACATCAGGAAGTTCACGGTTCACATATTGCTGAAGCCTGGCTTGGAGAATTTTGAGCATTACTTTACTAGCGTGTGAGATAAGTGCAACTGTGCAGTAGTTTGAGCATTCTTTGGCATTGCCTTTCTTTGGGATTGGAATGAAAACTGACCTTTTCCAGTCCTGTGGCCACTACTGAGTTTTCCAAATTTGCTGGCATATTGAGTGCAGCACTTTCACAGCATCATCTTTCAGGATTTGAAACAGCTCAAGTGGAATTCCATCACCTCCACTAGCTTTGTTCGTAGTGATGCTTTCTAAGGCCCACTTGACTTCACATTCCAGGATGTCTGGCTCTAGATCAGTGATCACACCTATGTATGCAGGTCAGGAAGCAACAGTTAGAACTGGACATGGAACAACAGACTGGTTCCAAATAGGAAAAGGAGTACATCAAGGCTGTATATTGTCACCCTGCTTATTTAACTTATATGCAGAGTACATCATGAGAAACACTGGACTGGAAGAGACACAAGCTGGAATCAAGATTGCCTGGAGAAATATCAATAACCTCAGATATGCAGATGACACCACTCTTATGGCAGAAAGTGAAGAGGAACTAAAAAGCCTCTTGATGAAAGTGAGAGAGGAGAGTGAAAAAGTTGGCTTAAAGCTCAACATTCAGAAAACGAAGATCATGGCATCCGGTCACATCACTTCATGGGAAATAGATGGGGAAACAGTGGAAAAGTTGTCAGACTTTATTTTCTTGGGCTCCAAAATCACTGCAGATGGTGATTGCAGGCATGAAATTAAAAGACACTTACTCCTTGGAAGGAAAGTTATGACCAACCTAGATAGCATATTCAAAAGCAGAGACGTTACTTTGCCAACAAAGGTCCGTCTAGTCAAGGCTATGGTTTTTCCTGTGGTCATGTATGGATGTGAGAGTTGGAGTGAAGAAGGCTGAGCGCCAAATAATTGATGCTTTTGAAGTATGGTGTTGGAGAAGACTCTTGAGAGTCCCTTGGACTGCAAAGAGATCCAACCAGTCCATTCTAAAGGAGATCAGCCCTGGGATTTCTTTGGAAGGAATGATGCTAAAGCTGAAACTCCAGTACTTTGGCCACCTCATGCGAAGAGTTGACTCATTGGAAAAGTCTCTGATGATGGGAGGGATTGGGGGCAGGATTGGAAGACAGAGGATGAGATGGCTGGTTGGCATCACTGACTCAATGGACGTGAGTCTGGGTGAACTCCGGGAGTTGGTGATGGACAGGGAGGCCTGGTGTTCTGTGATTCATGGGGTTGCAAAGAGTCGGACACGACTGAGCGACTGAACTGAACTGAGTAAGTGCTTGACTAGTTGGGACTATGCTAGCAGGAAGATAGAAAATTCCTCCTGTATCCTTTTACAGTTTATCTACATAATTCACAAATAAAGTAAAAACTTACTCTCCCCAAATAAGAAATGCATTCAGTTGTTTAAAAAGGAAATTCATATTTTAGAGTGGAAAATGATCAGATGTTTCTATTAATTTTTCAAACATTCCATATAATAAATTTTTCTCATTACATGAAATTTATATTGTTCAGTTAAAACAATTTAATTTTATCAAAATCTACTTTAGAATTTTTTAATTTGTAGTAGGTCAATGTTAAATTTCATACACTTAAACCAGTCTTTAAGTGTGAAATATAATGTGTTTAATTTTTATTGTTTGATTTTACCATGTAACTCTATGCATAACATTATTTACATATATCCTTATGTCAGTGATTCACACATTTTACAAATGAAATGTGTCAATAGATTATAAATTCAATTTCAAGAGCTTTAAAGAAAGCTTGATGTAATTTCAATTCTTTAAGTTGCCAAGAAATTAAAGCTTACAATTAACAATAAGAGTCTGATCTATATTCAATTTTACAGGAACAAATTTTTTAAATGCTAAATCGTGAGACATTACTAAATCATGTTATTGAGCTAAGCAATTATTTTGCTTTGAGTGTGTGGGAAATGCAGTTGAAATGCTCTTGAGTCAAGAACAACAGCAAAAGCTAACTTGTGAGAATTCCCATGTTACACTTTTAAAATCTCATATAATTTCCTATTATCAATGCAATGATAATAAATATAAGATCAGAGAAAGTGACAAATGCTTTTCTGTACCTTTAATGGACTTTTGCTGATAGTTATGTTATTCAATATTTCTTGTTTAGTTCAATTTTTCAAATATGGAAAAACACCTGATTTTAGAACATTGATTCTGAATAAATTATTTTATATAAAAGTATAGTTGAGTTACACCCACAATCTTACTACTATGCTTTGCAGGGAGAATAGAGTGACTATATGCCCCCTTCACTGTAGCTGGAACATAAGTACAGCTTCCCCAAGCTCCTGATGCATCCCCAGGAACTACAGTAAAATATAAGAGGAAGGATCGTTGGGATTCTAATAGCCATGTTCTATTTCATAAAGTCAGTCAAACTTTTTCATCAAATTCCTGTCCTTCGGGAGGCAGTGATTTTTCCAGTAACATCTAGGGCTGTATGGCAGTCTATAGATTTCTACTTGGCAGAGTCATCTATAATTTCCAAAGTCTGATGAATCAGGTCAAAGCCCGGAAAATTAAAGAGAATGGTCAAAGGATTTCAGAACTTGAGATGGTTCAACCTGATGAGTGCCGTTCAGGGCACTTGGTCAAACCCATCAACGAAGCCTTCATTTATCCTCTGGACACAGTATCGATAACTCCAACTACTCCTTCATTTGTACTTCACTTCTTTTTTCAGGGCAATCTCTGACTTGCAACCCCTTCTATTTTCTGATGCAACGCAACATCATCAATTCCTTTGCACGATGGCAGCCATCCACACTGCCTGTCTGTGGAAGGGCACAGCAGCACCGTCAATGTCAGCCCAGTTTGTAGCAGTCATTCTCTCAGGGCACTCCGACTCATTCCAGCCTCTCCCCAACCTCCTCAAAGCGCTGGTCTCTGCTGTCTCCACCGTTCTCTCTCTTTTCAGAATGCCATCTAGTCAGAGTCATACACTTTGCAGTCTTTTCAAATTGGTTGCTTTCACTTAATAATATGCATTTAAGATTTTTCCATGTCCTTTCACGGTTTGATAGCTCATTTATTTGTATTAATAGCACTGAATAATATTCCATTGTCTGTATGTACAGACACGTGCTTTTAGCTCTTTGGGTAAATACCTAGAGGGTAATGGTTAGATCTTGTGGTAAGTATATGTTTAACATTTTAAGAAAGTAGAAAACTATTTTCCAAAGTGGTTTTACCATTTTATATTTCTAATAGCATTGCATTAGCTTTCCATTTGACCCACAACTTCATAAACAAATGCTATGATCAATTATTTTAATTGTAGATATTCAAGTAGCTGTGTAAGCATCTCTGAACTATTTTCAGTCTCTTAATATGATAAGTTACATTGAATTAAATTTAAAACTGTTAAATCAATCTTGTAATTTGGAAATAAATTGTATTTGGTCAGGATGTATTATACTTTTTGTATATTTCTGGATTTGATTTGAAAAAAGTGTGTTAAGAATGTCGAAATTGACTCTATTAAGTAGGCATTTAAAAATATTTTCAGGACTCACCCTTTCATTTCTTTCTTTCCTAGGTTCCTGTATCTTTTAATTACAATATACCTGTATATGTTAATGTCATTGCCATTACCATTATGTAATTAGTAGGTATTCATAATGTTCATTTAAATAGCTTCCTACCTATATTATGACTGCTTCTTTCTTACTGAAGTTAAGAGTACAATAATAACATTAAGAATAATTTCCCTCTTTGAGCAATTTTCAAGCTATTAACTACTTAATAAAATAATTATTTTTGTAACTCCATGAATGTCCCTATATTTATATTCTAAAACATTGCATAATTTTATAAAATTATAAAAGAGACAATACCGACTATAGTAATTTCTGTACTATACTTAAATGCTTAGTTATTAGAACAAATAAATGGACCTTCATCTTGATTATATTTCCATTTCTTGAGATATTTTTGAATCAAAATTATTTTAAACACTTATTTCTATTTTTTCCTTTGTAAACTAAGTAATTTTGTTTTTTCCTATCTATTCACTAGTCTTTTTATTCCTTGTTGGTTGTAAGCACATTGAAAAATGAATGTATTTTAGATAAAGTTTTCATTGTGTGTTTTTACTGTTATGGAAATATTAGAGGAAGAGAGAACTTTTATGGACCCATATTTATTTGTTCTATTTTAAAAATTTTTTTATATTCATCTCAATTTTATAAAATGATATCTTTTTCAGTAATTATAATAAGCTTTGTGTTTGGCCATTTTGTGGTAATGAATCATATTTTTATGTTAATTAATTCATCTGTTCTTTGTTTTGTAATGTGCTGAAGGATATGTACCAAACCTATTATTTTCATAATTGTAACCAAACATCTCAAATGTGTGTACCGAATAACTCTTCTTTATCTTAATAATTTCATTTTATCTCTTCTTGTCACAGTGAATTTTACTGTGTGCTTTTTGGGGCTACTTTGTCCCAACCTTCCATCTGTTTTTTTCTCTGCTAGTAACAGATGGTTTTAATTACTGTTTCATTACAATTTTCACTTTGAAATGCTGAAAAAATTTTCAGAAAACACACAGAAAGTAGAGTTTGCTGTTGCATAGCCATCCATACAACTTGAGGATTTGTCTAACTTTATTTATTATAATCTATTTTTCAATTATACTTAAATAAAATTGCTTTGCTTTTTTTTTTTTTTTTTTAGAAATACAAGCTAATCCTAAAATTCATAAGGAAATGCATAGGGAGACCCAGAACAGCTAACATATTTGTGTAAATAAGAAAGTAGTTGAGAATTCACATCTATTTCCAATTTTGCTATGAAGATACAGTAATATTGTGTAATACCTGTATAAAGATGAATAGATCAATCAGTGCAATAAAACTGAGAGTTCAGAAATAAAGCCTTGTGTTTGTGGCCAGCCACCTGATTTTTGGTGAGCTTCCTGAACAGTTAAACATGGGTTGGGGATTGGGGGGATAGGAATAGTCTTCTAAAGAAATAATGCTGAGACAACTGGATATCCGCATGTAAAAGTGTAAAGTGAGACCCTATCTAAAACCCTATAGAAAAATTCTTTCCAAATAGATAAAAGGTCTAAATGTAAGAGCTAAAATGATAACTAATAGAAGCAAATGTAAGAATAAATCTATGTGATTTTTAGGTTAAGCAATTATTTCTTAGATACAATATCAAAAGCACAAATACCAAAAGGGTAAATAGATTAACTGCACTACATCAAAACTCAAAACTTCTGTGTTTCAAATGACACTATCAAGAAAGTGCAAAGGCAATCCATAGAATGGTAAAAATATTTGCAAATAATGTATCGGAAAAGGGGATTGTTTCCAGCAGATATTTTTACAATGTTAATAGTTCAATAGTAAAGACAAATATCCATTTAAAACAATGAGTGAACAATTTAAATAAACATTTCTCCAAATAAGACCTCCAAAGACCCTGATGCTGTTAACAACTGAATGTAAAAGGAGAAGAGGGCGGCAGAGGATGAGATGTTAGATATCAGCATTGACTCAATAGATGTGAACTTGAGCAAACTTCAGGAGATAGTGGAGGACACGGAAAACTGGCATGCTGCAGGCCAGGGGGGTCTCAAAGAATCAGACACGACTTAGAGAGTGAACAACACAACAACAAATAAAATAAGCAAATAGCCAGCAAACGCACTAAAAGATGCTCAACAGTATTGATCATTCCATATGTGCATGCTAAGTCACTTCAGTCACGTCTGACTCTTAGCTACCCTATGTGCCGTAGTCCGCCTAGCTTCTCTGTCCATGGAATTCTCCAGGCAAGAATACTGGAGTGGGTTGCCATGCCCTCCTCCAGGGGATCTTCCCAACACTGGGATGAAAACTGTCTCTTATATATTCTGCATTGGCAAGAAGGTTCTTTACCCCTAGCGCCACCTGGGAACCCCTGGTAGTTTCTCTCTCTTTTTCTCTCTCTTTTTCTCTCTCTCTCTCTCTAGTCATTCATTCGTGTCCAACTCTGTGCGACCCCATAGATGGCAGCCCATCAGGCTCCACCGCCCCTGGGATTCTCCAGGCAAGAATACTGGAGTGGGTTGCCATTTCCTTCTCCTATGCATGAAGGCGAAAAGTGAAAGTGAAGTTGCTAGAGAGATACAAATCAAAACCACAGTGAGATACTACTTTGCACCCTCCAGGATTGTGATAGTAAAAAAGAGAGAGGATAGCAAATGTATGTGGAGAAATTGGAACCCGTTTACACACCTGGTGGAAATTTAAAATGGTTCAACTGCTTTGGGAAATAGTCTGTTTCTATTTCTAACTCTCTTTTTCATTTTATCGATTAATATGTCCCTGAAGTCTATTAGACATGCCTCAATAAAAGAGCAATGTACTAGTGGACAAATTCCAGCTACTTTAAAGATGCATGTTTTCATGCAATTTTTTAAATATCTCAATATAAGATTGAGATATAAAATATATTAAAAAAGACAAATATAGATCAGCTTCCTCGGTGAACAGCATTCAGAGACTTAGATGAAAAATGTCTCTCTTGTAGCTAATGCCTCAAGATTGTCTTAGAATAAAATGACTTTCATATTATACTAAATTTGGTGATTTACTATGCCAAATGAATCATAACAAAGGAAATGTATTTCTTTTGAATTATATTAATATATTTTTTTAAGTTTGTGTCAAATTACAAAATAATTATATTTATATGTCCTATTAACTTTCCTGAAAAACTTTATGAATACTATATACAAAAATGAGTTTGCCATTGCCCGAATAAAAGAGTTTAATATTTGAAATGCTTTCCTTCCCAAATATACTCCTCTTCTCAATTTAGCAGAATGTCTTGAACTATCACTGGCAAATAAAACTCTTTGTAACATTAACACAATTCTGGTGGGATCCCTGTTTCTCTGACCAGCTACATATTAAAGCAATCTGTGATTACATTAATTATAAGAAATGCTCTATTTACTTTGTCTTATCCCTTTGAAAGAAGCAGTGAACTGTTGGTCAGGCTCTGATATCTCCTTTGATATTGCAAAGAAATTGAAGAAAGGATAAAAGAAAGAATAATGACAAATACTATTTGTCAATGTGCATGTGATAGGTTGAGAGAAATAAATGGCTTATTTAATTTATTAGCTTTTTCTGTCATAGAATTCTAGATTACTCAAGTAAGTGAAACTGATTTTAATGCCTAGGATTCACATTATGTTTGTAATAGTATGTCAATATATATGGTCAATGATATGTGTTTTGTTTCTTTTTTTAATTGCTTAATCATCCCAATACCTAACACAAAAAATGCTGAATGAATAAATGAGTTAATAGATGGCTTTGTGCTTCATAAATCTGAGGTCCCCAAATTGCTACTGAACAAGTTACAGACTGCCTGCTTTGGTGGGTGGAGTTTTGTTAAATTTTGGAATCGAAGAATATGAGTTCAGTGAGTGCACAGGGGAACTGGAAATAGAGCAAAATATTTTTCAAGTGAATATGAATTGCTGTCGGTAATGTTATCAGTGCCATTGAAAGGTATTAAACTACTGTCTTTTGTTTTCCCTGGCATCCCATAATTGTCTCCTACATTGCACATGGATTTTTTACCAACTGAGCCATCCGAGAAGTCAATATATAGTTATAGTTATATTTTGATTTCACATTAAGGATAGTAGCATTTCTGTTACAGTCCTGAGAAATTCTCTCATACTCAAAAACTGATCTGTTTCCATGCAGCTGGTTCCATACTCACATTCACAGTGAGCACTGTCATGCCTTCCTTCTGTAGTACATTTCCATCTATACCCTTTCCTTATGGAGCTCTTGCAGGCACTGCATTTCTTGTTAGAGTGTTTCTCTAACATTACCCAATACTCTATGCACAAGATTATTTTATGTCTTTCAGCCTGAGGAACAATTTCAACTAATGATCAATTCAACGGTTCAATAACTGTTTTTCAAATGGCATGGATCATACTTCTACACTTTAGAGCACCAATCACTTTGCTGTTTCATTGCCTCCACTTATGGGGGAAATCTGAATGTCTTGAGCAGGATGTCGAATCAATATTATGGTCATAGTTCTCAAAAGAAAAGCAGCAATGAAGTATAAATTTAAGTCTAGTGAAATCAGGAGCAGGTTTTTGAAAAGAAAAAGAAGGGTAACTTTTTCTATGATTTTCTGAAATATTAATATTCATTTAATGGCACATTTTATCTTTCTTTTTATTTTAGCCAACACATTTTATAAACAACTTATTTTCTAAAGATATATTTAAAATAAAAGTCTTCAATTGGCATTCCTATTTGTTCATATTTGCTGTTCTCTACAACACAAAAGATCAAATATTAAGAAAATTAATATTGCTAACATATTTAACAAAAAGAATTAGTAATCTGTGCACATATTTATTTCTCTCAACTCAGTTTATCCTGCATCTCTCCGATTTTGATGGATAGTGTTCAAGCTTGTAGATTTCCAGTAACAAGCAGGTTTTAATTTTCATACATTATACCTTTCCACTGCCAGTTTTTGATGGATGATATGATAAAGAATTGTGCACTATATTTTAAATCCTGAACAGTAAAGCAATTAATGACATAAGATGTAGTTGCTTGCACCTTCAATGACACTATTGTTCCTAATATTTTTTGGTTCCTCATAGTGCTAACTTCTCCGGCTTGCTACTGTAGTCCCCGCACATCTTAAAGATTAATTAAGAAAAATCCAATACTCTATGAACCGAGCTTATCCGGGATCTGTTTTCCAAGTTAATAAATAAGCAAAGGGCGAACTTCTCCACTCATTTTATGGGATGGCTGTGGCACTACCAAATTTGTCAGAATATTTTCAGAAACTTGAGGGCTTATTAAGGTGATGGCTCAAAGTTAATTCTAAATGTAACCACCCTTAATATTTCCATAGAATACCATTCTTCATAACTGCTGAAACAAATTTTATATGTGCTCTTTTCCAAACTTATTAGACTTATTTTCCCTACATTTTGAATAATGGGATTGTTAGATTCAATTAAAATTATTTTGAGTAGATATTCATCAGATGTTTCTTGGCTATATAACTTATGGTCAGTACTGAAGTAGGTATAAGTTATAATTAAAAACAAATGAAATGTCATCTGAGATGTCATCTGAGTGAGAGTTTTACTTCTCTTCCAATCTGAATTTCTTTATTTCCTTTTCTTCTCTGATCGCCATGCCTAGGACTTCAAAAACTATGTCATATAATAGTGGCCAGAGTGGGCACCCTTGTTTTGTTCCTGATCTTAGAGGAAATGCTTTCACTTTTTCACCATTGAGAATAGTGTTTGCTGTGGGTTTGTCATATATTGCTTTTATTATGTTGAGGTAATACAGCAGCAATTTCCTTCTATGCCTACTTTCTGGAGAGTTTTTATCATCAAAGGGTGCTGAATTCTGTCACATGCTTTCTCTGCATCTATTGAGATGACCATATGGTTTTTATCTTTCAGCTTGTTGATATGATATATTCCATTGATTGAAGTGCATATTTTGAAGAATGCTTGCATCCTTGGTATAAACCCCCTTAGATCATGATGTATGATGTAAAGTTTTAAAAAGTTCCTATGGCTTGGAAGCAGAGAGGGAGTAATGCATAAACTAATATAAAGTATAATAAAGCCTAAGTATCTGAAAACAAAAGAAGACACAACTGCTTTTAGAAAGCAGGGACATATCTTCTTTGAACAATCTGAAAAAAAAAAAATGACAAATGTGTACATGAATAATTCCTTTATTTTTTGAGAGTTTGTAATTTTTTAGATATTCTCTTTGGTAATTCAATTTGACAACCCTACCTTCCTAATGAAGAAAAAATTCTATGAAAAGGAAAATTAACAACATCATAGAACTAGCTTCCATGTTTCTCCAACCTCTTAGACTGATTTAATGCTCCTTATATTCAACATTACCTACAGTCAAATCTCTATGTTATATAGAGATTTTCTATTTTACACCTTACATTTATTTATATTTGTATCTATATTCTATATCTAATCCTAAATTTATGTCAGTCATTCTCTTCATAGCTAAGTCTACTATCTATGCTCTTATGCATACTATAAAGCATCACTGTCTCAATGGACATGAATATGAGCAAACTCTGGGAGGTAATGAAGGACAAAGGTGCCTGGCATGCTGCAGTCCATAGTGGCACAAAGAGTTGGGCACAACTTAACAACTGAAAAACACAGTAGCATACTATAGAAAACTTATATACACTTATATAAGTAACAAGACTTACATAGTATTTATTGCTTCCCTAGTTAAAATGTTACTTAATGTGTCTGGCTTCATACAGCCAGTGCCTAAAGCTTTGTCCCTATAATCCAGTAATCAGTGAACGAAAAACAGGCATGGAGAGATATTTAATCATACTTCACTTATTTCAGCAATGCATGTTTGTCAGTCACAAAGTAGGAATCATGACCCTGCTCTTCTCTGAAATCAGAATATCAAAATGGACTTCTCTCATAAGAGATAATTAGTGGAGATTCTTTTTGATGGTTTACACTCATGCTACACGAAGTACGACAATAAAAGTTATTAGCACCAGCTAACTACTGCATCAAATAGTAAAATATGTCTGCTGCTGCTGCTGCTAAGTCGCTTCAGTCATGTCCGACTCTGTGCGACCCCATAGACAGCAGCCCACCAGGCTCCCCCGTACCTGGGATTCTCCAGGCAAGAACACTGGAGTGGGTTGCCATTTCCTTCTCCAATGCATGAAAGTGAAAAGTGAAAGGGAAGTCGCTCAGTCTTGTCCGACCCTCAGCGACCCCATGGACTGCAGCCTTCCAGGTTCCTCAGTCCATGGGATTTTCCTATCCCTTTACAAATACCAATAATTTTGCACATTTTCTGAGAATGTCCTCACAACTGATACCTTATCAAACACATAAACGAGAAGGAAAATAAACATTGGTTATAAATGAGTACATGTCCTTTTTCTAGTTGTGAAGTATTATTGACATAAATAACTGTAAATTTAAGGTGTACAGCAAGGGTCCCCAACCTCCTAGATCTAATGCCTGATGATCTGAGGTGGAGCTGATGTAATAATAATAATAATAATAGAAATAAAGTGCACAATAAATATAATGCCCTTGAAACATCCCCAAACTATTTCCCTGCCAATCCATGTAAAAAAAAATTGTCTTCCCCAGAACTGGTCCCTGTTGCTAAAACGTTTGGGAACCACCAGCATACAGTGTAATGAATTGACATATATATTGTAAAATGATTACCAAAACAAGTACAATTAGCATCCATCATCTCATATACAATAAAAATAAATATATGAGAAATAGAAAAAATACAATAAAAGGAAAAGGAAAAACAATTTTCTTGTGATGAGAACACTCAGAATTTACTCTCTTAAATTTCCGTGTGTGTGTGTGTGTGTGTGTGTGTGTGTGTGCTCAGTCACTCAGTCGTGTCTGGCTCTCATACACACCATACAGCCATGTTAACTGTATCATGTTGTATTTACACCCCCAAGTGCTTATGTATCTTACAAGTGAAAATCGGTACTTTTTGGCCACCCTACTCTAATTCCCCACCATCTTTGACACTTGTCATTTTCAAGGAGAGTTTTGTTTGTTTGTTATTATTTTTGGTTTTCTTTTAAGCTCTGCCACTGTAGCTTAGTTCAAAAGTATGTTTGAAAAGATGTAACCAGGTGTTAAAATACATTCCAGAACTTTGGGGATGAAAATGCATTGGTTGTATATGAGAGAAGAAAAGGTGTGCTGTTTTTATCTTATTTATGTCTTATTTTAAATATAAGCCACATATGACTGTGTATGGTCCATTTTTATCTTCATTGTGCCTCATTTAGTACAATCAGTTGAAGAAAATTTAGTTAAAGGGAGCTAATTCTAAGGTCTGGAAAATGTTATTAGAAAAGGAAAAAAACCTGCTTTTATCAGAAGAGCACAGCATCTAGCTGAGGTATTCAGAACTGTGAAAAATGATGTCTTAAAGAAACAGTACTCTTCTATGCAGTCTTGAAAGAGCTTCTGGCATTTCTAAGAATTTCAAAGAGGCCTGGCATTTAGCAGGTAGAAGATATCTTTATTTGAAGCGAATGCTAAGAAACACTGCTGCTTTCACCAATTTTGCAATAGTAAGGTCTATGACATACCCTATGAGTCAGATAGATTCTAAATTTATGACTCTGTTTCAAGTAGGAGAGACAACCAAGTGCTATTTTAAGGTTTTATATGATCAGGTATGTATATAAATCCCCTCTTAGCTTCATACAGGATTAATTTAATGCTTTCTTACTCAATTTGGTTCTTGAGTTTCCCCAGTAATTTGTTTCTAGTTGGAAAGAAAGAAGTTGGTTCAAGGTCTACTGTAGAATGTACTCCAGAATATTAATTCTTCTCATCAGAAAATTTGCCTAAGTAAACATTTTTATCATCCTTGCCAACCAAGGATTATACAGTTAAACTAGTTGCTAATAAATGTGCTTGGAATTGTCATCATTATTCTTGTCCTATCCAGTTCTCTTGTAGTATTTTTAACAGCAATAACTTTCACTCTTCAAAATATCATGGCTTCAGTGATAAATTAAATTTACCACACCTTAAGTCCATCTAGCAACAATTAATATATGTGAATTTGGCAATAATAAGTCTGCAGAAGGACCTGTGCTGTGCTCAGTCATGTAGTCATGCTTGACTCTATGACCCCAGGGACTGTAGCCCGCCATGCTCCTCTGTCCATGGGATTCTCCAGGCAAGAAGACTGGAGTGGGTTGCCATGCCCTCCTCCAGGGGATCTTCTAGACTCAGGAACTGAACCTGGGTCTCCTGAACCGCAGGGAGTTTTTTTACTGACTGAGTCACTAGGGAAGCCTAGTGACTCCAGGGTGACTTCATGTAGTTTC
This sequence comes from Tragelaphus eurycerus, assembly GCA_935064755.1. Taxonomy (NCBI): domain Eukaryota; kingdom Metazoa; phylum Chordata; class Mammalia; order Artiodactyla; family Bovidae; genus Tragelaphus; species Tragelaphus eurycerus. The sequence goes on from CAKXYN010000074.1 coordinate 1,551,346, forward strand.
TATCAATAAAATCTAAGGTTTGGAAGTGTTTAACTGTATTTGTTACAGTTTACAAGGGAAGTGCTGAGAAATAGAGGATGGACATTTTTTCAGATAAGGGAAGACATAAATGTATAGTTAGGGCATACATGTTTCTAATTAGAAACAGATATAAAGCACATTGATAAACTGAAATAATGTCAATGTTTTTTTTTTTTAATAATTTTCCTTTTATCAAGTAAGCAATTATGGCTAAAAATTTCATTTATGTGATCTACTCTCTAATGTAAAGGACTTTCTTACTTTTCACAGATTTGTAAGGAAGATTTTTTTTTTTTTGCATGTTATATCAACCAATACATGGGCTTGTTAAAAGTTGACAACTATACATATATTTGTATATTATATAAAGTTGGATGTGTAGACATCAAGCTTTAATGATGTTCTGCAAACTTAAGCATAAGTATCACCTCATAAAATTAACTTCTAGATTATAAGACTATGACTATACATTTTATTCAATATATTTAGTATATGAAATATAATAAAATGCCATTCATGAGTTTAAATCCAATGTGCTCTTTCTCACATAGAAACATATATAAAATTTTTATAATACCTAAACTTGAAAGAACAAAAAGTAAAGAAACATATCTCTCTATTTTAAAGACAAGATTGCAAAGTTTGCAAGGAAAATAACAAGAACTGAATTGTTCCTGCTGTTCAGTCTCTAAGTAGTGTCTGACTGTTTGTTGCTACATGGACTGCAGCACATCAGGCTTCCCTGTCCTTCACTAGCTCCCAGAGTTTGCTCAAACTCATGTCCATTGTGTCAGTGGTGCCATCCAATCAGATCATTCTTTGGTGCCCCCTTCTCCTCCTGTCCTCAATCTTGCCCAGCATCAGAGTCTTTTCCAACGAGTTGGTTCTTCACATCAGGTGATCAAAGTATTGAAGCTTCAGCTTCAGCATCAGTCCTTCCAATGAATATTCAGAGTTAACTCCTTTGGGACTGACTGGTTTGATCTCCTTGCAGTCCAAGGGACTCTCAAGAGTCTTCTTCAACACCACAATTTGAAAGCATCAATTCTTCAGCACTCAGCCTTCTTTATGGTCCAACTTTCACATCCGTACATGACTAGTGGAAAAACCATAGCTTTGGACTATGATACCTTTGTTGGCAAAATAATATCTTTGCTTTTTAATATGCTGTATAATTTTGTCATAGCTTTCCTTCCAAGAAGCAAGTGTCTTTAATTTCATGGCTGCAGTCACCATCTGCAGTGACATTGGAGACCAAGAAAAGAAAATCTGTCACTATTTCCTCATCTATTCACCATGAAGTGATGGGACCAGATGCCATGATCTTAGTTTTTTGAATGTTGAGGGTTTTTTTTTTTTAATTTAATTTTATTTTTTAACTTTACAATATTGTATTGGTTTTGCCATATATCAAAATGAATCCACCACAGGTATACATGTGTTCCCCATCCTGAACCCTCCTCCCACCTCCCTTCCCCTACCATCCCTCTGGGTCATCCCAGTGCACCAGCCCCAAGCATCCAGTATCGTGCATCGAACCTGGACTGGCAACTCGTTTCATATATATTATACATGTTTCAATGCCATTCTCCCAAATTATCCCACCCTCTTCCTCTCCCATATGACAAACCCACAGCAAACATTATCCTCAATGGTGAAAAATTGAAAGCATTTCCTCTAAAGTCAGGAACAAGACAAGGGTGCCCACTTTGACCATTACTATTCAACATAGATTCTCTTCTTTTTCTGTCGTTTGATGATATCACCTGTATATCTAAGGCTGTTGATATTTCTCTCAGAAACCTTGATTTCACTTGTGATTCATCCAGCCCAGGATTTCACATGATGTACTCTGTATATAAGTTAAATAAGCAGGGTGACAATATACAGCTTTGATGAACTCTTTTCTCAATTTTGAACCAATTCATTGTTTCATGTCCTGTTCTGACGATTGCTTCCTGATCTGAATACAGGTTTCTCAGGAGACCAGTAGTTGTATTCCCCTGTTAAGAATTTTCTACAGTTTGTTGTGATCCACACAGTCAAAAGCTTTAGCAGAGCCAATGAAGCAGACAGCCAAATTAGGTTATTATTTGAATTCTATCTATTTAAAACATCAAAAAATCATTTAATCTTTTCCATCAAAATATGTTCTGCATTGCACTTTTGAAGGGGTTCAATTTGTACATTAGCAAATAACTTTCTCAAAGAAAATTATTTTAGTTTTATTTGAAAACAGTTCTCCCACAAAGTCCTCTTTTCTCTCCGACTGAAGGCAATTACATCAGAGTAAGGTCTTTGTTGCTGAAGAATTCATGCTTTAGCTACTTAGTTAGACAGTGTGATCATAATTTCCATGTCATGAAGTCAGTCTTTGGGAATTATAACAAAGCATTTTCTAAATTACAGATATTCAATAAAAATGGACTTGAGAGAAAGAAATGATAAAGCTTTCCTACATAACTTTAAGAATCCTTCACTTCTCTGATGACCCAAACCTTTCAACTCATCAACTCTGAAACATTAGTAAGAATTATGATCTTTATCAGCAAGTGTCCTAGAATACTACTTTCAGATGGACTGTTAGAGTCACTGTTGTATATTTGCAGCATTTCTCACACCTTGTAGTTGCTAAAAGTGAGATATGTGACTATCGGTGGAAGCCAACCAGAGGATGGTCCAGATATTGCAATGAATACATAAAACTCTACAGCAATTTTTTTTTAATGTATAAACAGTTTTTTAAAAGTTAAAATTTTGGAACAGATGATGAATCTCAGCAGAGTAATAGAAAAACCCCAACAAATGAACATTGTAGAAATAAAATCTACAACATCCCAACAGCAAAATTCAGTGAAAGGACTTAAGATCAGGCTCATTTCAGTCGTGTCCAACTCTGTGCAACCTCAAATACGGCAGCCCACCAGGCTCCCCCGTCCCTGGGATTCTCCAGGCAAGAACACTGGAGTGGGTTGCCATTTCCTTCTCCAATGCATGAAAGTGAAAAATGAAAGTGAAGTCGCTCAATTGGGTCCAACCCTCAGCGACCCCATGGACTGCAGCCTACCAGGCTCCTCCATCCATGGGATTTTCCAGGCAAGAGTCCTGGAGTGGGGCACCATTGCCTTCTCCAAGATCAGGCAAAAGGTAAGATCAATGAACATGAAAATAGAATAATGTACATCATTTATTTTGAGAAAAGAGAGAAAAAGAAAAGATTGAATAGAGAGCATTAGTGGAGACTCACACAATATAAATGGAGGTCCAGAAAACAGAAAATGGGGCAAAATATTTTTTCAAGAATTAGTGGTAGAAAATTTTCTCAAATTTGATGAAAACCATAAACTTTCTAACCCAACTTCAAGAAAGAGGAATAGAAAGAAAACTACTCTCAGACATGTAATAGTTAAACTACTAAAAACCAAAAATGAAGGGAAAGAAATCCTGAAATCAAATGAAGAATATGATAGATCACATACAGGAACATCATGATATAAACTACCCCTCTCCTCCCACCATAAATAAAGACCAGAGGAGTGGAACAACATTTGTAAAGTTCTGGGGAAAAAAAAAAAAAAAAAAACTATCCAGAAGAAATGTTCTTCAAAAGTAAGGCAAAATGCCATTTTAAAGATAAAAATTGAGAAATGCTTTTACCAACATATTTGTACTTCCAGAAACATTAAAAAAAAAAAAAAAAAAACTCCTTCAGTATGAGCAGTGTTGACATCAGACAAAAACTCAAATTTGTAGCAAGGAATAAAGAACACAAGAAAGGGAAAATGTAGAAAGATATTTTTAACACATATTTTTGTCTTCATTTTATTAACATGTATAATTGCTTAAAGCAAATATTATACTCTATATCACAGTGGTTAGTATACACACTCAAACACACACAAATGGTGGGAAAGCAGTACATACTTTATTTCGATTTTGTTTATTTTATATGGGATATATAATAGAAACTTTAAGTGGACTCTGGCAAGCAAAACCAATACAATATTGTAAAATTAAAAAATAAAATAAAATTTAAAAAAAGCTAAAAAAAATAATGTGTGATACAATTCTTAGAGCAATCACTGAGAAAATGAAATAAAAATCAAGTTAATGCAGTCATAGTTAAAAGTCAACAAAAATTAAAATGGAACACCAAGTTCAAATAACATATTCCTAAATATTCCTTTCCTATACAAGGACCTCTGATCTATTGAGATCCTGCCCATCTAGATCTTCTCTCATATCTTCATATTCCTCCTTTTTGATCTAGGATTCCAAAGCTTCTAAAATCGATAATTCCTTTGCACACAACTTTATTTCCTCTCTCTCTCTCTTTCTCTGTTACATTTATCTTGAAAGCTGCGTCTAACTCGGTGTCTATGTTTGAGCATTTGAAGCTGAAACGTTGACCTTTCTGACTTATCTAAGTGAAATTTATCACCACAACTTCTCATTATGGATGAATGGATCTTCTAGCTTTCTCTAGTAAAACACCCCCCTCTCCCGCTTTCTAAAAGGATTTGCTTCTTTACTTGTCCATCATATCCTCTTCCTTTTACACTCAAAGATGATGTCCTTGACTTATTTTGCTAGTGAATAAGAAGCAACCAAAAAGAATGGTTCATCTATCCATTGTTAGTTCTTTTCCTCTGCCTGGATCCATAACTATCCAGACAACCTCTTGTCAAAATGGAATGCCTGTCCTGTATATACAAGACTAAACATTCCACTTTTGCAACAGATCTAAAATAATTCTCACTCATATGAGTAAAACATTCCAGAATTGGCCTATACTTTTTTTCTTTATCATTTAGTGGAACACTTATATCACAGTACTTTTGAATAACACAAACCAATTCAATTAATAAGCAGCCGGTATTATAAACAACAAAAAAAATCAAGCTTAATTTGAAATGATATTATTTTATTTGGGATCACAAAATTCTTACTGAAATATAGAATTGTACTTCTTTATAACAGGACTGTTATCCCTAATAATCTCCAACTCTGAATGACTAAATCATTTCAAATTTTCTTATAGATTATAAGAAAAAGTATTAATCTTATCATTCATAAGATTTTAGAAAGAAATCAGTGCAATATGAGATCCTTCAAACCGAATTAGGTGAAGATAGGTTGTGTGTGTGTGTGTGTGTGTGTGTGTGAGAGAGAGTTTTTCTGGGCACAATAATGCTAAGTCCCTTCAGTCGTGTCCGACTCTGTGTGACCCCATAGACGGTAGCTCACCAGGCTCCCCCGTCCCTAGGACTCTCCAGGCAAGAACACTGGAGTGGGTTGTCATTTCATTCTCCAATGCATGAAAGTGAAAAGTGAAAGTGAAGTCGCTCAGTCGTATCTGACCCTCAGTGACCTCATGGACTGCAGCCTTCCAGGCTCCTCCATCCATGGGATTTTCCAGGCAGGAGTACTGAAGTGGGGTGCCATTTCCTTCTCCAGGGCACAATAAATGACTATGTAAATTTATGTGTGCTTTTTAATCACAGAAAAATAGGTGAAGTTTATTTAATTGCAGGAATAGACTCAAAATTACTCATAATTCACAAATACTTCTTCTGTATCTTTGAAGTATCAGTAAAAAAAAAAAAAAATGAGAGTTCAGGATTCACATTTCACAATTAACATCCAGGAACTGCAGTTACCATTTATAAATGTTAAAACCTTTTAAAATTTTCATTAGGCATCATATCTATTCAGTACTTTTAAAATGCTGCAACATCTTTGTTTTAATAGAACTTTAACATCATTACTGAGTAAATTTTCATAGTGTGAAAGAAGTGCTCAAAAATGAGTTCTATTTAATATCTAAGAAGATCAAGCTTTTTCCTGCTTTAGAATTTATGCAATGTCTTTTCATTGCTTGTCTGTTAAACCTGAGCTGTTTTTGTTTTTCCATGATTTAGTTCCACTCGACTATGACTCGCTTGTCCTGTCTGTTGCTTCGATCAGACAAGTCATCTCTCAGCCTCCTCACAGGCCACTGGCAGTAAGTTATGTGTAAAGAGTCTCAGAGAAAGTGAGCGACTCTTTAGTTGAGGGAACAAAGGCCAGAACACCAAAGGCATCTGAGAGCAGGAATGGAATTCAGTGAAGGGAAAGAAAATGGAAAAGAAAGGACTGAGTGGAAGACAGTAAAATAAGGAAGGATTTGTTAAATGTAGAAGGAAAATTGTTTGTTCTTTAAATAATGTGTTTAAATGTCTGGCACAGTTAAAATGCTTTGAAACAATCTAGTTACTTTTTTTTTTTTTTAATTTAACACACATTAGACATATTTCAAAGGAGAATTGCAAACTTATTATTTAAATTTTAAAATACCTTTCTTAGAGCTGACACTCGGTAAGCGTGAGCGTTAGTCACTCAGTCGTGCCCGACTCTTTGCGACCCCATGGACTGCAGCCCACCAGGCTCCTCTGTCCATGAGATTTTCCAGGCAAAGATACTGGAGTGGGTTGCCATTTCCTTCTCCACTCGGTAGACGTGAGAAAAGAACACCTGGACTTTCACCGTGATTCTCCCTGCCTTCACCCTGGTGTGGTCTGAAACAGCAGCTTATAAATGTCACCAGAGATGAGTGAAGAGTTATTCCAATCAAGTTCTCTTCAACTGACCAACCAAAACCCAGAGACAGCTTACAGAGGGAGATACATCTTACCTGTTTGTCTTGGATTGGGCTGTAAATTCAAAGAGCTTGCTGGTATTTCATCTGAGGCAGGGTGTAAATGTTTCCTCCCCTAAGTGAGTAAAATGGGAGACAAATGAATTTGCAATTTTACAACCTTACACAAGCCATACTTACTTATTTTTACAATGTTTTATTTATTATATTATTATAATGTTATTAGCTATGTTAGTTTTCCTTGATGAGTGATGTTCCTTCAGTCGGCTCAGTATATGAAATATTAGTGTTTGAAAAGAACCTTTACTGAATTTATACCTGAGAAAGAGTGCTGCCTTCAACAACTCTGTCACAATTTTAAGTATGTTTTACTTACATACTTAATTTTAATGGTGACTGAAGTTGATGATTTAAATGGCATGGAGGTTGGATTTGCCTTAGTCCTTTAAGATAGAAGGAATTACAGTCAGTAGCAGTAGCAGCAGGGTTAAAGTACATTGGAGAAAATGGGAAAGTTATAAGTGTCTTAGGAAGTATGATTATGCACCATTCAGCAAGGGTGAGATTCTAGCACGATTACGAAAATCTTTCACACTATCTCTATCTCTAAACTGCAAAATGAAATGGAAATATAACTACACTGCATCTCTGCTACAAACAACAAAGTAACATGACTAATTAGAAAAAGTTAACTAATATTTGCTGCATTAAAGAATAACTCTGGTTGTTTTGGGCTTTCTAGGTCATGCTAGTGGTAAAGAACTGGCCTGCAAATGCAGGAGAAGTAGGTTTGATCCCTGAGTTGAGAAGAACCCTGGAGGAGGGCACAGCAACCCATTCCAGTATTCTTGCCTGCAGAATCCCATGGACACAGGAGCCTGACAGGCTATGGTCCAAAGGGTAGCAAATTGTTGTTGTTTAATCCCATTAAGGAGAAGGCAGTGGCACCCCACTCCAGACTCTTGCCTGGAAAATCCCACGGATGGAGGAGCTTGGTAGGCTGCAGTCCATGGGGTCGCTAAGAGTCCGACACGACTGAGCACTTCACTTTCACTTTTCACTTTCATGCATTGGAGAAGGAAATGGCAACCCACTCCAGTGTTCTTGCCTGGAGAATCCCAGGGACGGAAGAGCTTGCTGGGCTGCCGTCTATGGGGTCACACAGAATCGGACATGACTGAAGTGACTTAGCAGCAGCAGCAGCAATCCCATTAAAAGTTTTTCTCTCAGCCTCAGGTTATACTGTCAATAGATGGTCAGACTTTTTGTGAGGGAGATGGCTTTTCCAATGTCATTTTATTCAAAACACTTAATATGCTATATAGCAATGATCTTCATTGAAAATGCCCCTTTCTCCCTCAAAAAAAATTATCGTATGAGATGAACAACATCTTTCAGAAAAAAATTATAATCTCTCTACAATTGCTCTTTTTCCCAGAATGAGTGAGTTTAACAAATATTAAAAATGAAGTGAGAAAGAAATACAATTTTAGAGGGTGGAGAATTGCATGTATGGTCGCACTGTGTGTGAATGAAGCTCTGATTGTCAGTTTCAGCACTTGCTGTCCTGAAGTTTACAAGCTGGACAGAAAATTGCAAAGAAAGATAAGCGATGTGGCATAATTATTAACTGCTGGGAGTCACTAAGAGGAGATAGTTTATGCTGGCACGTCTCAATCAGAAGTGGAGCAGAAACACAGAAGGTGGGTGTGCCAGTGGTGGGTGGCTTTGCAAGCAAAGCTCCAGGACATCTCGTTCACTGGGCTCAGAGATCTGCTTTCTGAGCAACGGTTTACTGTAAAACATTGCGGGGGGGGGGGGGGGTGGTTACTGTAGAATTTTTCTCACTAAACCACAGAGTTGTCACTGATTTCGGAAATTCAATGTAGAAATTTCAGCCAAACGTTGATATTGAGAGGACCCTCTGAAGTACCAGTAGGATAGATAACTTTGTCTAAATTTATTACAAATATAGCTGGTTCAAGTTTTTTTTAATTTATTTTATTTTTTAACTTTACAATATTGTATTGGTTTTGCCATACATCAACATGAATCCGCCACATGTATACGTGTGTTCCCCATCCTGAACTCCCCTCCCTCCTCTCTCCCCATACCATCCCTCTGCGTCATCCCAGTGCACTAGCCCCAAGCATCCAGTGTAGTACATTGAACCTGGACTGGCGACTCGTTTCATATATGATATTATACATGTTTAAATGCCATTCTCCCAAATCATCCCCTGCCTGCATCTCCCACAGAGTGCAAAAGACTGTTCTATACATCTGTGTCTCTTTTGCTGTCTCGTATACAGGGTTATCATTACCAGCTTTCTAAATTCCATATATATGCGTTAGTACACTGTATTGGTGTTTTTCTTTCTAGCTTACTTCACTCTGTATAATAGGCTCCAGTTTCATTCACCTCATTAGAACTGATTCAAATGTATTCTTTTTAATGGCTGAGTAATACTCCATTATGTATATGTACCTCAGCTTTCTTATCCATTCATTAAGGGTACTAGGTATGTTTCAGGCATTGGGCTTGGTGTTACAATAAAATAAAAAAGATGAATGAAATTAGTTATTGTTATCAAACAGCCTACTTTGTAAAGCAAACAAATTCAAGTCAATTAACTGGGTGATTGAACAATAACATTTCTATATGCTTTGGTAAATGACATACTTGGCTTACACACAGGGTCCTATGAGAGGAATACAGAGAAGAATACCTACTATGTCAAACCATGAGGAGAGTTTTCAGGGTTACTCCCATGTAATATTTTTCTACATAAATAGGTTTTTAAAAGTTTCCTATATTTTAAGGGATAATAATGAAATTAGGTACTGCTATAATAAGAACCAGGTGGTCAGTGGTAAAGAATACACCTGCTCAATGCAGGAGATAGTGGGTTCAATACCTGGATTGGAAAGATCCCCTGAAGAAGGAATTGACAACCCACTCCAGTATTCTTGCCTGGGAAATTGCATGGACAGAGGATCCTGGCGGGTTACAGTCTATGGGCTTGCAAAGTGTCAGAAACAACTCAGCAACTACACAACAACAATGACAAAAACATTCAAAAGAGTAAGTGGGGAAGCTTGGAGGACTCGTTAGAGTGGAAATGGTATAATCTGATGTGTATGAAACACACCAGATTCCTGGTGCCCATGAATCTGAGCCACTTGTAGGTAGATCAAGGCTTGATAAACACTCTCAGATGGTTTACCAAGCCAACTGGTAGCTTCACCCATTTAGTTTCATTTAAAATTGTGCTTACGTATTTATTTTAGGATGATAATATATAGATGAAACATAATAACTTTGATGCCCCTGGCACTCAAATGATAATGCAAAGTGGATGGTTGGAAATATTGCCTTGAGCAAATCAGGAACAGCTCCTGAGAGCTTCTGCTCTGGTTACTATATGCCCCAGTAGGATACATCAGGAGATTTATGGGGAATAAAGCAGAACACTTAAAAGCATCTGAAGTAGATATTCAAGGGAAAGGTGTGATGGATGGGAGCGTGGCATTGGGACTCCTTTACTCCCGAGGGCATGTATGATTCTACAGCATTTTTGTTGTTGTTTTATTTTATTCCCTAACTTACCTATGTGTTTTGCCTTTTCTTTCCTACTAAATTTGAGTTCTCAGAAGTCAAGGTCTCTTCTGGCCTGTCTGCCCTTTCCCAACACAATGTTATGAAATGTTATGCTACGGAAAATGAAGGGCAAAACCTTCTGTATCTGAATGGAGTAAAACCTTCTGTATCTGAATGGAGTTAAACCCTGGTCACAGTTTCACTATATTTTCGACACTGCAGATAAGTGGAGCACACAATTGTGCAATACATGGGATATAACCACTTACAAAGAGAACAGGCTGTCTGCTGCTGATCAAATTCATACATGCAACACACTGAACAAACCGTATATTCTGAAGCACACATTCACAAAGATTGAGGAAAAGTGACAAGACAAAATATTGAAAAGTTAAATTGGATCCAAATTACAGGCTTCTGATTCTCTCAGCTGAAATAAATACCTCTACACAGAATGAAACAAAATGATAGATTTATACTTGCAAATCAGGGAAAGGTACTGGCTTGAAGTCTAACCATGTTCAAAATCACACTTTGCTTTTGCTGGCATCTGACCTCCAGCCACTCACTTAACCAAAGCCTCATTTGCTTCACATGAAACTGGAGATAACCATATTGCTTAATGTATGGTCACACAAGCTGGGATTCAATGAGCCTTGACCATTATTTTTCAGCATGTTGTACAGATAGGGGTTTCTCTATGTTTGTGAGGATATATATGTAAATTAAGTTTCAGAGATTAGAAGCAGTTTTGGAAGAGTAAGATTCACATGGAGAAATTTAATTTGGGAAGCAACAAAAATGCGTGTATGGGTCTTTGGTTTGCTTATATTACCCCAAGTGGGAAAGGAAATGGCAACCCACTCCGGTATTCTTGCCTGGAGAATTCCTTGGATAGAGGAGCCGGGTGGACTACAGTCCATTGGGTTGCAAAGTTTTGGATACAACTGAAGTGACTTAGCAATAGCATTACTCTAACTATATTACAGGTAAAGGTAGTATGTGACTAATATAGCCATAAGAATAAAACGATAATAAAATATCAAGCATACACAGCATTGAAGAAAATAAATATGCAATCCATGTAAATAAATATGCAACCTATGCAAAATATGCAATGTTTAGCAAATTTTACCAGTTTCATAGATACTGTGGTGTATAAGAGATAAAGAATCATCTGATTTTTCCGTTCAGATTGGAGTAAGTTAAAAAATAATACCAAGCTTACTCAAAATGAAAGAATCTGAGTAGCAGAAGGGGCCTAAACTTTCCCTAGCGTAGAGGTCAAGACCATATTGAAGGACGTTTTCACTGGAATAGCTGAGAGTCCACTTATATGAAGATATCCTAAAGACAACAGTGATCCTACCTCAGAGCAGGAAACTGATATAGAAATGAGTGCAGTTTGGCAGTATGTGGGCTGGACAGCGGGATAGTATGACAGTGGATCTTGCTTTTGACAACCTTAAGCTACACCATGATGAAACACCTTCTGTGTTTTTATTATATTCAAGTTTATCATCTTGTAACAAGTATTTTCTCACACCCATTTGTTTGAAGAAATTTTATACTGCTTCATGGAGAAAAACTAATGACCATGCGGTTGGTGTTGACATCTTTATAAATGCTTCAGTGTTTCAAGATAGAACATTTTTATCATATGCATATATATGATGACTAGTTATCTGTGAGAATGGTTTTAGTGTATTTGCCCTCTGATGCCCTCTTTCAAGACCTACTGTCTTACTTGGGTTTCTCTTACCTTGGGCGTGGGGTCCCATCACTGCATGGGAAATAGATGGGGAAACAGTGGAAACAGTGTCAGACTTTGTTTTTCTGGGCTCCAAAATCACTGCAGATGGTGACTGCAGCCATGAAATTAAAAGACGCTTGCTCCTTGGAAGGAAAGTTATGACCAACCTAGATAGCATATTCAAAAGCAGAGACATTACTTTACCAACAAAGGTTCGCCTAGTCAAGGCTATGGTCTTTCCTGTGGTCATGTATGGATGTGAGAGCTGGACTGTGAAGAAGGCTGAGCGCCGAAGAATTGATGCTTTTGAACTGTGGTGTTGGAGAAGACTCTTGAGAGTCCCTTGGACTGCAAGGAGATCCAACCGGTCCATTCTGAAGAAGATCAATCCTGGAATTTCTTTAGAAGGAATGATGGTAAAGCTGAAACTCCAGTATTTTGGCCACCTCATGTGAAGAGTTGACTCATTGGAGAAGACTCTGATGCTGGGAGGAATTGAGGGCAGGAGGAGAAGGGGACGACAGAGGATGAGATGGCTGGATGGCATCACTGACTCGATGGATGCGAGTCTGGGTGACCTCCGGGAGCTGGTGATGGACAGGGAGGCCTGGCGTGCTGTGGTTCATGGGGTCGCAAAGAGTCGGACACGACTGAGCGACTGATCTGATCTGATCTGATCTGATATATATGATGATCAAAATATGTCCAGGCTGGATATGCTCTAAATATTTGTCACACTCAAAAAATCAGGGTTTCGCTCATAGCTCAGCCAGTAAAGAATCTGCCTGCAATGCAGGAGACTTGGGTTCCATTCCTGGTTCAGGAAGATCCCGTGGAGAAAGAAATGGCAACCCACTCCAGGATTATACCTAATGTATATAAAAAATAAAAATTTTCTTCACTTTCAGAAAAATTTTAGCAGCATTCATTTTTATTTGTCTAGTTTTAGAATAATTTGTGAGGTTCTTAATTCATTCAAAAATCTATATAATTGGAGAGCAAAATCTTATATTAGGGAAATATATGACATCAAGGTATTTTTTTTTTTTTTTTACAGAATCATTCATTTCTCTTTTACATGATCTTAGGCCACCTCTCTAGTCTATATATGTCTTAAATAATGTCTGATTAATATTTACTATCTTGAAGGTATAATTTAGATTTCTCCTCTGTTTTTCTCTCAGTTACTTTTAAATAAGGGAAACAAGAGATAGATCCCCGTTTTTCACATAATTATTTTAGGGATTCCTTACTAGTTTTGACTAGAACTCATACTGTTTTCCATAGTAGAGATAATATTTCATATTGGTCAATGCATAGTGTTTCTTGTAAACTTTAGAAAACATTTCACTAGATAGAAGTTCAGAGACCATTACATTTATCTCCCTCCATAACAGACCAAAAAAAAAAGTTGATGATGTTATACAATTTGCCCAATAGTTAGTTGGCATGTGAACTAGAAATGAGACCATTATATTCTGAGTTCATCTACCAACCAGTCAGTAGGTAAATATGGATAACCTACCAAAATTATTCTAGTTTTTCATTTTGTTCTCTATGAGTTTTTCATTTTTCCACTTTGCAATTTCATGTTGTCCCTTTTAATCCCATATTTTAAAACGTAAATTTGGCACTGATTTAGAGAACATCCAGGATAATTAATAAGGAGAGAAAAAAGTAGAGGGGGCAATTCAGAAATAGTAATCACACAGTTCTGGGAATTCACGGGGAAACTGTCCCACCAGGACCCTACCCGACTTGTGATTTTTTTTTCTTCTTGCTTTTGCTACCTCGTTTCTCTTCATCAGTGATGTTACATCATCTCTTTAAAGTAGTGTAGGGCTACTAATCGGAGAAGACAATGGCACCCCACTCCAGTACTCTTGCCTGGAAAATCCCATGGATGGAGGAGCCTGGTAGGCTGCAGTCCATGGGGTCGCTAAGAGTCAGACACGATTGAACGACTTCACTTTCACTTTTTCACTTTCATGCATTAGAGAAGGAAATGGTAACCCACTTCAGTATTCTTGCCTGGAGAATCCCAGGGGCAGGAGAGCCTGGTGGGCTGATGTCTATGGGGTCACACAGAGCTGGACACGACTGAAGTGACTTAGCAGTAGCAGTAGCAGGACTATTGACATTGGGGGCCATATTTCCCAATCTATGTGCTTATATTTTACACTGATAGAAAAGTGTAACCATAAAACATGTTATAAGCAACATGCTCATGTTTTTTCTCATGCACATCTTCCACTTATTTTAGATTCTGTTTTCCATCTTGTGATGAACATTTCCCTTATTTTGTAACACTGCTTGGAAAATGATTCATATCCTAAGGCTGTGCCCAGACAGTATAAAGGCAAATTTGTTTCCAAATGCCATTTTTGTGATCTAAACCCCTAATGTTTCCAAATCAGCAACTTGGGAACATTGGGACTATTCAGGTTTGGTTCACAATGGCCAGTCTTCTCAAAGGCTGCATTGTGCTCTGCCTTTTATGAATTACTTGCCCAGTAATATTACCTTCTCCAAACTCACAGCCACATTCATTCGGTCCAGACTTCAGTATCATCCTACTTAATTCCCCTAACCAACAATTTCTTGCCTGTTCAGATAATAATTATCAACTTTAAGTTAAATAACATTCAATATTCCTTACAGAGTGAAATACTGCAAAAGCCAACTTGAGCATATTTCTTAAATCTATAAAATGTGAAATCTGGACCACTAGCTGAACAGGATCCTGATTTCTCAGGAAGTTTGTTTATATATTCACTATTCAGCCATGGCAGGCATCAACTTCATTTTTGTGAAATATAAAATAAAACAGAATGATTACAAATCATGTTTCTAAGACAGATCGTTCTCTCTAGCTATATGTGAAAACTAATAATTCGGTGACTGATTTCATAACACTCTTCAGCCAGTAAGATAAAAGCATAGTCTTTGAATTAAAGGCTCAAATTTAATAGAAAGATCATGTTTTCTAAACTGGAGTGTAGAAACCAAGAAGGCCCAGTTAATTTAAACAAAAAAATATCTACTCTACTGATAAATATATTTTCAGCTAACAAGGAGTGATAAAGAAAGGAAGAGACATGTACATTTGAGAGAAAAAACACAGAAATGGATTTTTTGTGGAATGGAGTATGACGTTTGTATCAATTATAAACTCTTTATTCCCAATATGGAACTGAGAGCAGCATTTCACTTTGGCTAAATTATTTAGTCAAGCAAAGTCAGTGGAAACCAGCATTTGTTTCTTTTCCTATTTCATTTTGTTTTGCACACATTTGTTGTCTTTCTCCTGGGGAGTCTGATTCCTATGTAACTGGGGATAGGCAATTGGGGTGTTGGTTAGAAAAGTGGTGCTTGCCCAGAGAGCCAGGCAGATTCTCTGAAATAAACAGGGGGCCTGGTGGAATGTCACGTGCCCTGCACGCTGCTACCAAAGCAACCTGTCCAGTGAAAATAAAGGATGAAATATTAAAGTTAATATAAGATGCACTGCCTTTGCTGTCTGGTAGACCTAAATTTGAATCTAAATTCACCTCCCACAGTTGTGTAGCTGGCATTTAAGGAACATATTTATTATAATATTTTATCATTAAAATAGGGATATTAGATTTGATATCAAATGATTGTTGCAAGGATAGAAAATAATATAAGTACTATTAACTAGAATAGTAACAAATACATTGAATCCCCTCATTTTTTGCAAATCACTCTATAAAGTATGCCTACTAACTGCTGCACTTATTTGAGACTTCAATTATTATGAATTTATTTATGTTTAACCTATTTATTATAGATTTAAGATTCTGTTTATTTTGTGCATCTACAAAATTTTCAAAATTACTTAGTTAGCATCTGGAGAATTATATAGCTGCTGAGAAAGTCAATTCTTTATATCTTTTACAAATTAACTCATCCAGGGACCTTCTTACTTAGTTTTAAAGAAAAATCATAATTCTTCCAATGAACTAAGAAATATAATACAAAATTTGGTAAATCAACCTTTAGATAAGGCTGTGTTTGGATGACATTTAAAACCATACACTGCTATTGAACGTATGTTGAAAATTATTACAAATTAAAGTTTTTATGCTGTCTTCTTCCACTAGCACATTTGTTGCTTGTATGTTTTTTAGAAAGCCACAATTTTCTTGTTTGTATACAATCTGGGATGCAATATATGTTTTGGAAATTTAAGCATACTAAATCCATTTAGCTTTTGCAACATCTAAATGTCTGTGCTTTCCAGTTTTATATTGATTCAGAAAGCTATATTAATGTTTCTGAAATCTGAGAAACCAGAACAATAAAACTGTTTTATTCTTTGTAAATGTCATGACTTATAAAATATTAAGATAAACTTGCTCTGAGTGTTATGCAATTTAACATGTCACATATCATTGACATCATAAAACAATATCACAAGTCTTACTTGGAGATATCTAAGCACACCCCTCTTATACGTGGAATTTTCAGACAGAGCAAAGGCAAAGCTATTTACTTTTTTGGTAAGAGAGTATATTAGGAAAAGTAACAGAGCATCTTTAACAAAATAATACATTCAATTCAAATGTCACATCTCTTTGTTTCTGGTTCCTCTGCTGAATTCAGACACTGTAAAATTATATTCACTGTTGGGTATCATATATTCATTGTGACTTAAATATGTTTGACCAATGTTTGCTATGAAGAGATCAAAAAGCTTGCAGCAGATACAGTGTTTTAGATGGAAAGTTTATAAAACATATTTTAAAACAAAGGTGGAAAATATTTCATTTCTAAATGATCTGAAAATGAATATACCTAAATATAAATATACTTGAATAAAAATACATCTGAAATGAACTGATACATCATTATTTGTTTTTTTAATACACCAAATTGTGTTACCTAAAAATTCATACGCAGTATCCCTAATCCTCGATGCCACAGAATTTAGAGGCAGGGCCTTTACAGAAGTAGTGAAGGCTGAATGAGGTCACAAGGGTGGAACCCTAACTAATCAATAATGGGATGGTTGGCCTTATCACAAAAGGGAGAGACACAAGGAAGGCATGAGAGAAAGGAAAAGCCATGTGAAGACACAGCAAGGTGGTCATTTGCAGCAAATACAAAAGTCCTGGGGAAATCAAATCTGCCAACACCTTGATGCAGACTTCCGGCTTCAAGAACCATGAGAAAGTTAATTTATGTTGTTTAAACTAACAGTCTGTGGTATTTTGTTTTGACAACCCCAACAAACTAATGCAGCATTTAACTTTTCTCAGTATAGACAGCCTTGACTTAACGATGGCTCAACTTTTGATTTTTTTTTTTTTGACTTGACAATGGTGCAAACAATACATATTCAGTAGAAACCCTATTTTGAATTTTGAAACTTGATCTTTCCCAGGCTAGCAACATGTGGTATGATCCTCTTGAGTGATGCTGAGCAGTGGCAGTGACCTACAGATTTCAGGAGCCACAGGATCATGAGGATAAATAACCAATACTCTTCAACCAATCTGGTTTTCAACTTTGGCACAGTATTCAATAAATTACATGTGATATTCAGCACTACACTATAAACTAGTCTTTGCATTAATTTTGACCAACTGGAGGCTAATGAAAATGTTCTGAGCACATATAAGGTAGGTGAGTCTAAGCTACCATGTTAGCTAGGGCAGGTGTATTATGTGCATTTTAAACTTACTATATTTTCAATTTTGTTGTTGTTATTTAGTCACTAAGTCATGTTCAACTTTTCACAAGTCATGGATTGTAGCCCACCAGGACTACATGGATTTCCCTTTCCCAGGCAATAATACTGGAGTCAGTAGCCATTCCCTTCTCTAGGGATTCTTCCTGACCCAGGAATCAAACCCTCATCTCCTGTTTGGCAGGCAGATTCTTTACTGCTGAGCCAAGAGGGAAATCAATTTTTTAAATTTACAATGGGGTTATAGGAACATACCCTCATTTTAAGTAGAAGATCTGTATTTAAGTATTTTTGCTTGGATTAACCACTTTATTTTTAAAATCTTTATTTATTTGGATTATAACTATCGATTTATAGCTAAAACAAAATTCAAAATTTTGTTTAAAAGTAAGTTCATGTTAGCTTAAGTAATGCCATTGGGTTAGCAACATTCATTGTAATGCCAAATATTTTTTAGGCGTTGTAGCAGATTCTAAAAATGCCAAGATTAATTAAGCATAATCCCTGTCCTCAAGGCACATACAGTCCAACGTAAGACACTGACAAGAGTTCCATTATCTATGTCCAGTGCTGAAGCCTGGGATCAGGTTGAGAAACAGCTGGAATCTAATTTGTATTCATAGGTGATGCTGAGAAATGTCTGATGAACTGGTGGGCAGCGTTTACCAGCACCTCTTCCCAGGCCACTGTTTAGTGGTTTGAATAGAAAAAGGAAACATGTACATTCTCGAAACAGAATCTTTTGTCAGCAGCATCAGGGTCCCTTAAAAGGTCCATCTCATTAGCTTACTACATATGTGCCACAAGTAAGACATCTGCTGGAGAGGCATGTTGGCTTCTACTCTGTCCTGCGGAGTGAGCCTTTGTGACTAGGGAACGAATCCCGCCTCTCAGACTTGAGAGATGTTTTGGAGTAAGTCATGAAAATGATATGCATTTCCACTCCACCACTAACAATTTATTCCTTGCTAATATTACTCCAAGATACTTCCCATGCCCTAAGCAACATACCGGCCAATATTGAAATCACAGCTTCAAATCGCTGATGATTTTTGCTACCTGAAGTCAAGTGAGCAGTTGATTTTACTACTCACTTGTTTTCTGCAACTGTGTGTGTAGGGAGGGTGGAGGAAGGACTTTGTTCATGTTTTCAGTATAAGTGCTTTGGGCAAATTTTTGAATAGTAGTTTTCAGGCTTTATAAAATCTACAACTGCCTTTAGCGCAGACATTAATTGGAGTGACCAAAGTCAAAGACCTTAGCTTCAAGTATTACCTTGCCTTTGGAATGGTGACACCATACTTCCTCTTCCTGCAGCATGGTGGGTGCTAGACATGAGACCCACACAGCGAGCACAGCTAGAAACAAGCCTGTGCATATATCCAGGCAACAAACGGTGCCTGAGGAAGCCAGAGGTGAGACTGCTGCTCTCTCAAGTTACTGAGCATTCCGGCTGGCATAGAAATCCTCCTGTTAAGTCTCTTCTATTTGTAAAATCCCATAAAGAAAAGGAAAAAAAAAAAAGATTTCTTCATTTGGATGTGATGATATAGGTCAAATATTACATTTGAGAAATTGTCCCTTTAGTCCTCATAGGTATTAGGAGAAGCGGAGAAGCTACCTGTGCCTTTCAAAAAGGCACCTATTTTAAGACTACAAAGGAAGAAAATCACCAAAGAAAATTTTAGGATGAAAGATTCAGGACGAGAAATACCCATTTCCTACATTTGGCTGTGTGAGCAGACACCATCATTAATAAAGGGCGTATAGCTACAAAAAAGAGTTGGAGTGAAGAATAACTCAGCTTGAGGTTTGCATTTGGGATGCCTGGAAAAGCAAATTCAAGGACTTCAATATACTGGTGAATACACGGAACTTAGTAAGTGGATGGAAGTTGGAGACTCAAGACAGCACAGAAGTAGGAATTGCACTTCAATATGTTCTATAGGAAGGAGTAAGTCCTCGATCATGTGATAGTGCATGTAAACAGAAAAAGGAAAAAGCTTACAAGAGAATCCCAGGCTGCAGTAAAAAATTAAAAAATAAATGAAAGGTCAAGGGGTTGAGGGTGGGAGGCCATGGAGTAGAGAAAAAAAAAAAAATTCATAGGAGAGAATGCTGTCAAGCCAGTCATGGGAAATGAGGATTTCAGAAGGAGGAAATGATTCACCCAATCCCCTTGTTGCAGAATCTAATATAAGCAAACAAGTGAAAGGGCCCTTTGGTGTAGAAATGAAAACGTAACTGTGCACAGTGCTGAGTATGGCAAGGCACACTGTCTTTGGGGACAAAAAGGGTTAAACTTAAAGCCTGGCCTGATAGTTTCTAACTTCAGAACCACCACCAAGTTAACCTTTGTCAAACCTGAAATTCTCCTTCTATAAATAGGGGTAATAGTTTCACTTTTTTTTTTTTTTTTTTTGAAGAGAAAGGTAAAGAAGAAAGTTAAAGAACTTGAGAAGTATCATTTGACAGAGAACTGTCAGCTGTCCCTTAGAATGTTGTCAAATATCTCCCAAAGAAACAGATCCAAGGCTCGATAAGAAATTGGGTTGAACCTATAAGCTACTTCTGTTTCAACGTACAATCTCTGTGTCAAAAATGAGGTGGAGCTTGGATCCAGAATTCCTCAAATTCTGCTATCCATTTTCATCTCCTGTTCTCATCGCATGAAGTGTGAAGAAGTAGGCAACTACTTTTCAGTTTCTAAATCTAGTCTCAGTGAGCATGTGGAGAGGACTTTTCTCCCTCCTTTATCCCTCTTCTTTCTTCCCACCGCTTCCTCCATCCCTTCCTCCTTCCCTTCCTTACTTCCTTTTTTTCTTTCAAAGAAAAGCACAATTAGATTTTTTTTTTTTTAACAAAAGATGCTATGTAACTTGAAAATAAACCCTATATTTCCGTTTTCCTCTGATTTCTGAGCTGGAGTTTTTTTAATATATGTTTATGAAACTCCTTATGAACAAACTAAAACACACAAAAAACAACAGCAAAAAAATAAGCTGGCCCACAAAAAAAGAAAACTACAGACCAATATCACTGATGAACATAGACGCAAAAATCCTTAACAAAATTCTAGCAATCAGAATCCAACAACACATTAAAAAGATCATACACCATGACCAAGTGGGCTTTATCCCAGGGATGCAAGGATTCTTCAATATCCGCAAATCAATCAACGTAATACACCACATTAACAAACTGAAGAATAAAAACCATATGATTATCTCAATAGATGCAGAGAAAGCCTTTGACAAAGTTCAACATCCATTTATGATAAAAACTCTCCAGAAAGCAGGAATAGAAGGAACATACCTCAACATAATAAAAGCTATATACGACAAACCCACAGCAAACATTATCCTCAATGGTGAAAAACTGAAAGCATTTCCTCTAAAATCAGGAACAAGACAAGGATGCCCACTTTCACCATTATTATTCAACATAGTTTTGGAAGTTTTGGCCACAGCAATCAGAGCAGAAAAAGAAATAAAAGGAATCCAAATTGGAAAAGAAGAAGTAAAACTCTCACTGTTTGCAGATGACATGATCCTCTACGTAGAAAACCCTAAAGATTCCACCAGAAAATTACTAGAACTAATCAATGAATACAGTAAAGTTGCAGGATATAAAATTAACACACAGAAATCCCTTGCATTCCTGTACACTAATAATGAGAAAATAGAAAGAGAAATTAAGGAAACAATTCCATTCACCATTGCAATGAAAACAATAAAATACTTAGGAATATATCTTCCTAAAGAATCTAAAGACCTATATTTAGAAAACTATAAAACACTGCTGAAAGAAATTAAAGAGGACACTAATAGATGGAGGAATATACCATGTTCGTGGATTGGTAGAATCAATATAGTGAAAATGAGTATACTACCCAAAGCAATTTATAGATTCAGTGCAATCCCCATCAAGCTACCAACAGTATTCTTCACAGAGCTAGAACAAATAATTTCTCAATTTGTATGGAAATACAAAAAACCTAGAATAGCCAAAGCTATCTTGAGAAAGAAGAACGGAACTGGAGGAATCAACCTGCCTGACTTCAGGCTCTACTATAAAGCTACAGTCATCAAGACAGTATGGTACTGGCACAAAGACAGAAACATAGATCAATGGAACAAAATAGAAAGTCCAGAGATAAATCCATGCACATATGGTCACCTAATCTTTGACAAAGGCGGCAAGAATATACAATGGAGTAAAGACAATCTTTTTAACAAGTGGTGCTGGGAAAACTGGTTGAACACTTGTAAAAGAATGAAACTAGAACACTGTCTAACACCATACACAAAAATAAACTCAAAATGGATTAAAGAGATAAATATAAGACTAGAAACCATAAAACTCCTAGAGGATAACATAGGCAAAACACTCTCTGACTTACATCACAGCAGGATCCTCTATGACCCACCTCCCAGAATATCGGAAATAAAATCAAAAATGAACAAATGGGACCTAATCAAACTTAAAAGCTTCTGCACAACAAAGGAAACTATAGGCAAGCTGAAAAGACAGCCTTCAGAATGGGAGAAAATAATAGCAAATGAAGCAACAGACAAACAACTAATCTCAAAAATATACAAGCAACTTCTACAGCTCAATTCCAGAAAAATAAACGACCCAATCAAAAAATGGGCCAAAGAACTTAATAGACATTTCTCCAAAGAAGACATACAGATGGCTAACAAACACACGAAAAGATGCTCAACATCGCTCATTATCAGAGAAATGCAAATCAAAACCACTATGAGATACCATTACACGCCAGTCAGAATGGCTATGATCCAAAAATCCACAAGCAATAAATGCTGGAGAGGGTGCGGAGAGAAGGGAACCCTCTTACACTGTTGGTGGGAATGCAAACTAGTACAGCCACTATGGAGAACAGTATGGAGATTCCTCAAAAAACTGGGAATAGAACTGCCTTATGACCCAGCAATCCCACTGCTGGGCATACACACTGAGAAAACCAGAATTGAAAGAGGCACGTGTACCCCAATGTTCATAGCAGCACTGTTTACAATAGCCAGGACGTGGAAGCAACCTAGATGTCCATCCACAGATGAATGGATAAGCAAGCTGTGGTACATATACACGATGGAGTATTACTCAGCCATTAAAAAGAATACATTTGAATCAGTTCTAATGAGGTGGATGGAACTGGAGCCTATTATACAGAGTGAAGTAAGCCAGAAAGAAAAACACAAATACAGTATACTAACGCATATATATGGAATTTAGAAAGATGGTAACAATCACCCTGCTTATGAGACAGCAAAAGAGACACTGATGTATAGAACAGACTTTTGGACTCGGGGACTGGGAGAGGGTGGGACGATTGGGGAGAATAGCATTGAAATATGTATAATATCATATCTGAAACGAGTCAGTCCAGGTACGATGCCCGATAACAGATGCCTGGGACTGGAGCACTGGGATGACCTGGAGGGATGGTGTGGGAGGGGGGAGGGAGGAGGGTTCAGGATGGGGAGCACGTGTATTCTGGTGGCAGATCCATCTCGATGTATAGTAAAAGTAATAGAATATTGTAAAGTTAAGAAAAAATTAAAAAAAAAATAATAATAATAAAAATAAGCTGGCTTATGACTCTACCTTTAAAGGGAGGTACATTCAAAGAAATGGCTGTCTGACCTCCAACTATTATTTGAAACAAATTTCTCTTATTTGATCTCAGTCTATGGAGAAAATGCTCAGCAGAGACTGAGTTTTTATACACATCAAAAAAGAAAAACTTTTAAAAGTCCTTCCTCAGTCCTTGTTGCCAAGTTAGGGTAAAAACCAAGGTGAGGCAAGTGAGTTATGAGCCTTCGGTGTAAAGTAGACAATTCGTATCTCAATAAAAAGCATATGTTGTATTTATTTCAATGCACTATTGAAAAGTCTAAGTTAATGCCAAAGAAAATCATGAAGAACAAAATACTGAGATTTTGTAGAAGGATGGATCCAGTCTTGCACAACTCACTTTCCTCTAGTCCACGCTCTTTTGTTTCTCCTACTTCTTCTCTCACACATATGTTAACAACCTCTCCAAATTCTTATTCCTGGTGGACACTACATCTCTCTCACACACGCTTCTCTACACACCACTTCTCCCTTTAATTCCATTTGAGGTCACACTCATTTAGCCCCTTTCCTTGGTCACATATTACCTGTTTGGTGTAGTATCTTGTCCTCTTGGATTTGTTTAATTTTCTAAATCTTTTCATTAACTATATTTGGCACAATAAATGTGAGTCTAATGACTGACCCCGGGAGAAAGACTCTTATCTTTAGAGGAATTGTGTCTAGGATTTTTAAAGAGAGAGATGCACTATTGATTAGTAAAGGATAATGTTAATAGCAAATGAGCTTACATTAATAAAGACATGTTCATTTTTTTCATCACTTTTACACCTAGTATGTCTTGTGCTCCTTCTCTATGACAGACATAAGGAGGATATTACTACTACCCCTATTTTATAGATGAGAAAACGGAGGCAAAGAGAGACAAATATCCTTGTTCAAGCTCACTTATTTAAAAAGCATCTATGATTAGCAGATAAGTTGTGTAAATGGATCATTTAATCACTTTTTTTTTTAAATTCTGTATTTGTAGAAAAGGTTAAAATTTGATTTAATTGGAGAATTATTATTCACGTGAATGCTTTCTGCATTTTGTGAGAAATTTGATAATGGAATAGGTTAGGTGAATATGCTGCCACATAACAGCAATTATTCTGACTCTGCCAAATAAAACAAAAGTATACAATAGGTTTGTGCCTGCTTCCAACTGGCTTTGACAACAATGATGGCATGTGCTGTCAAAAAACAAAAAAACAAAAAAAATAATGTTAGCACCATCCAAAAATAGTTTTCTTGCCTTTTGGGTTGATTTGTCTGTCAAGATGATGAACCAGTTGTGCAAGGAGAATCAGCATTTAGGGGGTATCTTTTTTTACCTGTCACAACAGTCTGTCCTCCCAAAATATAAGCTGATAAAAATGCCTTAAGTGTTTCCTTATTAGCCAACTATAGCCCTTACTTTAAAGTAGGAAAATCAAGGGCAGGACAAGATGCTCAGGAAGTACTATAATGAAAAGTGCCCTGAAAATAATGGAATCAATAGCTTTTTAAAATGTCTATTTTATAAGAGTTTCTTAAAATTAAAAAAAAAAAAAAAAGAGTAAATCATGGAGAAGGAAATGACAACCCACTCCAGTATCCTTGCCTGGAAAATCCAACGGACAGAGGAGCCTGGTGGGCTACAGTCTATGGGGTCTCAAAGAGTTGGACACGACTGAAGCAACTTAGCATACAAGGGGAAATCTGAATGCTGATGATTATTAATTACTCATTTCTTCGTGTATTCACCCAGACTTGATATAACAACTCCATAACAAAGTTCTCATACAAGAGTTCAAGTTGTAGCTATTAAGGAAAATGTTCATACCCCTCTGGCATGCATCAAAAAGAATAAAAAAAAATCAAATTAGTTTCTAAAATAGCTCAAAGCAGCTCAAGTTGTTGCAGATTGCTTCAGGCATTCTTAAGTTCCTACTGACAAGTGTTATGGAATTTAGCTGTAATCATCTTTTCATTCAAAAACAGTTAATAATTACAAAAAGTAGAAACGAGCATCTTGGAACAAGTGCACAGCGCCCTCCAGAAAATATCTATCTTTGACTGAAATTGCTAAATAGTGCTGACTAGAGAGAACTGACAAAAACAGATTTCTTCATACAGTTCTGACTCTAGAAGGCATAATCTTCTTTAACAATAGGACTTGGGGGAAAGAACTGCAAAGGTCATTGTATTTGACAGAAAATTATCATACTTATGTACTGATTTCTGAAAAACAGTCTCTGTTAATTAAGAATGAAACAAAATAGATTAATGTGGTTTATTGAACCTGAGTCAATTGATAAAACTAGAATTCATACTAACATGTGTTAAATTCCACTGTAGCTACATATTGCTGAAAATAATTTGGTGTCTTTTCCAGATGCATTTACAGCCAAGGACCTGAGTGTGTTCCATTAATGACTTGGGAACAACTTTGAAGGAGATAAAATGTGTTTTCTATCTCATACTCACTTAGAGAAAATAGGATGTTAAAGATCTCACATCTCTTTCAATCCAAGAATATTCCAGGTAAATGATCATTCACATTAAGCATGAGCTGCTATGAACTGCTAATAGTGGAGAGCTTACTAGCTGGCTGCTCCAATGTTAGAGAACTGCTATCCTTCTTTTTTTTATTGTTTTAAGGCAAGATCTATAAGTTCTTCTCATTTTTCTTAAGTCCATCTTATGGAACTGTTTTAAATAACTGACAGTTGCTCAGTCACGTCTGACTCTTTGCGACCATGTGGACTGCAGCGTGCCAGGCTCCTCTGTTCATGGAATTCTCCAGGCAATACCAAATAATGGGTCATCAAAATCTGGAAGCTGCTCCTACTTCTTTATGGCTTCCAATATTGGACTTCCCCAGTGGCTCAGCAGTATAGAATCCACCTCCAAAGCAGGAGACGCAAATTTGATCCCTGGGTCGGGTAGATCCCTTGAAGGAGGAAATGACAACCCGCTCCAATATTCTTACATGAAAAATCCCTTAGACACAGGAGCCTCATGGGCTACAGTCCATGGAGTCACAAAGAGTCAGACATGTCTGAGTGACTGCACAAGCACACACTCATGGCTTCTACTGCCACCATTTAAACAAGTCCAATTTTCTCAGCTGTTGCACTTATAACATACAGATTAGACATCTCAACTCCAAGTCAAACTCTAAACTACAATTTCAAACTTTTGAAACATAAGAGTGATCATAGAAATTCAAACATAGTTATATACAAATAGAATTGGTTTCAAAACTAATACAGTAAAAGTGAGCTCCTGACAGGTCATTCCCCCTCCCTGCCCTTCTATTTTTCTCTCCAAATTTAATATAGTAGAAAATAGAGTTCCAGAAAAACATCTATTTCTGCTTTATTGACTATGCCAAAGCCTTTGACTGTGTAGATCACAATAAACTGTGGAAAATTCTGAGAGAGATGGGAATACCAGACCACCTGATCTGCCTCTTGAGAAATCTGTATGCAGATCAGGAAGCAACAGTTAGAACTAGTCATGGAACAACAGGCTGGTTCCAAATAGGAAAAGGAGTACGTCAAGGCTGTATATTGTCACCATGTTTATTTAACTTATATGCAGAGTACATCATGAGAAATGCTGGACTGGAAGAAACACAAGCTGGAATCAAGATTGCCGGGAGAAATATCAATAACCTCAGATATGCAGATGATACCACCCTTATGGCAGAAAGTGAAGAGGAACTAAAAAGCCTCTTGATGAAAGTGAAAGTGGAGAGTGAAAAGGTTGGCTTAAAGCTCAACATTCAGAAAACGAAGATCATGGCATCTGGTCCCATCACTACATGGGAAATAGATAGAGAAACAGTGGAAACAATGTCAGACATTATTTTTCTGGGCTCCTCCAAAATCACTGCAGATGTTGACTGCAGCCATGAAATTAAAAGATGCTTACTCCTTGGAAGGAAAGTTATGACCAACCTAGATAGCATATTCAAAAGCAGAGACATCACTTTGCCAACAAAGGTTCGCCTAGTCAAGGCTATGGTCTTTCCTGTGGTCATGTATGGATGTGAGAGCTGGACTGTGAAGAAGGCTGAGCGCTGAAGAATTGACGCTTTTGAACTGTGGTGTTGGAGAAGACTCTTGAGAATCCCTTGGACTGCAAGGAGATCCAACCGGCCCATTCTGAAGGAGATCAGCCCTGGGATTTCTTTGGAAGGAATGATGCTAAAGCTGAAACTCCAGTATTTTGGCCACCTCATGCGAAGAGTTGACTCATTGGAGAAGACTCTGATGCTGGGAGGGATTGAGGGCAGGAGGAGAAGGGGACGACAGAGGATGAGATGGCTGGATGGCATCACAGACTCGATGAATGTGAGTCTGGGTGACCTCCGAGAGCTGGTGATGGATAGGGAGGCCTGGCGTGCTGCTGTTTATGGGGTCGCAAAGAGTCGGACACGACTGAGCGACTGATCTGATCTGATCTGATTTTCTTCCTTCAAAACGTATTCAAATTTTGATCACCTCTCATTTCCCTCATTACTGTGACATGGGTCATCACTGTTTGCCTGGATTGTTGTGAATAACCTCTTCACTAGGCTGCCTGCCTCCTCCCTTTTTATCTTATCAAAGCATCGTGTCTTCTCCTTGATGGCAGTGATCCTGTTAAACCATATATAGGGTCAGGTCTCTGTTTTGCTGAACATGCTTTAGCACTTGCCCTTTTTTCCCAGAGAAAACGCCAACCATTTTGATAAACTTTAAGGCCCATCATGATGTTCTCCCCTCCTCTCTAACATTACACCCTGAGTTCATACTCTGAGACCTTGCCTTCCCACCTCTCACACTGATCTCTGTACATTCTAAGGACTGGACAAATTCATAAAATAGTATAGTATCATTAGTATCATACAGAGTAGTTTCGCTTCTCCCTAAATCCTCTATACTCTGCCTGTTCATTCCACCTTCCTTCCTAATGCTTAGAAACCACTGGTTTTTAGCTTTCTCCATAGTTTTTTTTTTTTTTTTTTCCTTTCTAGAGTGTTACAGAGTTGGAATCACACAGTATATAGCAGTATCACTTCTTCAACTTAGTAATATGCCTTTAAAGGCATATTTATCATACTGTGACAAAGCAAAAACAACATCCAGTCATGGATATGATGGAAGCAAGGTTCAATGCTGTAAAGAGCAATACTGCACAGGAAAGTGGAATGTTAGGTCCATGAATCAAGGCAAATTGGAACTGATCAAACAGAACATGGCAAGAAGGAAAGTCGGCATTTTAGGAATCAGAGAACTAAAATGGACTGGAATGAGTGAATTTAACTCAGATGTTCGTTATATCTACTATTGTGGGCAAAAATCCTTTAGAAGAAATGGAGTAGGCATCGTGGTCAACAAACGAGTCCAAAATGCAGTACTTAGATGTAGTCTCAAAACAACAGAATAATCACTGTTCATTTCCAAGGCAAACCATTCAATATAAGAGTAATCCAAGTCTATGCACTGACCAGTAATGCTGAAGAAGCTGAAGCTGAACGATTCTATGAAGACCAACAAGATCTTTTAAAATTAACACCCAAAAAAGATATCCTTTTCATTATAGGGGACTGGAATGCAAAAGTCAAGAAACACCTGGAGTAACAGGCAAATTTGGCCTTGGAGAACAGAATGAAGCATGTCAAAGGCTAATAGAGTTATGCCAAGAGAATGCACTAGTCATGGCAAACATCCTCTTCCAATGACACAAGAGAAGACTCTACATATGGACATCACCAGATGGTCAAAACTGAAATCAGATTTATTATATTCTTTGCAGCCAAAGATGAAGAAGATCTATATAGTCAGCAAAAACAATACTGGGAGCTGACTGTGGTTCAGATCATTAATTCCTTATTGCCAAATTCAGACTTAAATTGAAGAAAGTCCCTAATGATTATACAGTGGAAGTGAGAAATAGATTTAAGGGACTAGATCTGATAGACAGAGTGCCTGATGAACTATGGACAGAAATTCATGACGTTGTACAAGACAGGGAGCAAGATGATCCCCAAGAAAAAGAAGTGCAAAAAAAGCAAAACGGCTGTCTGAAGAAGTGTTACAAATAGCTGTGAAAAGAAGAGAAGCCAAAAGCAAAGAAGAAAAGGAAAGATATACCCATTTGAATGCAGAGTTCCAAAAAATAGCAAGGAGAGATAAGAAGCCTTCGTCAGTTAATCAGTGCAAAGAAATAGAGGAAAACAATAGAATGGGAAAGACTAGAAATCTCTTCCAAAAATTAAAGATATCAAGGGAACATTTCATGCAAAGGACATAAAATGGTGTGGACCTAACAGAAGCAGAAGATATTAAGAAGAAGTGGCAAGAATACACAGAAAAAGTGTACAAAAAAGATTTTCATGACCTAGATAATCACAATGGTGTGAACACTCACCTAGAGCCAGATATTCTGGAATGTGAAGTCAAGTGGGCCTTAGGAAGCATAACTACGAACAAAGTTGATGGAGGTGATGGAATTCCAGTTGAGCTATTTCAAATCCTAAAAGATGATGCTATGAAAGTGCTGTAGTCAATATGCCAGCAAATTTGGAAAACTCAGCAGTGACCATAGGATTGGAAAAGGTCAGTTTTCATTCCAATCATATCCACAAATCAATCAACATAATACACCACATTAATAAATTGAAAGATAAAAGCCATATTGTTATCTCAATAGATGCAGAGAAAGCCTTTGACAAAATTCAATATTCATTTATGATAAAATCCCTCCAGAAAGCAGGAAGAGAAGGAACATAAGTTCAGTTCAGTCATTCAGTTGTGTCCGACTCTTTGAGACCCCATGAATTGCAGAACACCAGGCCTCCCTGTCCATCACCAACTCTCAGAGTTCACTCAAACTCATGTCCATTGAGTCAGTGATGCCATCCAGCCATCTCATCCTCTGTTGTCCCCTTCTCCTGCCCCCAATCCCTCCCAGCATCAGAGTCTTTTCCAATGAGTCAATTCTTCACATGATGTGGCCAATGTACTGAAGTTTCAGCCTCAGCATCAGTCCTTGGAATGAACACATAGGACTGGTCTTTAGAATGGACTGGTTGAATCTCTTTGCAGTCCAAGAGACTCTCAAGAGTCTTCTCCAATACCACAGTTAAAAAGCATCAATTCATTGACACTTAGCTTTCTTCACAGTCCAACTCTCACATCCATACATGACCACTGGAAAAACCATAGCCCTGACTAGACGGACATTTGTTGGCAAAGTACCATCTCTGGTTTTGACTATGCTATCTAGGTTGTTCAAAACTTTCCTTCCAAGGAATAAGCGTCTTTTAATTTCATGGCTTCAATCACCATCTGCAGTGATTCTGGAGCCCAGAAAAATAAAATCTGACACTGTTTCCACTGTTTCCCCATCTATTTGCCATGAAGTGATGGGACCAGATGCCATGATCTTAGTTTTCTTAACATTGAGCTTTAAGCCAACTTTTTCACTCTCCTCTTTCACTTTCATCAAGAGGCTTTTTAGTTCCTCTTCACTTTCTGCCATAAGGGTGGTGTCATCTGCATATCTGAGGTGATTGATAATTCTCCCAGCAATTTTGATTCCATCTTGTGCTTCTTCCAGCCCAGCGTTTCTCATGATATGATCTGCATATAAGTTAAATAAGCAGGGTGACAATATACAGCCTTGACGTACTCCTTTTCCTATTTGGAACCAGTCTGTTGTTCCATGTTTAGTTCTAACTGTTGCTTCCTGTCCTGTATGTAGGTTTCTCAAGAGACAGGTCAGGTGGTCTGTTATTCTAAACACTTTCAGAATTTTCCACAGTTTAATGTGATCCACACAGTCAAAGGCTTTGGCATAGTCAACGTAATAAAATCTATATATGACAAACAGCAAACGTTATCCTCATGGTGAAAAATTGAAAGCATTTCCCCTAAAGTTAGGAACAAAACATGGGTGCCCACTATCACCACTACTATTCAACATAGTTTTGGCCACAGCAACCAGAGCAGAAAAAGAAATAAGAAGAATCCAGATTGGAAAAGAATAGGTAAAACTCTCACTCTTTGCAGATGACATGATCCTCGACATATACAACCTTAAAGACCCCACCAGAAAATTACTAGAGCTAATCAATGAATATAGTAAAGTTGCAGGATATAAAAGTAACACACACAAATCTCTTGCATTCCTATCGTCTAACAATGAGAAAACAGAAAGAGAAATTAAGGAAACAATTCCATTCACCATTGCAATGAAAAGAATAAAATACTTAGGAATATATCTACCTAAAGAAACAAAAGACTTATATATAGAAAACTATAAAACACTGGTGAAAGAACTCAAGGAGGACACAAATAGATGGAGAAATATACTGTGATCATGGACTGGAAGAATCAATATAGTGAAAATGAGTATACTACCCAAATCAATCTATAGATTTAAGGTAATCCCTATCAAGCTGTCAATGGTATTTTTCACAGAAGTAGAACAAATAATTTCACAATTTATATGGAAATACAAAAATTCTTGAATTTCTCCAGATTACTTTAGCTATTCGAGGACTCAATATCAATAACCTCAGATATGCAGATGATACCACCGTTATGGTATTTTTCACAGAAGTAGAACAAATAATTTCATAATTTGTATGGAAATACAAAAATCCTTGAATTTCTCCAGATTACTTTAGCTTATGGTATTTTTCACAGAAGTAGAACAAATAATTTCACAATTTGTATGGAAATACAAAAATCCTTGAATTTCTCCAGATTACTTTAGCTATTCGAGGACTCAATATCAATAACCTCAGATATGCAGATGATACCACCCTTATGGCAGAAAGTGAAGAGGAACGTAAAAGCCTCTTCATGAAAGTGAAAGTGGAGAGTGAAAAGGTTGGCTTAAAGCTCAACGTTAAGAAAACTAAGATCATGGCATCTGGTCCCATCACTTCATGGGAAATAGATGGGGAAACAGTGGAAACAGTGTCAGACTTTATTTTTATGGGCTACAAAATCACTGCAGATGGTGACTGCAGCCATGAAATTAAAAGATGCTTACTCCTTGGAAGGAAAGTTATGACCAACCTAGATAGCATATTCAAAAGCAGAGACATTACTTTGCCAACAAAGGTTCGTCTAGTCAAGGCTATGGTCTTTCCTGTGGTCATGTATGGATGTGAGAGCTGGACTGTGAAGAAGGCTGAGCGCCGAAGAATTGATGCTTTTGAACTGTGGTGTTAGAGAAGACTCTTGAGAGTCCCTTGGACAGCAAGGAGATCCAACCAGTCCATTCTGAAGGAGATCAGCCCTGGGATTTCTTTGGAAGGAATGATGTTAAAGCTGAAACTCCAGTATTTTGGCCACCTCATGTGAAGAGTTGACTCATTGGAGAAGACTGTGATGCTGGGAGGGATTGGGGTCAGGAGGAGAAGGGGACGACAGAGGATGAGATGGCTGGATGGCATCACTGACTCGATGGATGTGAATCTGAGTGACCTTCAAGAGCTGGTGATGAACAGGGAGGCCTGGCGTGCTGCAGTTCATGGGGTCGCAAAGAGTCGGAAACGACTGAGCAACTGATCTGATCTGATCTGATGGACACCTTATCTTTGACAAAAGAGGCAAGAATATACAATGGAGAAAAGACAATCTCTTTAACAAGTGGTGCTGGGAAAACTGGTCAACCACTTTTAACAGAATGCAACTAGAACACTTTCTAACACCATACACAAAAATAAACTCAAAATGGATTAAATATCTAAATGTAAGACCAGAAACTATAAAACTCCTAGAGGAGAACATTGGTAAAATATGTTCTCATAAACCATAAACAGGATCCTCTATGACCCACCTCCCAGAATATTGGAAATAAAAGCAAAAATAAACAAATGGGACCTAAGTAAAATTAAAAGCTTCTGCACAACAAAGGAAACTATGAGCAAGGTGAAAAGACATACTTCAGAATGGGAGAAAATAATAGCAGATGAAGCAAAAGACACAGAATTAATCTCGAAAATATACAAGCAACTCCTGCAGCTCAATTCCAGAAAAATAAACGACCCAATCAAAAAGTGGGCCAAAGAACGAAACAGACATTTCTCCAAAGAAGACATACAGATGGCTAACAAACACATGAAAAGATGTTCAACATCACTCATTAGAGAAATGCAAATCGAAACCACAATGAGGTACCATTTTACTCCAGTCAGAATGGCTGTGATCCAAAAGTCTGCAAGCAATAAATGCTGGAGGGGGTGTGGAGAAAAGGAATTCTCTTACACTGTTGGTGGGAATGCAAACTAGTACAGCCACTATGGAGAACAGTGTGGAGATTCCTTAAAAAACTGGAAATAGAACTGCCTTATGACCCAGCAATCCCATTGCTGGGCATACACACCAAGGAAACCATAATTTAAAGAGACACATGTACCCCAATGTTCATCGCAATAGTGTTTACAATATCCATGACAAGGAAGCAACCTGGATGTCCATCTGTGGATGAATGGATAAGAAAGCAGTGGTATATATAGACAATGGAATATTACTCAACCATTAAAAAGAATACATTAGAATCAGTTCTAACGAAGTGGATGAAACTGAAGCCTATTATACAGAGTGAAGTAAGCCAGAAAGAAAACCACAATACAGTATACTAACACATATATATGGAATTTAGAAAGATGGTAATGCTAACTCTATATGCGAGACAGCAAAAGAGACACAGATGTATAGACCAGTCTTTTGAACTCTGTGGGAGAGGGCGAGGGTGGGATGATTTGGGATAATGTCATTGAAACATGCATATTATCATATGTGAAAAGAATCGCCAGTCCAGGTTCGATGTATGAAACAGGGTACTCAGGGGGGTGCACTGGGATGACCCAGAGGGATGGGTTGGGGAGGCAGGTGGGAAGGGGTTCAGGATGGAGAACACATATACACCCATAGTGGATTCATGTCATGTATGGCAAAACCTCTACAATAATGTAAAGTAATTAGCCTCCAATTAAAATAAATAAATTTATGTTTTTAAAAAAGAAAGATGAATCAGATAAAGAAAAAGCAAAAGCAAGAGAGTTCCAGAAAAATATCTATTTCTGTTTTATTTATTATGCCAAAGCTTTTGACTGTGTGGATCACAAAATACTGTGGAAAATCTTGAAAGAGATGGAAATACCAGACCACCTGACCTGCCTCTTGAGAAACCTGTATGCATGCCAGGAAGCAACAGTTAAAACTGGACATGGAGCAAAAGACTGGTTCCAAATAGGAAAAGGAGTATGTCAAGGCTGTATATTGTCACTCTGCTTATTTAACTTCTATGCAGAGTACATCATAAGAAACCCTGGGTTGGATGAAGCACAAACTGGAATCAAGATTGCTGGGAGAAATATCAGTAACCTAAGATATGCAGATGACACTACCTTTATGGTAGAAAGTGAAGAAGAACTAAAGAGCCTCTGAAGAAAGTGAAAGAGGAGAGTGAAAATGTTGGCTTAAGGCTCAACATTCATAAAACTAAGATCATGGCATCTGGTCCCATCACTTCATGGGAAATTGATGGGGAAACAGTGGAAACAGTGACAGACTTTGTATTTTAGACTCCAAAATTACAGCAGATGGTGACTACAGCCATGAAATAAAAAGAAACTTACTCCTTTGAAGAAAAGTTATGACCAACCTAGGCAGTACATTAAAAAGCAAAGACATTGCTTTGCCAACAAAGGTCCGTCTAGTCAAGGCTATGGTTTTTCCAGTAGTCCTGTATAGATGTGAGAATTGGACTATAAACAAAGCTGAGCACAGAAGAATTGATGCTTTAGAACTGTAGTGTTTGAGAAGACTCTTGAGAGTCCCTTGGGCTGCAAGGATATCCAACCAGCCCATCCTAAAGGAAATTAGTCCTAAATGTTCATTGGAAGGACTGATGTTGAAGCTGAAACTCCAACACTTTGGCCACCTGATGCAAAGAACTGACTCACTGGAAAAGACTCTGATACTGGAAAAGAGTAAAGGCAGAAGGAGAAGACGACAGCAGAGGATGAGATGATTGCATGGCATCACCAATGCACATTAGTTTGAGTCAACTCTGGGAGTTGGCGATGGACACGGAGGCCTGCTGTCGTGCAGTCCATGGGGTCACAAAGATTCAGATATGACTGATTGACTGAACTGATATTTAAAGTTTCTCCATATCTTTTGGTGTCTTGATAGCTGATTTCTTTATAGAACTGATTAATATTTCACTCTGGATGGATCATAGTGTATTTATTCATTCATTCACATACTGAAGGACATCTGGGTTACTTTCAATTTTTGACAATTATGAATAAATTTGCTATATGTATTTATCAACAGGGTTTTGTGTGAACATAATTTTTCAACTAATCGGGTAAATACCAAGCAGCATGATGATTGCAGGATTGTATGGTAAGAGCATGTTTAATTTTGTAAGAAAATGTCAATGGTGCACCATTTTGCACTCTCTCGAGCAGTGAATGCACCATTTTGCATTCTCTCCAGCAGTGAATGAGAGTTCCTATTGCTCCTCACCCTTGTGAGCATTTGACGTCAGTTTTGGTCATTCTAACAGATATGTAGTGATATGTTGCTGTAATTTTGATTTAAATTGCTTGATGACATATGATGTGGAGTATATTTACATATCAGATAAGATCAGATCAGTTGCTCAGTCGTGTCCGACTCTTCACGACCCCATGAATCGCAGCACGCCAGGCCTCCCTGCCATCACCAACTTCTGGAGTTCACTCAGACTCACGTCCAGCGAGTCAGTGATGCCATCCAGCCATCTCATCCTCTGTCATCCCCTTCTCCTCCTGCCCCCAATCCCTCCCAGCACCAGGGTCTTTTCCAATGAGTCAACCCTTCGCATGAAGTGGCCAAAGTACTGCAGTTTCAGCTTTAGCATCATTCCTTCCAAAGAAATCCCAGGGCTGATCTCCTTCAGAATGGACTGGTTGGATCTTCTTCCAGTCCAAGGGACTCTCAAGAGTCTTCTCCAACACCACAGTTCAAAAGCATCCATTCTTTGGAGCTCAGCTTTCTTCACAGTCCAACACTCACATCCATATATGACCACAGGAAAAACCATAGCCTTGACTAGATGAACCTTTGTTGGCAAAGTAATGTCTCTGCTTTTGAATATGCTATCTAGGTTGGTCATAACTGTCCTTCAAAGGAGTAAGTGTCTTTTAATTTCATGGCTGCAGTCACCATCTGCAGTGATTTTGGAGCCCAGAAAAAGAAAGTCTGACACTGTTTCCACTGTTTTCCCATTTATTTCCCATGAAGTGATGGGACCGGATGCCATGATCTTCGTTTTCTGAATGTTGAGCTTTAAACCAACTTTTTCACTCTCCACTTTCACTTTGTTGAAGAGACTCTTTAGTTCCTCTTCACTTTCTGCCATAAGAGTGGTGTCATCTGTATATCTGAGGTTATCGATATTTCTCCCTGAAATCTTGATTCCCGCCTGTGTTTCTTCCAGTCCAGCTATTCCAAATCCTGAAAGATGCTGCTGTGAAAGTGCTGCACTCAATATGCCAGCAATTTGGAAAACTCAGCAGTGGCCACAGGACTGGAAAAGGTCAGTTTTCATTCCAATCCCAAAGAAAGGCAAAGCCAAAGAATGTTCAAACTACCACACTATTGCACTCATCTCACACGCTAGTAAAGTAATGCTCAAAATTCTCCAAGCCAGGCTTCAGCAATATGTGAACCGTGAACTTCCTGATGTTCAAGCTGGTTTTAGAAAAGGCAGAGGAACCAGAGATCAAATTGCCAACATCCTCTGGATCATGGAAAAAGCAAGAGAGTTCCAGAAAACATCTATTTCTGCTTTATTGACTATGCTAAAACCTTTGACTGTGTGGATCACAATAAACTGGAAAATTCTGAAAGAGATAGGAATACCAGACTACCTGATCTGCCTGTTGAGAAATCTATATGCAGGTCAGGAAGCAACAGTTTGAACTGGACATGGAACAACAGACTAGTTCCAAATAGGAAAAGGAGTATGTCAAGGCTGTATATTGTCACCCTGTTTATTTAACTTATTTACCTATGCTGATTCTCTACTCTGTTTTACAAGTTAGTATCAACTTGTTTTAATTCTATCATGGCAAGCTAGAATTTATCATTGATTTATCATTACTTTTCTAATAAATAATAGTTTTCTAGTAAAAACTAATTAATCATTACTTTTCACAGTTCCTTTCATAATTGTGTACATTTGTTCTTAAGATAAATTTGAAAATATAGTTATATAATTATATTGTATTTGGTCATTTTACTAAAATCTTATTTCTAATCATCTCTGACATATTGCCTTCAAAAGCATTATTCCTATAATTGTATAAAAAAACAAGTTTGAAATTTGTATAGAAACATGAGGTACTGTTTTAGAAAAAGTGTCAGTCATTTTATATGTCTATCAAATGCTGATATCTCTAGTTCTGCTTTGTGATCTGTAATGATCATCTTCAATGCTTAATTGCAAATAAAGGTTATAGAGTACATAAGTTACACTCTGGTTTCCAGGTTTAGCAAATAAAAATAAAGGAGAATTTCCTGATCAATTTAATTTTTTAAATATAAATTTATTTATTTTAATTGGAGGCTAAATACTTCACAATATTGTATTGGTTTTGCCATACAGCAACATGAATCCACCACGGTTGTACACGTGTTCCCCATCCTGAACCCCACTCCCTCCTCCCTCCCCATACCATCCCTCTGGGTCGTCCCAGTGCACCAGCCCCAAACAAGCAGTATCATGCATCAAACCTGGACTGGTGATTCGTTTCATATATGTTATTATACATGTCTCAATGCCATTCTCCCAAATCATCCCACCCTCGTCCTCTCCCACAGAGTCCAGAAGAGTGTTCTATACATCTGTGTCTCTTTTGCTGTCTCGCATACAGGGTTATCGCTACCATCTTTCTAATTTCCATATATGTGCTTTAGTATACTGTATTGGTGTTTTTCTTTCTGCTTACTTCACTCTGTATAATAGGCTCCAATTTCATCCACCTCATTAGAACTTTTTCAAATGTATTCTTTTTAATGGCTCAGTAATACTCCATTGTGTATATGTACCACAGACAGCCTTCAGAATGGGAGAAAATAATAATAAATGAAGCAACTGACAAAGAACTAATCTCAAAAATATACAAGCAATTCTTGCAGTTCAATTTCAGAAAAATAAACAACCCAATAAACTAAAAATAAAAAGACATTTCTCCAAAGAAGACATACAGATGGCTAACAAACACATGAAAAGATGCTCAACACCAGTCATTATCAGAGAAATGCAAATCAAAACTCCAATAAAGTACCATTTCATGCCAGACAGAATGGCTGCGATCCAAAAGTCTGCAAGCAATAAATGCTGGAGAGAATGTGGAGAAAAGGGAACCCTCTTACCCTGTTGGTGGGAATGCAAACTAGTACAGCCACTATGGGGAACAGTGTGGAGATTCCTTAAAAAACTGGAAATAGAACTGCCTTATGACCCAGCAATCCCACTGCTGGGCATACACACCGAGGAAACCATAACTGAAAGAGACACGTGTACCCCAATGTTCATCAATTTAAATTTCACATCAGTTCAGTTCAGTCGCTCAGTCATGTCCAACTTTTTCTGACCCCATGAATCGCAGCACTCAGGCCTCCCTTTCCATCACCAACTCCTGGAGTTCACTGAGACTCACGTCAATTGAGTCAGTGATGCCATCCAGCCATCTCATCCTCTGTTGTCCCCTTCTCCTCCTGCCCCCAATCCCTCCCAGCATCAGGGTCTTTTCCAATGAGTCAACTCTTCACATGAGGTGGCCAAAGTATTGGAGTTTCAGCCTCAACATCAGTCTTTCCAATGAACACCCAGGACTGGTCTTTAGAATGGACTGGTTGGACCTCTTGCACTCCAAGGGACTCTCAAGAGTCTTCTCCAGCACCATAGTTCAAAAGCATCAATTCTTCAGTGCTCAGCTTTCTTCACAATCCAACTCTCACATCCATACATAACCACTGGAAAAACAATAGCCTTGACTAGACAGACCTTTGTTGGCAAAGTAATATCTCTGCTTTTGAATATGCTATCTAGGTCGGTCATAACTTTCCTTCAAAAGAGGAAGCGTCTTTTAATTTCATGGTTGAAATTACCATCTGCAGTGATTTTGGAGCCCCCTAGAATAAAGTCTGACACTGTTCCACCATTTCCCCATCTATTTCCCATGAAGTGATGGGACTAGATGTCATTATCTTAGTTTTCTGAATGTTGAGCTTTAAGCCAAATTTTTCACTGTCCTCATTCACTTTCATCAAGAGGCTTTTTAGTTCCTCTTCACTTTCTGCCATAAGGGTGGTGTCATCTACATATCTGAGGTTATTGATAACAAATGTTATTTTTAGTATAAATATATTCCAAATATCAAATATAAATTCATACTTAAAGGGAATCCAGTATTATATCTGGCATTTCTAACTCCAATATAGAACTATGTGTTACTTAGTATAAAGAACTGTTCATAATTGAAAGTTCATAAGTTTATCTTTCTTAGTTTTTAGGGTAGGTATGAAAGTTAATTAACTTAAAATTGTGAAATTTCTTTTTTATTTTAGTCACTTAAAAAATTGAATTTGCAAAAATAAAATTCTTTTAAAATGTGAAGTTGGTAATGTTAAACATCTTTGATTATCAACAATAAAATGTTGAAAACCTTATGCCTCTCAAGATTCCAAGAAAGTTAATGATATACAAAGTTAGGGAATCTGTGATTTATGGCATGCCACTTCACTTCTTTACTTTGGAAAACCAGTGACAATGCTTCTGTGCTGCTAAAATTTTGTCCTGTAAAGCCCACAGAGTAGATACCAAAGATGAATTCTAAAAGGGTAAGAGCAAAATTTTACTGTATGTATTTTGAACTAGTATGCCAAATATTTGCTTTATTGGGGATCAGCCAGAGTTGATATACTCTAACAATGCCATTGTCAGCCACACAAATTCACAAAATGTAACAACTGATTTTGCTTTAATGAAGGAAGAGGGATGGGCAAAGAACACCATATTTCAAAATTTTGAAGATTTGGTGAAGCAAGTTTAATCTTGGAAATGCACATCATAGTTTATTGTGTTACATTACAGATACAATGTGAAAGAATATCAAGCTTTCTTCTCCCTTCTTGTTTAACCTCATTTCACATTGAATTCTTTTATGTACTACCTTTCCAATGTTTTTCTATATCCTGTTCCATTTCCTCCCTAAAATCCAACACATTTTTGCCCTTTTCTATTTCTATATTTTTCTATGCTCTTTGTTAACTAAATCCTAAAAATGTCTAAAAGCTATCCATTCTTCTCCAGCATTACAAACTTTTCAAAAAGTATTGAGAGCCAAAGCAGAATGTTGTTGTTCCATGAAATAACTGAGGCAAAGTGAAATTAACATGAATATGCCTTATTTAAGTAACAGGGAGTTTAGTAGCTGCCAACGATAACAGATTAAATTGTCATTTTTTTATAAATTCTTCACACAAAAAGAGCAGGGGTAAATTGCATAGAGTATTTGACTCAGAACTCTTGACTTTATGCTCTGTGATAATTTTCAACTCCTCAGCTCTCTGCTTTGCAGTGCTCAGCTCTGTTGGAGCTTAAGGATTTAAGAAGCCTGGGGATAATTTTTAGATTTTGCTCATTTAATAGAATCTACTCTACAGTGGGCATATAGTAAATATAGAATGGACATGCCTGTGTTAATTCAAGGGTTCAGTATGCAATGAATGTATCTATGTTTCTTATTTCTACATTAATAGTAGATATGATTATTCTCAATTATTACCACTTAACTGTCATGTTTTGAAAATTCATGTTTTGTCTGTACAGCTTAACAAGAATATAATTTTTCTTCTTGACAAGGACAGCTGACTTGTCTTTTGACTCCTAATACATCCTTTTAGGAATAAAATTATAGATACATAAAATAATTTAGCAATATACTTGCTCCTTAGTTAAAATTAATATTGTATACTGCTGTTGTTAAACATGATTGCTTTATTTATTTTAAATAAAAATAATACTAAACATCATTCTTGACTCAATGTTCATAAGCATTTAATAGATGTATTCACACTGATTGTAATTTAACCATATGCTCTTCCTTATTTTGAAAGATTTGGTAAATAACTGCAATTTCTTACCCCATGAGTATAATAGGATATCAAGACTCTCATTAAGCCAATGCACTTTTAGAAATGCTTTATAAATTCTGTTTACATTTCACTGTTTTAAACTTACTTACATAATAATAACACAAATGCTGACATGGCTAGAGACTAAGATCAGAAAATGTGTCATACACTGATAGGTAAATAGAGAGATGATATAGGTTTTTAAAATGCTGCTGAAGTTATCCTTAATCTTTACTATTATTTAAATAATTTAGCCCAAAGCTGTGGAATTTATCTTTCTAGATAAATTCTATTTCTATTTTCTATTTCTATATTTCTATTTCTATTCTATTTCTATATTTCTATTCTATTTCTATTTTCTAGAATCAGAGAAATAGGAGAGAAACATATTCTAAATGTTTCCTGACATGTTAATTTAAAAATATGGATATTTTGGAAGGAATACTGTCAGACTTTATAAGTTTTCATTTACAGTCTTCTTACAATTTTTTAATGTATATTAAAAAATTAATATTCATATTCTCTTAATCAAAGGGCTATTTTTTTTAATTTAGAGGCTAATTATGTTACAATATTGTGGTGGTTTTGTAATATATTGACATGAAACAGCCATGGGTGTACATGTGTTCCCCATTCTACACCCCCTTCCAACTCCCTCTCCATCCATCCCTCAGGGTCATCCTAGTGCACCAGCCCTGAGTGCCCTGTCTCATGCAGCAAACCTGGACTGGTGATCTATTTCACATATGATAAAATATATGTATCAATGCTATTCTTTCAAATCATCCCACCCTCGCCTTCTCCAACGGAGTCCAACAGGCTGTTCTTTACATCTGTGTCTCTCTTTGGCTGTCTCACATATAGGGGCATCATTACCATCTTTCTAAATTCCATATATACATGTTAAGATACTGTATTGTTGGTTTTCTTTCAGACTTACTTAGCTCTGTATAATAGGCTCCAGTTTCATCCACCTCATTATAAATGATTCAAATGCATTCTTTTTAATAGTTGAGTAATATTCCATTGTGTATATGTACCACTGCTTTATTATCCATTCGTCTGCTGATGGACATCTAGGTTGCTTACATGTCCTTTGCTATTGTAAACAGCTCTGCAATGAACACTGGGGTACACGTGTCTCTTTCAATTATGGTTCCCTCAGTGTGTATGCCCAACAGTGGGATTGCTGGGTCGTATGGCAGTTCTATTTCCAGTTTTTAAAGGATTCTCCACACTA
The DNA here is from genome assembly GCA_935064755.1 of Tragelaphus eurycerus. NCBI lineage: Eukaryota > Metazoa > Chordata > Mammalia > Artiodactyla > Bovidae > Tragelaphus > Tragelaphus eurycerus. The sequence goes on from CAKXYN010000074.1 coordinate 1,594,147, forward strand.
TTCCATAGTGGCTGTAAGAGTTTGCATTCCCACCAACAGTGTAAGAGGGTTCCTTTTTCTCCACACCCTCTCCAGCATTTATTGCTTGCAGACTTTTTGATAGCAGCCATTTTGACCGGCATGAGATGATACCACATTGTGGTTTTGATTGGCATTTCTCTGATAATAACTGATGTCGAGCATCTTTTCATGTGTTTGTTAGCCACTTGTATGTCTTCTTGGAGAAATATCTGTTTAGGTCTTTGGCCCATTTTTTTGATTGGGTCATTTATTTTTCTGGAATTGAGCTGCAGGAGTTGCTTGTATATTTTTGAGATTAATTCTTTGTCAGTTGATTCATTTGCTATTATTTTCTCCCATTCTGAATGCTGCCTTTTCACCTTGCTTATAGTATTCTTCATTGTGCAAAAGCTTTTAAGTTTAATTAGGTCTCATATGTTTATATTTGCCTTTATTTCCATTATTCTAGGACATTGGTCATAGAGAATCCTGCTATGATTTATGTCAGAGAGAATTTTGCCTATGTTTTCCTCTAGGAGTTTTATACAATGGAGAAAAGGCAATCTCTTTAACAAGTGGTGCTGGGAAAACTGGTCAACCACTTGTAAAAAAATGAAACTAGAACATTTTCTAAAAACATACACAAAAATAAACTCAAAATGGATTAAAGATCCAAATGTAAGATCAAGGGCTTTTTACTTAGGGAGATTTTTTTTTTTGACCTATTTTTAATTGGAGGATAATTGCTTTACAAAAACGACAGAATTATCTCTGTTTCCAAGGCAAACCACTCAATATCACAGTAATCCAAGTCTAGGCCCCAAACAGTAATGCTGAAGAAGCTGAAGTTGAATGGTTTTATGAAGACATACAAGACCTTTTAGAACTAACATCCCAAAAAGATGTCCTTTTCATTATAGGGGACTGGAATGCAAAAGTAGGAAGTCAAGAAACACCTGGAGTAACAGGCAAATTTGGCCTTGGAATATGGAAAGAAGCAAGGCAAAGAATAATAGAGTTTTGCCAAGAAAATGCACTGGTCATAGCAAACATCCTCTTCCAACAACACAAGAGAAGACTCTACACAAGGACATCACCAGATGGTCAACACTGAAATCAGATTGATTATATTCTTTGCAGCAAAAGATGGAGAAGCTCTATATAGTCAGCAAAAACGAGACCAGGAGCTGACTGTGGCTCAGACCATGAACTCCTTATTGCCAAATTCAGATTTAAATTGAAGAAAGTAGGGAAAACCACTAGACCACTCATGTATGACCTAAATCAAATCCTTTATGATCATACACTGGAAGTGAGAAATAGATTTAAGGGCCTAGATCTGATAGATAGAGTGCTTGATGAACTATGGATGGAGGTTTGTGACATTGTACAAGAGATATGGATCAAGGCCATCTCCATGGAAAAGAAATGCAAAAAAGCAAAATGGCTATCTGGGGAGGCCTTACAAATAGCTGTGAAAAGAGGAGAAGCAAAAAGCAAAGGAGAAAAGGAAAGATTTAAACATCTGAATGCAGAGTTCCAAAGAATAGCAAGAAGAGATAAGAAAGCCTTCTTTAGCGATCAATACAAAGAAATAGAGGAAAACAACAGAATGGGAAAAACTAGATATCTCTTGAAGAAAATTAGAGATACCAAAGGAACATTTCATGCAAAGATGGGCTCAATAAAGGACAGAAATGGTATGGACCTAACAGAAGCAGAAGATATTAAGAAGAGGTGGCAAGAATACACAGAAGAACTGTACAAAAAAGATCTTCACAACCCAGATAATCATGATGGTGTGATCACTGACCTAGAGCCAGACATCCTGGAATGTGAAGTCAAGTGGGCCTTAGAAAGCATTGCTATTAACAAAGCTAGTGGGGGTGATGGAATTCCCATTGAGCTATTTCAAATCTTGAAAGATGATGCTGTGAAAGTGCTGCACTCAATATGCCAGCAAATTTGGAAAACTCAGCAGTGGCCACAAGATTGGAAAAGGCCAGTTTTCACTCCAATCCCAAAGAAAGGCAATGCCAAAGAATGCTCAAACTACCCCACAGTTGTACTCATCTCAATGCTAGTAAAGTAATGCTCAAAATTCTCCAAGCCAGTCTTCAGCAATATGTGAACCATGAACTTCCTGATATTCAAGCTGGTTTTAGAAAAGGCAGAGGAACCAGGGATCAAATTGCCAACATCCGCTGGATAATGGAAAAAGCAAGAGAGTTCCAGAAAAACATCTATTTCTGCTTTATTGACTATGCCAAAGCCTTTGACTGTGTGGATCACAATTAACTGTGGAATATTCTGAAAGAGATGGGCATACCAGACCACCTGATCTGCCTCTTGAGAAATTTGTATGCAGGTCAGGAAGCAACAGTTCGAACTGGACATGGAACAACAGACTGGTTCCAAATAGGAAAAGGGGTACGTCAAGGCTGTATATTGTCACCCTGCTTATTTAAGCTATATGCAGAGTACATGATGAGAAACACTGGACTGGAAGAAGCACAAGCTGGAATCAAGATTGCTGGGAGAAATATCAATAACCTCAGATATGCAGATGACACGACCCTATGGCAGAAAGTGAAATGGAACTAAAAAGCCTCTTGATGAAAGTCAAATGGGAGAGTGAAAAAGTTAGCTGAAAACTCAACATTCAGAAAACTAATATCATGACATCTGGTCCCATCACTTCATGGGAAATAGATGGGGAAACAGTGTCAGACTTTATTTTTCTGGGCTCCTCCAAAATCACTGCAGATTATAATTGTAACCAGGAAATTAAAAGACGCTCACTCCTTTGAAGGACAGTTATGACCAACCTTGATAGCATATTAAAAAGCAGAGACATTACTTTGCCAACAGAAGTCCGTCTAGTCAAAGATATGGTTTTTCCTGTGGTCATGTATGGATGTGAGAGTTGGACTGTGAAGAAAGCTGAGCACCGAAGAATTGATGCTTTTGAACTGTGGTGTTGGAGAATACTCTTGAGAGTCCCTTGGACTGCAAGGAGATCCAATCAGTCCATTCTGAAGGAGATCAGTCCTGGGATTTCTTTGGAAGGAATGATGCTAAAGCTGAAAACTCCAGTATTTTGGCCACCTCGTGCAAAGAACTGACTCGTTGGAAAAGACTCTGATACTGAGAGGGATTGGGGGCAGGAAGAAAAGGGGGCAACAGAGGATGAGTCCACATTACCTACTCAATGGATGTGAGTTTGAGTGAACTCCGGGAGTGGTGATGGACAGAAAGGCCTGGTGTGCTGCGACTCATGGGGTTGCAAAGAGTTGGACACGACTGAGCGACTGAACTGAACTGATGAAAACAGAAAAGACCCTGAATAGTCAAGGAATTAATCTGCCTGGCTTCAGACTATACAGCAAAGTTGTAATCATTAAGACCATACGGTACTGACACAAAAACAGAAATACAGACCAATGAAACAAGATAGAAAGCCTAGAGATAAACCCATGCACCCATGGGCACCTTATCATTGAGAAAGGAGGCAAGAATGCACAATGGAGAAAAGACAGTCTCTTCATTAAGTGTTGCTGGGAAACCTGAACAGCTATGTGCAAAAGAATGAAATTAGAACACTTCCTAACAGCATACACAAAGATAAACTCAAAATGAAAACTTAAATATAAGTTCAGAAACTGTAAAAACCTTGGAGGAAAACATAGGCAGAATATGTTTTGACATAAATCACAAGATCCTCTATGACCCACCTTCTAGAGTAATGGAAATAAAAACAAAAATAAGCAAATGACATCTAATTAACATAAAAAGGTTTTTCACAAGAAAGGAAACCATAAGCAAGATGAAAAGGCAACTCTCAGAATGGGAAAAAGTAACTGCAATTGAAGCAGCTGACAAAGGATAAATGTTCAAAATGTACAAGCAGCTCAAAATCAAAAAAACAAGCAACCCAATTAAAAAAAATAGGCAGAAGACCTAAATAGACATTTATCTAAAGAAGACATACAGATGGCTAATAAAAAATGAAAAATGCTCACCATTGCTTATTGTTCAGTTCAGTTCAGTTCAGTCGCTCAGTCGTGTTTTGACTTTTGCAGTCCCATGAATTGCAGCACCCCAGTCCTCCCTGTTCATCACCAACTCCCAGAGTTCACTCAAACTCATGTCCATCAAATCACTGATGCCATCCAGCCATCTCATCCTCTGTTTTCCCCTTCTCTTCTTGCCCCCAATCCATCCCAGCATCAGAGTCTTTTCCAATGAGTCAGTTCTTCGCACAAGGTGGCCAAAGTACTGGAGTTTCAGCTTTAGCATCATTCCTTCCAAAGAACACCCAGCACTGATCTCCTTTAGAATGGACTGGTTGGATCTTCTTGCAGTCCAAGGGACTCTCAAGAGTCTTCTCCAACACCATAGTTCAAAAGCATTGATTCTTGAGCGCTCAGCTTTCTTTACAGTCCAACTCACACATCCATACATGACTACTGGAAAAACCATAGCCTTGACTAGACGGACTTTTGTTGGCAAAGTAATGACTCTGCTTTTTAATATTGTTAGAAAAATTCAAATCAAAAGTAAAATAAGCTTATTCAGAAAGATTATAGTTATTTATTTATTTCCTTATTAAAATGTATTTTATATACAATATTTTATTAGTTTCATGTATAAATATATTGATTCAATATTTTATAGACATACAAAACTATCATAAAATATTCACTATATTCTCTGTGCTATATATTATATCCCTGTGACTTATAACTGATAGTTATAAAATAACTAGGTTTGCTTGTTGAAGTTGTCAATGTTTTGTAAATAAATATTTTAGTTTAACTTATACTGTAGTCTAATAGTTTGCACTGTATTTTTATTAAATTATAAAAATTTTCCTTCTAGATAAATTAAAATGAATACTTTTCAGTTTTCAATGAAATGTGTAATCCTCATTTGTTGGATAAAAATTTAATAATTCCTATTAGCTTCTTGATAGTGAGCATTTCCTATTCCTTAATTAATCAATTGTGACCAGACATTTTTTGATATCCTTATTTTAAACTGCATAAGGTCTAGGGATGAAAAAAAATACATTTTAGCTCCATGAAGTCTTGCAGTGAAGATTCCTCTCAATCCAAAAATAATGTTTTAAAACTGTCCAATACCAACCAACTCCTTTGCTTGTAGGGCCTGACTTAAAACCATCCAACAAAGGCCCTTAAATCCTATATCAATCTTTCCATAATTTCATCACTTGAAAGCACTATTGGGACTATGTTAAGGAGGTTTTCTTCCATATTTTAGCATGTCTGACAAGTTTAATTTTATCCTTATCAATATGTTTTTATTTATGGACCCTTTAGGAGACAACAATCAACACTAAAATATGCCTTTATTAATCTCATGTATTCAGAAAACTAAGATCATGGCATCTGGTCCCATCACTTCATAGGAAATAGATGGGGAAACAGTGGAAATGGTGTCAGACTTTATTTTGGGGGCTCCAAAATCACTGCAGATGGTGATTATAGCCATGAAATTAAAAGACGCTTAGTCCTTAGAAGGAAAGCTATGACCAACCTAGATAGCATATTCAAAAGCAGAGACATTACTTTGCCAACAAAGGTCTGTCTAGTCAAGGCTATGGTTTTTCCAATGGTCATGTATGGATGTGAGAATTGGACTGTGAAGAAATCTGAGTGCCAAAAAACTGATGCTTTTGAACTATGGTGCTGGAAAAGACTCTTGAGAGTCCCTTGGACTGCAAGGAGATCCAACCAGTCCATTGAAATCAGCCCTGGGATTTCTTTGGAAGATGTGATGCTAAAGCTATAACTCCAGTACTTTGGCCACCTGATGAAGAGAGCTGAGTCATTTGAAAAGACCCTGTTGATGGGAACGATTGGGGGCAGAAGGAGAAGGGGACAACAGAGGATGAGATGGCTGGATGGCATCACTGACTCGATGGACATGAGTTTGAGTAAACTCTGGGAGTTGGTAATGGACAGGGAGGCCTGGCGTGCTGCAATTCATGGGGTCTCAAAGAGTCGGACACAACTGAGAGACTGAACTGAACTGAATCTCATATATTACTTGGTTTATTTAATGCTCCTAGCCATACATATTAACCATCCTAATCATGCTTATTTGTATGCTATTACTTAACTTTTGTAAGTATACATGTATTTATGTACAGACATATATGTATGGTACCTCATCCTTGTATTTATAGTTTAGTCTCATAAAAGCATACATTTTTTTTTGTTTTTAAACGATGAATATATAAATTCTGCTTAAGAATTTAATAAATTCTTGTATTAATTATTGATTTATATGGGCCTATTATATTAATATTCAGTTCAGTTCAGTTCAGTCATTCAGTCATGTCTGACTCTTTGCAATCTCATGAATCACAGCACACCAGGCCTCCCTGTCCATCACCAACTCCCAGAGTACACTCAAACTCATGTGCATAGAGTCGGTGATGCCATCCAGCCATCTCATCCTCTGTCGTCCCCTTCTCCTTCTGCCCCCAATCCCTCCCAGCATCAGAGTCTTTTCCAGTGAGTCAGCTCTTCACATGAGATGGCCAAAGTATCAGAGTTTCAGCCTCAGCATCAGTCCTTCCAAAGAACACCCAGGGCTGATTTTAGAATGGACTGGTTGGACCTCCTTGCAGTTCAAGGGACTTGCAAGTCTTCTCCAACACCACAGTTCAAAAGTATCAGTTCTTCAGTGCTGAGCTTTCTTCACAGTCCAACTCTCACATCCATACATGGCCACTGGAAAAACAATAGCCTTAACTAGACGGACCTTTGTTGGAAAAGTAATATCTCAACTTTTTAATATGCTATCTACTTTGGCCATAGCTTTCCTTCCAAGGACTCAGTGTCTTTTAATTTCATGGCTGCAGTCACCATCTGCAGTGATTTTGAAGCCCCCCAAAATAAAGTCTGACACTGTTTTCACTCTTTCCCAATCTACTTCCCATAAAATGATGGGACCATATGCCATGATCTTAATTTTCTGAATGTTAATCTTTAAGCCAACTTTTTCACACTCCTCTTTCACTTTCATCAAGAGGCTTTTTAGTTCCTCTTCACTTTCTGCCATATGGGTGTTATGTGCATATCTGAGGTTATTGATTTTTCTTCCGACAATCTTGATTTCAGCTTGTGCTTTCTTCAGCCCAGCGTTTCTCATGAGGTACTCTGCGTATAAGTTAAAGAAGCAGGGTGACAATATACAGCCTTGACGTACTCCTTTTCCTATTTGGAACCAGTCTGTTGTTCCATGTCCAGTTCGAACTGTTGCTTCCTGACCTGCATATAGGTTTCTCAAGAGGCAGGTCAGGTGGTCTGGTATTCCCATCTCTGTTAATATTGCTATGCTATGCTAAGTCACTTTAGTCGTGTCCGATTCTGTGTGACCCCATAGACAGCAGCCCACCAGGCGTCCCCGTCCCTGGGATTCTCCAGGCAAGAACACTGGAGTGGGTTGCCATTTCCTTCTCCAATGCATGAAAGTGAAAAGAGAAAGTGAAGTCGCTCAGTCATGTCCGACTCTTAGTGATTCCATGGACTGCAGCCTACCAGGCTCCTCCATCCATGGGATTTTCCAGGCAAGAGTACTGGAGTGGGGTGCCATTGCCTTCTCCCCAGCCATAAAAATGAATGAATCATGCCATTTGCCACAACATGGATAGACTTATCCTAAGTAGGATTAGATTATCTCATTAGGTGAAATAAATCAGACAGAGAAAGACAAATTCCATAGGATATCACTTATGTATGGAATTTCAAAAGTCGTACAAATAAATCTATATATAAAACAGAAACAGACTCACAGGAAAAGGAAGCAATTTTATGGTTACCCAAGTGAAAAGCAGGGGAGGAAGAATAAATTAGGAGGAAGGATCAACAAACTGCTACACATAAAATAGAAAATTAACAAGGATTTACTGATATAGACATATATACAATTGAATCACTTTGCTATATGTCTGAAATGAATTCCGTAAGTCAACTATACCTCAATAAAAAAAAATCCAAATAACTAGAAATGTGTTGTGTTTTTTTTTCTGTCTGCATGTGTGTGCATGATCAGTCATGTCTGACTCTTTGTGACTCATGAACTGTAGCCCATCAGGCTCCTCTGTCCATGGGATTTTCCAGGCAAGAATACTGGAGTGGGTTGCCATTTCCTTCTCTAAGGGATCTTCTCAATCCAGGGATCAAATCCATGTCTCCTGCATCTCCTGCTTTGGCAGGCAGATTATTTACAGCTGAGCCACCTTGAAATAAGTATGTTATTTCCTAGCAATAATGGTGACAGAAGTAGACTCTGTTCCAGTTCTGTGTATCTATTATTCTACATTTGTTCTTATTGTTATTCAGTCCCTCAGTAGTGTCCAACTCTGCAACCACATAGACTATGGCCTGCCAGGCTCCTCTGTCTGTGGAATTTTCCAGGCAATAATACTGAAGTGGGTTGCCATTTCCTCCTGCAGGGATCTTCCTGACCCAGAGATTGAACCCACATCTCTTGCATCTCCTGCATTGGCAGGTGAATTATTTAGCACTGTGCTGTATATATGTATAGATGATCTTATTTGCAAAGCAAATAAAGAATTAGAGAACAAGTATATGGATACCAAGGGGTAAAGGGAAGGTGGGAGGGATTAGGAGACTGGGATTGACACATATACACTATTGATACTATGTATAAAATGCATAACTGATTAGAAAATGTTGTCTAGCCAGGGAATTGTATTTAACTCACTGTGGTGACCTGAATGGCAAGGAAGTGCAAAAAATGACCCATATATTTATAGTTGATGCATTTTGTTGTACAAGAGAAATTATCACATTGTAGTGCAACTATACTCCAATAAAAATTAATTTAAAAAATAAATTTAAAAAAGGACTCTAATCCCATCATGAGAAACTCACTATCAAGAACTCCCATAAATTTGCCTACTTCCAAAAGTGCCATCTCCAAACACCATTACATTGGGAGTTAAGACTTCAACATGTGAATTTTGAAGGGACACACCAGTCAGTCCAAAACAGCTCATGATTTGTCTCTAGGTGTTTTTTTTTTTTTTCCTTCCAGTTGATCTTTAACCACAATCATAGCCAATCCATAGCCAGCTACCTGCCAAAGACTCGATGACTCACAATCCCAGCTAAATACCCTTAGTACAGTACAGACCTGCATATCCCATTTCTCTTTAGTACTTTTTCATGGATACACCAGCACAGACTTCTCAAACAAGGGTCAACTCTTGAGATTTTTTCCTTCTCATTCACCATTTCTCACTAAATAAAGCCTTTAGTGATTTACCAAGTTGTTTAAACTAGTATATTAGAGGACAGCATAATCCTTCTGAATTATTTACCCTGCATATTTTTACATCTCTGTGTTCTGCTCACTTTTTTTCAATATTTTTCTGAAAATAATTTGCTTCTTTTTCTTGGCCATTTTTATTATACTCGTTTAAGTTATCATCATTATAGCAATATCTACCAAACTGGTTTTCCTACTTCTACTCCTGTGAAACACATATTGATTTCCAACACAGCAGTCACACATATCTTTTGAAAATGGAAATATAATTGTGCCAGTTCTCTACTTAAAAGCTTCTTAGTTCCCATTGTTTTCAGGCAAAATTCAGACCCTAAAACAGGATAATAAGGACGTGCAGTATTGGGCTCCTGGTTTATAATTAACAGATAGTTTTTCTGAACATTTCAATGAATTCAGAATTCGCATTTGCTTCCTCAGTCCCCCAGATTCTCCAAGCAGTTTTCTCACCTCAAAACTTTTACATGTATCATTCTATCTGCCTGGAAGATGGGACCTAGTCACCATAAAAAATGTTGAAAGTGAAAGTTTTAGTTGCTCAGTCAAGGCTGACTCGTTGCCACCCCATGGACAGAGGCTAGGCTAGGATACCGGGGCAGGTTGCTCTTCCTGTCTCCAGGAGATCTTCCTAACCCAGGGATTGAACCTGGGTCTCCTTGCATTACAGGCAGAGTCTTTACCATCTCAACCAACATGGAAGCCCAAGGCCTAAATCTAAATTTGTCTTTGAGGTCTCAGCTTAAAAGTTCACCTACTGCAAGGAGATTACATTGATACCCTAATCCAAATTAAGTATTCCTGGCAATTATTTTCAAGGTCATCTGTACCATTTTTTTCACAGAATTGAATATAATAATCACTTGAACTTAATTTGCTTAATGTCTGTTTGTTTATACTTCTTAAGATTATAAATTTCATGAAGGCATACTTTTGTGGGGTTTTTTTGGCTTCATTCACCATATTATCTCTGCAACCTAAAAAAAAAAAAAGGTAAAGAAAAGCCTAGGATGTGGAAGGTGCTAAACATTTTTTTATTGAGCAAATGAATCTGACAATTTTTTTCCAAAAAATCTATTACAATTACTTACAATCTGAACAATGCATATCATCCAGCCTTCAAAACGATGCATTCAGAGTTGTAAAAAAAAAAAAAAACAACAACACCTCAATCCCTCAATCTAAGAGTCGCTGAAATATGAGAAAGAAATAACTAAATAAAGCAATTTCTTCATTTCCTTGCTATATGCTCTCTATATGTAATATGTGGGAGATAACCTTCTGAGTATTTTGATGGTTAATCAGGGTTTCTTCCACTCCTCAAGTCATTAACTAAGATGTATAGGAAAGATGTATGTAGGTGTCTGTAGAAGGAAAGTGAGAGAGAAATTTAACATTAGAGATGGATTTAGGGAAAAAAATAGCATGGCATTAATTTACCTGAAACAACTGAAGTGTACATTAATTAACAATTAAATTTCTTTGAGTAATTCAGAGCACTATCTATAAATCTTCCAGACCTGTAAAGTCCTTGCTAATCTTTGCCTGCAGGCTCTGCTGTGTAACTGAACACGCAGTGGTAATGGCCACATTTGCTCCGCTGATTGCAAGACCTTCTCCATGGGCCCGATTCTGCCACAACTGACATGCGCATAATTCCACCAGAAGCCAGTGGCAGTTTTACATGATTAAAGATGGCAGAATCAGGACCATACATACATTTCCATGCAAATGTGCTCGAGAAAATAGCATACAATACATTATGTAAACATATTTAGAATGAATAAACACACTCAGCTATATTTTCAAACATCTGTTCAAGCTCCTCACAGCACCCCAAATTTGCATACCTAACTCTTTTTTAAACGGGGCTTAATTTTGCCCTCCATACTATTAGATCACAGTAGCCTTTTAATGCCAAAATATATAACTTGCATGGTACAGATGATGCTAATTATCATTTACAAAATCCAACTGCATTCGGTGTTAACTTTAAACTCTTCTTGTAAGAGAGAAGGGCATAGCAGGGTCTATGACTGGGGGAGAACTCTTATGTGTATCCCAACTCAATTCATGTGCTATCAAGAAAAGAACTGAGACTTGAATTATTTGCATAACTGTGCTCCCAGCCTTACACAAATGCAGAACGTCTAACCACAAGATGCATATTATACCCGCTTAATGGCATAAACGTGCCATGGCTTATGGTTTATGTACCCTAGAGTTCAAAAAAAAAAAAGCAGTGTAGCACCGGTTTTATGTTTTGTTTCCTATTTTTATTTAGCATTTCCTTCCATAATCTCTGTTGGTTTCTGCCAAAAGTCATACAAACACATAACATATGATCTGTGTAAAAATACCAAGGCTTACTCTGAGAGAAAAGTTTCAGAACAAGAACCCCAGTTCCCTTCCAAAAAGAGTGATGAGCCTAGAGCAGACAAGGCAAAGATTCCTTTGTTTCCCTGGATAAAACCTATTTTAAACAGGTATTACCTGCAAAAGAACTATTAAGACTACAGTAGACCCTTGAAGAATAAGAGGGTTACTACGAATGCTAACCCCCTCATTCAATAGAAAATCCTCAAACTGCTTTCTCTGCTTCAAAAACAAAGGAATTTACAAATGACTCACCCAAGGGCAGGATACTGAAACAGTTTAGATAACATCAAGACTCAAACCCCAATTCTATTTATTCCATATATTGTGATCTCTAATGGAATGAAAACACAAAAAAATTTCCCCATACTGATTTAAAGATCTGTAAAACTAAAATACAGGTACTATATTTATTGAAAAATATCCATGTATAACTGGATCTATGCATTTCAAAGCTGTGTTGTTCAAGGGTCAAATGTACTTTAAAAAAGAATGAAGCATAGTAGAATATGCCACTTCAAAATATAACAATTATTTTTCATGTGGGAGGGATATAAATAAATAGATTTGTAACCAGTGTAAAGACTAGTATATTAAAATAGCCACAATATTTTTGCTACTTCTCCCACTGAGAGATAGAGTTTAATTTTTCTCTTCATGAATTTGGCTGGTTGTGTCATTGATTTACAAATAAAACACTAGAGGTGTGACACTGTCAATTTCCTGGACTAGGCCTTAAGAATCTAGCAATTTTCCTTTACTGTCACTTGGAAGTCTAGCTCAAAGTTAGAGAGCTGCAGTGTAAGAATTTCAACTACCCTGAGACCATCTGGATGAAGAGGTCATGTGTAGCCACTCTAATCAATAATCCAAGTTGAGTTCAGTGTTCCAGTTAGCCCTGCCAGGGCACTCAAGATGTGAACAGAGCCAATTTATACCTTTCATGGCCAATCCATCAGCCCCCTGAATGATCTCAGTGGATGCTTCACAGAGTGAGGGTGTGGCCAAGTGAGACACATATAAATTTCTAATCAAAAAACACAAAAAACTGACAAAATGAAAACTATCAGATCAGATCAGATCAGTCCCTCAGTAGTGTCCGACTCTTTGTGACCCCATGAATCACAACACGCCAGGCCTCCCTGTCCATCACCAACTCCCGGAGTTCACTCACTCACGTCCACCGAGTCAGTGATGCCATCCAGCCATCTCATCCTCTGTCGTCCCCTTCTCCTCTTGCCCCTAATCCCTCCCAGCATCAGAGTCTTTTCCAATGAGTCAACTCTTCCCATGAAGAAAACTATATTATGTAATAAAATGATTATTGCTTTATGACATTAAATACTGGGGTAATTTGTTAAGGGAAAAATCACATAATCATACCACAAGTGTTGGATTAGATGTTGGATTAGATGAAGACAGATATTTGAAAAATATACAATATAGTGCTTGAAATTTTCTTCACAGTCCAGATTATTTTGGTACTGATTTCTTTTCTGTTTTATATTCTTGAAATCTTAAACTATGTAAAGCTACTGATTGCAGAGTGCAAAATATTCAGATTAAATTCTCTTTACAGAATAGACAAAAGGCCAGAACAATATTATCAGTTGATGTCTAGGAACAATAAAAAATCTACAATATACTGTATTGACTCACCCAGTACTATACACTTTAATAACCATGTAGAGAGATTTTTTGAGATAAATTAAGCAAAGAATGACAGATATCTTAAACTCTACTTTTATACTTTTATTAGGTAAATCTCATTTTGATTGCATTTTTCTTTTACTTTTCAGTGAGCATTTAATTTATAATACTTATTAAAGAGATCAAGAAATTCTTCCAATTTGAATTTATAAAGAAGTAGATAAACTATTTGCTATCCTTTCATAAGCCTATTCAGAGAAGGCAATGGCAGTCCACTCCAGTACTCTTGTCTGGAAAATCCCATGGACAGAGAAGCCTGGTAGGCTGCAGTCCATGGGGTCGTGAAGAGTCGGGACATGACTGAGTGACTTCACTTTCACTTTTCACTTTTATGCATTGGAGAAGGAAATGGCAACCTACTCCAGTGTTCTTGCCTGGAGAATCCCACGGACAGTGGAGCCTGGTGGGCTGCCGTCTATGGGGTCGCACAGAGTCGGACACAACTGAAGCAACTTAGCAGCAGTAGCAGCATAAGCCTATTGTTATAGCCTGAGTAACATTCAACTCCTAATAGTCTGAAGTCACATTAATAACTATAACCTTTATTTTGGATATATAGTACATGAAGTATAATGTATAAAACTTACTAGTCACAATAAAATACATTTCTCATTATAAAAATTTTATTACAAAGGTCACTTGTCAATAATATGAATTTGATTGATTTTTCATAAAGATAGAAGTAATCAGTAAAATGTGAAAGTAAATAAAGTAGTGAGGGAAATTTGAAGGACAAGTTTAGGAAGTGTTATTCTCCCAACTTTGTAATCATCTGTTCCACTACCATGCCACACAAAGCTGTCTCTGAATTAAAAAAAAAAAAAAAAAGCAAAGATTTTCTAAATACAATCAATATGATACCATGTATGATTTTAATAATATATTGATATAGTTTCTGATTGGCAAATAAGCAGATTTTAATACTATGTACGTTAAAAATGAAGACAGAAAGGAAAATAAAAATCAATGCTTCTAATTATTTCATAGAAAATATATTTCCATGTGGACAATGTCACTGAACTTACTTTCTATTTGATTAATCCACAAAATGTTCATAATTTATAGACACTTATTAAGTATACGTCTGATACTTTGAGTATTAACATGATAAAATCTAATATAAGTTCTATATAGTACATAACATTAATATGTATATTATTTTATATCTTTACTGTGATTAATTTTCACTTTTTACCTTAAAAGCATGTTAATATTTATACATGGAAGAATTTTTGCATCAAAAATCAGAATCTGTTAGCTATATCTGAATATTTTAAGAATAAATAGAATGTCCTAAATCAGTAGGTACCAATGGAAGCAGTATATTTATAAGCAAGAAAAAAATCCAATTTTTTGAAACAGTATATTTACCCATATTTATTGTTCATGCTTCTTGAATTACTCTTTAAGGGGTAGAGCAAATATTTTTCCTCTAGTTATTTGATCATTTCTCATCAAATGACTCAAAATCTACTTACATATTTTTGAACCAGGGTAGAGGAAGAATTCTATGATAAAGCAATTAAACAATGAAAACTAGCTATGTAAGAATAAAATTCATGACTTTCTCCTCAAAAACTGGCTTTTCTTTACATTCCTCACTGTCTCTCAAGGAAATCACCACCAGTGACTACAGAACATATTTTATCTATTGGATCAAGAAAGCTAACAATTTACACCACAATCTACATTCAATTTTATTCAAGCCTCACAATTTCCCAGTAAGATTGTATTATAATCCTTACAATGCTCATAAGGAAACAGGCTCAGAAAATTCAGCTAATTATCCTAAAAGTCAACAGACTCATCCTTCAATTTGAAAGAAGGTATGTGAACAAAAACTATAAAGATCTCTCTGCCACTGTATCCATTTACTTCATACTAGTTCTTCCAATTTATGTCAGGTTTAGTCAGAGCATATAAAATTCATAGTCCTGGTGTTTAAATTTTTTTAAAAAAATGACACCACAATCAAGAGAAATGTTTTCTTAAAGTCAAAACCAAATTCTTTCGAGTTAGAGACATTTCTATTTTCATTTTTATTTTTCTGGATCCAATGCTGGGATTACCATCACTCATTCCCCCAAATGTACCCTTTTATTTCCAATATTGTATGAATTGGGCACTAAAGTCTCTTTCTAATGTGAAAGACTCCATGGTTTTGTTGATAATATGCTATGTCCTAAGTGTGGACAGAAAGTTTTGGAGTGTAGTGAGGATGGGGGTACTTAAAAGCCTGACTTTCTTTACCTACAATCAGTCTATATTATATAGTCATCAAGAATATTAAACATTTAATACAATTTCTTGTGTTAAATGAATGTTGGTATTGCCCTCAAATTTGAAAAAGTATAATTGAGTAATTGGGATGGCATGAAAAAGTTAACCTAGTTGAGAATATAACCAACAAGGGGACTATGGAAGCATAGTTCTGCTTGGAATGACAAAGTCCATGGTCTTCAGCTATGCTTGTAACCTACCACTTCTATCGATTGTCTGAAGTGCCAACACTACCCTGACTGGAAGGAAAATATAACCTCACATGTCAGGATGAGCTGCGGGCTTTGAGACAAGTACCTCTTCCCCTTTCATTTCACCATCATAAAATGCTAGTGAGAAGCTTCATTTCCATTTCTCCTTCTATACTGAGCGGCCATGGGTGTTGGCAATGAACTAAACACTATGAAAAGCATCTGCTTTCTTTCTTTGTGTCGTGTAAAACAGAACCTGAGAGCACAGCCACCAGGTCACATGGCTGATGGCCGAGTGACCTCATTAACAAACTCGGTCTGGCAAAACTTGGTTCCACACCATTAAATAATATAGATATTTTGCATTAATATAAAATCTATCGTGTTTTTTTTTTTTTTTTGTAAAACTCTGAAAGAACTAGCTAAACAACCTAAAGATGATGGAAAGATTACATCACTAAACAAAAAAATATTTTCCACATTTTTGACTATAGTGCCTAGGCAGGCAAATCCAATGAACATGTTCACTTCAGCACCCAGGACAAGTTTGGAGGAAAAATATGTATCTTTCAGTTGGATGCAAATATGGGGTAGTTTATTTTGGGCAGGAAAAAGGATTCACCAGAATAATTTATGATCAATACAAAATATAATATCCTAATCAGTTTAAGAAAAGAAGGGTTTAAACTTAATGAACTTAATTATTGAGGGTTTTATTGTAAAGAAGTTAAATGTGCAGATTTTAATATTAATGCATTAATTGTGAATAATTATAAATAGACAAATATTTTTCTGTTTTTCATTTTTAATAGTTTTTATTTATTTCCTCTTCTTTATCCCATTAAAAGAAAAGTACCACTCAGCAGTTATCAAGGCTACTAACGGTGAAGTGAGATGGAGTCAAGACTTAGAAAAAGGTTAGAGCATCAAGGAACTTCAGACAAAATTTTTGTTCTTTCATTTAACTGGTGAATAAACTGAGATCCAGAGGAACTAAATTACTTTTTGAGATCGAACAGGTGGATTCCTAAGTGTCTTCCATTATTTCATTACAAAACAAGTGGGGAAAACAAAGAAACAAGAAATAAGATAGAAAAACTATAAATAAAACAAAGCAAATAACACACAAGGGAATTCCCATAAAGATAACAGCTGATCTTTCAAGAGAAACTCTCCAAGCCAGGAGGGAATGGCAAGACATACTTAAAGTGATGAAAGAAAATAACCTACAGCCCAGATTATTGTATCCAGCAAGGATCTCATTCAAATATGAAAGAGAAATCAAAACCTTAACAGACAAGCAAAAGCTGAGAGAATTCAGGACCACCAAACCAGCTCTACAACAAATACTAAAGGACATTGTCTACACAGGAAACACAGAAAGGGTATATAAATTTGAATCCAAAACAACAAAGTAAATGGCAACTGGATCATTCTTATCAATAATTACCTTAAATGTAAATGGGTTGAATGCCCCAACCAAAAGACAGAGACTGGCCGAATGGATACAAAAACAAGACCCCTACATATGTTGTCTACAAGAGACCCACCTCAAAATAGGCGACACATACAGACTGAAAGTGAAGGGCTGGAAAAAGATTTTCCATGCAAATAGGGACCAAAAGAAAGCAGGAGTAGCAATACTCATATCAGATAAAATAGACTTTAAAACAAAGGCTGCGAAAAGAGACAAAGAAGGTCACTACATAATAATCAAAGGATCAATCCAAGAAGAAGATATAACAATTATAATTATATATGCACCCAACATAGGAGCACCACAATATGTAAGACAAATACTAACAAGTATGAAAGGAGAAATCAACAATAACACAATAATAGTGGGAGACTTTAATACCCCACTCACACCAATGGATAGATCAACTAAACAGAAAATTAACAAGGAAACACAAACTTTAAATGATACAATAGACCAGTTAGACCTAATTGATATCTATAGGACATTTCATTCCGAAACAATGAATTTCACCTTTTTCTCAAGCGCACACGGAACCTTCTCCAGGATAGACCACATCCTGGGCCATAAATCTAGCCTTGGTAAGTTCAGAAAAATTGAAATCATTCCAAGCATCTTTTCTGACCACAATGCAGTAAGATTAGATCTCAATAACAGGAGAAAAACTATTAAAAATTCCAACATATGGAGGCTGAACAACACACTCCTGAATAACCAACAAATCACAGAAGAAATCAAAAAAGAAATCAAAATCTGCATAGAAATGAATGAAAATGAAAACACAACAACCCCAAACCTGTGGGACACTGTAAAAGCAGTCCTAAGGGGAAAGTTCATAGCAATACAGGCATACCTCAAGAAACAAGAAAAAAGCCAAATAAATAACCTAACTCTACACCTAAAGCAACTGGAAAAGGAAGAAATGAAGCACCCCAAGGTTAGTAGAAGGAAAGAAATCTTCAAAATTAGGGCAGAAATAAACACAAAAGAAACAAAAGAGACCATAGCAAAAATCAACAAAGCCAAAAGCTGGTTCTTTGGAAGGGTAAATAAAATTGACAAACCATTAGCCAGACTCATCAAGAAACAAAGGGAGAAAAATCAAATCAATAAAATTAGAAATGAAAATGGAGAGATCACAACAGACAACACAGAAATACAAAGGATCATAAGAGACTACTATCAGCAATTATATGGCAATAAAATGGACAACGTGGAAGAAATGGACAAATTCTTAGAAAAGTACAACTTTCCAAAACTGGATCAGGAAGAAATAGAAAATCTTAACAGACACATCACAAGCACGGAAATTGAAACTGTAATCAGAAATCTTCCAGCAAACAAAAGCCCAGGCCCAGACGGCTTCACAGCTGAATTCTACCAAAAATTTAGAGAAGAGCTAACACCTATCCTACTCAAACTGTTCCAGAAAATTGCAGAGGAAGGCAAACTTCCAAACTCATTCTATGAGGCCACCATCACCCTAATACCAAAACCTGACAAAGATCCCACAAAAAAAGAAAACTACAGGCCAATATCACTGATGAACATAGATGTAAAAATCCTTAACAAAATTCTAGCAATCAGATTGAAAGCATTTCCTCTAAAGTCAGGAACAAGACAAGGATGCCCACTTTCACCATTACTATTCAACATAGTTTTGGAAGTTTTGGCCACAGCAATCAGAGCAGAAAAAGAAATAAAAGGAATCCAAATTGGAAAAGAAGAAGTAAAACTCTCACTGTTTCCAGATGACATGATCCTCTACGTAGAAAACCCTAAAGATTCCACCAGAAAATTACTAGAACTAATCAATGAATGTAGTAAAGTTGCAGGATATAAAATTAACACACAGAAATCCCTTGCATTCCTGTACACTAATAATGAGAAAATAGAAAGAGAAATTAAGGAAACAATTCCATTCACCATTGCAATGAAAAGAATAAAATACTTAGGAATATATCTTCCTAAAGAAACTAAAGACCTATATATAGAAAACTATAAAACACTGGTGAAAGAAATCAAAGAGGACACTAATAGATGGAGAAATATACCATGTTCATGGATTGGTAGACTCAATATAGTGCAAATGAGTATACTACCCAAAGCAATTTATAGATTCAATGCAATCCCCATCAAGCTACCAAAGGTATTCTTCACAGAGCTAGAACAAATAATTTCTCAATTTGTATGGAAATACAAAAAAACTCAAATAGCCAAAGCTATCTTGAGAAAGAAGAACGGAACTGGAGGAATCAACCTGCCTGACTTCAGGCTCTACTACAAAGCCACAGTCATCAAGACAGTATGGTACTGGCACAAAGACAGAAATATAGATCATTGGAACAAAATAGAAAGCCCAGAAATAAATCCATGCACATATGGACACTTTATCTTTGACAAAGGAGGCAAGAATATACAATGGATTAAAGACAATCTTTTTAACAAGTGGTGCTGGGAAAACTGGTTGAACACTTGTAAAAGAATGAAACTAGAACACTTTCTAACACCATACACAAAAATAAAATCAAAATGGATTAAAGAGCTAAATGTAAGACCAGAAACCATAAAACTCCTAGAGGAAAACATAGGCAAAACACTCTCTGACATACATCACAGCAGGATCCTCTATGACCCACCTCCCAGAATATTGGAAATAAAAGCAAAAATAAATAAATGGGACCTAATCAAACGTAAAAGCTTCTGCACAACAAAGGAAACTATAAGCAAGGTGAAAAGACAGCCTTCAGAATGGGAGAAAATCATAGCAAATGAAGCAACAGACAAACAACTAATCTCAGAAATATACAAGCAATGTCTACAGCTCAATTCCAGAAAAATAAACGACCCAATCAAAAAATGGGCCAAAGAACTAAATAGACATTTCTCCAAAGAAGACATACAGATGGCTAACAAACACATGAAAAGATGCTCAACATCACTCATTATCAGAGAAATGCAAATCAAAACCACTATGAGGTACCATTTCACGCCAGTCAGAATGGCTGCAATCCAAAAGTCCTCAAGCAATAAATGCTGGAGAGGGTGTGGAGAAAAGGGAACCCTCTTACACTGTTGGTGGGAATGCAAACTAGTACAGCCACTTTGGAGAACAGTATGGAGATTCCTCAAAAAACTGGGAATAGAACTGCCTTATGATCCAGCAATCCCACTGCTGGGCATACACACTGAGAAAACCAGAATTGAAAGAGACACGTGTACCCCAATGTTCATAGCAGCACTGTTTACAATAGCCAGGACTTGGAAGCAACCTAGATGTCCATCCACAGATGAATGGATAAGAAAGCGGTGGTACATATACACAATGGAGTATTTATTACTCAGCCATTAAAAAGAATACATTTGAATCAGTTCTAATGAGTTGGATGGAACTGGAGCCTATTATACAGAGTGAAGTAAGCCGGAAAGAAAAACACAAATACTGTATACTAACGCATATATATGGAATTTAGAAAGATGGTAACAATAACCCTGTTTATGAGACAGCAAAAGAGACACTGATGGATACAACAGACTTTTGGACTCTGGGAACGGGAGAGGGTGGGATGATTTGGGAGAATAGCACTGAAATATGTATAATATCATATCTGAAATGAGTCGCCAGTCCAGGTACAATGCCTGATAACGGATGCCTGGGGCTGGTGCACTGGGACGACCCAGGGGGATGGTATGGGGAGGGAGGAGGGAGGAGGGTTCAGGATGGGGAGCACGTGTATACTTGTGGCGGATCCATCTCGATGTATGGCAAAAGCAATACACTATTGTAAAGTTAAGCAAAATAAAATTTAACTAAAAAAAAAACAAAGTAAAAATAAGAATGTGACTCTTCTGATTTTCTTTATGTAAATTATATCACTATTCTCAATTATTGTCTCTTTCTTTACTTTGTATTTCTAAAATAGTTCATTTAGATCTCTCTTATATAATTATACATTATTTTAATAATTCTCGCATTGCGATTCTTTTCCTCATAAATTCACATAGCAAATATTCATTTAGTACATGATATACATGCTGTGCTGAGAAAATTGTTATCTAACTTAAAGAAAGGACTCGATTGTATTATGAACCATATATATTAAAATATATTAGTAACAGTGAAAATGATAAGTACACACAATAACATGTCTGCAAAATATGCTATGAAAATGCTGATTTTAGTAAAGTTCATAAATATCTGAATGCCTCCTCTCTTTTAGGCATTGTGCTTTGAAGTAGAGATAACATAAATAAATGAAGGATACTGAAATAAATAAATACATAAATAAAGGATAGTGAAAAAGTTTCCTTAAAATTCAACATTATAAAAATGAAGATCATGGCATACAGTCCAGTCACTTTATAATACATAGAAGGGGAAAAATGAAAACAGCTTGCCTAGTAGCTCAGTTGGCAAAGAATCTGCCTGTAATGCAGGAGACCTGGGTTTGATTCCTGGGTTGGGAAAATACCGTAGAAAAGAGAATGGCAACCCACTCCATATTCTTGCCTAGAGAATACCACGGACAGAGGAGCCTAGCAGGCTACTGTCCATGGTGTCTCAAGAGTCAAAAAAGACTTAGCAACTAAACCACCATTACCATGGTTTTTCCAGTAGTCATGTAAAATGTGAGAGTTGTATCATAAAGAAAGCTGAGCGCCAAAGAATTGATTCTTTTGAACTGTGGTGCTTGAGAAGACTCTTGAGAGTCCCTTGGACAGCAAGGAGATCAAACCATTCAATCCTAAAGGAAATCAGTTCTGAATATACATTGGAAGGACTGATGCTAAAGCTGAAGCTCCGATACTTTGGCCACCTGATGAGAAGAACTGACTCATTGGAAAAGACCCTGATACTCGGAAAGATTGAAGGCAGGAGGAGAAGGGGACGACAGAGGATGAGATGGTTGGATGGCATCACCAACTTGATGGACATGAATTTCAGTCAACTCCGGGAGATAGTGAAGGATGGGGAAGGCTGGCATTCTGCAGTCCATGGGGTCACAAAGAGTCTGACATGACTTAGCAACTGAACAACAACAAATAAATAAATAGGGCACGACTCACAACACGTAGCAGAGAAACAGACGTGCCAACAAAACATACCAGGCCAATATTATGAGTGAATTTAGAGTAGCAGGAAAAGAGTCACTTCCAGATGCATTTGGGTACAGTGCCCCAAAGGAATAATACCAGATTGGAACTTTCAAAGATGTGTAGAAGTTGGATGATTAAAGAAAAAAGAAAAAAATTGGGAAAAAACTACTCTTCGGCTAGAGCCATACCAGTAAACAAAGATAGAAAGGTGTGAGTTGGTCCAATGCTGTCAGGAAACTCTGGAGCAGTTTTGTATCTTTAGAATGTGAAGTGCAAAAAGAGAGGAGACTGAATATGTGGAAGGGATGAAGTTTTGACATGACATGTGCCTGTTATGAAGCCTAAGCAATTTTAGAATTTAACCTGAAGGGAGTAAAGTGATGCTGATATTTTTAATGTAGAGGATGCATTTCTTTAGAAGGTGGATTGATGTGGGGTCATGGCTAAGAGAGGATTTCCCTGGGGGCTCAGTGGTAAAGACTCCATTTGCCAATGCAGGAGGCATGGGTTTGACCCCTGGGTCATGAAAATCCCCTGGAGAAGGAAATAGAACCCGCCCCTGTATTCTTGCCTGGGAAGTATCATGTAAAGAGGAGCCTGGCAAGGGTACAGTCTGTGGAGCCATAAAGAATCGAACATGACTTAACAACTAAACAACAACAACATTGCAAAGAGAAAGCTGAGAGATTAAATCAGTAAGAATAGCATGCCTGAAGGAGACATGTTTAGGAAAATGATGAATTTTAGAAAATACTTTGGATGGATCATAAGCAATTAATGGTTTATTGGATGTAGTGGTTAAGAGATAATGAAGAATCAAACTGATAAAACAAATGTTTTGAAGGGAAAAATTAAGTAAATCATTGTTTTTTGCATTATGATACCATAAAATATTTATTTTGCTAATCTCTTGACATATAACTATTAATAAGAAATGGACAAGGAATTATTCCAGATATTTTTTGGAAACCATGTAAAATACCAGAATATAGATCTATTTCTTAGGTATTTTAAAGGGTATTTTATTAGCTCTTATTCGCTGAGAAAAGCTAAGATGAGCCAGAAACGACAGAGCATTTCTCAGTACTGAGATATGGCTCTTCCACTATAAGCTACTCAATTTATCCTGATTTTGATTGATCTTATCCACAAAGGAGACAGAAAATCCTTTAGAGTAAAAAGAGTTTGAGTGTGTTTATGATCAGAGACTACGCAGATTAATCAAGTTGTCAACCACCCAGAACCATTATACTGCTTGAGATGTTGAAGATACCCAGTAGAGAAATAGAAAATGTATCTTTTTTCTACCATCAATATTAGAGAGTTGTAATGGCTACATTATAGGTTCACTGTAGTGGATCCTTCTTATGCTCTGTTTGTAGAATATCTAGATACTTATGACAAAGAAAGGTAAGGTTTTCACCCAAGCAGTTAGGATGATTTTCATACATTAAAAATTTATTTTAATCAGAGTCTTGAGTTTTGAAAATATCTGGAAAATTGCACCATGTCAAAAAAGGAATCATTTGGCTTAAGCAGTTAAGTGTAAAACAAACCCAGAGAAACATGGATATAGAATTTCATACTGAAGGGAGATATGGTTAGGATCCAGAATTTGAGAGTCTGTACCAACACTGCTAATTATAATTGTGGGAATTCAAATTCATCATTTCCTTTCTAAGACCTTCAGTACCATATTTCAAAACTGAGCTTTTTAATTAAAGAGGTGAAATAGGCCCTGTTGATAACCAAAGAAAATGAAAATAGGCCCTGATATTCCCAACAGAACATAAGCAAGGCTCAGAAGAGGATGTAGACAAGGCTATTCTGATTCCCCCAAAATGATAAATATGACCCTTTTCTGAAAACGACTCTAGCTCCACTTTAATCCCCTTGCTATCTAGATAAGCACTCAGATAAACCATCATAAATGTTCCCCCTTCTTGCACTGTCCAATGTAGAACTGGCTCTTGCCTTCCTGGAATCACTCCCCACGAACCCAAAGCCCTGTATGTGACAATATCAAGGCTCTTCTAAGAGTGCTTTCTCCCATGGTGTGCTGTGCTGGGCTTAGTTGCTAAGTCATGTCCAACTCTTTTCAACCCCATGGACTGTAGCCTGCCAAGTTCCTCTGTGCATGGAGATTTTCCAGACAAGAATACTGGAGTGGGTTGTCATGCCCTCCCCCAGGGGATCTTCCCAACCCAAAGATCAAACTCAGGTTTTCTGCATTGTGGGTAGATTTTTTTTACTGTCTGAGCTACCAGAGAAGCCTAAGAATAATGGAGTGGGTAGCCTATCCCTCCAGTACTCTTGCCTGGAAACTCCCATGGATGGAGGAGCCTAGTAGGCTGCAGTCCATGGGGTCGTGAAGAGTCAGACACGACTGAGCGACTTCACTTTCACTTTTCACTTTTCACTTTCATGCATTGGAGAAGGAAATGGCAACCCACTGCAGCGTTCTTGCATGGAGAATCCCAAGGATGGAGGAGCCTGGTAGGCTGCCGTCTACGGGGTCGCACAGAGTCGGACACGACTGAAGCGATTTAGCAGCAGCAGCAGCAGCCTATCCCTTCTCCAGGGGATCTTCCTGACCCAGGGTCTCCTGTATTGCAGGCGGATTCTTTACTGGCTGAGCTATCAGGGAAGCCCTCTCCCATGCTGCTGCTGCTGCTGCGTCGCTTCAGTCGTGTCCGACTCTGTGCGACCAATCTAACTTTACTTGACTGTTTCTAGGAGATTTCACTGAGGGGTTTCGGGGCCCTTCTCTAACTGGCATAGTTTTCAGCGAATATCGGGGGCTGACTGGCTTATGAACTGGACGTGTAGGTACAGAAGTCCAGCGGGGGTGGAAATATCTAGATTAGTGAATTTTTGGACTGCCTCACCTCAGTAGGTTGTGAAAGAAAAAGGGCAGGATTTTCATCTTTTTCTTGAGTCACTTCCCTAATCTTATTGTAGTTAACATGAATGTGAGAGCTTTTTAGCATTAACAGTACAGGAGACCTGGGTTCAATCCCTGAGTCAGGAAGATCCCCTGGAGAAGGAAATGACAACCCACTCCAGTATTCTTCCCTGGAGAATCCCATGGATGGAGGGGCCTGGTGGGCTACAGTCCACAGGGTCGCAAAGAGTCGGACACAACTGAGTGACTTCACTTCACCTACTTGACTATGAAAACAGCACATAGAAAATTTGTACCACATTGGGTCTTGTAGAAAGATCACTTCCAACCAGAAGTGGACAACCAGAGAAAGCTTCATAGGATTGCAGTTATCTAAAACTGACATAAATGAAAGAATGCCAATGTATAAATGAAAAGCTGGAAACAGAAACTGATTCCAGGTTGAGGACAAACAGAATCAAAGGTCCAAAGATGAAAAAACTCAGTTGTCAGTTTTAGCCAATATGTATCATTTTATATTTCTGGGCAGAAAGTAAATCCATATCTCCATCATTTTTTCAAATATCAATTACACACTGGAACAGATACCTATTGTTAAGAAACAGTCAAAGGTCTTTTGCTTTGAAACCTCTCCATCCATAATTGTCCCAGAAATGGCTTATCCAGTCTCACAGAATTATTCTTTTTCTTTTCCTTTCTTTTATTTATTCTTGTAATGACCCAAAGCCAGGGATAATTACTTCCAAAGCATTCCAATATGTTCATTTACCAACACCATGCTGTCACTCTTAAATTCTGTTATTGCACCTGGAGAAAAATATGAGTGTCTTATTTCTAGACTCTTGTAGAGATACTGTTGTTCTTCACAGAAATGAATTACTATGGTTTGGCTAAAGGAGCTTCCCTCTTTGCTTTTCAGATTTTAAGTTTACACTGTTATTGTCAGCACTTATTCTCCAAAGAACAACTGCAATGTGGAATCTAACAGTTAATGATTAGAACAATATAGTCACAGACTCAAGGTCTGATGAATATTCCTGAGTTGTTTTACAGATACTATAACTGCCACCAGGGTCAGGGGGGTCGGGGGCGGGGGGAGGGGAGCAGGGAGGGAGGGTGGGAAGCTAGCTGCAAGATGACCAGACTGTAGCCATGACATGAATTGCTCCAACTTGAGCAGTACTGAATCTATGACGACTGCAATTCCAAGAACAGGCCTCAAGAGAATGAGATTAACATTCAAGCCAAGTTGCTTCAGTTGCCTCCGACTCTTTTCAACACTATGGACTGTAGCCCACTAGGCTCCTCTATTCATGGGATTCTTCAGGCAAGAATACTGGACTGGGTTGCCATCTCCTCCTCCAGGGGATCTTCCTAACCCAAGGATCGAACCCAAGTCTCTATGTCATCTGCACTGGCAGGCAGGTTCTTTACCATTGCTCATAATATATTTGAGTGCATTGAAATAGTTGCAGCTTGCTCTGCTCATGTATGTAAACGGGCAACTAAAATTATCAGCAAATAGATGTTATGGATCCATGTTAACATCTTCCACTCTGAGAGTATGGCACCCTATGTCAACATGGAGAAATTACAGAAGATGGATCTTTGCCTCAATCCCATAAAAATGGAATGATGTTCTGACACATGGGAATGTTTAGCACCTCCTTACAGGAAAGAGTCCACAGCAGAAAGCCCTTTTTCTTGTCACTTTAGCAAAGCTATATTGTAACTAACTTTTAAACCAAGTACCCTCATGCTCTACTCATCTCTTGCCCAGGAACACCTTTCAGTTTTTTTAATCATCCAGTACCTTGCATAATCTATCAGTTATTGCATAGATCAACAGAGTAGAAATGAAGAATAAGTATTTAACAAATGACTAGATCCCTTCCCTAGCTTTCTCTTTAATAATCTCCTGAACAACTGTGTGACCAAACTGTGTGATAACACAGGGTAAGGGAAGATTACAAGAAGTTGAGGAGCCTTCACGCAGTGGGGGATAATGATGAGTCTGATCAACTATCTCAGTGATAAACTTAGATTATCTCTTTCTGTGTTAGTTGCTTGGTCATGTCTGACTCTGTGACCCCATGGACTAGAGTTGAGTGTGATTGAGTGACTAACACACAGAGAAGTAATCTCAGTTTATCACTGATATTGTTGGTCAGGCTCATCAAAATCCCCCTCCTTAAAGTCTCCTCGACTTCTTGTGATCTTCCTTGATGTGTTATCTTGTTCATGAGATATTTCTCTCTTTCCCTTTAAAATTCTCATGACCAAGCAGACTCTTCAGAGGTGGTTTCTGGGAAAGCTGGGTCCACCATCTTTCCAGACTGCTGGCATTCTGATTAAAGACACATTTTCTTTCACTGACATTTCTGAGTATGGATTTTGTAAAGCAAGGAGCAGTGAGACCCAATTTATTCGATAACAAGTGTGACAGAAATATAATTAAAAACAAAATCTCACAACCTATAACACCTTTCCACAAAGGTAGAAAAGGAAGAAAACAATTTTGTTATTGAATAAGCATTAAACCAGAATGTGATATGCATCGTTGGCAACTTTCTAAGAGACTGCAAAGACTGAAAGAAATCTCACTGAGGTAGGAGGTGGAAGGGCTTCAGGCAAACAGCTGAAACTCATCTCCTGCCAGTACTTCAAGGTAAAAAAGAAAAAAAAGGGCAGGAGCAAAGAGGAGCTGACTCTGCTTGCATAAAAAGATAAGATGACCACAGTTTTCATTCTTGAGGTCAAAGCTTCTCAACTACATATGCATCAAAAGTCTCCTCAAGGGTCAAAAAAGAGAAAGGACACTAGCCCACAATATGTCCTCAAACTCCCAGAGACCAGACCCTTGAGCTGGAATCCATCTTGGCTAAAATATTTGTGTGACCGTCTGGGAGATCCCTGAGTCAGATCACATAAGCACATGAAGCAAATCAAAGCCATATGATTGGTCAGATGGAACCCAGAAAACTGCCTCCATATAAACAACTTAAACCATCCCCCAAAACATGAGTCTCTCTCCAAGCCCACCCATGTGTTTTCCCATACAGCTTTCCCGCTAATAAATGCTTTACCTGCTTCACTACTCGGAGAAGGCAATGACACCCACTCCAGTACTCTTTACTGGAAAATCCCATAGACGGAGGAGCCTGGTGGGCTGCAGTCCATGGGGTCGCTCAGAGTCAGACAGGACTGAGCGACTTCACTTTCTCTTTTCACTTTCATGCATTGGAGAAGGAAATGGCAACCCACTCCAGTATTCTTGCCTGGAGAATCCCAGGGACGGGGGAGCCTGGTGGGCTGCCGTCTACGGAGTCGCACAGAGTCGGACACGACTGAAGCGACTTAGCAGCAGCAGCTTCACTACTTTCTGTCTCTTTGCTGAATTCTTTATTCAGAAAAGACAAGGATGAAAGTCCTGTGTCAAGGCCACTGTTCCTTGTGTCTAGTGGCTAGGATTCAGAGTTCTCAAGGCTGTGACCTATGTTCAATTCTTGGTCAGGGAACTAAGATCTCACTTTAAGTTATAGCACTCCATGGCCGCCTGAGATCATCACTCTTTATAGATGCAAGCATATGCATACATGTTCTCAAGAAAATCATTAATTAGTCCCAAAGTAAGAGAATTTGCCAGTATCATTCTTCAAGTATAGTTTCTCTTACATTTATTCGATAACTATAGTGACCATGTGTGTTAGTTAACTGCTTTATCTAAAGGAAAATTAAGCATCCCAAGATTTTATGACAAGAGACAGTTTTGGAGCAAGAAGGCTCTTTTAAGTTAGGTTTCTGCCCTCCTTTCATGGAAATTGGAAGACAGAGCATATGTTATTTTCCTCGGTAAGTGCATTTTGAAGTGTTGGATCCCAGGTCTTTGAGAGAGGTATTCCTAGGCCTTCAATTTCTCTAAGTTTCATCAGTCATGCCTGACTGTTTGCAACTCTTTGGACTATAGCCAGCCAGACTTCCCTATCCATGGGATTCTCCAGGCGATACTGGAGTGGGTTGCCATTTCTTGCTCCAGGGTATCTTCCCAACCCAGGGACTTAACCTAGTCTACTGCATCTCCTGCCTTGCAGGCGAATTTTTTACCGCTGAGCTACCAGGAAGCCCTTCCTAGGCCTTAAAGCTGGCAAGATTTATTTATCTTTTAAAATATTTATATATAGTTGAAAGACACAGAACTTAAAAGTTTTCTGAAGTAAATGCTCTAAGAAAGGGGAAAGGAAAAGTTTTTCCTTATTTTCAACAAGGAGAGTTAAGATTTCTATTTTCAATGTGTGTTTGCTCTTGTAGTGGTGGTTGTCGTTTAGTCTCTGAGTCCTTTCTGAGTCTCTGTGATCCCATGGTCTGCAATCTGCCAGTCTCCTCTGTCCAAGGGATTTCCCAGACAAGAAAACTGCAAGGGGTTGCCATTTCCTTCTCCAGGGATCTTCCTGACCTAGGATTGAACCTGCACTTCCTGCATAGGCATGAGGATTCTTTACCACTAAATCACCAGGGAAGCCCCCTTATATGGGTCAATGATCAAAATAATTATATGCTAATTAATACCCTTCACAAAACGTTGCATCCTTTCATTGGGGCAAGCTTAAACTCCTTCAGTGTATTTCTATTTCGGAGACTTCATTGACTTTTCCTACTTTTAAATTTCAGCTGGGTTAAACCAGGTTTATCCCAAGACATCTTCATAATACAATATCTTGGAGAGGGGTGGGTAAGAAAGTGATCAATTTTCTCTCTTCCAGAGATACTCACAGTACTTACTGACAACCAGGCTTTTAATTCACCAGGTTTGAATACCTATAGTATCATGAGAGGCATTAGCATTAAGTCAAAGATTCTTTTATACTTAGTCTGACTAGAATAGCAGCCTTATTGCTCTATATTTGCATAAAATTGGGGGAATTTATGACTCATTCCAGAAACAAGATCTGATGCAGCTAACCTGCAGCCTTAATATCTGATACTGGAGTGGGTAACATTTTAAGAACCTCCTGTTGAGAGGAATTCGGGGAAGGCAATGGCATCCCACCCCAGTATTTTTGCCTGGAGAATCCCATGGACGGAGGAGCCTGGTGGGCTCCAGTCCATGGGGTCACTGAGAGTTGGACACAATTGAGCGACTTCACTTTCACTTTTCACTTTCATACATTGGAGGAGGAAATGGCAACCCACTCCAGTTCTCTTGCCTGGAGAATCCCAGGGACAGGGGAGCCTGGTGAGCTTCCGTCTATGGGGTCGCACAGAGTTGGACACGACTGAAGCGACTTAGCAGCAGCAGCAGCAGTTGAGAGGAATTACTCAAAAGTTTCTCTTTCTTTTCCTCTTTTACAGCCTTAGGGTGAACAGGGTAGGAGGTTTAATAACTGTTATTAGTTAATGGTAATCCTCTTCTTTTCTTCCTGATTTTTGTGATAGGAGGCTAAACTGCATGGCTTACGTCAAAGAGCTATTTGCTTTCTGGAATACTGTTGCATTCAACCCATAAGGATTCCAAGCCTGAGATCAGATGAAAAAAAAAAATAGGTGAGTGAGAACGTTTCGGGTCTGGTTCTCTAGAAAGTTATCTGGGGCTGTCTGTACTGACTGCGATTTGTTCTGCCTCTCCGTGTGGTCTGCCTCAATGACTCTGTCTTGATTGGCCCCAAAAATGATGACAGGTCTACACCTCTGGTCTGAATTCTTGCACTATTGGTTTTAGTTCAAATATAATATATCCAAAATTTTATAGTTTGTTTCTTGGTAAATAAATTATCCTCAGATTATCCTATTTTGAGCTTATTGCCTCCTTCTGGGATGGGACTGATACATACTTAGGTACCAGGGCACTAGGAGGCTACTAGGAAGCAGGATCTCAACGTGGGATTCTACAATAGGCATGTTCTTATATGCAAGGTGCAAATAATTCTTGCTTTGGTAAACAAGACATATATAATCCATCCCATGCACTGTCAACAAAATTCTTCAGAATATCACTGGTTATGGTATGAATAAAGAGTGTTCAGAAGGCAAGGCAGAGCGACATCAGGTGGTAGAGGTTTTAATTTTTAAGGCAATAGTCATGCTTCTCCTTATAGTCACTGGGAGCAGACACAGGGAAAAATGAATTGTTAAGGAAGGGGTTCAGTAAAAAGACAGACAGTTTTTCAAGAGACTCTGTCTTCTGAAGTCATAATAAAAGTATGATTAAGAGCAAGCCTAGATTCTGATCGTATGTATTACAAAGTTTTAATCAAAATAAATCAGCTGTGTTCAACATGAAGTGTACTTTTATGGGTGAATTCTATAGGTTGAAGATTGTGGTGACGGATGCCATGAATGGAATTAAGTTCCCTGATAATTGTCGCAGGAAGGTGGACCCCTTTCAGGGCCCGAAACTGGGCTCTTGTCTAACACTTGGGAATGAATTGTCCAAGGAGACATATGTGCTGACAAAGCAAGAGATTTTATTGGGAAAGAGCCCCCGGGTGGAGAGCTGTAGGGTAAGGGAACCCAGGAGAACTGCTCTGCCACATGGCTTGCAGTCTCAGGTTTTATGGTGATGGGATTAGTTTCCAGGTGGTCTTTGGCCAATCATTCTAATTCAGAGTCTTTCCTGGTGGCGCACGCATCACTCAGCCAAGATGGATGCTAGCGAGACGGATTCTGGGAAGTGGACGGACACGCGGTGTCTCTTTTCGACCTTTCCCAAACTCTTTCGGTGGGTGGTGGCTTATTAGTTCCATATTCCTTATCAGGATCTCCTGTCATAAAACAACTTATGCAAATGGTTACTATGGTGCTTGGCCAGGGTGGGCAGTTTCAATCAGTGTGCTTCCCCTAACAATATCAACGAAAGGGATTGTAGCAGTGGAAGATAGAAGGTGGCACTTAAGAATCAGAGACAAGGCTGGCACAGTAAGCCACAGGACTGGAAGAACAATCAGAGCCTTTGTAGGCATGGGGACGATATTTGCTCATTCCTCTGTGGCTCACTTAGAGAATAAATTATTGAAAATTTTCCTGGATTTTTCCATGACATTCTTACAAGGAAAAACCTCTAAGTTTGCTGGACAAGTGCACAACTAAAGTCACTGTAATGGGGTTGCACTGCCTTTTACTCAGCTCTTAGATGGAAGCACTTTGGAGACCACTAGACTCTATATTGATTGGAAAGCCAGGGTCCTTGGGGGAAGAAATATATAGAACATAAATCTTCTTTAAAGTTTTAAAAAGTGATTATTTCCTAAGAAAAATGGAAATATCTCTGGGAGTTTGTGCAAATGCATGTCCATTGATTCAACTAGGCTATCTAACCATCTCATCTTCTGCGGCACTCTTCTCCTTTTGCCTTCACTCTTTTCCAGCATCAGGGTCTTTTCTAATGAATCGGTTCTTTGAATCAGGTGGCCAAAGTATTGGAGTTTCAGCTTTAAGCATGAGTCCTTCCAATGAATATTCAGGGTTGATTTCCTTTAGGATGGACTGGTTGGATCTCCTTGTAGTCCAAGGGACTCTCAAGAGTCTCCTCCAACACCACATTTCTAAAACATCAATTCTTCATCAAAGAGTAGTAAGCACATTAAAGGTCTTATGAATACATATTTTCTCCAAAGGTAGAAGGTAAAACTGTGAAATTTCTAGAATGTCTACTTGTATAGTGAATAACTAAAACAAGAGCCAAGTTGCCGCATCTACCTAGCAGGATGAAAGACACAACTCTCAGTGGATCTCTTTGGATTTGGCGGGTGACTCATTGGAAAAGACTCTGATGCTGGGAGGGATTGGGGGCAAGAGGAGAAGGGGACGACAGAGGATGAGATGGCTGGATGGCATCACTGACTTGATGGATGTGAGTCTGAGTGAACTCCGGGAGTTGGTGATGGACATGGAGGCCTGGAGTGCTGCAATTCATGGGGTCGCAAAGAGTCAGACACAACTGAGCAACTGATCTGATCTGATCTGATATGTCCTATTTGAACTTGCTTCTAGAAACTATGTGTGGATACTATGTGAGGTTGCCAGTTTTAAATGGCAATCAACATATAAACAGGCTCTGCTGCTGCTGCTGTTGCTGTGCCACTTCAGTCGTGTCCGACTCTGTGTGACCCCATAGACGACAGCCCATCAGGCTCCACCGTCCCTGGCATTCTCCAGGCAAACAGGCTCTACAGGGGTGTAGACTGGTGTGAGTGTCCCTCTCACTTGGAATTTATGATATTAGTTTCAATAGTGTAGGAGGCAGATAGTAATATAGAATAAAGTTCTGGCAAATGGTTCCAGTAGGAGAATCACAAAATATATTCTAAGATTTTTTAATACGTCTACCCCCTTCTTTGTTGATTAATATCAACAATTTTAAAGCAATTTTAGTCTGCTGCTAGACCCTAGCAGAGACTGAACATTTGATCACAGAAAAAATAACTGTGTGATTTAAACTGCCAATCCTTTATGGGTTATTATCTGACCCACTGAACCATAAATTTGGACATGCACAGCACCGGCATTTTATCATAAAATGGAAGTATAATATAAATGAGAGGGTTGAATACATGCATAAGGTGCCCCAAATTGCCAGAGCAGATGGATGATACTTTGTCTTCCTACTTCAACATAGCTTTTTTCAGCTTTATTTTGAGTACTTATAATAAATAAGCTAATTGAAGAGGAAAAAACATCAACCTGCTTTACAGAGGGATCTGCACTGTATGTTGGTAAGTAGACAGCTCTGCTTATTTTAATAAAGAATAGCCTCAAAAAACAATGATGTAGGACTATTCTCCCAGTGGATAGAATTTTAACAGGTACACCTGACTGTGCACTTTGTGGGGAAGAACAATCTAAGTCACAGATCAATAGTAAACTGACTAATGGATAATGACTATTGATTGGCAGGAAAGTCAAAGGGTCTAGGGAAATTGGTGATTGGGAGATGGGGAGTAGGTGTGATGACTTCCTGGAACAAGACAGTATGAGAAATAACGTGAAGTCTCTCAGTCGTGTCCAAATCTTTGCCACCCCATGGACTGTAGCCAGCAAGACTCCTCAATCCATGGGATTTTCTAGGCAAGAATACTGGAATGGGTTGCCATTTCCTTCTCCAGGGGGTCTTCCTGATCCAGGGATTGAACCCAGGTATCCTATATTGCAGGCAGACTCTTTACCATATGAGCCACCAGGGAATCCCTTATGAAAAATATTCATGTTTCAATAAAATGCCACCCACAGTACTGAGAGCTGTGTATGCTCATGACAGTCAGGGACATGGTGACATCTGTGAATTTAAGTCAGTAGCTTTGCCAAATAAACCCAACATTTAACCAATAAGTCCACTTACAAAATGGCAATAGCAGCACAGAAGAAGACTATGTTTGGTATGAATGGACTAAAAAAAAAAATGTCTTCTCACCCAGCTAATTAATTTGTCTACTCCCACTGCCAACAGCTGAGCCACTAATCTTTCACCACTCCAAGA
Source organism: Tragelaphus eurycerus (assembly GCA_935064755.1). NCBI lineage: Eukaryota > Metazoa > Chordata > Mammalia > Artiodactyla > Bovidae > Tragelaphus > Tragelaphus eurycerus. The sequence goes on from CAKXYN010000074.1 coordinate 1,628,994, forward strand.
TTATGAGCTGATCATCTGATGGTAGTAGAAGGATATGTTTTGCATGAATTGCCTGCCATGCTCTGCCAACACTATCATCTATGGATTTATCGGGAGACTGATCTGTGTGGCTTGTATCAGCAGGCTTCCATATCCGCAGTCTTCTAGTTAGAATTGGCTTATAGTTAGGGACTCCCAGCTAGATATAGAACGAAAGAACAAATGATGAGCAGGTTTGCTAGCAAAATTTCCTCTTTCAGAAGTGCAAGGTTCCTTAAACTCAGAGTTTCTCAGCTGTGAGTCCCCTGTGTGCACAACTCCCAGCTGGGCAGCTTCACATTGCCCTGGGGACTTGAAAGGGAGGAGGGACAAGAAGTCCATGCTCCTGCTGTGCCCTGGGTAATACAGTCCTTTGATGCAGAAGTCTTAGGTGTTTCTCTGGCATTCTTAAGACTTGCCACTAAAATCAGGGTAAAATTTAAGACTCGTCACAGCTCTTGATATATAACTTGAGAAAAACACTGAGTAACTATATTATAGAGTGTCTTACATGCTGTGAGGAGAACCACTTATTTCAGGAGACAGTGGATCACTATCAGGAGTTTTATTATTTTTAATGTATTTTAAAAGTATGTGGAAGTGATATGACAATTTGTGCTTTAAAAATGAAGAGTTGAGATGTTTGAATTTAAAGTGGGAAGGGAAAAATGTGTGTAAAAAAGATCTAATATTTTATCATGCCATAGACTGAAGCAAGAATATTTAAGACCTGATTAGAGTAGAGCCTCTGAGAATGGAAATTAGACAGTATTTGTCATGATTGATAATTAGTTACAAGTAATACAAGGGGTGAGAGAAAGCAATGGCACCCCACTCCAGTACTCTTGCCTGGAAAATCCCATGGATGGAAGAGCCTGGTAGACTGCAGTCCATGGGACCGCTAAGAGTCAGACACGAACTGAGCAACTTCACTTTCATTTTTCACTTTCATGTCTTGGAGAAGGATATGGCAACCCACTCCACTATTCTTGCCTGGAGAATCCCAGGGACAGCGGAGCCTGGTGGGCTGCTATCAATGGGGTCGCACAGAGTCAGACACGACTGAAGTGACTTAGCAGTAGCAGTAGCAATACAAGGGGTGAGGGGGCTCAACGTTAATTTCAAAGATCTGAAACTAAGTGAAAGCAAAGTTGTGATGCCAGTTATAAACTAACTAGAAAGGACCAGTTTTGTGGGCAAATAATATACTTTTTTGGAATGCCAGTGAGTCTTGTATCTGGGTAAAGATATCAAAAGTAAATAAGATGCTGAGACATAGATCAGGATTCATCTCTTTGTATTTGACTGTTGGGAGCTATTCTGAGGCAGAATCTTTGAAAACTCTCAAATTTGGGGAAAATAAAATATTTACTGAGGTTGTAACAAAAAAGTTGGAGAGATTAGAATGGAAAACAAGACAGTGAGTGTTATGACCTTGAAACCAAAGGAGAGCAAAGGAATAGAAAAAGAAATGATCAATTGTTGCTGAGAAAGTAAGTCATACCAGACTATGAAAAAGTGTTCTAGGAAGAAAATCTTGTTCTTCATTGTATCCTCAGAGACCAACAGAGTGCGTGGCACACATCGGTATTCAAGAATCAGTGGCCGAATGTACACATGTAAACTGGAGTAGCCCTGTACTCCTATAGATTTGTTGGTGATCATCAAAACATCAAACATAATCTCACTGTTCTGATTTCTCTATCACTTCTGGCAAAGTTTCTGATATCTTATGGTGAAGGCTGATGCCTTCTTTTCCAGTGGGGAATAACTTTTATTTTCCTTTGAGGTAATCTTCCCCAAATCACTCTAGTTGAGGTATTCAAGTTTTATTGCCTTATTTTACGAGGGGTTCACTATCCTATGGTATTTATAATATAGAGTTCAGAATGGACTTTTAGGGAATAGGAAATAACTTTCAGTACCGCTTGGTTGACAGAGACTGTTTCACTCGCCGTTTCAAAAATTCAGAGTCAGCACAGTTTCCTTTGCTTTTCCCTTTTGATTCATCAATGTAAAATGAAATCTAATCAATCCACAATCATGCTAATCAATGTACTGTGCTACTTCCATTGCCGCAAAGAATAATGTTGTTATAAACTCAGTTACATTTTAGAATAATGCAGAAATTGAAAGTGCTATTCTATGTGATATGTTAATGAAGCGTTTTATGACCTGAGGCTTTACCATCAAAATTCCATTTTGATCCATCAATTTTCATCAACAAATTAAAAGAACTTGTAACTCAAGAATGGGAAACAATGAGTTTAAAGTTACAGCTTATTATTTATATGGAATGCTACAAAATAGATTACTTGTAACAGCAATATATAAAAATACAGGAGCATTGTGAAATAAAAAACTCAAATCATTTCTATAACACAGAGATAAATATTATAAAAGGCTCTTATGCTCTGACTGTTGTTACAGTTATAGTGAAATCTCCTCTTCTGATTCAGAGACAGGAAGCAGCATGTCATCTTAGACTTCAGGAGAAGTCTCACTTCTTAGAGTACTCCTATTCATTCACGTAGTCCAGCCTTCACCTTCTTCCCCTCTCTCAGGGGCAATTGTATATATTTTGTCACTATAAACTGGTATACACTCTTTGCCCGTTTCTATATATTACCTTGGCCACAATCAAAATATAAGACTCAATTGATCCTTATCACTCAAGTATGCCCCCCAGTGTAGACATATGAGCAGCATTGGAATGAGTCACACTATGTGAGCCTGCTCACTTCCAGTTGTGTCCAACTCTTTGTGACCCCAAGGACTATAGACCACCAGGCTCCTCTGTCCAGAGGATTCTCCAGGCAAGAATAATACTGGAGTGGGTTGCCATTTCCTCCTCCAAGGAATCTTCCCAACTCAAGGGTCGAATGTGTGTCTCCTGTGACTTCTGTTTTGGCACTGACCCACCTGGGACACCCAAGTCACACTATACATGTAATTATATCTATATCTATGCATAGCAGTTTATTTATTTTCCACCACAACTTGCTCCTTAAGAGTCATTTTTCTCTCTCATATTGAATTGCTGATCCATAAATACAATTATTCCCATATACATATTTTTTGTCTTTATACATCTTTTAAATAAATCAACCTGCTTATATTTCTGATTCACAGTTGAGGTAACAAGCAGCCTCAATGTGTTCATAGTTTTATGCAGAGAATTAAGAAAAGCCTTGAGTTTGAAGTGTGTACAGATGAGTTTTTAATGGTAGGAGTGTTACATCTCAATGTATATCCACCTCCTACTCTTTTGAACACATTTTGGAAGCAGCAGCTTCAGGGAGGTGCTTTCAATGAATAGCTCATTTAGACATTTAGATAATAATTACACCTTTAAATAGATATTCAGACTAACTTTCTCCTATTTCCCCATCTGGATTTTAGTTCACCAGAGAAATTACTAGAATAACATATATCAAAGTTAATTTATACTCAATTATGGAATAAAAGTGATACCAATAAATACTAGTAGTGACCAGTAAAATATACATAAAATTTCTAATCAAAAAGAAAATGGAAATTTAACATATCATTTATGAGTATACTATGATATCAAGATATCCCTATTAATAGTGAAATATTACTGTTGCTGCTACAGCTAGTGCTTAGTACAGAGAGATAAAAGATAGTACAAGTGTTCCTTAATTTTTTTCATCTATTTTTACCTATCCAAATTGGCTACAAACAGGTACAGAAAAAACTAGCAATGGAAGAAAGTGATGCATTGGGATGATTAACACCTTTTATAAATGCTGTCTAACTCATAGTGATCACTCAAAACTGTGACCCATGTTGCCTTTGGAAAAGATTGACATAGATATTCTCTCTGAAAGTTAAGATTAAAGCTGAGAATTTAAGGAGTCATCTTAGGGAGGAATAACTCAGGAGCATTCCATGGAAGGAGCACAGTTTGTGGACTGCTTTGAAAGGCAAGAATTTGCAGAATTCCCCCACAAAAAGAGAAGGCTAATATTGACATGGACAGAGCAAGTTCAGTCAGGTCAGTCGCTCAGTTCTGTCTGACTCTTTGTGGCCCCATGGACTGCAGCACGCCAGACTTCCTATACATCACCAACTCCCGCAGTTTACTCAAACTCATGTCCATAGAGATGGTGATGCCATCCAACCACCTCATCCTTTGTCGTCCCCTTCTCCTCCCTCCTTCAATCTTTCCCAGCCTCAGAGTCTTTTCCAAGGAGTCAGTTCTTCGCATCAGGTATTGGAGTTTCAGCTTTAGCATCTGAGTATAATATGGGGCCTGAGAGGAAGGTGGGGGTCATCTAATTTATGTAGGGCCCTCGCTATAAGACATTGATGTTATTCTAAGTACAGTGGAAAACTGGCAGAAATTACTTTAATTGATCCAATATATGTGTTACCAAATTGAATTAGACTGTTGGTAGCAGAATTGTAGCAGGAAGGAATTCAGCAATATTTAAGTAGTATGGGAAGGTCTGGCGATGAAACTGGTATGATTTACAGGAAGAAATTAAGAAAGATCCAAGGTCTTTGGGATTCAAAGCTGGAGACACTAAATGGTATTGGGGTGCTCAGATACTTGGTTAAACATTATTTCTGGCTGTGTATGTGAGCGTGTTTCTGGGTGAGATTAGCAGTGAATCAGGGGACTGTAAAGCAGACTGCTGTCTCCAATACAGGTGGACCTCACCTAGTGCATTGAGGACCTCCATTCAACAAAAAGGCTGAGTAACAGAGAATGTGTGTTATTTTTTTCTGCCTGACCAAGAAAAAGATACATAAATAAAAATCAAATGTTAAATGATTTGAATATCTTAACAGGGATAACCCATTGATATGTAGAATTTGACCGGCTGTTTTTAAACTCAGGCTGACAGCCATCTTCTCCTGCCTTTGGACTTGGACTCAGACCAGAATATACACCATTGCCTTTCCTGGCTCACAGGCCTTTGGGTTCAGACTGGAACTATTAGCACCAACACTCCTGAATGTACAGCTTGCCAACTGTCAATTTTGGGACCTTTCAGCCTCTATAACTGTGTGAGCCAATCCCTTATAGTAAATCTACGTGTATGTATTGTGTTGATTCCTTTTTGTGGAGAACTCAGACTTATAAGCTTACAAGACCGTATGCTGTTTTGTTCTAAGATATGCTGTGTGGGAGCGAGAAGTCTCTTATTTAATGACTTAGTAGAAACTTTAGAACTGAAATGCTTAGATACATTCCCGTGGGCATAGAGACCTTTACTTCTCCAGGTAAATAAGTCAGTTCAACCAGTTGGTAAAGTATGAAACTAGTGGTCAAGGAGTTTTAACTCAAGTGACCCTTCTTCCTCACAAATGATTCCTTTCTTAAATGATCTTTTTAATTATATAATTTAATTAATCTTCCTAATATAATTCATGGAAATGAATATACACATATTACCATGTATATCTCAAGAAGTTATCACAAACATAACTCATGTAAGAGCAACCCAGGTAAGGGCATAGAATATGTTCAATACTGATTATCTTTTTTTGCTCCTGCTCAATTACTGCTTCTTCCCTCTCTCTTAACAGTATTCATTATCTTGACTTCCAACATTCTATAATTTTTTGCCTGTTTTTGAACTGTACATGAATTAAGAATACTGCATATTTTTTCTACCCATCTTTTGTGCAGTGTGATATTTATGAAACCCTTTCATTTTTTCCTTGTAATAGTAGTAGCCCTTGAATTAAAAAGAAAAAAAACAGATTTATTGTAATACAATTGACATATAATAAACTACAAATAATGTGTACTATGAGCTCTGTCATAGGTCTACACCCATGAAACCATCACTACATCAAGACAATGAACATGTACACAGTCCCCAAAGTTTTTTTTTATTCCCCTTTGTAATTCATAATGCACTCCTCCTCCCCTAATTCCCCATCCTATCCTCAGGCAAATAATGATCAGCGCTCCATTACTATTTAAATTGCAATTGTAAATAGCAGTGTATTGCATTTCCTGAACTTTTTCCACAGTTTAGAAAACTTTATTTACATGTAATTCTGAACACAACATTGTGACATGGATTGGATTAAGATTAATTGAGAAAACAAGAGGTTCAGCAAGGTTAAGCCATGTATTTAGGTTAATCTATTAAATAACAGGCCAGATGGTGCTAGTGGGAAAGAACCTGTTGCCAATGCAGGGAATGTAAAGAGACGCATGTTTGATCCCTGGGTTGGGAAGATCACCTGGACAAGGGCATGGCAGCCCACTCCAGTATTCTTGCTGGAGAATTCCTTGGACAGAAGAGCCTGGTGGCTTATGGTCCACGGGGTCCCAAAGGGTTGGACATGACTGAAGCAACTTAGCAGGCACACTGCACACAGAGAACATAGCTGAATTCAGGTCTTCTGATTCCAAGTTTTTGCTTTTATTACACAAAAGAATTCTCACACTGAACAATAACATTTTTTCCTAGTCAAAATTTTAGATTTTCTGTATTGTGACAAAGCACTTATTTTTGAGGTTACCAGTATTTGCATACTTTAAAAGTTTAATAGTCTTAATTTTTTCCTACTCTCAATGGTCTTTCTACTTTCTAATAAGTATAGCTGACATTTAGGAAGGCATAATTAGCCAGCTTATCACTTACTACATGATGAAAAATCACTCAGGCATTTATGACTCTGATTTTCTAACCGGGAATGACTTACAGATTATGTAAATCTTGACTGATTATTTTTAAATTAAAAGAAAAAGAAGGGGAAACAGGAAAAGTCAGACATTATATACTTCCTCATATGCTAAGTGTAATGATAGGTTCTCGCTGACAAATTATCTCCGTCATCAAAACCGTACTGTCCATAAATATTTGTTATGCACTTGAACCTATGGCAGAGGGTGACAGATTCCAATAAAATATTCAGTGTGATGCTTTGAGGTCTTCAGAGGAACATGAAATAGTTCCCAAACTGCACATTACTTGTAGCTTTCCATTACACACTGCACAGAATGTCCTTGACATTCAAGAGTGCACTATCATATTTTAGTCTACCTCACTCCAGGGTGTATTTGAAAATACCCTCCATTTGCCTTTAATAATAATGACTTGTCATATGGAATCCAGATCTCAGCTAATCTAACATAATATGTACTTGATGATTTTTATTAACTGTCAAATGAAACCCAATAGTCGTCAGAAACATTTTCCCCTTCTGTCATGCAATTCTTCTCAGCATGTTTCATTTCTGACCATTAATGTAAAAGGTTAATAAACGAAACTACTTGAATATTATTAATATTCAATATGCATGGCAAGTGATACCATTTTGCAGACTTATGATTTTTAAAGATGTTGGGCCATTAATGTTACTATTTTGCAGGCTTGTAAAATTGCACGATGCACCATGCATGCTATAACTCGAATGCTAAAAGGTCTGTGAAGAATTCTTGCTACATTGCACTTTACTTACCTTTATTGAAATTCAGCCTTTCTTTGGAATGTAAAAGAACTCTATCTCTGTTGTTCTGTTTCTCTCTCTTCTTAATAATTTATTCTTACTTGTCCTTACACCTTATTAATAACTAGTTATGTTTAATCTAATTGTATTTAATCCATGGCTTTATAGGGTCTCTTGATTAAAGTAAAAATCAACTCCAGATTTTATCTGGGATCTACTTAATGGTCAGTGTACACTGTCATATAGATTAGTGATTAAATATGTTTAACTGAGTCCTATGGTTGTAAAATATGTCTCAAATGTGAAAAGGATTTGAGCTGATTTCAGGCAAAATTCATAGACTGTTACTCAGAATCATTAAAGAGGTGTAGGGTTATAAAAATAATGGATTATAAATGGGGATTTAAAGGCTTGAGCTTTGCCTTCAAAATGGTTCTTTTAATTTAATTTACTTTTTCTCAGTCTGAATATCAGGTACTTTGCTTCTCTTGAAGCTGAAATCAATTTCCTAGAGTGCATTTTATTTTCAAATAAATACCTAACAACAAAAAACAACAAATGATATATTAACTGAATCAAGATTGTTAAAACAATTAGAACTAAGCAAATCATTCAATGCTTGCTAAAATAATCACGGAAATCTGTGTTTGGATATACAATTAATAATTATTATATTGAAAAATGTCCTTTGACAACAATTGACAAAACTAAAGAAAAAAATATATATAATAGCCTTTGTTTTTTCTAGGTATGTGTAATCAACTGCCAACGGAAACTAATTATAAACATTGAGGGTGCAGAGCATAATAATTAGATATATATAGTTCCTGATGTAATCCTGAAACAAGATAAATCTGGAAGCAGTGACTTCAGTAGGCTATTTGTCAAGTACATAAAAACATAAATAGCAACATATGTACACACACATATACTGGCGTATACACAATGAAAATATGTCCACAGACATATTTTTTTCTGTTGTAGCTTACAAGTATAGAGCACTTAAAGAGTTTTGTGAATCTAGTACCTAAAATACAGTGACTAATATTATCAATAAGACATTGCCTTAACAAGCTGTGGAGCAATAGTGTTCTTCACTTAAAGAATTTTGACTGTAATTTTCACTTTGTCTTAGCGAGTAAATAGAGGTCATATATGTCTTCTTCCAGGAGTATGGTGATACAATTTATGGTGGAGCATTTTTGGAACCAAAAATAATTATACTACAGGAGTTCATTTGAGTTGGTTTGAACTGACACTTTTAATGAACATTAAAGTTCGTGAAAAGTCCATTGGAAACCTTAGGCATTGGAAAACTGAGGCATTCATCTTAGATAACATTTGATATAGATTTCATGGCAAATAAATGAGGAAACAGCGGAAACAGTGGCTGATTTTTCTGGGCTCCAAAATCACTGCAGATGTTGACTGCAACCATGAAATTAAAAGACGCTTACTCCTTGGAAGGAAAGTTATAACCAACTTAGCATATTAAAAAGTAGAGGCATTACTTTTTCAACAAAGGTCTGTCTCCTCAAGGTTATGGTTTTTCCAGTGCTCATGTATGGATGTGAGAGTGGAACTATAAAGAAAGCTGAATGCCAAAGAACTGATGCTTTTGAACTGTGGTGTTGGAGAAGACTCTTGAAGAGTCCCTTGGACTGCAAGGAGATCCAACCAGTCCATCCTAAAGGAGATCAGTCCTGGGCGTTCATTGGTATGACTGATGTTGAAGCTGAAACTCCAATACTTTGGCCACTTGATGCGAAGAACTGACTCATTGGAAAAGACCCTGATGCTGGGAAAGATTGAGGGCAGGAGAAGGGGATGACAGAGGATGAGATGGTTGGATGGCATCACCAACTCAATGGACATGGGTTTGGGTAGACTCTGGGAGTTGGTGATGGACAGGGAGGCCTGGTGTGCTGTGGTTCATGGGGTCGCAAAGAGTTGGACATGACTGAGCACCTGAACTGAACTGAACTGAAGCCTTTTCTTTTCTGCCCAAACAAGATTTTTTTTATCTCCAGTATTGCACAAAGTAGAATTTTAGGTGAGTCTTACCTTTGGGTATACTGGTATTTGTATGGATTTTATTTGTAACAAAAATAGAAAAATGAAGCATTAGATTTAACTTTTTAATAAAGATTTTATGCTCTGAGAACCAGCCAGTAGTAATTTTCAATTTTCGATCAAGCCCTGATTTTCAACAAAATTGATTTGAACAACAAATTGATTTGAATTGCTTTGCAACCATGAGGGGTGCAGAATTAAGAGATACTACTGAGTCTGACGTGATGACAAAGGAAAAACTAGACCCAAACCAATACAGTCTTCTCATGACCATTAAGGCTTTCCTGATAGCTCAGTTGGTAAAGAATCCACCTGTAATGCAGGAGACCCAAGTTCCATTCTTGGGTTGGGAAAGTCCACTGGGGAAGGGGTAGGCTACCCACTGCAGTAGTCTTGGGCTTCCCTTTTGGCTCAGCTAGTAAAGAATCTGCCCGCAATGCAGGAGATGTGGGTTCAATCCCTGGGTTGGGAAGATTCCCTGGATAAGGGAAAGGCTACCTTCTCCGGTATTCTGGCCTGGAGAATTCCATGAACTGTATAGTTGGACACGACTGAATGACTTTCACTTTTTTGTGACCATTACTTGCTATAAATTCCTCAATACCATAGGCAGCAGAAACTGATCAGAAGCAAATACAAATGATTAAAATCCTGAGATGATCAGGTATGTACATGTCCCTCCAAGTCTAAGCTCATATTGTTGTTAAGGCTATAGACATTTCCCCTGATTTTCAGGTGGAGATATACAATTTCTCTTCTGAGAAATCCCAGGATTCCTCTGCCTATGCCCACCGCCCCTCCCCCCAACCTGCCTCATCCACTCCATCCCCTACCCCTCCCCATCCCTCCTGCACCCGTCTCCCCACCTCCCCTCAGCACCCCTCCATTCAGATCTCCACAGGACAGGGTTCTCTCTGCAAAGAGTGGTTGTGGCTGCAGTGAAGCGGGCCTCACGTCGCATTTTCGGACTCAGCCCTGAAGCAATGTGCTTCCCAGCCATCCTCTCCGACTCCTCTATCAGGACCAGCATTCCCGCCTAGACACACCCCTCAAGACACCCTCTAGGTTCCAACTGCACCTTGCTTGCCTTCCAGGGAACCAGACATGCCACCCACCTGAGAGAAAACAACTATATATATATATATTCCACATTTCCCATTTTCATGTTCTTTATCTATTCATCTATTGACAGATACTCAGGCTCTTTCCTATCTTGGCTATTGTGAATTATACTGCAAAGAACATGGGGGCGCAGATAGCTCTGTGAAATACTGAATTTATTTCTTTCGGATGTATACCTAGAAGTGGGATTGCTGGACTATATACTAGTTGTTCTTTAAAGGTTTTGAGGAGCCTCCATAATATTAATATTATTATAATCATTATCAATAATGTTATTAAGTATTAATAATAATATTAATAATCCATATGATTAACATTATCCAGAAGGGCAGCACCATTTTAAAGCTTCCTGCATGGCTTAGTCAGTAAAGCATCTTCCTGCAATGTGGGAGACCTAAGTTCAATTCCTGGGGCGGGAAGATCTCCTGAAGGAGGAAATGGCAACCCACTCCAGTCTTCTCACTTGGAGAATCCCAAGGACAGAGGAGCCTGGCGGGCTACAGTCCATGGGGTTGCCAAGAGTCAGACATGACTCCACTTTATAGTCCCGTCTTCTCAGCCAGGCACCCAGACAGGTTTCGCAGAGTGGACTTCAGTAAGAATTCTTCCCTTTGTCGGCTTCACCAGTTTTCCCAGGAGGCGGTAAGCGGGCCCCACAGTGAGTGTCTCATTTGGTCATGATAAATCGTAGGGGAGGAAAAATAATGTCCCGTTACCCTTTGCGGTGATGCCACGCTGAGGCCCTTTTTTCTTGAAAGGCTGCTCCTAAACGGTCAAGCTCCTCTCAGTTACAAGTTCTCCGCTGTGGCCACTGTAACTCAAGGTCATCTTTGGTAAAGTCATCTGCTATTCAACCTTACAAGAAAGTTTTATTCCCGTGAGGCCTCAGGGACCCAGCAAAGTTTCACTCCGACCCTGTCTGAATCTGGGCCGGTCTGGGTTTTCAGCCAGAACCCATCTGACCCGACTTCCGGCAGAACAACTAAACCAGGGCCGGGATCCGAGGGGCGGGGCGTGCCCCGACCTCCACAGGCCGCGGGGAGGATGCGCTCCTCGGGCTCTGCAGGTACCTCCGCCTCATCGCTCGGGGTTCCTGTGGGGCCGCTGGGGTTCCTTTGGCTTGTTTTTCTGGTGGTAGAGCTTTTAAATGATAAAAGGAAGCATATTCAAATTTTTAAGTTTATTTTCACATACACACAAAAATCCTTTGAAATCACATGATCCAAAACCAAAAACTTAGAAGGGCGCTAGGGAGGAGAGGTTTTTATAGAGAAAGTGCGGAAGCAAAATAGGAACGTAATTGGCTGCAGCCAAAAGCCGAGTTGGCTGTTTGTGATTGGTTATAATTTTTGTTGCTCAGTTGGTCAAGAATCCGCCTGCAATGTGGGTAGATCTGGGTTGGATCCTGGGTTGGGAAGATCACCAGGAGGGTGGACCGTTTACCCACTCCAGTATTCTGCCCTGAAGAATTCCATGGACTGTATACTCCATTGGGTCGCAAAGAGTCGGATACGAATGAGCCACTTTCACTTCACTTTCTCAGTCTTGAAGATTTCAGATTTACTTAGGTAGATTTCCACATGGTTAGAGCCACCTGAGTCTAATGTTCTCCTTCCTTAGCGGTGCTGTGAGTTCCTTATAAATTTTGAATGTTAAACCCTGTGTTTTTAGTTTAATATAGTCCCCCTTGTTTATTTTTGCTTTTCTTGCCTGTGTTTTTGATGTAATGTCAAAAGCACAGGCAACAAAACCATATTGGCAAGAAGCTTTTCCTCTATGTTTTCTTCCAGCAGCTTTATGGTTTCAGAGCTTACATTTAAATCTTTAATCCATTTTGAGTTAATGTCTGTGTGTGGTATAAGATGCGAGGAGTCCTCAGTGGCTCAGCGGTAAAGAATCTGCCTGCAATTCAGGAGCCACAGGTGACGTGGGTTCAGTCTCTGAGCTGGGAAAATCCCCTGGAGGAGGACATGGCAACCCACTCCCGTGTTCTTGCCTGGAAAATCCCATGGACAGAGGAGCCTGGCGGGTTACAGTCACATTGGGTCCAAAAGAGTTGGCAAGACAGGCGACTTAACATCCTCACACATGGTATATGAATAGCATTGGAAACCAGTCGTTTTCATGTGGACAGCCAGTTTTCCCAACACTGTTCATTAAAGAGACTGCCCTTTCTTGGTTTGTAATCTTGATGCCCTTGTCAAAGATTAGTTTATTGTTGATTTATTTCTGGGACCCTTATTCTATTCCATTGGTCTATGTGTCTGTTTTTAAGCCAGTGCCATACTGTTTTGATCACTATAGCTAACATTTGTTTGCATACTAATGTATGGAATAGCAGAGACTCAAACTGAATATTTTACACTTCCATTTCTTAAATTATAACATTCTTACTATAATTTAGTATTAAGACATTTTAGAAATTTGAATGCCTAAGGTTTTATAGCATTCAGGCAGAATTCTGTATGGATAAAGGCTCATCAGAGAGGTCCTATATTATTCTTACTATATTGGTATATAAAATTTTCCAAAACATAAAACATGTACAATGGATGTTGAGTTTGACCTGAGTAGTTATGACTCTATTCTTGATCAATACATTTGTATTAATGACTTCAAAAGCTAAAGGATTATTAGATCTCAAAAAAGAATTTGCTTTTTTTTTTTTTTTTTTTTTACAAAATATAAGATGTCAAAGTTTAGATTAATGGTATATGCTTGTTTCGTTTTTTTGATTGAATGTCTGGAGTCAGTTGCTCTGTGGTAATGAAAAGTGAAAGTGAAGTCGATCAGTTGTGTCTGACTCTTTGTGACCCCATGGACTATAGCCTACCAGGCTCCTCTGTCTGTGGGATTTTCCAGGCAATAATACTGGAGTGGATTGCCATTTCCTTATCCAGGGGTTCTTCCCAACCCAGGGATCGAACTCGGGTCTCCCGCATTGTAGACAGGCAGTGACTTTATTTAATCAGATCAGATCAGATCAGATCAGTCGCTCAGTCGTGTCTGACTCTTTGCGACCCCATGAATTGCAGCACACCAGGCCTCCCTGTCCATCACCAACTCCCAGAGGTCATTCAGACTCACATCCATCGAGTCAGTGATGCCATCCAGCCATCTCATCCTCTGTCATCCCCTTCTCCTCCTGCCCCCAATCCCTCCCAGCATCAGAGTCCTCTCCAATGAGTCAACTCTTCGCATGAGGTGGCCAAAATACTGGAGTTTCAGCTTTAGCATCATTCCTTCCAAAGAAATCCCAGGGCTGATCTCCTTCAGAATGAACTGGTTGGATCTCCGTGCAGTCCAAGGGACTCTCAAAAGTCTTCTCCAACACCACAGTTCAAAAGCATCAGTTCTTCAGTGCTCAGCCTTCTTCACAGCCCAGTTCTCACATCCATACGTGACCACAGGAAAAACCATAGCCTTGACTAGACGAACCTTTGTTGGCAAAGTGATGTCTCTGCTTTTGAATATGCTATCTAGGTTGGTCATAACTTTCCTTCCAAGGAGTAAGCGTCTTTTAATTTCATGGCTGCAGTCACCATCTGCAGTGATTTTGGAGCCCAGAAAACTAAAGTCTGACACTGTTTCCACTGTTTCCCCATCTATTTCCCATGTAGTGATGGGACCAGATGCCATGATCTTCGTTTTCTGAATGTTGAGCTTTAAGCCAACCTTTTCACTCTCCACTTTCACTTTCATCAAGAGGCTTTTTAGTTCCTCTTCACTTTCTGCCATAAGAGTGGTGTCATCTGCATATCTGAGGTTATTGATATTTCTCCCAGCAATCTTGATTCCAACTTGTGTTTCTTCCAGTCCAGCATTTCTCATGATGTACTCTGCATAGAAGTTAAATAAGCAGGGTGACAATATACAACCTTGACGTACTCCTTTTCCTATCTAGAACAGTCCAGTTCTAACTGTTGCTTCCTGACCTGCATAGAAATTTCTCAAAAGGCAGATCAAGTGGTCTGGTATTCCCATCTCTTTCAGAATTTTCCACAGTTTATTGTGATCCACACAGTCAAAGGCTTTGGCATAGTCAATAAAGCAGAAATAGATGTTTTTCTGGAACTCTCTTGCTTTTTCCATGATCCAGCAGATGTTGGCAATTTGATCTCTGGTTCCTCTGCCTTTTCTAAACCCAGTTTGAACATCAGGAAGTTCATGGTTCACATATTGCTGAAGCCTGGCTTGGAGAATTTTGAGCAAATGGAGAAATTATGAGAAGAGTTTTTTTTTAAAAAAAAAAAAAAAACAAACTATGTAATTTTGTAGCTTTAATGAGGTCCAAAAATTGACAAAAACCCCTTAAAATATATTCACTTAAATGATTTGTTTGTTTTAGGTTTCACATTGTAGGCTTCCTGTTATAGAAATATCCCTTCTGTAGATTCTGACACAAGTCTGATGGGTGACATACACAGACAGTGTTCAGGTGGAGCTGTCCTTTACATTTCCTCAATTTTTTCAAAAATTTCTTTCTGGTTGTTTAGCTGAACTGACTAGAGATTTGACCTGCATGTGGGACAACTGCTTGGATTTCTGCTGCAATTGTTTCAGATTTAGGCAGCAGTGAAAAAATTTTAGTTGTTATAGGCAGAGAAGTTATGACTCTAATCAGATGTGAGATGCACGGATCTTAAAGATGAAGCCCACAATAGCAAACATTATTTTGCAGGACACCAGAATAAATTGGGTAATTATGATACTAGTTCATCATCCCATGCTTAGATAATTTTGAATTAAACATTTTTCTTCCATGACTCTTTGGGAGAAGGTTTAGAATTTCAGAGCAAATTATTATTTATTTATTCATATAAAACTTTCATTATGTTCTAGCCAGGAAATGAAGACATGAATGAAAATAAAATATAATGTACTCTGTCCTTTAAAACTTATAAATCATTGGTAAAAAAGTAAACAATTCCAATAGTTTGGTGTAAGTGTTTAAATACAAATCCATGTAGGATAATATGTAAATCCAACAAATGAAAGTCTGTCTCAATATAATATATCTTTCTCAGATGAATGCTTAAACCCATTCTACAGATGAGAATTCTGCTACCAAAACAAAAAAAGGGACAAATTTCTGTAACAACTCATTCTATAAAAAGTATTGAAAATAATGATGGTGGTTCTACAGCTATAGTTTCTAATTTATAAGGAAAATAATGGATTGCACATCTCTATATCTGAGCCGTGGTTATTTGTATTTTGCATATTTTGTTGTTTTGTCAAGGAACCTTTGGGTAATACTTAATCACAGAATTGTCATTGACTTATTATTTAGAGTTTATTAATGTTAAGTATTTGGTTTTGTGTTATTGTAGCATCATTATTTCAAACAAAACAGAAATTAGTAAAATGTTCATAGATTTAAATTAGTCATGAATATTAAAAAGCCTCTAATTCACACAGACATTCAATCAACTAATTATCCATAAAAAAATATTTACTACTTGAATTGCTGTCTACCAAGAGTAATTTTGGCAGATACAGTAAATATTTCCTGCCAAAAGCAGTATTTCATCTTTGCTTTAGCAAAAAAGAAAATAAGGCACACAAAAAAGATAACAGTATGTTGTTTATCAGGACCATGGAAGCTGCATAATAGCCCATCCCATTATGTGGTAATTATATTACTAATACATTCATGGTATGTTTTATTCTTATGAAAATACCCTGAATGGCATGCAAATAAACATAATATAAAATATAATTGACATATTAAAAAAAGATGTTGAAAGTTCTAATCCAGATTCCCACATTCTAGGAGCATATGCCATATGCATTTTGCCATCATGAAAGCCAAATCTTTTATTACTAGTGTCCCTGTTGCCATGATAACTACCCTGCTTCTCTGCTAATACTTGTATATTGGAAATTAGTATTTTTCTTTCATATCTCTGATACTTTTGAGCTGTTGGTTGTTTGTTCTTTTTTTGGTCAACTGATATTCTAATTAGCTTTGGTCTCCATTTTCTTACATTTATTTTCTCACGAGCCATTTTTCTAATTTTGCCTTGATGGTACTTTCTTTTTTCTTTGTGGAGAATAATGAAAGAGAGACGAATTAAAGAATTGTTTGGATATTGTAGTTTGTATTTTATCTTTTATCTTGTAATTTGTAGCTCATAGATAAACCTAGTCATAACTGGGCAGTAATGGCAGTTTGAATGAAATTTTAATTTCCGTTCTTGAGTTTTTTCCTTATTAAAAAATCCATGCTTTGTCTTTAATTACATTTGATTCAATGATGATTTCCTGGTTCTTAGTAACTACTTATTGAGATTTTACTATTTTTCTGACACTGTTATAATCACCCTAAATATATAATGTCATATTTCTTACAATACTTTCATGAAGTAGATATTTTTATTAGTCTATTTTAAGATTATAAACATACTAGCTCATTTTTAGAGTCCTTAATGGCAACACATGAGGTAAGTGTATCACATTATCTTCTCCCATTAATTTTGGCAGTTAGTCTGTGTTCCTCTACATTTTATTCTTATAATGAAAACATGTTATAGTAATCAATTTAAAATACAGATCACAGTTTTCTGTATAACTTATAATCCAGGATTTAAAAAGTTTTTCAGTGAAAGGAGATAAATCCCTACAAAAAGATCTTATTAATTTAATAAAGAATAGCTTGTCTTTTCCAAGCCATAGAGGTATGCTGATCAAATACACAAGGCAGGAAGAGAAAGTTTCTTTTGTAAAGAAAAAGTGCTTATTCAGCAAATCAGATGTATCCATTTACACAAGAAAGTTGCAAATAAGAACTTGATTAACCGTGAACATTTTATTTCCTTTTTATTTTAGAACAAATTTTCTAATCTTAGCTGATGATGTTAATTATTTTATTAACTTGAAAAATGCACACAGCTCTTCCCATGTCTACTGAGAGATCTTCTGAATCAAAATCTCTGACAGGACAAACTCAGTTACACTAAAATACCCACACATGCACACACACACACACACACACACACACACACACACACATAATCTACAACAAACCAATGACAACAGCAACAAAAGCTCTAATGAATCCAGCTTGATATTTACAATCTTTATAAAAACTTGATAGCATTCACTTTATAAAAAAATCTGATGATAATTGATTCTTGATGCTTAAGAAACAGTATTCTGTGTTCCCTGTACATTGTACAGTTGGGTGCCTTGCAACTTCAGATGTATACTTTGAATGACATTAGAGAGAACGTGTTTCGACTTCAGGTGATGCTCAGGAAGTTCCAGTCAACAGCTTCTCTGTAGTTTAGGCTTATGGTTTGTGATGGTGATTATATGAAATGTCTTCTTAAGTCATTAAAGTACAGCTTAAGGTTAGAGTTTAGACTTGTACCAGTTACTACCATTAATCTTAAGTAATATATTTCAGATTTGAGGGGAAAATGCTTGTAATTTACATTTTACAATATATCTTCATGCTTACTTTGAAATTAGGCTGAATTCATGATGACTTGTATAAGTTTGGTGATACATGTGAAAAAAATGTTTTTGGTAAATTTTATAGCTACATTTTATTGAGGTACATTTATTACCTTTCATTTGTGAGATTATAATATAATGGTTTCAATTTATAATAAATATAGTAAGATGGGATTTTTAGTTGATATAAATAAGTTTCAGAAAAATATCTTATTTTTATGAAAAGTGAATGGCAAACTGCACATTGTTGTGGTCCGCGGTCTATACCTTGTGTGGGCCACCAAAAATGTCGTGGTCTGTGAGTGGATTGGAAGAGAATTTCCAAACATGAAACAGAATGAGAGGGAGATAAAGTTTATTAGAGTGGGAGACACTGTGAGAACAGCGGGCCAGCTCAACAGAGAACCCAGGGTACAAGCAATGGGATAGGGGTCTTGCCAGTCATTTGCTGATTGGAAGAGGCACATATACTGGGTGGGGGAAAGATTAAGGCAGATACCGTCTCCTTCTGGGGTAGGAGGGGAGATAGGTTATACTGCTCAGGAGGACCTGGAATCCATTAATAGTTACAACACGGGGAAGGGAAGGATGATAAGGGTCTGGTTTTTGGTTCCTGCATTCCAAGACCCTCCTTGTTTTTTGCTCTTATGTTCTTGGGTCACCACATACATCATGTTGATTTCATACTTATGTATGATAAACTGATTGCCACAATAGAGGTAGCTAACATTTCCATCATGCCACATAACTCCCATTTTTTTGTTGCTATTATATGTCAACTATAGATGAGTAAGTCTGGGGGAAAAGAGAATGGAGAGGAAGCATGTAAATGTTCTTGCCCCCATTTACTTATTATTAAACATAGAAGATAATTTGGAAATTAATTTGAAAAGATTTTGGAGATTAAGTTTTTACCTTTCAGATCATCAGGTGTCATTTGGAATACTATGCTCATATTTGAATTACTTTCCTGAAGAGTGACTTAACTGCCCTATAACATTATAATTACTGATAAAACTTTTTTGCATCTCAACTAACTAGTGAGATCTACATTATTATGTACAAAGATATTCATAAAACTTTTAAGCTAGAAGTATTTTAAAGAACTTAAAAATACTCTGTAAGGCACTTTAGAATTAAAAAAATAAAGACACTTTTTTGGGGGGAGGAAAATGGATACATATATATGTATGACTGAGTCCCTGAAATGATCACATTGTTAATTGGTTATATTCCAATATAAAATAAAAAGTTTAAAATATCAAATGTAAAAAAAAATTAAAAATACTCCCTTTAAAACAAAAGCTTTATCACCCAAATACAAACATAGTTGGTTTTTGTGCTTTTCTAATTTTGTTCTCTAATAGTGAAAAAGTAGGTCAAGTTAAATCTCAAATATCAAGCCATTTTCCCACTAATTAAAAATAAAGTATTTTATAAAAGTTATTCTAAACATTTTTATACTTCACATTCTTTCTACTATCTATCTTTTTTTAAGATAGATATCAATATTTCACTTCTGAAATTCTTATGAAATTATATTTATGTTACAAAAATTATGATTCTTCATTATTCAGTGCCTGGGAAAGGAATGTGAGTGTCTGACCATGTGTTCATTGGTGAGGCAATTTGTATTTGCTAGAGAATAAAGCTCTATCCAAACACAAACAAATTTGATTTCCATCTAATTTAAGATAGTTAATTTGAGGGGGCAACACACGTTTTGTTTAGACTTTGTATGTAGATCTGCATGGTAACTATATGTTTCTTGATCATGTGTTTGACAAAGTTTCCAACTAATTCTAGAAATTTCGAATGTTCTATAGCAAAGAGCAATAGACTAATTGTCATGAACAGTGTGTTCTTATTCTAGTTCTAAAGCTGGAACTTTGAGCAAATCTTAACTGTTTTAGTATTTTTACTCATGAGATGAGATTGCAGGGCCAGAAAGACTCTCAGGAATCTGCCAGTTGAGCATTCTGTGAACACAAAGATTTGCTTTTCTCTTTGCCAAAAATCAGTCAAGTATTTTGTTGTATCCGTGGAAACTAGTGATTCCTATCTGGTTTGGGGACTCTTCAGTGCCTATAAGAATATTGTTCATTTTCACTTCTTGTTACCTTAAAAAACCTAATAAAAATCATCAAGGCATCTGCTGTAAAATCATAAGATTAATCATAATGCTGAATTTCAACTCGAGAAAGGAATCATGTCATTCTACAAAGTAATCATGAATATACAGAGGCTGATTACAGGTTTTCCAGATTTAAGCAGACCTGATTTCCTGGTCAGTTCTTCACTTCTTTTGATTTCTACCTGCTGTGGTGGATTTTACCAGTGCCAAGCTCTCTGTTCCACACTCTCTTGCAAATGTTTCAACATCATCCTGAGAGAATTCTCCTTTCTTTCCAATTGATAATTTTCTACAAATACTCCAGGTCCTAGCTTGAATATCATTTGCTCAGGTAAGTTTATTCTAAATAACCTTGCATTATCTAGTTCCCATCTTCACTGAATAATTTTTTTTTTTTTTTTTGGCTTTTCATCACTTGTTAAAATGTTTCTTTAAAATTAAAAAAAGGCATCCAGAAACAAGGTTGGATACCTATCCATAGTTTTTTTTTTTTGTTATACCATTTTCATAATATATTCACAGTCCTGTACTTTGCTTCTTGCATGAGCAAGCCTGGGGCTCTTTAAATGGCATACAACTGTGCAGAGTTCATACAGCATATAGAAAAGTTCTTATTTTACTTGTATAAATGCAGAGTTTTCTACTATGTTGATATTTTGTATATGTCAGATCCTAGCATATAGACACCTAAAGTTTTATCAGTCTCTGTCCTTAAAACTCGATGAAATGCTTTTGTACATATGTCATTTGATATCAGGATACTATTGGCCTCATAACAGTTGTTGAGTATCTTCCCTATTCTGTTATTAAATTTTTTTCTATTTACTTAGAACTTCAACAAAATGTATTTTATTTCTTCATAATTGTTAGATATTCACCAGGAGGGTGTTTGAGACTGAAGTTTTCTTTGTGAGGAGACTTTTATTAATTTAATATCTTTAATAAATATAGAGCTCTTCAAGTTAATCTCTTTAATTGAACAGAGTTGTAGCATTTTGTACCTTTTGAGAAGTTTATGAACATCATCTATCTTTTTGAAACTATTATTTTAAAGTTTTATATCATTATTCAGTCACTATGTCATATCTGACTCTTTGTGACCCCATGGACTACAGCAAGCCAGCGTTCCCTTTCCTTCACTATTTCCTGGAGTTTGCTCAAAGTCATGTCCACTGAGTTGCTGATATCATACAACCATCTCATCCTCTGTCACCCTCTTCTCTTCTTGCCCTGAATATTTCCCAGCATCAGGGATTTTTCCAGTGAGTTGGCTCTTTGCATCAGGTGGCCAAAGTATTATATAATTTTTACATAATGTTTTATATGTGTATTTATTTATTTATAAAATTTTTTACAAAGTTTTATAACATAACAATATATTTTTAATATTTTAATATTTATAATTATCACTTGTGTTTTATTGTTGACCTTAGTCTCTCCTTTCTCATCTTTATTTCTCTCTTATTTTTTCTCCATTTCTCTACTGTGATTTTTCTGTTTAATCTCTCATAACATCTGATCATGTGTACTTTTAAAAAACTCTGTCAGTAACTCTTGTCTCTATTTTGTCCATAACAGAAGCAGAAAGATAAACAGGTTGTAATATAATGTTAGATATTTTCACAAGCCTAATTAGCTGTGATGACAAATGCATACTGGCTAACTTGACCATTTGACAAAATAAATTTCTAAAAATCAGATTTAGTTAATATTAGATGTCATCTGAAAGATGGTCTAGACACACTACTTTGTAGCATTAACCTGTTCAATATGTAAAATATAAATATGTAAATAAGAATCCCATCTTACTATACTTTGGTACCTTCCTCTCCTGTTAATTTTCAGCTCACTGGCTGACAGGCTAGAAGTGTCTGGGGCTCTTGTTTTCTTTGGACAGTAGATGCAGTTATGATAGCCGGGTTAAGTAGAATGCTTGTAAAGAGTAAATCAGAACTGAGGGCATACACAAAGGGAAGAGCAGACGATGAAGGCTCTTGCTTCAAATCCTGAATTTTACAGACTTTTCAAAGTCCTTGTAACTATTCAAAAAAATGTACCACTGTTAAAATTTATAAATATATACTTCTAATTTCATAAAATATTTTTATATCTGGTTTCTTCTGAAATAAATGATTATTGTGTTGGTCCAATTAGGAGCTCTGTTTCTTCCTTTATTTGTATTACTCTAATTACCCATTGACAAAAGTCTGTCAGTCTCAGATAATGCCTGAGAACATTATCAAATGGTTTAGTAATGACTCATGCAGAGCAGTGATATCTTTCTTTATTTGCCTAATCAGTATCACACTTTTCAATCTGTTCACATCATTACCTCTGCCATGTCTCACAGTACTTCTGGGGCCCAAGAATTTAGCTAAAAATACTAAAATATACAGCATGTTTTGCTGTCAAATTGTTTTTATCTATCTAAACAGACATTACATTGCCAAAAAAGGTCCATCTAGTCAAAGCTGTGGTTTTTCCAGTAGTCATGTATGGGTTTGAGAGTTGGACTATAAAGAAAGTTGAGTGCTGAAGAATTGATGCTTCCATGGTTTTGGAGAAGACTCTTGAAATTCCCTTGGACTGCAAGGAGATCCAACCAGGATCTCCTAAATCCTAAAGGAAATCAGTCCTGAATATTCATTGGAAGGACTGATGCTGAAGCTGAAACTGCAATACTTTGGCCACCTGATGTGAAGAACTGACTCACTGGAAAAGACCCTGATCTGGGAAAGATTGAAAGTGGGAGGAGAAAGGGATGACAGAGAATGGGATCGTTGAATGGTATCATCAACTCCATGGACATGAGTTTGAGTAAGCGTCAGGTGTTGGTGATGGACACGGAAGCCTGGCGTGCTGCAGTCCATGTGGTCGCAGAGTTGGACAGGACTGAGTGACTGAACTGAACCAAAACTACAGCAAAGATTGAAGTATCAGCAATGTATACAGGATGAAGTTTTATGAAGATATTCAGTATTTTAATAAGTTTAGTATCTTAACATTTTATATTAAAAGTTTTAGAAAATGTTTCAAAATATTTAAAATTGATAATGTTACATTGAAGATATAATTACATATAGGTTGAAAAACTATAAAGTCAATTTCTATATAATTTTTTGTAATATCCTTATTTATTTTACATGATTTTTTCTTCAGTGTTAAGTCCTTAGCAATAGTAGTTTTATCTATCTGACTATCTGTCTGGAAAGTATTGGTACTATCATAATGTAGTAACGTGGCTATCAGAAACAAGGTAGCAATGTATCATATGGTGCTCAGATGCTTGGTCATGTCCAACTCTTTGAGACCCTGTGAACTGTTGCCACTGCTCTTCTGTCGGTGGAATTCTCTTAGGCAAGAATACTGGAGTGGGTTGCCATTCCCTTTTCCAGCAGATCTTTCCCACCTAGGGATCAAATCTGGGTCTCCCACATTGCAGGCAGATTCTTTAGGTCTGAGCCACCAGGGAAGCCCAACATATGTCATAGAGGACCTTCATTTAATGTATATACTGACCAATGTCATTTTATCATTTTATTTCTATAATTCTTTTCTTCACATTTTCAAAATAATTTGAATAAAATAAAACAGATTGTTGGATGCACAATATATGATATGAACTGTCTTCCATGGTGTTAATAACACCTAAGATTTGTTGAAGGCAGGAGGAGAAGGGGATGGCAGAAGATGAGATGGTTGGATGGCATCACCAACTCGATGGACACAGGTTTGAGCAAGCTCTGGGAGTTTGAGATGGACAGGGAGGCCTAGTGTGCTGCAGTCCATGGAGTCACAAAGAGTCAAACATGACCGAGCGACTGAACTGAACTCAATTGAAGATTTGTTAAATAATACTGTGTCTCTGATAATGTGCTAATACTTTTTGAGAGGTTTTCTAAATGTATAACAATCCTATGATGTAGGTCTATTTTTAGCTTTGCTTTATAGATGAAGAGGCAGAGGTCTGTGCAGGATGAGTGAGTTACCCTGAGGATATGCTTATAGGTAGTTGGAGATTCAGGATTTGAATCTAGTCATTTGGATTACAGCATTGAAGAGCTTAGCCACTACTTTTGCTATTGAGTTCACATGGCAAACTCTTGCAAAGTATTTTTCTAAAAGTCACCAGTTTACAGACATAGAAAAGTTTAATGTGTTTATTTTGTATTTCTTCCCCAATATATATTTGTATTTCTTCCCTGGCTAACAATGGGCAGAGGAGATTTGTCTTTTGGACAGAGAGAACTTTACTAGCAATAATTCTCTTGATTCCAAGCCAAAAGAGTCCCATTATATAGTTCTGTTACTCTTTTCAGGCAGAAGTGCTAATGACTCAAGCAGGTAGTTTATTTAATAACTGATAAAAAGTCCTTTATTTTCCCTAAGAAATATCCACTTCTGTAGATAAAAGCCAAGCCCACATCTATCACTGAGATAAATGCTTCTCTGTCTTGAGATTTCTGTAAAAATATTGAGAGGCAACAATGGTAAATAACTAAGGGGCATGGTTTTATGGATGGATCTAGGATGCATGTCTGTAAGATATTTAGAGGCTTCACCGCCCACCCTACCGTACTTCATAGTTCTTAGGGCTTTCGAGACCATGTGCTTTTTAAAGAGCACCTAAGAATGCATTTCTGCCTGGAAGCCAAATGTTAATTTTGTATCATTGCCATTTATAAAGGCTAGGATAAGTTAATGATTTTATCTTTAAACTCAATGTGTGTGTGTGTGGTGTTTATCAATTTTAAATGTACAACATGATAAATTCAAAATATATATACAGAAAGGGAACCACCACCAGAAGTATAACATAGAACAATTATTTTATGACAAGTGTCCCCTCATATATTTTTGCTTTCTAGATACTCCCCAAATTCTTGGCAACCATTGATCATTTTTCCCTATATCTGTAGCCTTGTTTTTTTGTGGAATTTTACATAAATGAAACTAAATAAGATGTAGTCTTCTGTGTCTAATTTCTTTTCCTTATCACACTCCTTGTGAGATGCACGCAAGTTATTTTGTGTATTCATAGTTCTTTATTTTTACTATTGAGTAATTTATCATTATATGCATATACTACAATTTTTTATGGATTGGTGGTGGGCAGTAGAGATTATTCTAGTTTGTGTTACTATGAATAAAATTTCTATGAACATTTGTATAAGTCTTGATTGGATATATGCTTTTATTTCTCTTTATAAAAGAATGGGATGAACATGATAATATGGAAAGTACTTATTTAACTTTGTAAGAAATTGATGTTTTTTAATGCGATAGTAAAAATACATACTTAACCAGGTATTTGCTAATTTAGTTGTTCCACATACTTGTTAAATGTGACATTGTCCAGCTTTTAATGTTTTAGTCCAGTTTTTTAAAATTTTAATCATATTAATATCATTGTGGTGTCACTTTGCATTTTTCTGATGACAAATGGTGATGAGTAATTTTTCATGTGTTTATTGATGATTTTTATCATTTTTATGACCTGTCTATTCAGCGTTTTGTCCATTTTAAATTGATTTATCAATTTAAATAAAATAATAATTGATTTATCAATTTAAAATAAATTTATTGATAAATTTATTTATCATTATAGTTGATATGAGAGTTCTTTATATAGTATATTTTGCCAATATTTTCTCCTAACCTATGTCTTTCTATTTAGTTTTTTAACAGCTTCTTACCATTAGCGAAAGTTTTTGTTTCTTATTCCAAAATGGCTGAACTTTTTTTTCCCTTTGTCTTAAAATTTTTAAGTCTTAAATACAGTATTGTTAATTATAGTTATAGCCAGCATGTTATATCTTAAATCTCCAGAAATTATACTTCTTATAGGTGGAAGTTAGCAAAAGTTTTACATTTTTATAAAGTTAAACTTAGAATTTTTATTTATTTTTTTTTTCATTGAGAATATGAAGAAACATTTGTCTAATCTGGAGTTGGAAGTTTTTATACTATAGTTTTTATGACTTATCATCTTACCTCCTAAATTTACATAAAATTGTTTTTGGGGTAGTTTTATAGCACATGTGTGTGTGTGTTAGTTGGTCAGTCATGTCTTGACTCTTTGTGACTCCATTGGCAATAGACTACCAAGCTCCTCTGTCCCTGGAATTTTCCAGGCAAGAATAATGAAGTGGGTTGCCATTCCCTTCTTTAGGGGATCTACAGACCCAGGGATCAGAATCTGTGTCTCTTATGTCTCCTGCATTGGCTGCTGCTGCTGCTGCTAAGTTGCTTCAGTCATGTCCGACTCTGTGCGACCCCATAAACAGCAGCCCACTAGGCTCCTCTGTCCCTGGGATTCTCCAGGCAAGAATACTGGAGTGGGTTGCCATTTCCTTCTCCAGTGAGTGAAAAGTGAAAGTGAAGTTGCTTAGTCGTGCCTGACTCTTAGCAACCCCATGGACTGCAGCCCACCAGGCTCCTCCCTCCATGGGATTTTCCAGGCAAGAGTACTGGAGTGGGGCCTGCATTGGCAGGCAGGTTCTTTACCACATGTGCCACCTGTCAAGCCCCTTGTGTGGCTTTACTTCTGTTCATATTCATCACATGATACAGAATTATTGCCATCAGAATGGTTCCCAGTATGGTTCCACTCTAGAGCCATAGCCACATCCCTGGAAACTTCTAATCTGCTCTCCAAATTTTTAATACTGTAATTTCTAAGATGCTGTGTAAACAGAATCAATCATACAGTATGTAACTAACTGAGATTTTATTTGCTTACCTAGAAGAATTCCTTTGAGACCTATCAAAGTTGCACTTATTAATAAGTTGCTCCCTTTTACAGCCGAGTAGCTTTTCATGCAGGGATGTGCCACACATTGTTAAACCACTCAGCAGTTGTAGGCTGTATTTAGTTTTTGAGTTTTGTCAAAATATGCTATGAATATTTCTGTAGAGATTTTTGCACAGAGATCTATAGAGAATATATATATTTATGGATAAAACAAACACATATTATTCACCTTGCAGACCAAGTAAAATTTCACAGTAACTACTTTGCCAGTAACTAGGATTACTGCTGCAGCTGCTGCTAAATCACTTCAGTTGTGTCCGACTCTGTACGACCCCATAGATGGCAGCCCACCAGGCTCCCCCGTCCCTGAGATTCTCCAGGCAAGAACACTGGAGTGGGTTGCCATTTTCTTCTCCAATGCATGAAAGTGAAAAGTGAAAGTGAAGTCGCTTCAGTCATGTCCGACCCTTAGCGACCCCGTGGACTGCAGCCTACCAGGCTCCTCTGTCCATGGGATTTTCCAGGCAAGAGTACTGGTGTGGGTTGCCATTTCCTTCTCCACTAGCATTACTAGTTGCCAGCATTCAAATGAATCTCTTGATGAAAAGAATTACATATTGCTGTCTTCTGTCTTGATATTTTAGTTAGCTTTAAAATGATGTGTTAGGGTGGTAATTATGCAAAACATGAAGAGTGTGTTCTGTGGAGTCAAACTTCCTGAATCACATTTTCCACTTTTTATTGGTGTCATCTTTAGCAGGAAATAGCATCTTTTATCCTCAGTATCTCTATGTGCAAATGCAGGTCATTTTAGTATGTACGAAATTTGATGCTTGTAAGGACTAAATATGAGAAATTATATAAGACATTTTGTAGTCTTCTTGGAGAATAAGCTTTAAAACAGCATTAGATATTTTACTTATTTTGATAGAAAACAGTTAATTTAGCCTAAATTGTACAGAATTAAAATAGCCTATATTTCTAAAATATCCAAAATATGCAAAGTGTTATCATTATTCATTTATTCATTGTCTCAGAAAAATAAGACAGTACATGTATGAGAGTGATTGCAGGATTATTTTGCTTAATTTATAAATGAAAACTCAATTTTCTCAAATATTAAAGATTTATACACAAACATACGAGGGGTAGAGGTTGGGAGACCCTAAGCTGAAAGAAAATAATTTTCTTTACCCAGTTAAGTGTACAAATTGGGTATGACTTTTCCCCTACTGCTTTAATGGCATTGAGCAAAGAAAATATTTGCATTAGAAAGGAAGAGAGAAAAGCCTTATTCTAAAAGAACATGAATAGTTAC
The DNA here is from genome assembly GCA_935064755.1 of Tragelaphus eurycerus. Lineage (NCBI taxonomy): Eukaryota > Metazoa > Chordata > Mammalia > Artiodactyla > Bovidae > Tragelaphus > Tragelaphus eurycerus. Next base: position 1,657,314 of record CAKXYN010000074.1, read on the forward strand.
CTAGGATACACTTTGCTGTTTAATTATTTCCAAAGCAAGAAAATTAGAGATACCAAGGGAACATTTCATGCAAAGATGGGCACAATAAAGGACAGAAATGCTATGGACTTCACAGAAGCAGAAAATATTAAGAAGAGGTGGCAAGAATACACAGAAGAACTACACAAAAAAAGATATTCATGACCCAGATTACCACGATGGTGTGATCACTCACCTAGAGCCAGACATTCTGGAATGTGAAGTCAAGTTGGCCTTAGGAAGCATCACTACAAACAGATCGAGTGGAGGTGATGGAATTCCAGTTTAGCTATTTCAAATCCTAAAAGATGATGGTGTGAAAGTGCTACACTCAATATGCCAGGAAATTTGGAAAACTCAGCAGTGGCCACAGGACTGGAAGAGGTCAGTTTCATTTCAATCCCAAAGAAAAGCAATGCCAAAGAATGTTCAAACTACTGCACTATTGCATTCATCTCACTTACCTGCAAAATAATGCTCAAAATTCACAAAGTCAGACTTCAACAGTATGTGAACCGTGAAATTCCAGACGTTCAGGCTGGATTTAGAGAAGGCAGAGGAACCAGAGGTCAAATTGCCAACATCTGCTGGATTATCGAAAAAGCAAGAGAGTTACAGAAAAAATATATACTTCTGCTTTATTGACTACACCAAAGCCTTTGACTGTGTGGATCTCAACAAACTGTGGGAAATTCTTCAAAAGATGGGGATACCAGACCACCTTACCTGCCTCCTGAGAAATTTGTATGCATTTCAAAAAGCAACAGAACTGGATATGGAGCAACAGACTGGTTCTAAATTGGAAAAGGAATATGTCAAGGCAGTATATTGCCACCCTACTTATTTAACTTATATGCAGAGTACATCATATGAAATGCAGGACTGGATGCAGCACAAGCTGGAATCAAGATTGCCAGGAGAAATATCAATAATGTCAGATATGCAGATGACACCACCCTTATGGCAGAAAATTAAAAAGTACTAAAGAGCCTCTTGATGAAAGTGAAAGAGGAGAGTGAAAAAGTTGGCTTAAAGCTCAACATTCAGAAAACTAACATCATGGGATCCGGTCCCATCACTTCATGGCAAATAGATGGGGAAACAGTGGAAACAGTTAGAACCTTTATTTGGGGGAGGGCTCCAAAATCACTGCAGATGGGGACTGCAGCCATGAAATTAAAAGACACTTGCTCCTTGGAAGAAAAGCTATGACCAACCTGCTGCTGCTACTGTCGTGTCCAACTCTGTGTGATCCCATAGACAGCAGCCCAGCAGGCTCCCCCATCCCTGGGATTCTCCAGGCAAGAACACTGAAGTGGGATGCCATTTCCTTCTCCAATGCATAAAAGTGAAAAAAATAAAGTGAAGTCACTCAGTCGTGTCCGACTCCTAGTGACCCCATGGACTGCAGCCCACCAGGCCCCTCCGTCCATGGGATTTTCCAGGCAAGAATACTGGAGTGGGTTGCCATTGCCTTCTCCAACCTATATAGCTTATTAAAAAGCAGAGACATTACTTTGCCAATAAAGATCCTTCTAGTCAAAGCTATGGTTTTTCCAGTAGTCATGGGTGGATGTGAGAAGTGGACTATAAAGGAATCTGAGCACTGAAGAACTGATGCTTTTGAACTGTGTTTTTGGAGAAGACTTTTGAAAGTTCCTTGGACAGCAAGGAGATCCAACTAGTTCATCCTAAAGGAAATCAGTCCTGATTGGAAGGACTGATGCTGAAGCTGAAATTTCAATACCTTGGCTACCTAATGAGAGGAACTGACTCATTTGAAAAGACCCTGAAGATGGGGAAGATTGAAGGCGGGAGAAGGGGACGACAGAGGATGAGATGGTGGGATGGCATCACCGACTCGATGGACATGAGTTTGAGGAAGCTCTGGTAGTTGATGATGGACAGGGAAGCCTGGTGTGCTGCAGCTCATGGGGTCGCAGAGTTCGACATGTCTGAGAGACTGAACTGAACTGAAGAGCTAGGAGATATCTTAAAATAAGTACAGATAAATTTTCTCACCCAGTTTTATAGTGGAATTTTATAAAAACTATCAATTATGAATTGCAAAATTTGAAATACATTATAAGTTGCATTTTAAATAATCTTACAAGCACTCTTTTTGATTCTTTATTTTTATTCCTACATCTCACTGTCTAATCCTATGAAAATTTGACACAACTCCAGCTGTTCTTTGAAGGAAATAGGAGCACGTATTGGCAGACAAAAAAAAAAAAAAGAAAAGCAGACAAAGGAATAGGCAGCAAATCATAATATTGTATAATGAATATTTATATAAGATTATATTGTTTTCATTATGCTATAGGGTGCAGAGAGTGGGTGAAAGTTAAGCACAGTCAAAGGAGAGTACTACATTCAGTGAATTTCTTGTTTCCCCAACAACCTCTTGCTCAATTTTTGGGTACTATTTATATCTGCTACTATATTAGTGAATGTAGATTACACTAACTTTTCTATTAGGTTTCATCATTTATTATGATAAAAAGCTTCATACCTTTAGCCAACTAATAATCTGGAAAGCACTTTTCCCTCAGTAAGAATATGGAGGGGTCAGTCTTCCTGTCAAAGTGGCCTTGCTATTATCAGTCTTCTAATTACCTTCTTTGTCACCAGATAAAGAATTCACCGAGTGTAAATGGTAACTGACTGAAGCCTGTCATCAGGCTAATTGATTGTGGTTCAGAGTTTCTGTTTTAGTTCAGAGAAACATATAGATAAATGATATAGATATATAGATAAATGTCTTTGAATATTCTCTTGATTCATGTTACTAGTAGTTTTAGGATGTGTATGTGTTTCTTTCTAATATTCTTTTTGATTTGTGGATTGAAACAAATTGGAAAAATTAGCTTTACTGTTATAATGAAGACCCAGTCTTCCTCTAGGGAATCACCATCTCTTGCAGTCCCTGAGAATCTAGGACTGAGAGTCTGCATGAGATTCCCTGGGAGATCAAACCAGTCAGTCCTAAAGGAAATCAGTCTTAAGGGAAATAAACCCTGAATATTCACTGGAAAGACTGATGCTGAAGCTGAAGCACCAATACTTGGTCACCTGATGCTAACAGCTGATTCATTGGAAAACACCCTGATGCTGAGAAAGATTGAGAGCAGGAGGAGAAGGGGTCAACAGAGAATGAAATGGTTGGATGGCATCATCGACTCAAGGGCCATGAGTTTTGAACAAACTCTGGGAGTTAGTGAAGGACAGGGATGCCTGGCATGCTGCAGTTGATGGGATCGCAAAGACTTAGACACAACTTAGTGACTGAACAGCAACAAAAAATTAAAATATATCTCAAAACAGTTACATTTAAAAAGTCCCTCAAAGGCCATGCGCACCCTCTGTGCACCATGTTATTTCCATCAGGGCCCTGATACATTAAAACCAAAGGATGGTATGAGATGGAATCTATATAGTGTACATTTCAAAAGCTTATTTTTTCTTTGTAGATTGTACATATTTACATATACAAAATCTAGAACATATATATGTATACATATATAAAACTTATAGTTTCTTCCTTTTATGCCTCAATCATAGTTTTATATTTTCACATAGGTGTAAGTATATCACTTTGGAAAGCATTCATTTAAATGGCCACAGTTGAGCTTTTCAAAGGCAAGTCCTACTATGATGGTTTATTATTAGACAATTTGGTACTCTCCCACAAATATTTTTGTAAAATAAAATATCAAGACTAGCTCATAAAAATATTTTTACCAGTATTTATTAAGTATACAAAAAATCAGAAAGATACCATTCTGTGATTTTTGTTTCTGAAGGTACTTGTTTTGTTAGAAACTTCTTAAATGAGTTGAATGAAGTTTGATTTGAAAATACCCTTTTGCTTTACTTGAAAAACACTATGGCATTCTTCACATGTCCAAGGTCCTCTGTACTGCTTTCATAATTAAGGCCATCAATCTTGAACATTTTTATTGCTGATTGTAGTGCAGGACTGCTTGGCTAAGCCTTTGAAAAGTAAATGATTATGGAGTGGCAATTTCTTCTTTAACTTTGCTGTTTGGTTTCCACAGTCTGTTACCCATTACTGTGGATGAGAGAGTTAAGAATAAAAAGTTTGGTAGTTACTGTGAGAACTTAGAAGGACACAAACCAAGTACAAAAACATAAACCAAAACTGATATTCCTAATGTGCAAATAAGTAGATTTATAAGAAATTATGCTCACATACTATATCTCCCATTTATTTACAGGACTGAGAACTATCTGTTTCTCTAACTATGGCCACTTTATTAGGTTAAAAAAATTTTATAAATAGCACACAAAATATTTCTACTTAGCTTTACTCTCCCAAGATACTAATCTCCTGACCACAGTATCTCATTCTCACTAATCTCATTACTTAATTTATAGGGAAAGAAAAACATAGAGGAGTAAAATCTCTTCAATTTTCATACCAAAATTACCTAATATCAAAAGTACCCCCAGTCATTTTCCCTTTCCTTCTCTCACAGTGATCCCCCCAAACTGTCCTTAATTCCATCCCTTCTTCCCTTCTCAGTTGCAGTAATCGTCTCTCTCACCTTTATTTTCATGGGTGCTACTCCAGTGGTTCTTTGATACAAATTATACTATAAGACCTGTACCAGTTTGGGAAGTCCCAGTGACAGATCTGTTCAGCTGCCCGCTCTTTTTGTTGCTAAGGGTTGCTAACCCCTCTGATTATGTGGCCAGCTCAATTCAACTCATTTCTGACACTAACAACCCATGGATAGCAACAGATTCCAGTTTAAAGACTCATTCTTACAAGAGAGCCCCCAAACCTTCCCCTGACTCACACACACACACACACACACACACACACACACACACACTCACTCTTCAGATGCCGGTTGCAAGCCCAGATTATGATCTGAGCTTCTTACCTACTAACTAGGGAATGGTGATTCTGACAACCTTCTTCTTGGATTGGTTTAATTTGGTGGTGTAGCTTATAGAACTCAAATAAATATTTTATTTACTAGGTCACCGATGTGTTACATAAGCATATAAACTCAAGAACAGCCAGATGGAAGAGATGCACAGAAAGAGGTGTGGGGAAAGGACACAGAGCTTCTTTGAGCTGTCCGAATGCACCCCTCTCCCAGATTTCCACGTGTTTACCAACCTGGAAGCTCTCCAAACCCTTTCTTTCTCGGCTTCTATGGAGACTTCATAATACAGGCATGACTAAACCATTGGCCATTGGTTATTGATTCAACCTCCAGCCCCTCCCTACTTGCTGGTGGTGTCCAGTAGGGATAGAGGGAACTGAAGTTTCCAACTCTAATCACAAGATTCATTCTTCTGGCAACGGACTCCATCCTTAGGTGGGAGTCACAAACTCACCTTATTAGTATAACAAAAGATAGCTTTATCATTCACCTCACTTAGGAAAGGCCAAGGAATTTAGGAATTCTGTGTTGGAAAAGGGTATAAAGACCAAATATTTATTTTTATCTTATAAATCACAATATCACACATACAAATATTATGTGCTGTAATGCAAATATGTTTGATTTTAGCAATAATGTTTTAAGTTAAAAACTGAATAAGAGGTAAATACTAAGTCAATATATATGTTTTTAACTTCTCTAATTTCTATTCTCATAAGTGAGAGAGTGACATCTTTCTAGCTCTGTCTCTGAACTGAAACTGAAATCTTATAATATTTAGTATTCTTTTTCACTACATTTTAATAGTTTCCTATAGTAGTTTTTCACTCACACTTCATAATAATTGAGAAGAATGAACTGAAAAATGTTAAGTCATAAAGGTTGAAATTAAATGATTTTCTTTAATCATCCACTTTTTGGGAAAGTGGATCAGACCATCAATTTCATTTCTGGAAAGCTGTTTAAGCACAGAAGGATGACAGCAATAGAATGAGTTTCCTTAAGTCTGTTTTACTGGTGTGAATTAATAAAATCATAATTTTTTTTTCTTGTGTGAAAATATTCAACAATTTAAATGAATCATGATTTCAATCACAAAAGTGTTCACCTGTGAACTGACTTGGAAATTTTTTTCTTGATTGACACAAATGGGTTCATTTTATTCATCAACTGCAAAATGAAAGAAAGAAAACAGCCCTGATTACCCCAAGACTTAAACATTGAAAAGCAGTCCACTGTAACATATCCGATTGCATGAAAAAATTACTGAATTTTTTTGGTTCTAATTCAAGATCATATTCCTGCTTTCAGTAATTACTGTATCAATACTTGAGGTTCTGACATTTTTGCCTTTTCTTTTTTTTCTCATTGTTTCAATATAAAGCTATTCTTGGTGAACGATGCTCTAAATAGCAAATATTCTGTATCCTTACAAATGTTGTCTCTTGTTCTTCTATTTCATAAGAAGTCTGATGTTATTGTTGGCATTTTGACTGGAATTTTCTTTCAAAATCATTTAACAGATGTATATATAAAAGCTATGAATTTGAAGGCTGTTGCCTTTATTTTGCTGTTTTCATAGTCCTCATGTTTATTGCAATTAATTCCTATTTAAATATCTTGCCATGTAATAAAGGGGATCTTCTAAAACCTCCCAAATAACTGTATTTAGATGAAAATCCAAACTCCTAACAATGACCTTCAAAACCCTAAATGATTTAGATCTTCCTACTGATGTCACCTTTTACCTTATATGCTCCTTTCTTGGTGTTCCAGTAACTCTTTCTTTTCTATCCCTGGATATATCAAGCTCATTATCAAATGAGTACCATTATACAAGCAAGATGTTGATTCTTTTGGGAACATTATTTTCAGTATATTAATGTGGACAGTACTTTCTTAGCATTAAATGTCTAACTTAAGTATCACTATCCAGGGAGACATTTTTGGCCCAAATCAGAAATCACCTGTCTCCATTTTTGATTATCAAATGAAATGCAACAGCACGATGGCAGAGTCCTTTTTTTCACCATTCATAAATGCATTTCTAGTTTCTAGAATCAGAGAAGACAATGGCACCCCACTCCAGTACTCTTGCCTGGAAAACCCCATGGACGGAGGAGCCTGGTGGGCTGCAGTCCATGGGGTCACGAAGAGTCAGACACGACTGAGCAACTTCACTTTCACTTTTCACTTTCATGCATTGGAGAAGGAAATGGCAACCCACTCCAGTATTCTTGCCTGAAGAATCCCAGGGACAGCCGTCTCTGGGATCGCACAGAGTTGGACACGACTGAAGTGACTTAGCAGCAGCAGCAGCAGTTTCGAGACTAAGTCCCAGTCCAAACACATGGCAGGTTATCAGTAAGTGTTCTTGAATAAATGAATATTATATCTCTTTCCAATTTATTTAAAATAATAAATGTTTCAAAAGTAAGACTAAGGGAAATTATAATGTTTGTTTTAATAGAACAGCTTTATCAATGGACATCATGTTGGCTGTTGATTTGAAAAGCATGTTTTGTTTTTTTTTAAGTTTTCTAAAACTATCCTTTTATTTCTTGTGAACTAAACACTTTAATATGTTATAGATAAATGTCCATTGACTCAAAGGTGACCTTCTAGGTGGTTTTCACAAATCACTGGTCAAATAGCAACATTGAACATTAATCCTGTCACACTAAGAAAGTACAAGTTTTCAAAAATTTGTGGATATTATTTCTATAAGAAAATGTTCTAAATTTCAAACATTTAATTATCAGCCAATATTAGAACATCCACCATCCACATATGTTCTTTTCTTTCCCCCCTTTGATAATGACCACCAGTTGTCAAGGAGAAGCGGAAAATTCACCAAAATAAAATTATATCTTCAATGCATCACGTATATTAGAGTTGTCTTTTTCAAAATCTGATTTACCTTAGGGTACTAGTTCACTGGTTATGTGTGATGTCACATTTAAAAAGAAATAAAGTTTAGTTACATCACTGCCAGAGATTAGAGATCTTAAACGTAGTGCACAAATATAAGGGTTAAGGACATCAGACCAGAGATAGAGAAGAGAAACTGAAGGAAATCTAAGGCATATTTACATAGATGCCTCACCCTCCAGGCAAACTTCTTCTACTTACTTGACTTGGTTAATCATTATTGTTGGAAGAACTCCAGAAGTACTGCCCCTGTCTGTCAAAAGCCTCTCAAATTGTGGAAGAAAGTTTAGACTTTAATGTTGCTATTGACTAAGGCAGGGCTGCAAAGGAGACACAGATATAAAGAACAGATTTTTGAACTCAGTGGGAGAAGGTGAGGGTGGGATGATTTGCAAGAAAAGCATTGAAACATGTACATTACTGTTTGTAAAACAGATGGCCAGTGCAAGATTGATTCATGAAGCAGGATACCCAAAGTCAGGGCTCTGGGACAACCCAAAGGGATAGAGTGAGGAGGGAGGTGGGAAGGGGCTTCAATATGAAGGGGAGACACATGTATACCTGTGGCTGATTCATGTTGATGTATGGCAAAAGTCATCACAATATTGTAAAGTAATTATTATCTAATTAAAATTAATTAGTACATAAAAACATAGAAAGGATAGATTATATAGAATATATAAACTATAGAAATAGTTTATTTTCACAAAATAGCATCCTGAATATTCTATATTTAGGTTCTGAGAGTTAAATCTATTAGGCTTACTTCTCATAACCTACCCCCCATTGCTGCTCAAGTGACACCTGAGGTTGAGGTTGAGGTGAGGTGTTAAATATTTTGTATAATTGCCAGCATTTCTGTTGAGAATCATTTATAGCAAACACGTTCACTCCTTCCATTAAAGTTTACACCACCGTGAGCTTGATGTACTATTGATCAGTTTTTACAGTGATTGCCAAAAATCTTTCTGTTAGAGCAATTTCCTGTAATTGCACTTGTACAAAAAGCCAGTGACATTTGGGGGTAAGGATGAAAATTAAATAGATAAAACATTTTTGAGGCTGTAAGTACTCCTGGCGATTTGATTATTAGCTGGTAACATTAATGCAAGACACTGTTTCCTGGTTTACAAAAAATTTCTATTATAAGTTTGTCTATAAAAGCAGATAGGCTGTTATTACTATTATTATTATTAAGACTGTTTTGAGTAAAAATCAAAGTTGATCTACGTTTACTTCCCTGTGCTCATGACAGTGTTCCCACTGTTGACTCAATAAGCAAGATTTTTTATATATACTGTCTAGTGAAGAATGATATAGTTGAAAATGAATCTGCTTCCTAATACTGAGTTCTAAAAGAGACTCTGGCAATGCATAAAAGAAAAGCTTTACCTAAGGAGGGGCTTCAACTTCAAGATTTAATTTTATTAAATATGTTTGTTAGCCCCATGGGATGAGAATTTTGAAAACGTTGCCCGAAAAAAATTCAGAACACAGAAAAAAGGGATAGTGTAGAATGATGTATGGAAATAAAAGCCCTTCCTTAAAAAGGATTAAACCTAATCCAGCTAATGAGAAATGTATAGAGCTTAACTTGAGCTTCAGTGTGTATGTAAAATCTGTAGCTCTTGAATCTAGAAAGAAAATGAAAAAAAAAAAAAAAAATAAATAAACCTCCATTTATATTTCTGGAGTAGGAAATGGCAACCCATTCCAGTATTCTTGTCTGGAAAATTCCGTGGACAGAGGAGCCTGGCTAACTACAGTCCATGGGTTCTCAGAGTCAAACGTAACTGAGCACGGGTCTGTTTATGTTTGGGAAACTCAGAATGGAGGAATTAATCAACTCTCTTCTAAACACAGTCTCCAGAAAGATTGCCAGTGTCCTAGAGAGATCCATTGGAGAAGGCAATAACACCCCACTCCAGTACTCTTGCCTGGAAAATCCCACGGATGGAAGAGTCTGGTGGGCTGCAGCCCATGGGGTGGCTAGGAGTCAGACACGACTGAGCGACTTCACTTTCACTTTTCACTTTCTTGCATTAGAGAAGGAAATGGCAACCCACTCCAGTGTTCTTGCCTGGAGAATCCCAGGGGCCGGGGAGCCTGGTGGGCTGACGTCTATGGGGTTGCACAGAGTCGGACACGACTGAAGTGGCTTAGCAGCAGAGAGATCCATGTTCTGCAGAACTTCAGTCACTGAGCTGAGAGTCTAAATAATGCGCCCGAGACCCTCTTCAAATTTCCTAAACTTCAGTAGGAATGTAAACCTATCTGCACATGTGCTCATAGACCTGGATAAGCTGGAGACAAGATTAGAAGAAAATCAAGTGAGCGCTTTGGATACGAGGCCTGAGAATATAAGGACACGTGCATATTTCAGTGTGGATGCAGTCTGAGAAGTGTGTTGATTATCTACTGTGTTTGGCAAAGTTGTAACTTAAAAGAACATGAAGTATTTGTTCTGCCCATAATCCTGCAACTGGAAAGGGCTTGGAGGGCAGCCCTTCTCACCTGCACAGAGTAACAGCAGACGTGGCTCACATGTAGCTCATGAGCCCTTGTCCACGAGGCTCACACGTGATACCAGTGGTTACCTGATGGCTCAGCCAGAGGCACCAGCTGGAAGATTCACATCTTTTCCTCCTGGGACTTTGCACAGAGCTGTTTTTCACCGTTTTGTCTGTTCATTCCCCATCAGCCACCGTACAGTATATTTAACCCAATGAGTTCTAATTGACATGTCTACTCATCCTACATTAGAGCTCCTCATTATATCTGCTGATTTTTATTTTATTTTTTTATTTTTTGGAATGCAAAGAATTTACTTATAGGGAGTATTTTATAAGATAGCCAATTTCTCATCAAAGATTATCAGCATGAACCAAAACACATGATTGTGGCTTCCTATCAGTTCTGAATCATATCCATAGTGATAGACTAAGGACAAGTAAAATGGAGGGAGAGATGGTTTGACTATCAAGTGCTTGCTAGTAGTTATGTCACAGACCGGAGAAGGCAATGGCAAGCCACTCCAGTACTCTTGCCTAGAAAATCCCATGGATGGAGGAGCCTGGTAGGCTGCAGTCCATGGGGTCGCTACAAGTCGGCCACGACTGAGCGACTTCACTTTCACTTTTCACTTTCACACAATGGAGAAGGAAATGGCAACCCACTCCAGTGTTCTTGCCTGGAGAATCCCAGGGATGGCAGAACCTAGTGGGCTGCTGTCTATGGGGTCGCACAGAGTCGGACACGACTGAAGCGACTTAGCAGTGTGGGCCTGGGCGTCCTCCAGTGGGAAGGTAACTGGGGTCCCAGGATGAACATGCCAAGCCTGGGTGAAAGCTAAAAGTGTTCTTATCATTTAGGCTCAGAAGTCCCTTGTGAATCACTCTCCACCATTCGATTGGTCAAACTAGTCACTCAGGACAAGCCAGGCTCAAGGTGAGTTCCAACACTCAGTGAGAAAAGTATCAAAAAAATTATGCATGACAATTTTTAATCTACTATAGTTTTACTGGCTGGCCACAAATTCTGTTATTTCCACATGTAAAATATATTCATCGTCTCCAGAGCCTTGAAAAAGACTCATCCTATTATTTTATTGGTGTAAAGTCCAAGATCTTGTTATGTAAATAAACCGAGTCCACGTGAAGGTGAGACTGCACAGTTACTGCTCTTCAAGTTCTGTTCCTGTTGATAAACCTATTACATTAAATCAAGACGTTTGACTTAGAAACTTCTAACTTGTACGCCTTCAACTGAATAATGTATACTTCGCTGCAAAGTCTAAGTTCAATTTGGTACAGTTTAGAAAAAAATATTTTTGTCTCATCAGACTCTACAGAATTAAATATTTCTGTTAGGTTTTAATTGTGTATTATTCATTTAATTTTACTTTTTCCTACTATTTCTATATAAAAACAAAGGCTTCATCTTTAAATATGATGCAGGTTATCATAGAGGTAAGTGTGTATAGTGTGTGTGTGTGTGTGTGTGTGTGTGTGTGAGCAGTTTTGCTCTTCTTAAGGGTCATAATTTGAATATCTATTAATGTGTGTCAAACATGTCTAATTACAAAACTTCTCTTAACTCAACTTAGGAAGCTTTTTCTTCATAAATATCCAGATCCCATTAACAAGGGCAGATTTTGACATCACAGGTCTGATCTAGTCTTCCTGACATTTTATTGTAACTTTTTAAAAGCATGCCATTTGCATTCTTTTATCATCATGGAAGTAAGTTTCTAGGGCACCCTGAGCACACTTTTAAATCATGATTTTTTCCACTGACTTTTCCTTCCACACACCTGTGTCTAGACCTTTAATTCTCTTGTACTTCACATGGATTAAAATTGTTCACCCAGTTGATCACACTGACCTTTGTATTTGCATCTGTTTGAACCAAAACTTTCAGTAATTAAGAGATTTCTCCCAATTAGGTACATTCATATTTATACTATCACTGTATACTGACTACAGAGTTTGGAAAGCTTAGATGAATGTATGCCAATTAAACCTGAGGCTTACCAGTCTTTGCTCAAATTTGTCTTAACAATTAAGTTCTTCCAAGGAAACTATTCACAGTTGACACTTACAAAAAGATAAGATCTTATATTCTAGGATTATTATACAAACTTTACAATTTTATCACTTAAGAATAAATTTTAAAATGTTTAGCTAAGTCGCAGTACAATTCTTGGTAGAGTAACATTATTCAAAACTAAAATTTTGTTTCCAAACTCAGATATCTTAAAACTCTGAATAATAAGCACTTCTACTGGGTGTCACAGCCACTGTTTCAAAGACACCATAAGGCAGATGTATTCGTTTTTAAATTAATGCTTAATGGATGCTGTTTAAATGAATGTGAAAGGGAATAGAAAAAAAACCACAGTATTCATCACAGTGTCTGTCTTGGCTCCATGCAGGAATGTTACTCTTCAAGAACCGTTTACTCCCTAACTCCCTGTAACAAGATGTAGACCCGTATCTATTGTCTTGTACTTTAAATATATATGAAGATTGTTGCTTGGTTACTGTGTTTTCTTAGAGTAGTCATTAGCTTATTAGTTAGCCTGGAAAGCCCAATTTGTAAGAAAGCTAAACTTTAACAGGATAAGGACAAAATGAAATATATGGCAAACTTTTAAGATAGCTGCTGCTGCTGCTAAGTCACTTCAGTTGTGTCTGACTCTGTGCGACCCCATAGACGGCAGCCCACCAGGCACCCCCATCCCTGGGATTCTCCAGGCAAGAACACTGGAGTGGATTGCCATTTCCTTCTCCAGTGCATGAAAGTGAAAAGTGAAAGTGAAGCCTCTCAGTTGTGTCCGACTCTTAGCGACCTCATGGACTGCAGCCTACCAGGCTCCTCCGTCCATGGGATTTTCCAGGCAAGAGTACTGGAGTTTAAGATAGCAGATAAAATATTTAGGAATACAAGTCAGGTGACGTGAAAAGTAGATGATACAAATTGAGTTATTTTATTTAAAGAATCCTCTATGCTTATGGGAACCTTGGTGAAGATCCTAAAGTTAGGTGATGGGAAAGAAAGAAAACAGGGCTGTCTTTCCTCTAATAGTGTGTCAGGAACTTCTGCTATCATGTCCTTCTGTAATTGTTGTGAAAGCTGGCTGCCTGTGAGAAGGAAGTCTGTATCAGAAATATGCACTCACTGTGTACAAAGATGCTGAGAGATCATTTCTATGCTCTGTAATTCTCAAATTTTCCCTTATCTATTGCATAAAAACTTAGTCCCAAATTTAAAAGTAGAGCAATGTATTATTTAATAATTAATTATTTAATTGAATTATTTATCTTGTTATGGTCTAAGACTTCATTCTTTTAATACAGAAAAAAATTTAATTGCATTGTTTGCTTATAAACTGTCACTTGAAAGTTTTTTTTTTTTTTCCCTTTCAATTTTCAGTTAGGCAGTTTTCTTTGAATTTATATAATTTTATTTGTCTTGAAGCCTAGGAATTCACAATAATACACGTGTTCTTAATTGGCAGCCTGCAGTTTAATTATATCAATATAATAAACCATTCCCCAAGGTGTCTTCTTGTTTATATTTGTTCTAAAATATGCATGAGCTCTCAAAGTTAATATTTGGATTAAACTTAACTGATAATTAAATGATCAGAATCAGTAATAATACATGCAATAACATAAACCACTTTGTTCCCTAACTGCAAAGAGATTATGAGACCAATTCAAGCTGCATGGATTTTATGAACTATTCAGTATTTTCATCAAGGCATTATAGCTTCCTTTATAACAAACACATTGTTAACTGATTGGAAAAGCATTATGAAGTCAGGATTTTATATGTGTGTTATAAAAAGTTGGAATTTATAATCATCAGTAATGAAGAGTTATAATACCTATCTCCTAAGAATTAGTTGGCCTCCTAAGTAAATGATTGCAGAAAGTGTCATTTTTCAAACATTAAATTATATGACCACATCTAACATTTATTCTTAGGTACATCTGAGAGTCAGGGAGTTTTCATTTAATCCTCTGATTGGAGAGTTATTTCAAAAAGCACAGAATGTGATAAAATAAGACTTTTTCACTTTTATTGTTGAACTAGGTAGTGGAAAAAATGAGTTTTTGAAATGCAAAATAATTTTGAAAAAGCTGTTATACAAAATGAGAACATAAACTTAACATTTTAAAGTAAGACCTATAAGGTTAAGCATAAAATAGTTGAAGCCACATACATTTTTTAGAAGTCTTGGATAAAGGACATTAAAATTTACCAAGAGCCAGTAATAGGCCAAGTACTGTGCAAAGAGATACCATCTCTATGATCTGGTTTAATTCACATAAACACCCTTCAAAGTAGGCAAAATATTCCACTATTGCAGGAAATGAGGCTTAGAAGTTCACATAATTTGTCTAGATCCAAAAATAGAATAGCAGTAAGACCAGATATTAACACAGATGTGTCTGTTTCCAACATTCATAATCTTTTCATTATACAGAAACTATTGGTCAAGAGTATAGCTTTGGAGCCAGACTGCCTGAATCCCAGTCTTCCATCTGCTTTCTATCAGCCCTGTAAACAAGGTGAACTACTTAACACTCACTGCCTTGGCTTCCACATCTTCTGTTTGGCCATAATATGAATATTCATTGATACATTTTGTGGTCCCGCAGGTTCAGACTCACACTTTCTCTGTGGAGAGCCCTGATTCAATCCCTAGTCAGGGAACCTAAGATCCTGCAAGCTGCACCATGTGGCCAAAAATGCGTATATAATATATTTGCAGCAATGTGTTATCTACGTCACCTGCTGTGGGGTTGTCACTCAGATAAATTTGACAGAGCAGAGAGATTGTAGAAGCAGTAGAACACTCAGCAAAATAACCTTGCTTTCTGACTAGTTAACCTACCACAGTCCCATGGATGCTGGCAAAAAAACAAGAGATTCCTGTGCCAGAAATAAAACTATATTAACCAATCACAGCATAACAAGCAGCAGGAGCATCAAAATATTTGTACTCGATTCCCCTAACCCATGTGGCAATGTGATATATCTAGCTGGATGCTGCATATAGTGGATGGGCAGTATCACTGCATATACCAGATGGGCAGTATCACAGCTGAGGAACCAAAAGCTTAAGGGATTTGTATTGTACAGCAAGCCTTTTGTTATTGCTGTTGTTTAGTCTCTTCAGTCATGTTCGACTGTCTGCGACCCCATGGACTGTAGCCCACTAAGCTCCTGTGTCCATGGGATTTCCCAGGCATGAATACTGGAGAGGGTTACCATTTCCTTCTCCAGGGTATCTATCCATCTTCCCCAGGGATTGACCCCGTGTCTCTTGCATTGCAGGCAGATTCTTTACCACTGGGCCACCTGGGAAGCCCATAGCAAGCCTTAAAAGAATACCTTCTTTTTGTTGCTGGGAGGCAACCAGGTACAAACAGGAACCCTGTTCATTTTTTGCATAATTATCTTATTTTTGAAATGTCCAGAAGTATAAAATGATCCTCTTCTGGATGAAAATAATGTTGCAGCCCTGGTTATTTGGTTTCAGTTAGCAAGGTTTGTCTGGAGAAGGAAATGGAAAACCACTCCAGTGTTCTTGCCTAGGAAATCCCATGGACAAAGGAGCCTGGAGGGCTGCAGTCCATAGAGTTGCAAGAATTGGACATGATTTAGCATCTAAACCACCACCACCAAGCAAGATTTGTAGGCATACTAGAGGCCCATTGTGGAGTGCCCTGACGTCAGGGTAAAACATATCGACTTGTAAATCTTGACAGTAAACCTCCACATTTTGCTTGGTACCTGTCTGTGAATTATATTCACGACTAAATTTGGTTTGAATGCCCTCAATCACTCTTTGTGTGTTTGAAAAAACTGCTAACAATTAGAGTGGTAAAGAATCGGATTTTCTCTTAAAGAAACACAGAGCCTGCCCATACTTTTAACCCACACAATTGATGAATAAATGTGTTGTTTTAAGTCTCTAAGTTTGTTGAAATTGTTATGATAGGAAAAAAAAAACCTACAAAAGATACACAAAGCAGGTCAGGACCAAATGTGCAGTTTGCAGGCACTATCAGTGTAAGGCAGCTGAAATGTTGCTCTTCTGGGGACACGTGAGTAAGAAATATCTGCATGCGAGGTATAACACAGGCTACTAGTGTCATTTGTGATGTAGCATTTTATGGCAGTCTGACATTGATTGTTGCAAAGACAAACTATTATTATTTTCCTGCTAATAAAGAAGAAATCAAGGTAAAAGAGGTTAATCAACTAGATCAATGTTGCAGTTAGAATGTAGCAGAACTTGGACTAAGAGCTTGGTTGCTTCCCCTGACTCCTAGGTTTATGGATGCCACTCACAATGCCACACTGCCTCCCACCTCTCTCTCTACACACACTTTCCCCTTTGGAAGATTAATATGGTAACCTGAAGAAAAGTGATACTCTTTATGAGATTTTTTTAAAGAAAAATTGATTGGACTTTGCAACAAATGGGAATGATTAAATGAATGGGAGAAGAAGAGGAAGGGGTGAGTATGTGATTATGAAATACAGAGCTCTTTGTAGAGTTGAATAGTGAGATAAAATTACACTTCTGGAAAGACGGACTTTTAAATTATGATGGATATGATTCTGCATGGGACCCATTCATACAGTGAGTCGTAAAGACACGAAATACTGTCTCATGGGTTTTAGACATAAAAGAAGGTAAACTTCCTGCAGATAAACATGAAAGCAATTCCTTAGTATTCCTATATTGCTTTTAGCATACTTATGGTAGAAATCAATACTTCTGAGCAGTAATTACAGTTTTCACTTACACAAACATAGAATGCCTATAATATATATATATATTCCTAATGTCATCTTCACAATGTTTTAGCTGTCACTTTATCTCACTAGTGCCATGGTCTTCTTAATTATTGAAGTCGCTCAGTCGTACCCGACTCTTTGTGACCCCACGGACTGTAGCCATGGTTCCAAACCCAGGGTTCGAACCCAGGTCTCCCACATGCAGGCAGACCCTTTACCATCTGAGCCACCAGGGAAGCCCTCTAGTCTTCTTAGTTGTTTTATAGCCATTTCTTCTGTCACCTACTGAAAGTTATGTTTTAAAACAAGGGTTGTATAAACTCAGTAACCTGTGGTGTTTTATATATTTTCCATAGAATACAAGTGTCTCTGTAGTGTAGCTTTCATATCCCACTATTACCTAATGTAAATAAACTATTTGGAATTTTTAACATTGTTCCAAATATTCTTCACTCACACACAGGGATGTCTTACTTTCTGAACTCTTTTTCTACACCCATTCCCACACCATTGCTGTATTCTAAAATTTAAAATCTATATTTTATAAGTTAGACTATTAAAATATTTCTGATTTGATAACTGAAATAATTTCTCCTTTATGAAGTTTTCTTTGATTACCTGAATAATAACAAAGCTACATTGAATACAGTGATAACAATATTCTGGACTACTCAGGACATTCTTTCTTCTTGATTATAATTCTGTCTTGTCATAATATATGCCTTGGAAATTTCCTTAAGAAAGATCCAAATCTTAATTGTTTTTGTATCTCTTATGCTAAAATTCTGTACATATAGTAAGCTCTCAATATTTGCTTAATTCAACTAAATTGGTAATTAGTGATATTTTTATACACAGAAATACAGTTTACTTATGACAGAGGCTGCTCAACTGAATAAGTGTGACTGAATGTACTTGAAATTATAGAAATTTACTTATGACAGAGGCTGTTCAACTGAATAAGTGTGACTGAATGTATTTGATATTATAGAAAATATATTTTGAAATTGTCTCCAAAGTGGCTACTAAATGTTAATGATTAGCACCCGTTTTAATGAACAGATGGTGAGGAACAATCATTGGAGCCAGAGGGAACGAATTTAGTGAAGATGTTTTGAAAGGATGGCAGATAGTCTCACAAAGTAATAAGATTTTTTTTTCCATTTTAGAAAAGTCTACTTTACAGTCTAGTTTCTTATTAGGCTTTCCAAGATGCTGCATTTGAATGATGCTGCAATGCAGCACTGTATAGATTACTGGTTTGACAGTTACCAGAGACAAGTTGTGGGAGCCACTATATGAAATGGGATGTCCTCCAGGTTCAGAGCAGCGTTCCAGAACTGAATTTTAGGTTTAGTGCACTTTTATATGAAGGAGTTGAATAAATAAGTCATTTAAATGCAGATGTTACCATTTTCTATGCTGTTGGGGATTGGTGAAAAGTTACAATCTGTCTGGGGAAAGAACTTTGTGGCTTCTGTATAACTTTATTTCAGGGAAAGGACTTTATAAAAAAAAGGAACAATGTAACAGCTGCATTTCTTTGGGGAAGAAAAATAAGAACAAAAGGATGTGTAACTCAAATATATTAATGTTGAGTCTCTTCAGAAGGTATAAAAACCTGATATTTAGAAATGTATGCATTTCATGATAGCATAATGATTTGTCTTTTAACTTTAGAAAAAGTGACAATGTTTAGCATTAATGCTGCTGCTGCTGCTGGTAAGTCACTTCAGTCGTGTCCAACTCTGTGCGACCCCATGGACTGTAGCCCACCAGGCTCCTCCGTGCATGGGATTTAATACCCAGAACTAAATAATTTTTGCTAGGTTTCAGAGTGTAACTATAAAAAAAGAAAAAAAAATTGACAAGCAGGATTTTGTTTTAAAAATAGATACCTTTAGAAAAATTTTATGTAATGTAAAAACTGACCTGAAACTGAAGAGAAATAAACATTCTTCTTTTACATATAACTTATATGTAGAGTACGTCATGAGAAACGCTGGACTGGAAGAAACAAGCTGGAGTCAAGATTGCCGGGACAAACATCAATAACCTCAGATATGCAGATGACACCACCATTATGGCAGAAAGTGAAGAGGAACTCAAAAGCCTCTTGATGAAAGTGAAAGTGGAGAGTGAAAAGGTTGGCTTAAAGCTCAACATTCAGAAAATCAAGATCATGGCATCTGGTCCTATCACTTCATGGGAAATAGATGGGGAAACAGTGGAAACAGTGTCAGACTTTATTTTTCTGGGCTCCAAAATCACTGCAGATGGTGACTGTAGCCATGAAATTAAAAGATGCTTACTCCTTGGAAGGAAAGTTATGACCAACCTAGACAGCATATTCAAAAGCAGAGACATTACTTTGCCAACAAAGGTTCATCTGGCTATGGTTTTTCCTGTGGTCACGTATAGATGTGAGAGCTGGACTGTGAAGAAGGCTGAGTGCCAAAGAATTGATGCTTTTGAACTGTGGAGTTGGAGAAGACTCTTGAGAGTCCCTTGGACGGCAAGGAGATCCAACCAGTCCATTCTGAAGGAGATCAGCCCTGGGATTTCTTTGGAAGGAATACTGCTAAAGCTGAAACTCCAGTACTTTGGCCACCTCATGTGAACAGTTGACTCATTAGAAAAGACTCTGATGTGGGGAGGGATAGGGGGCAAGAGGAGAAGGGGACGACAGAGGATGAGATGGCTGGATGGCATCACTGACTCGATGGACGAGTCTGAGTGAACTCCTGGAGTTGGTGATGGACAGGGAGGCCTGGCGTACTGCAATTTATGGGGTCGCAAAGAGTCAGACACAACTGAGCGGACTGATCTGATCTGATCTGATCTGAGGTGGTCAAAATGTCAGATGGATAACTACAGTACTAATGTTTGTATTAAGCTCTATTTTCAAAGGAATAGGAAAGGGTTTAAAAAGTTTAGAATTAAGCTTCATGTCAAAGAAATTGATGTAATTGATAATTATGAGGCCTTGATAGTTATACAGAATCATAAGGCACCACTGGTTATAGAGATGCTAGATGTTATATTTTGAAGTATTAACTTCTTGATATTCATAATAATTTGTTATTTCTATATAGAAAATTTTAACAGTAAAATGTATTTACTTGTCCTGAATAATGTCATAGTAGACTTTTAATTGCACTACCTTGGTGGCTCAGTCAGTAAAGAATCCTCCTGCCAATGCAGGAGACCCCAGTTTGATCCTTGGGTTGGGAAGATTCCCTGGAGGAGGGTATGGCAGCCCACTCCAGTACTCTTACTTGGAGAATCCCCATGGACAAAGGAGCCTGGGGGGCTACAGTCCATGGGGTTGCAAAGAGTCAGACATGACTGAGCGACTAAGCACAGCACGGTCTTTTAATTAATAGATATTAAAAGAATCAGGCTTTCCTGGTAGCTTGGTTGGTAATGCATCTTCCTGCAATGTAGGAGACCCTGGTTTGATTCCTGGGTTGGGAAGATCTCCTGGAGAAGGGATAAGCTACCCACTCCAATATTCATGGGCATCCATGGTGGCTCAGATGGTAAAGAATCCACCTGCAATGCAGGAGACCTGGGTTGGATCCCTGGGATACAAGGTCCCCTGAAGGAACTTATGGCAACCCGCTCCAATATTCTTGCCTGGAGAATCCCCATGGACAAAGGAGCTGGACAGGCTATGGTTCATGAGTCACAAAGAGTCAGACATGACTGAGTGACTAAGCACACACAAAAGAATTAGGAAAATAATGATGTTTGACAAAAGAACAAACCATGGATATCTTGAGTTGAAGTGAATATAATGAGATTGATGGTGAACAAATTATTGGTC
The DNA here is from genome assembly GCA_935064755.1 of Tragelaphus eurycerus. NCBI lineage: Eukaryota > Metazoa > Chordata > Mammalia > Artiodactyla > Bovidae > Tragelaphus > Tragelaphus eurycerus. Next base: position 1,678,335 of record CAKXYN010000074.1, read on the forward strand.
AGAATCCCTTTAAAGGTAAGGAAAACTAAAACCAGTGTTGTAAGAAAAATTCTCTCCTGCATGAAGGAACAAAGTGGGAAAATATATTAAGAACAATGCCAAATGTGTAAACATTAACCTATTATCACAAGGAAGATATAACCAATATAATACATTATACACATGAATATACAATGTTGAAATTTATAAAGTAAAAATGAAACACAAGAGAATATCAAAAATAATATGATAGCTCTGTTTGTTTTTAACCCATTTCTTACAAATAAATGCAATAAGTAAAATAGGATAGAGGACCGGTTATTAAAACAAGTATTCTGATCATATACACTATAGTTCTAAGAAGTATGCTAAAAGTTGAGAACAATAGAAATGTAGTAGTCTAATGGGAGAAATATCAATAACCTCTGATATGCAGATGACACCACTCTTATAGCAGAAAGTGAAGAACTAAATAGCTTCTTGATAAAAGTGAAAGAGGAGAGTGAAAATGTTGGCTTAAGACTCAACATTCAGAAAACTAAGATCATGGGATCCAGTCCCATCACTTTATGGCAAATAGATGGGGAAACAGGGGAAACAGTGGAAACAGTGACAGACTTTATTTTGGGGGGCTCCAAAATCACTGCAGATGGTGACTGCAGCCATGAATTTAAAAGATGCTTACTCCTTTGAAGAAAAGTTATGATCAACCTAGACAGCATATTAAAAATCAGAGACATTATTTTGTCAACAAAGGTCCATCTAGTCAAGGCTATGGTTTTTCCAGTGGTCATGTATGGATGTGAGAGCTGGACTGTGAAGAAAGCGGAGTGCCGAAGAATTGATGCTTTTGAACTGTGGTGTTGGAGAAGACTCTTGAGAGTCCCTTGGACTGCAAGGAGATCCAACCAGTCCATTCTGAAGGAGATCAGCCCTGGGATTTCTTTGGAAGGAATGATGCTAAAGCTGAAACTCCAGTACTTTGGCCACCTGATGAGAAGAACTGACTCATTTGAATAGATGACCCTGATGCTGGGAAAGATTGAAAGTGGGAGGAGAAGGGGACGACAGAGGATGAGATGGTTGGATGGCATCACCAACTCAATGGACATGAGTTTGAGTCAACTCCGGGAGCTGGTGATCGCCAGGGAGGTCTGGTGTGGTGCAGTCCATGGGGTCGCAAAGAGTCGGACACAACTCAGCAACTGAACTAAACTGAACTGAATGTAGCTCAACATTAAGTGATCTAAATACATAAATCCCCACTTAACAACTGCAAAATTGTTACATCATTGTTCTCAAATTAAAAGTCACAGTGATATACCACCATCTAGTCACTTAACTTCGGAGAAGGCAATGGCCCCCTACTCTAGTAGTCTTGCCTGGAAAATCCCATGGACTGAGGAGCCTGGTGGGCTGCAGTCCATGGGGTCACACAGAGTCGGACACAACTGAAGCTACTTGGCAGCAGCAGCAGCAGTCACTTAACTTACAGGGACTGATACTGTAGTCCTTAGTGTTTTCAGGGAAATGAGAAAACTGAAGCTCTCATATTTTAATAGGATGGCTATAAAAGGAAGAAAAAACTACTTTTAGTGTATACTTTATATGAAGCAGCAATTCTATTTTTAGGAGTTAAAACAAGAAAAAACGAAAGCATATGTCATGTAAAGACTTTTACAGAATTTTTGTTAACAGCTGTTACAGGTTGAATTGTGCCCCTTGAAAAATATGTTGATGTTCTAAACCTTGGGAACCTGTGAATGTGACTCATTTAGAAATAGGGTCTTTGCAGATAAAATCAAATTAATTGAAATGAGTTCATTAGGGTGTGTCTAATCGAATATGACTGGTGTCCTTATAATAAGAGAAAAATATCATGTTAAGACACAGCTGCACAGGGAGAGCCATGTGAAGACAGAGAGATTGGAATGAGGCATCTGCAGGTCAGGGGATACCCACGGATACCGGAAACCACTAGCGTCAAAAACAGATTCTCCCAGAGGCAGCAGAGCAAACGTGGTCCCACCAACACCTTGATTTTAGACTTATAGACTCTGAATTTCTGTGATTTTGAGCCAAACTAATGTATTAATTTGCTATGGCAGCCCTGGTGAACTAATACCTTAAACTTTGCACAGATCTGAGCTCTGGAAACAATCAAGCTGTTCATCTAGAATAAAAGGATAAAGAAACTATTGTTTCCATACAGTGAAATATTAGTAAACAAGACGAATACCCAGGGGATGCATTGAAAACATTGATGAATCTCAGGAACATTGTTCAAAGGGGAAGAAGCCTCCTTATGGGTGACCATGAGCATATATTATAAGCCTTTACATCTGCAATATGATAAGCTGAAGAAAGGAAAATTTTAGTTAATAATGCATAAAGTCTTTCCAGCTATAATAATAAATAAATCATGTCTTTTCCTTGATAACAATATACACTTTAAATTCAGCATGTGATCATTGAATAACTATTGCCTATTAGAGATGGCAATGGATCATTTCCCTTACTTGTACTTAGTGTAAGACAATGAGCACACTGTAATAGAGAACAATGTCAGAAAAAAAATCTAAATATGTTGCAATAATTTATTGCCATTTAATTTTTTTCAGTTAAAATTCAATTCTCCTTTTAAGAGCACACTTATCATTTCTCTTGAGGTTATCTAAAACAAAACAAAAGCAAAATATAAAATATAGTCTAAAACCCTGCAAATTACATAAAAATGTTGAAGAGAACAAAACTGCAAATAGTATTGCAATGTAGTTGGTCATTACATTTGCACTGTAGTTCCTCTTTAAATATCAGAAAAATTTTACACAGCACTGATTTTCATGGGAGAATTTGATATCCTCATTTTCAAAAAAACTATGCAAAGTCTTTTATTGTGTGCAGCATTGCATATTTCTTACCTATTTCTAAATGGATGTTGGTTTTTGTCTATGTACTACGTTAACAACTTATGGAAGTTGAAAATTTTTTTTGGTTGTTTTTTACTATGGGATATGCTTGGAGAATTAATGAATAATTTGTAGACAAATAGAGGTAGAACTTCAATGCCAAATGAACTTCTATCTTTGTGTATTTCAACATAAATAGGGGGATGTGTGTGTGCGCAGTTGTTTCTGGCTTTTTGGTGACCCCATGGATTGTAGCCCACCATGGGCTCCTTTGCCCATGGAATTTTCCAGGCAAGAATACTGGAGTGGGTTAACATTGGATGACATTGGGTTGACACTGGATGACATAGGCATAATTACTCAATATAGTATAATTTAAATTTGAATATTTATTTCTCAGGTTATTTGTAGTCTATAGGGAAACAAATGAAAATTTTACCCCTACGTACTTTTTAAAATTATATTTGGTCACAAAGCTTACAGCATATTAAGAGCTCTTTTTCAATTATTTTAATATATCTTATTTTCACTACACATGAGTGGTGTACCTATAATTATTCTATCCTTAGTCCTTAAACACTTTTTCTTCCCCTTTAAAATGAAATCATTATTTACAACAGATCTTTCTTGGGAGAAAAAAAAAAGGCAATTTGTATTTTGGACAAAAGTATATTTGTGCAAAAGACATTGTAGCCTTTAACAGATGGATTTATTTCAAGTCATTGATTTTGAGATTTTAAAGAAAGCAACTGAAACGACTTCTTGGTAATTTTTATTGAATAGACTCCTATTAAAGATGGAAGGCATAGCAATAAATAACAGTAACCTTTGTGTAGCATGAGGTATTAAGGCCAAAAACTTCTCATGGGATTGAAGACAATTTTGGTGCTAATTATCCTTTTTTTCTTTATGAAATGTTAACTGTCTAAGAATTAATGGAACAAATCCTTTCAGCTAATCTAATGTTTCAAGAGTTATGTCATTCTTAAATGTCTCAGTTGTTCAATGATAATCAGTGCGTTTGCACTGCATTTTAAAGCCCGATGTCTTTCTCTTTTCCACCCTGAGACTCATAAGTCCTGCATGTTGAGCTGCGTATTCCTCTCCTTTGCTTTTGATAAGGGGCGCTCATCCAAGGGCAAAATCTCACAGTACAATGTTGCTAAACTTTGACTGACACAGCATTATAAACCACCTTGATCTTTCCACTCACTTGCAGAGCCATCAATCCTCACACAAACAGACATTGAGATGAAAAGTCCAGACAAGCGTGGAAAATGGCACCTTGTCACTGTCATGGCTGCAGTGACTCAATAGCCCTGAGAAAACCCACAGTCGCAGGTTATTCCGCTGAGTACAAGTGCTCTGCATCGGGCCTGACCAAGACACAGCGTTGTTTAGAATCAGAAGGATCAGGTAATTTCCTTGCTTTTCTCTTTTTAATACTAGAGGCTGCTATTTGCCACCATGATGAATGCTGTCATTTGTTGAAAAATTAGTTTCAGCTGCAAGGGTAAGTCTTGCGATTCCTTTAGCAATTTAAATGTCACCTAACAAGCACATCAAACACTTTCAGAGAATACAGAGAGTTCCACCCTGTTACTAGGTGTAGGGTGAGCAAAGCAATCTCTAAATTTAATCTGACCCTTTGAAACAGTTTCCAAACATTTAATCTGATTTACAGAGAAGAAAGGCCATGTTTTGTATAGTGAAACACAGATACAACTCAAATGATAGGAAAATCAGATCAGATCAGTCGCTCAGTCGTGTCCGACTCTTTGCGACCCCATGAACCGCAGCACGCCAGGCCTCCCTGTCCATCACCAGCTCCCGGAGGTCACTCAGACTCACACCCATCAAGTCAGTGATGCCATCCAGCCATCTCATCCTCTGTCGTCCCCTTCTCCTCCTGCCCTCAATCCCTCCCAGCATCAGAGTCTTCTCCAATGAGTCAACTCTTCGCATGAGGTGGCCAAAATACTGGAGTTTCAGCTTTAGCATCATTCCTTCTAAAGAAATTCCAGGATTGATCTCCTTCAGAATGGACTGGTTGGATCTTCTTGCAGTCCAAGGGACTCTCAAGAGTCTTCTCCAACACCACAGTTCAAAAGCATCAATTCTTCGGCGTTCAGCCTTCCTCACAGTCCAGCTCTCACATCCATACATGACCACAGGAAAGACCATAGCCTTGACTAGGCGAACCTTTGTTGTTAAAGTGATGTCTCTGCTTTTGAATATGCTATCTAGGTTGGTCATAACTTTCCTTCCAAGGAGTAAGCGTCTTTTAATTTCATGGCTGCAGTCACCATCTGCAGTGATTTTGGAGCCCAGAAAAACAAAGTCTGACACTGTTTCCACTCTTTCCTCATCTATTTCCCATGCAGTGATGGGACCAGATGCCATGATCTTCGTTTTCTGAATGTTGAGCTTTAAGCCAACCTTTTCACTCTCCACTTTCACTTTCATCAAGAGGCTTTTTAGCCCCTCTTCACTTTCTGCCATAAGAGTGGTGTCATCTGCATATCTGAGGTTATTGATATTTCTCCCGGCAATCTTGATTCCAACTTGTGTTTCTTCCAGTCCAGCATTTCTCATGATGTACTCTGCATATAAGTTAAATAAACATGGTGACAATATGCAGCCTTGACGTACTCCTTTTCCTATTTGGAACCAGTCTGTTGTTCCATGACCAGTTCTAACTGCTGCTTCCTGACCTGCATACAGATTTCTTAAGAGGCAGATTAGGTGGTCTGGTATTCCCATCTCTTTCAGAATTTTCCATAGTTTATTGTGATCCACACAGTCAAAGACTTTGGCATAGTCAATAAAGCAGAAATAGATGTTTTTCTGGAACTCTCTTGCTTTTTCCATGATCCAGCGGATGTTGGCAATTTGATCTCTGGTTCTTCTGCCTTTTCTAAAACCAGCTTGAACATCAGGAAGTTCACGGTTCACATATTGCTGAAGCCTGGCTTGGAGAATTTTGAGCATTACTTTACTAGCGTGTGAGATGAGTGCAATTGTTCGGTAGTTTGAGCCCTCCTAAAAGCAGAGACATTACTTTGCCAACAAAGGTTCGCCTAGTCAAGGCTATGGTCTTTCCTGTGGTCATGTATGAATGTGAGAGCTGGACTGTGAAGAAGGCTGAGCGCCGAAGAATTGATGCTTTTGAACTGTGGTGTTGGAGAAGACTCTTGAGAGTCCCTTGGACTGCAAGAAGATCCAACCAGTCCATTCTGAAGGAGATCAATCCTGGATTTTCTTTAGAAGGAATGATGCTAAAGCTGAAACTCCAGTATTTTGGCCACCTCATGCGAAGAGTTGACTCATTGGAGAAGACTCTGATGCTGGGAGGGATTGAGGGCAGGAGGAGAAGGGGACGACAGAGGATGAGATGGCTGGATGGCATCACTGACTTGATGGGTGTGAGTCTGAGTGACCTCCGGGAGCTGGTGATGGACAGGGAGGCCTGGCGTGCTGCGGTTCATGGGGTCGCAAAGAGTCGGACACGACTGAGCGACTGATCTGATCTGATCTGATCTGGCATAGGAAAATAAGCTATGAGATTTACATGAATGAGAATTTCAAGTCTTAACAACTGCATTAGCAGAACAGTCTGGAGAAGGCAGCTTACCACTTAGTGTACAAGATGGTTGAGCCCTACTGCTGCTATTGCTGCTGCTAAGTCGCTTCAGTCGTGAGCCTTCCTAGGACCATGAAAATCCAGAGTCTGGTTCAGAGATTTGCAGGAATATAAAAGTAAAGTTTGTTACTGCATCTGTTGAATAGGTTTATATGCTTAACTCACTTAAATGGCATTATTCACAAGAGGCGGATATAAAAACCACAGTGACAGCTTATCAATTTAATATAAAAACTAGATCAACAATAAAAGAAGTTCATGGTCACAAAATGGAGAAATCTAGATGGAAGTAAATTATGAAGTAGTCATTTGGGGAAAAAATATAACCCAGGCAGGTAGAATTAATTGGCCTTTTGCCTGCCTGGATTATATGGTCATTGTCATCTCTTGAAAGAGCTATCTGCTAGAGGGATGTGCTTGGTCATCGTAGTAGAAATGGTTGTTAAACCTCATTCCTCAGCAATGATGCTGACAAACTAGTTTTTCCCTGACATATTTTCTTTAGCTATCCACAGAATACTCCCTTCTGTATCTTGATTCTTTATTAAATTTAATATCACTATGAAATTGCAGTTTTATTTGACAAAATATGTAAGATTTCTGTTTTACTCTTCCTGTTTTTCATCTGGGGAATAACTAGCTTCTTAGGTGAGTTCCACTAATACTCTATATAATTCTTTTCTCATTTTATGGAATCGATTACCAAGCATTTCTTAAAAAGAAGTACATGGCTAATTGCTTTCCTGGTGGCTCAGTGGTAAAGAGTCCCCTGCCAATGTAGGAGACGTGGGTTCGACCCTTAGGTTGGGAACATCCCTTGGAGAAGGAAATGGCAACCCACTGCAGTTTTCTTACCTGGGGAATCCTGTGGAAAGAGAAGCCTGTCAGGCTACAGTCCATGGGGTGGCAGAGTCAGACACGACTTTAGAGTCTGAGCACACAGCATGGGCCAGCTGTTAAATTACATGAGGTTTCTGTATAAGATTACTCACCTTCCCTCAGCCATATTGAAAGTTTCTTCCAGTATTTGAGAGCCACTGAACTGGAGTATGTTTGTAGCCTAAAAGAAGTGAAATTCATTTGGCATTTCAAAAAATATTATGTTCCCAAATATATAAATTATATGCATTAGCTTCTCTATCTTTTTTTTTTTTTCTTCTTTCCTGGTGGCGCAGACAGTAAAGAATCTGCCTACAATGTGGGAGATCTGGGTTTGACTCATGGGTTGGGAAGATCCCCTGGAGAAGGGCATGCAACCCACTCCAATATTCTTGTCTGGAGAATTCCATGGATAGAGGAGCCTGGCGGGCTACAGTCCATGGGGTCACAAAGAGCCAGACATGACCGAGCAACTAATACACACATAGTTAAGTAACAATGTTGTTTTAGTTTCAGGCGTGTAGCAAAATGATTCAGCTATGCATATTCATTTATCTATTCTTTTCCTAGCTTGTTCTTAAGGGAGAATTTTTAAAAGAAATATTTTGTAAAGTTTAAATTATGTAGAGAATTACTATCAAACTTCTTTGTCATTAAGTTCCTTTCAATATCAAATGCATCTTCCTGATGACATTAGCATAATGAAAGGCTTTGGGAAATCTTGGCAGATTGCTACAAATGTTAGTGAGGAGAAAGGCCTTTTGAATGTATTTTCAAAGATAGAGTGGAAGTCTTGGCAGTAATTGACAGATGATACATCACCTCCATTCCCGTATCACCTGGGGTTTCTTTTGTTTTCTTATTTTGCTATTTGGATGTTTTATTTTTGCATTCAGAGTGAGAAACTCATAGAAAAATATATTGAAAGGCAAAATAGTGGAGAATGATTTGTAAGGGGTCTGCAAATGTTGTCACATACGATTAAAAATCTACAAAATCTATAATTTTTCTTGTTAAGACAAAATTCTTGGCTTTTAGCACAATAGTAAATCTAACTTTAAATGCTTCTTTCAAGTTTACTTTTCCCTGCTTCCATTTACCCTGAAGTTGATAATAGGGGTGTGTTTCTGCTAACTGATGGAGGTTATTTCCCTCCTTATTATTTCCCTGTTCTTATTCATGGTAGTCCTCTCTTTCCAAGTGCCAGGTTGAACATTGTTCTTTCTCTGAAGGCTCCCTTGATGCATTTTCTATGCATTCCCTACATTTATAGGCACTAAAGTTTTCTATTAATACATTTGCTTAGTCACTCATGTCCACCTCTTTGCAATCCAATGGACTGTAGCCTACCAGGCTCCTCTGTCCATGCGGATTCTCCAGGCAAAAATACTGGAGTGTGTTTCCATGCCCTCATTCAGGGTATCTCCCAAACCCAGGGATCTAGCCCAGGTCTCCCCCATTGCAGGCAGATTCTTTACCAACCTAGCTACCAGGGAAGCCCAAGAATACTGGAGTGGGTAGCCTATCCCTCCTCCAGGGGATCTTCCCAACCCAGGAATCAAACCAGGGTCTCCTGCATTGCAGACAGATTCTTTACCAACTGAGCTTCCAGAGAAGCCCAGCAGTTTTTGCATTATATAACAGTAATTTGTATAAATAACCTAACTTTCTCAGTTGAGTACCAATATCCCTTTAGGTATTTTAAAATGTTTCATTTACTTTTACTTCACTAAGAGTAAGAGTGAACATGAAATGACTAGTGAAATACCCTATACAATGTCTGCACCTGTCCGCTGTTCAATAATTCTTTGGTATAGTAAGGAATGGGCTTCCCTGGCGGACCAGTGGGAAAAGAATCCACCGGCAATGTGGGAGCCTCAGGAGATGTGGATTTGATCCCTGGGTTGGGAAGATCCCCTGGAGAAGGTCATGGCAAACCACTCCAATATTCTTGTTTGGAGAATCCCAAGGTAGAGGAGCCTGGCAGGCTACAGTCAACAGAATTGCAAAGAGTCAGACATGACTGAAGCAACTTCGTGCACACGCATGGAGTAAGGAATAATTAGATGAAGGAATAACAACATGAAGACTATATCTCTTCAGAGCCTTCACTTAAAATTCAGTCTTGATCTCCAGTGCTTGTGAACAATTTAGTTTCCAAAAAATTAATTTAATTTCGTATTTTAATGAGTATGTGCAAATGCATTCTGCTTTCTCATCTTTTTCTGCCTGAAATGGTTTATCTTCCTTACATACTGTGATTATATGAAACTTATAGAGTAGCAATAGATTTGATAGACATAGCAATATCTTGATAAACATCACTTTCTATTTTCCTTAACTTTTACAACTTACCAAAGAAGGAAAGATGTTGTTGCTTTGTGAACATGTTCTATGAGTAAGTTTTGGACCTACTAGTGTTTTTGTTTTTGTTTTTTTCCTCAAATCTACTGTATACCACATCTTTCTGCAGAATTTCACCTTCTTAATAGTTTCCAGCCCCTTTTCCCCTGGGTTTATTCTTCTTATCCCAGTTTTTTTTCCTGTTATCTGTCCCTCTGTTCTGGCCACTGGTATGCCACTTGACTGCTGCTTTGAACTGTGCCATTTCACATGTGACTCCAGTCCATCCTGGCCAGGAACTGAAGGCCCACCCTAAACTTGGACTCTCTTTTCCTCATTATCCAGAGCCCTGTCACCTAAAAGCAAGCACATTCCTACAAGTCCAGCCCCATCCAACCCGGGAGAGGGAATCACACATTCAGGTTACTATGAAAATAAAGTTACGCTTACTTGAGTGCCAGCTATGCCCCAGAATTGATGTAGACACTGGGGAAGCAAAATGAGGAAAACTTTCAGGAAGACCATGCTCTTGGAACTTAGAGTCTAGTTTGGGTAGAGCAGAGCAAAGAACAAAAATATAAATAAATAAATATTAATTGTTATAAATTGTATGGAGAATATATGGCAAAATATAATGCATGATTTGGGGAGGAGACATGACACATATGAAAATTTTGAAACACCTCATTGATGAAACTCTGAACAGAAGGAAGAGGCTCCAGATGGGTAAGAGAGCAAATCCGAAGACTTTAAAGTTTAAAGTGGGTATCATCTAGAAAAGGAGAAAATGCAAGGGTGTTTAACAGAAGCCCATGCCCTGTGTGCCCTGAGATTCCACTCTGCTGTAGCTGAGTTCTTGCTCAGTGAGTGCTTGTTTAAATTTCTCAGCGGCAGTATTATTGCAGACGCACGGCCACTGCTTCTGGAAGCGTTTACCCCCATATTCACATAACCAGATTGCCCATGCTGTGTGTAAATCCCAAACTCTCTTTGTTCAGATGGAGTCTTGTGGTTTCCACTCCAAGTACATCACCTACAGCCAGAGGGCATCCAGATGCATTTGCAGCATCAAGACTACGCTTCGTTTTGCACTCGTGTCCACATATTTGTGATTATTTGCACACAGAAACATATATTTTAACAAGTTCAAATGCTCTTTTCATTTGTCCGTATTTCTACAATCTCTCTAAATTTTAGAGGTTATGTAATTTCATCTATCTGTATAAATATACCTGTCTATTGTATGTAATCAGATGAGGTGGAATCAGGATGAGGTGAGCTGAGTTCTGATGTGTAGACTGTTAATTATATTTTAGTTAAGTAAAACCAAGATGCCATTTAAACTCATGAGGTTATTAAAAGGAATAAAACACATATGTTGCAATGTTTGATGTGGCTGTTTTAATATCTTCTCCTTTATTTATGGTAAATCAGGGTTTATCTATTAAAAATGCAAAGAATTCTGTGATCTGATTCTCTGAACTAATGTATATGACGATTAAATTTGGAAAGAATTTGCTGTACCTGTGACTATGTATTAGTTATGAAGGGGCCGATCAAACATTCTAATTCTTTTACTTAAATAAGGAGAAAGAGTTTAAATATAGTAAGGCATTATCTTATTCACTTCTAGTTGTTACTCAAAAAATAATTACATAATACACATATCATGGAAAAATGGTGATGTTTTAAAATGTGCTTCCAAAAATTATCTTAATTTGACGGAAAAAACCACCAGGAATCAAAACTAGGTATACAAAACATATTAACACTTTTAAAATTGTCTTATGACATAAGGTTGATTTAACTGGATAGCATTATCTAAAAGTCCTCAAATATGATTGATGGAAACATTAAAGAAGTCTTTCATCTCAAACTTCAAATAGAAATGGTACATTGAAAAAAAGGTAGGCCATGTAACCTTCCCTAGGGAATCAGAAATCCTTAATACTTTGAGACCTTAAATTCACAAATTATTTAATAAAATCTGTAACACAGCACTCCTAATATTTGTATAATTGCATACTCTCAGTAAAGGGCTCTCTCTTCAGGCTTATGATGTTCAGACTTACATGTCTTTAAACACATAATAGTTTTGCACACACAATCCTAACATAACCTGAGCTCAGTAAGGCAATGGCTTTTCTCACCACCTAGAAGCTTTTATTAATCCCATCAAGAAAGGTAGTAATTAAATGAGCACCCAAGAATGCAGTCTTTTGGGTAACTTTTGCTCCCCAACTGAAAAGTGCTCACCAATGATATTAAATATATCATTCTGCTAGGTACAGACCATGGCATTCTCTGAGATCCTAAGCCCTGGTATTAACCAGTATGAAATAAGAAGCCTATTTGGATAACTGGTTTCTTTATTACTAATACAGAAGCAAATCTGCATTAGAAACAGAACAATATTTGCAGTCAAGCAGAGACTTGTTAAGGGAAAATGCCTCTGCCAGATTCTACCTAGAAGTGACTGCATAAATATTTTTCTCTGTGTTGCATTAACGAACCCAAAGAGAAAACCACTTGACTCCTTGGACAAGGATGATATTCATGTTGGAAATCTACATTTTTAAAGACATATACAAAAACTCTATGTTTGCCCCCCTCCCCTTTCTGTAAGGTAAAGGGAATTTTCAATGTATGTAGAAATCCTAAATAGATCTTATAATAACAATTGTGTAATATTAAGTTAAACATTCATTTTCTTTGCACTGGCTCATAGAAGGAATGAATGTGTTCACATCATTATTGGCTGCCTAAGAAAGATGATGTTTTTCCATTTAATTAGTAATAGCTGAAATCAGCATATGTTCTTCATGTAATAAGTCACATAAAATCCACCCCTGTTTTTGGTAAGACAATTGCCCAGTAGGCTGGAGAATGACATGGTAGTATAATATTACACCATGCACATAGAGTTTTCTCAATTAAGATTTATTAAATAATGACTCTACCAAACTGAATACTAGATACTGCAGAAATTATCATAAAGCTGATGGAAGTTCATGGAGTCCATGGATTTTAAGTCTTCTGGTATTAAAGGGCTTGACTCCCCCTTGGGCTGGTTTTTGTAAATTTAGCTTACAAAAGAAAAATCAGGAAGTTTATTGACTGCATAGATTCTTTTTTTTTTATATCTTGTTCATATCTTCCATGTAACATCACAGGAGATAAACATTAATTTGATAAATATTAATTAAAAATCTCCTATAAGCAAAAAAAGAAAGAGAAAAATAAAATGATTCAAAAAATATTTTTTCAAAGAGCCAGCAATTTTAGTATGAGAAATAAGGCATATATAATTTAAATACAAAGAAGACAACAAAGTTTTATATATATAGTATTTACTGTTGTTGGAATTTAGAGGACTAAATCATTCCAGTTATAGAAGTCAAGGTAAGTCTCACAAACTTTAATGTTAAACAAGATACCTAATATATATAAATAGGGGTGTGTATGTCTGTGTGTGTGTGTGTGTCTGTGCGTGTGTGTGTATCTTCAAAGTATTTATATTTATGCCTTCTGAACAAAAAAGCCTATATTTTCTTTCATTTTACCAAGACTATATATTTATTTTACTACATTTGGGAAAGCATTCTTGCCAGTAGGATATTGTGATTTTATGACTTTGGGGTTATTTGTATTTTTAGGTTTTCCAGTTCAACTTGACCACCACAATGCAAATAGTCACTTTGGAATGTGAGACTGCTAAAGCCAAGGAATGTCCCACATACTGTGGGACATTATTAATTATTATTAATCAATTAGCAAATATTAATATAAATATCATAGTTGATGCTGTACACTAAAAAAGTCACATGTTTATAAAATACCTTTTATATAGCAAGCACAGTTCTCCTTTCTTGAAATAAAATGGTTTAAAATTAATTATAGGATTAAAACGCCTGGTTTGGCAACCCACTCCAGTATTCTCACCTGGAAAATCCCAGGGATGGAGAAGCCTGGTAGGCCACAGGCCATGGGGTCACAAAGAGTCGGACAGGACTGAGCGACTTCACTTTCACTTTCAAGCGGGACTTAAAACTACTGGTAAAGCTCATGCCATCTCATAACTGCAATGTCTTCATTTGACCTACTCCTACTTACTTTTTAAAACCCTATAAGTCATCTCTTTCAAAAAGTTTTTCCTTACGTTACACAATACCTATGAAAACGATATACCTTTTCTAACATAGCTGGGTGCTTAACACTTTCCTTGTGTTCATCACATTTGTACTGTATTATCAGAACTGACCAACTGATTCTGTCTTGAATTAGCTTTAGGATGACATGGTCAAGTTACTTAAAGGTTATTAGCTTCAGTACTCTCTTCTTCCAAATGGATACAGTAAGAATAATCACTCAAATTGTACACAGTTATTGTGAGGATTACACAAGCTAATTGTGTAGGGTTTATCACAGAGTCTGATGATATTAAAAAATCAATAAATACTCTGGCATGAATATATGGTGAATGAATGAATTCGGAGGGACTCAGTTCATTCTTCTTTACTGGGCTCAGTTCCTACCTCCTTCCTTTCTGTTCATTATGAAGCTTATTGAGTTCCTATCCTCTGAGAACCAATTCTGCTTCTTCATTGAGCACAGTCTGAGACCCAGAATAGTATTTCTAAATTAACTCCATGCACTTTACTGGTGGCAGTCAATCTAATGCAGAGAAAGTTTCATGTTCGGATATTCATTAGCTATTTACAACAAGAAAAGATCACCGTGGGAACAATGGTTTGATCTCTTGATTCGATTATATAGTATTTCTATGTTTCAGGTTCTGTTGCTGTATTTTATAAACATTTGCTTAGTCTTCACAACAATCATGTGGTACTTATTTCTAGACCAAAACTAAACTTAAGTGAGGCTCAGAGAGATAAAATGATTTTTATAAGATCACTCAATTAGAGGTTTGAAACTTGCCTGAATTCAAAAGTCCACTAAGCCACATGTTTCATGGCCCCATTTGTTTTTCATTCTCTATTTTCCCCACCCAGAATGTTTCAAAAATGTTTTGGGGATTATAGGCTAGATATTTTGAAAAAAACTCAGCAGGTAGTTAAAATACTGCCTGAAAATAGTCCAACACATTGAGACCATAGTGAGCAACATTAGAGGGGGGTGTTTTATTTTAAATAGAAGGACAAATAAATGTTAATTACTTTGGAATTTCTATGAATGAGGCACTCAGTTTGTTTTTCTTTGGTACAAAAAATTGTCAGTATGTTACTCAATCAAGGCTCAAAATTAGGAAGTTTGAAGTGTTTCCCATTCCTGTTTCTAGGGCTTATACAGATGACAGAACTGGTCAACCAGTCTCTTCAAGCCAAATCTGCTGCTTAGTGGAGTTCATGTCTCCATGACCTCTTTTCTACAAAACTTTTCACTTGCCATAAATTGTAGACTACCATACAATCCCTATGATAAATGCTGTTTACTATCTAAAAATTACCCTTGTGAGTAATGTTCAACCAATATTGATATGTGTCGACACTTGAGCTATAAAAGAGAGATTTAAAAGCCTCCCTGTCTGTCCATCTAAGATGTCTGCATGTGTTTTTTGAAATGCAATATACATACATACTTCAAAATATTTTAAAATATATTCTCCTTTCAGTTCATTTCAGTCGCTCAGTCACGTCCGACTCTTTGCGACCCCCTGAACGGCTGCACGGCAGGCCTCCCTGTCCATCACCAACTCCCAGAGTCCACCCAAAACCATGTCCATTGAGTCAAAGATGCCATCCAACCATCTCACCCTCTGTTGTCCCCTTCTCCTCCTGCCCTCAATCTTTTCCAGCATCAGGGTCTTTTCCAATGAGTCAGCTCTTCACATCATGTGGCCAAAGTATTGGAGTTTCAGCTTCAACATCAGTCCTTCCAATGAACACCCAGGACTGATCTCCTTCAGAACGGACTGGTTGGATCTCCTTGTAGTCCAAGGGACTCTCAAGAGTCTTCTCCAACACCACAGTTCAAAAGCATCAATTCTTCAGTGCTCAGCCTTCTTTATTGTCCAACTTTCACATCCATACATGACTACTGGAAAAACTATAGCCTGGACTAGACAAACCTTTGTTGGCAAAGTAATGTCTCTGCTTTTGAATATGCTATCTAGGTTGGTCATAACTTTGCTTCCAAGGAGTAAGCGTCTTTTAATTTCATGGCTGCAGTCACCATCTGCAGTGATTTTGGAGCCCCCTAAATAAAGTCAGCTATTGTTTCCACTGTTTTCCCATCTATCTGCCATGAAGTGATGGGACCAGATGCCATGATCTTCGTTTTCTGAATGTTGAGCTTTAAGCCAACTTTTTCACTCTCCTCTTTCACTTTCATCAAGAGGCTTTTTAGCCCCTCTTCACTTTCTGCCATAAGAGTGGTGTCATCTGCATATCTGAGGTTACTGATATTTCTCCCAGCAATGTTGATTCCAGCCTGTGCTTCCTCCAGCCCAGCGTTTCTCATGATGTACTCTGCATATAAGTTAAATAAACAGGGTGACAATATACAGCCTTGACGTACTCCTTTTCCTATTTGGAACCAGACCATTGTTCCATGTCCAATTCTAAATGTTGCTTCCTGACCTGCATACAGATTTCTCAAGAGGCAGGTCAGAGGGTCTGGTATTCCCATCTCTCTCAGAGTTTTCCACAGTTTATTGTGATCCACACAGTCAAAGGCTTTGGCATGGTCAATAAAGCAGAAATAGATGTTTTTCTGGAACTCTCTTGCTTTATTGATGATCCAGAAGATGTTGGCAATTTGATCTTTGCTTCCTCTGCCTTTTCTGAAACCAGCTTGAACATCTGGAAGTTCATGATTCACGTATTGCTTAAGAATTTTAAGCATTACTTTACTGGCGTGTGAGATGAGTGCAATTGTGTGGTAGTTTGAGCATTCTTTGGCATTGCCTTTCATTGGGATTGGAATGAAAACTGACCTTTCCCAGTCCTGTGGCCACTGCTGAGTTTTCCAAATTTGCTGGCGTATTGAGTGCAGCACTAATCTACAAATAATGACAAGCAAATTGTCACCATTCTACCAAATATGGTTTAGATAAACAGTGTAGTGTTGTTTGTTTAGTTGTTAAGTACTGTTTGTCTCTGCTGTCCCATGGACTGTAGCACACAAGACTCCTCTGTCTATGGGATTTCCCAAGCAGGAGTACTGGAGTGGGTTGCCATTTTCTTCTCCAGGGGATCCCCGACCCAGGGATTGAACCTGTGTCTCCTGCACTGGTAGGTGGGTTTTTTTTTTTTTTTTTTTTTTTTTTTACCACTGAGGCACCAGGGAAGTCCTTAGATGAAAGAGGGACAAATTATTGTGACTATATTGCTGATATATGTAGCTGTGAGTTAAGTGATAAGTGACTGATGACAAGCAGAATTTACACGAAGTTGGAATAGAAATTTATTTAGCAGAATTCTCATTCCTTTTCTCATTCATTACATGGATATGCTGGGAAGCTTGTTGCATTTATGAAAAGTGTACTACTATGGACAACACAGACATGATTACATTAATAGTATTGGAACATGATTTCTTGTACCATTGCTTTCAATGGGATGATTTAATTTGAATTTATTTACCTTTTTTGGTAGTAGTGGTGGTAGTTTGGAGGGGGTGTGTGTGTGTGTGTGTGTGTGTGTGTGTGTGTGTATGAAGCAAGTAATGTGTGTGGTGTTTTGCACGCTTTTATACATGTACAGATCTATGGCTTTTATTTATTTCTTCTCTGCAATTTTCAATGGGAAGGTAGCAACTCTGTTTACCCCAGATAAAGTATTTTAAATTACTATTTGAAGATATTTCTTCCTATATTATTAAGCTACAATATTTTATTCTCATTATACTCTGTGGTGATTTCTTATGATCATATATATTCTCTTTCGAGCTAACCTTTGAAGGCAAGCTGTCAAACAGTCATAGTCTGGCCTGTGCTTTGAGCTTTTCCTGTGTATACAGAAGAGTCACCCCTCAGAGCTGCACATTTACTGCCATCTAGTGATTGGATAATAAATATATCCTGTGTGCTTAAGTTACTATTTTTTTTTATTTTTTGCCATAGTGACACTGAACCAAAGAATGATTTAAAAAAATGTGAACTGAGTAGTCATGCAGACTAATGCAAGAAGAAACTCAGGAGCTTGGAGAATAAATTTCCATCAGCACTATGGGTTTGAGTCAGGATTTGACATCTCCTCTACTTATATCCTGTCCAGTGTTCCTTTTTACCCCACTGATCTCATCGTCTGACTTGATCATGTTGTCTTTTCCTTAGCTATTTCATTTCAAAAGGTTTAGTGTTCAAATGCTATTTTCCATGTTGCCACTCTATATAGGGTCTAGAAAATTATGCGGACTTTTCAATTATGAAGCAACAGCCAAAATGACAAGATTTTATTGACTGAGTGTATATATTGAAAATAGACATTTCTCCAAAGAAGACATACAGATGGCTAACAAATGCATGAAAAGATGCTCAACATCACTCATTATCAGAGAAATGCAAATCAAAACCACTATGAGGTACCATTTCACACCAGTCAGAATGGCTGCAATCCAAAAGTCTACAAGCAATAAATGCTGGAGAGGGTGTGGAGAAAAGGGAACCCTCTTACACTGTTGGTGGGAATGCAAACTAGTATAGTCACTATGGAGAACAATGTGGAGATTCCTTAAAAAACTGGAAAAAGAACTGCCTTATGACCCAGGAATTCCACTGCTGGGCATATACACTGAGGAAACCAGAATGGAAAAAGACATGTGTACCCCAATGTTCATCACAGCACTGTTTATAATAGCCAGGACATGGAAGCAACCTAGATGTCCATCAGCAGATGAATGGATAAGAAAGCTGTGGTACATATACACAATGGAGTATTACTCAGCCATTAAAAATAATACATTTGAATCAGTTCTAATGAGGTGGATGAAACTGGAGCCTATTATACAGAGTGAAGTAAGCCAGAAAGAAAAACACCAATACAGTATACTAAGGCATATACATCGAATTTAGAAAGATGGTAATGATAACCCTGTATGTGAGACAGCAAAAGAGACACAGATGTATAGAACAGTCTTTTGGACTCTGAGGGAGAGGGAGAGGGTGGGATGATTTGGGAGAATGGCATTGAAACATGTATAATATCATATATGAAACAAATTGCCAGTCCAAGTTCGATGCATGATACTGGTTGCTTGGGGCTGGTGCACTGGGACGACCCAGAGGAATGGTATGGGGAGGGAGGAGGGAGTGCGGTTCAGGATGGGAAACGTGTGTACACCCGTGGCGGATTCATGTTGATGTATGGCAAATCCAATACAATATTGTAAAGTAATTGACCTCCAATTAAAATAAATAAATTTATATTAAAAAAAGAAAATAATCTCAGTAAATATTTCAAATATGTGTTTTAAAAGGGGTAAATTATAGTGGTGAGAATGACTCTATGTTGACAAATTTCATTGCTTAGAAATCTTAAGCTACTTCAGTAGGATTTTCATTTTTTAATGAACATATTATTCTTACACTGTTTTGGTAAACAATTTTCTTAGAGACAAGGCTTAAGTCTATATTTATTGCTGAAAAAATCTGATATATACAGTTTTCAGCAGATATCTTTAATAAAATATTTAAAAGTTAAATAAGTAAGCAATATGTTTAATTCATATTGACCAAAAGGGCAAAATTAAATTATGCTGTTTAGAAGACTAGACATAACATTTTAAAATTTGGTTGTTTTTCAGAATTGAATAAGCACAACAACTCTTGTTCCTAAGTCCTGCTCAAGTGTCTCAACTTTATTTACCTTTTTCTATAAACCTGAAGATATACATCTACTATATATTTGAAAAATGCATCAGATCAGATCAGATCAGATCAGTGGCTCAGTTGTGTCCGACTCTTTGCGACCCCATGAACTGCAGCACGCCAGGCCTCCCTGTCCATCACCAGCTCCCGGAGGTCACCCAGACTCACATCCATCGAGTCAGTGATGCCATCCAGCCATCTCATCCTCTGTCGTCCCCTTCTCCTCCTGCCCTCAATCCCTCCCAGCATCAGAGTCTTCTTCAATGAGTCAACTCTTCCCATGAGGTGGCCAAAATACTGGAGTTTCAGCTTTAGCATCATTCCTTCCAAAGAAATCCCAGGGCTGATCTCCTTCAGAATGGACCGGTTGGATCTCCTTGCAGTCCAAGGGACTCTCAAGTGTCTTCTCCAACACCACAGTTCAAAAGCACCAATTCTTCTGTGCTCAGCCTTCTTCACAGTCCAGCTCTCACATCCATACATGACCACAGGAAAGACCATAGCCTTGACTAGGTGAACCTTTGTAGGCAAAGTGATGTCTCTGCTTTTGAATATGCTATCTAGGTTGGTCATAACTTTCCTTCCAAGGAGTAAGCGTCTTTTAATTTCATGGCCCATGGAATTTATCTAATTGCCCCAACGTTTTTTTTCCCCCAAGTAATCTGACTTGGTATCTGAAAATAAGAAAATAGCAGCAAATTTTGGAGTATCTGCCTCATTGGGGGAAAAAAAAAAACAAAAAACTGGTACCTTGAGGTAGCAATTTTGGGGCTTTTTTCCCCCAAAACTGACAGGTAACTTTGTTGTTCATCATACAGCTTAGATGAAGTAGAGCTGATGTCACATGTCATTGAATTCTTTCACAGAATCTGCCACAGGCAAAGCAGCAACATAAATGTAGTAGGGAGTCTCAGAGTCTGTGTGGACTTGAATGAACTGGAGATTTCAATACATTCAGTAGATCTGGAGTACAGTTCAATAGTTTGGGTTTTTAGTTAGTTTCTTAAATCAATTTTGAGATCAATTATTATGTTTCTTTTTCTAATTCCTCCATCAACTGTCTATCTTGAACCTTCTCGTGGCTTCCACATCTCAGGGGAAGAGAAATAAGCATAATTATTTTTTTTTCTAATAAAAGAGAATTAAAAATAATTTTTAAGCAAAAATTGTGGTGTTAGGGACTAAAAAAATATCAGAAATTATTGCATGAGAAGAAGCTGCGAAGCCAGACTGAAAAAAAAATGATGTTCAAGACTATGACCTCAGAGGCGAGGATGGGATGATTTGAGAGACTAGCATTGTAACATACACATGACCATATGCAAAATAGATGGCCAGTGCAAATTTGATGCATGGAGCAGGGCACCCAAAGCTGGTGCTCAGGGACAACCCAGAGGGCTAGAGTGAGGAGGGAGATGGGAGGGGGGCTCAGGAATGGGGGGTTACATATATACCTATGGCTAACTCATGTTGATGTTTGGCAAAAAAATCACCATATCGTTAAGTAATTATCCTCCAATTAAGAACAATCATTTAATTAAAAAAAAAAAAAAAACAAAAACATGACCTCAGGATCCAACAGAGAAGGCAATGGCACCCCACTCCAGTACTCTTGCCTGGAAAATCCCGTGGATGGAGGAGCCTGGTGGGCTGCAGTCCATGGGGTCGCTAAGAGTTGGACACGACTGAGCGACTTCACTTTCACTTTTTCACTTTCATGAATTGGAGAAGAAAATGGCAACCCACTCCAGTTTTCTTGCCTGGAGAATCCCAGGGGCAGGAGAGCCTGGGGGGCTGACATCTATGGGGTCATGCAGAGTCGGACTCGACTGAAGCGACTTGGCAGCAGCAGGATCCAAACCGACTGGTATCACAGCTGACCTCTGAAGCTCAGCTGCTGTGTGACATAGCACAGAATGTGTCAACAGTCAGCTTCCTCAAATGGAACTGCCCCTCTGAAAGGTTCAGGGAATTAAATATGTTAATGTGTATAAGGTCTCCAGGCACACCGTTTTCCTCCGAGTATAACGGCATTTTACTAATTTAATTAACATGCTAAAGTAATGAATTAACACTTCATCGATATCTATTTCTTATAATTAAGCTAAAAGACGTTTCTGAATGTCAACCAGTTGGTTTGACTTTTGATTCTGAGAGGCTACAGTAGACTCACCTTCGGGCCTGCATTCTGGGAACTATGTATGTCCTGTGCTTTCAAAGCTGTTACAGACTCTGAATTTAACAGATCAGGCAGTGACTGCGCTCAGTTCGAAAGTCCTTATGGTGACTAGTGTGGGATGTTATATTATGTATTAGCTGGTTTTCTATTAATGCATTTAATGTGATAATTTACCTAAAATGATTAAGTGAGTAAGAATATTTGGAAGTTATGTTTTTGTTTTCCTATTTAGTGTTTATAGACATATCAGACACACATATAAGTGTATGTACATATGGTTAATACATAGCACAAAATAGTAGCTTTAATATTCTGGATAATTCAAGATCTCAAAGATATCCAATCACCTTTAGAAGGTTTACTTTACCAGTAATTGTAGCATGTCCTTTGACTATTTCTGAACACTCAACCTACTTAAATGCCATATTCAAATAATTGGGATGTTTTGCCAATAGTCCATTAGTTTTGAAGTATATGAACCTAATGTTACAAGTACAAAAATCAATATGCTTCTGTTTCCATTCTGTTACTTTACAAAATATATATATTTTTGAGAAAAGCACCATGGTTTGCAGATCATAAAAACTCAATAATTAATTGAGTTCAATGAAACTGATAACTATGAACTTAGAAATATTTTCAAGTAAAATCTCAAAACATAAATATCAAATACCTGTAGAAACTAAAACACGAGCATATTCTCATGCTGATTCATACTACCATGGTTATCACAGACAACTGGGGGCCTCAGCAGAGCCATGCTTTCCTTCTTTCCTGATGACAGAACCTGAATTTTGCTTATATGTTCTTCCATCAGTTCTGTAAACATTGGCCTCATCCCTAGTTTCATAGGATGTGAGTGTGCGTGCTCAGTTCAGTCCTGTCCAACTCTGTACAACCCCACAGACTGTAGCCTGCCAGGCTCCTTTGTCCATGGGATTCCCCAGGCAAGAAACCTGGATGGATCACCATGCCCTGTTCCAGGGGATCTTCCTGACACAGGGATCCTACCCACATCTCTCGTCTTGTGTTTTGGCAGGTGGGTTCTTTACCACTAGTGCCACCTGGGAAGTCCAGTTTCACAGGATAAATAGTGATTATTCTAAGCTAGTATAGGTGAAAATGTTTGAAAAATGGTCTCTGGAAGTTGGTGCATAGAAGGGTGATGTCTGAGCTACTGTAGCCATCCCGTGATGCATACTTCCACCAGCAAAACCTGGGTCTTTTGATGATGATGGTGGTGATACTCTAGCTGGTGCTCCTGCCACTGCTCCTGAGCTACAGTTTAATCAACTCTGCAACTGGATCTTGTGCAGCTTCTTCTGAGAGATACTAAATATCTTTAGTTTTTGAAAAAAAAAAAAAAAAAAAACTGTTATACTAGTCACACTTTCTCCTAAATCTCAGGAGTCATTGGTTTTAGTCCATATACTTTATTTAGTTGAGTAATTATTAACATAAAATGAAATTTTGTAAAATCATGAAAGCACCAGTAACTCATATCTGGCAATCCCTCAGATCAGATCAGATGAGTCGCTCAGTCGTGTCCGACTCTTTGCGACCCCATGAATTGCAGCATGCCAGGCCTCCCTGTTCATCACCAACTCCCGGAGGTCACTCAGACTCACATCCATCGAGTCAGTGATGCCATCCAGCCATCTCATCCTCTGTCGTCCCCTTCTCCTCTTGCCCCCAATCCCTCCCAGCATCAGAGTCTTCTCCAATGAGTCAACTCTTCTCATGAGGTGGCCAAAGTACTGGAGTTTCAGCTTTAGCATCATTCCTTCCAAAGAAATCCCAGGGCTGATCTCCTTCAGAATGGACCGGTTGGATCTCCTTGTAGTCCAAGGGACTCTCAAGAGTCTTCTCCAACACCACAGTTCAAAAGCATCAATTCTTATTCAGCTCAGCCTTCTTCACAGTCCAACTCTCACATCCATACGTGACCACAGGAAAAACCATAGCCTTGACTAGACGAACCTTTGTTGGCAAAGTAATGTCTCTGCTTTTGAATGTGCTATCTAGGTTGGTCATAACTTTCCTTCCAAGGAGTAAGTGTCTTTTAATTTCATGGCTGCTGTCACCATCTGCAGTGATTTTGGAGCACAGAAAAATAAAGTCTGACACTGTTTCCCCGTGTATTTCCCATGAAGTGATGGGACTGGATGCCATGATCTTCGTTTTCTGAATGTTGAGCTTTAAGCCAACTTTTTCACTCTCCACTTTCACTTTCATCAAGAGGCTTTTAGTTTCTCTTCACTTTCTGCCATAAGGGTGGTGTCATCTGCATATCTGAAGTTACTGATCCCTAGTCCATATCAAAATGAGATTTAAATATTTCTTAAAACATACAGAAAAGTGCTAGACACAATGGTGTGGTTTTACATTATTATATACTTAGAGAGGGATTTCCCTGCTGGCTCAATGGTAGCCAGCCTGTCAATGCAGGAGACATGGATTCCATGCCTGGGTTGGGAGGATCCTCTGGAGAAGGAAATGGTAACCCACTCCAGTATTCTTGCCTGGGAATAATATGGACAGAGGAGCCTGGCCAGCTATAGTCTATGGAGTAACAAATAGTCAAGCATGAATTAGTGACCAAACAACAACAACAAATAATTAGAGAATGTGCATTACCTAATCCTGAGGGACCAAGTGCTGCTATCATTTTTTTTAATTTTATCATTTTAATTGTGCTCAGTGCAGATCACCTAAAAATTATTTGTTTCTACCTTTAATCAATTATTTTCTCCTTCACAGGATCACTTTTAGTTTCATGGTAGTTGGCCATGGATATATTAGTTTGAAACAAACAAAACATGTCATAGGAGTTACTACAGATGGTTTGCAGGTAGAAAATATAAAAACTCATCATAACCAAACATTTCATCTTGTGGTGGGTAGAAAAATGGCCACCCCAAAGATGTCCATGTTTTAACCCATAGAATCTATGAATCTGTTAGGTTACACAGAAAAAGATAATTAAAATTATAAACAACTAAACTTAAGATAGTAATATTGTCCTGGATGATCTGCATAACCCTATTATACCCACAAGAGCCCTTGCAAATGAAAGAAGAGGTGGAAGAGGGAGAACCAGAGAGATGGCAGCATGAAAAAGACTAACTTTGAAGATGGAGAAAGAAATCCATGAGTCAAAGAGAGCAGGAATCCTCTAGAAGTGGAAAAAGGCAGGAAAAAGGATTTTCCTCTGAACACCTAGAAATACAGCCCAGCAAGCGCCTTGATTTTAACACACTGAGAACTGTGTTAAATATGTGAACTTTGGAACTATAAGATAATCAATGTTGTTCAATTGCTAAGTCATGTCTGACTCTTTGTGACACCATGGACTGCACACACCAGGTTTCTCTGTTCTCCAATATCTCCCTGAGTTTGCTCAAATGCGTGTCCATTGAGTTAGTGATGCTATCCAACCACACCATCTTCTGTCTCCCCCTTCTTTTGCCTTCACTCTTTCCCATTAGTCTTTTCCAAAGAGTTGTCTCTTCTCATCAGGTGGCCAAAGAGAGCTACAGCTTCAGCATCAGTCTTTCCAATAAATATTCAGGGTTAATCTCCTTTAAGATTGACTAGTATGATCTCCTGCTGTCCAAGAGACTGTCAAGAATTCAAGGGAAGTCCAGGAAAGCCCAACTGAGCACATAAATTTGTGGTAATATATATATCAGATCAGATCAGATCAGATCAGTCGCTCAGTCGTGTCCGACTCTTTGCGACCCCATGAACCGCAGCACGCCAGGCCTCCCTGTCCATCACCAGCTCCCGGAGGTCACTCAGACTCACACCCATCAAGTCAGTGATGCCATCCAGCCATCTCATCCTCTGTCGTCCCCTTCTCCTCCTGCCCTCAATCCCTCCCAGCATCAGAGTCTTCTTCAATGAGTCAACTCTTCCCATGAGGTGGCCAAAATACTGGAGTTTCAGCTTTAGCATCATTTCTTCCAAAGAAATTCCAGGATTGATCTCCTTCAGAATGGACTGGTTGGATCTTCTTGCAGTCCAAGGGACTCTCAAGAGTCTTCTCTAATATATATATAACTCAGTCAAATCATATGTTTGATGGAAAATTGTTGTGATAGAGAGCTATGGTGTTTATAAGGTATCTTTTCTATATTTATTATGTGAAACATTTTAGTGAATTACAAAATTAAAGCCATAAGCCAAATCATGAAGGTGGAAGCTCTTTTCGGAAAAACTGAGAAGAAATATTTTTGATTCTGCTGACAGATTTTTTAAAAAAAGCAAATAGGATATAAGTGCTTATAATGACAACGTGTAATACATTTTGGTTGTTTGTAATTTGTAACCCATTTGTAATAGTGTTTTTGTAAAGACGCACCTCTTGAAAAGTGTCTACAAACCACAAGTATTTCACATTGTTAATTTTATTTTATAAAGGAAAAGGTTTTCCCATGCTTTTTTTTCTCTCATATTTAATTTTGTTAAACCTTTACCTTTTTAAAGAATATCTATGTTTGCCATCTAGTTTTCCACAGAGATTTATCTCAATATTTTTTGAAAATCTCTTTACATTATATTATAGTAATTACTGATAGCCTTTTCCTTGTATACATTTTCTGAGCATATACAAAATATTAGAACACTTTTTTAGTAACCAATTAAATATGTCTACTAACATGCATATTTCCCCAATGTATTCACTATGTAATTAGTGTTCAGGTCATGTAGAAAGTAAGCCATTTAATTTCTGTGACTATTAAGCATGAAAACATTGATAAGATGATATTTAGAACCATAAATCACATGAATAATTTTCTTTAGAAGAAAAGAGAAAGCCAAACACATTAAAATTGTAACTTGTATAATTTTAAAAATAACTTTTGAGTTCCATTTACAAAATTGAAAATACTGACCCCCTATAATAGGAAGTTAATCACTATGCATTAATCTTTTCTGTGTATCAGTGAAGATAATCTCAAATATGTAAAATCTCCACTAGCTTGAAGTTACAAACTTGAAAAATATTTTAGCAGTTTCGATTTTCAGCAATATAAAAGTAATTTAATGAAAATGATGAATATATATATACAGCATTGTCACTCTAAATGTATATCTGTTTGTTGTTACACACCTCAGTATTTTACAAATGCAAAAGTAGAGACATGAAGTGAACAGTTCACATTTGTGACTGAACAGCCCATCATGATAATTCACTTTCTTTTCTCTGAAGCTTCATTTTATTGTATCATTGATGAGTGGTAAATTATAATATAATACAAATACATTTAAAACAATGTAAGACAACACTTTCTTCTACTCTTTCTTAACTTATAATTGTTAAAATTATTCTTTAGCTTCTGGCTAGCACTTCCTCTTCTGTCAAGTCTTTTTGAGCCTCAACCTGAAAAATGTTTCCTGTTTACTGAGTTTTTCTGCAAAATACATCACAAATATTGTTTTACTGACACCTCATTAATTCTTAAGTTTGTTAAATGAAAACGTTTTCTGTATGTCGGAAATTAAATGTTTGCAATGCCATTTTGTTACTGTTATAATTTCCTTGTTGTATGCTAATTAATAAATAGCACATCTTTATAAATTCTGGATTCTCTAATTACCTCTGTCTTTATTTATAACATCTTTATTCATATGGTCCATTTGATCTACACAAGTTTCTCTCTTTAAATCGCAATATTGAAACAACTCAAAATGTCTAACTACTATATAAAAGGAAGATATTGGTCCCATGAGTTAAATGGGTAGTCTGAATCTCTATTACAAAAAAATCACTCCTATATTTTCCAGGAAAATTATCTCTGACTAAGATTTGAGTACTGATCATTGCAGTCAGTTCCTTGTTTTTGGAAATGGGAAATTCCATACTAAGAGCTATTATTGGTCTTATATGAGAAAGTGACCAAACTGTTTTGTTTCCCAGAGAAAAAAATCTGTGTAAATAAGAGGTTTCTTAGAAGATTTGTCTATTCCTTATATTCTTCTACATCTGGTATGTTTTAGTTTGGTAAATGACATTTGCAGCAAGATTTCCAACATTTTGCTAAGTGGAAGAACGACTTTAAAAATGTAAAGCAAAATTTTGTGAGATCAACAAAGCTGTGAAGCAGAACAAAACAACATATTGACAATTAAATGTGTTTCAGTTTTAGAATCTTTCTAGTTTATCCACTCAGCATTGAAGAAATATGATTCTCAGAGTAGAAGAAATTGTTCCTTAGATTTTCTGGAACTGAAAATCTTACAATATTAATTTTCTTGACATCTGCTGAAACTTCTTCCTCTCTACTATTTCTTAACAATTTTCCTGAGTTGTGTTAATTAAAGCAGAAACAGAAACCTTATGTGACAAAAGACAAAAATTGAAATGGTGACTATACACCAAGCAACTCAAGCTGCTGCTACTGCTAAGTCGCTTCAGTTGTGTCTGACTCTTTGCAACCCCACCAGGCTCCTCCGTCCCTGGGATTCTCCAGGCAAGAATATTGGAGTGGGTTGCCATTTCCTTCCCCAATGCATGAAATGAAAAATGAAAGTGAAGTCGTTCAGTTGTGTCCGATTCTTAGCGACCCCATGGACTGCAGCCCACCAGGCTTCCTCGTCCCTGGGATTCTCCAGGCAAGAACACTGGAGTGGGCTGCCATTTCCTTCTTCAATGCATGAAAGTGAAAAGTGAAAGTGAAGTCACTTCAGTTGTGTCTGACCCTTAGCGACCCCATGGACTGCAGCCTACCAGGATCCTCCGTCCATGGGATTTTCCAGGCAAGAGTACTGGAATGGGGTGCCATTGCCTTTTCCACATCAACCCCTAGGAATAATGTAACATCTAGTCCCTCTTATAATACCAGACAAAAAGTAAAATAATCACAACAATCCTTAATCCAGATCTTTTTGGACAACTAAAAAGTTTTTGTTTTTTTGTTTGTTTGTTTTTTATATCATATATCTGTTGAATTTAATAGATGATCAGGTTTTATATTTTATATCTTTGTGTTTTTTTTTTAATTTTATTTTGCTTAACTTTACAATATTGTATTGCTTTTGACATTCATGAAAATGAATCCACCACAAGTATACATGTGTTCCCCATCCTGAACCCTCCTCCCTCCTTCCTCTCCCTACTGCAGTTTTTAAAATGTTTGTATTTGAAGAGGACATTGAATATAATGGCAACATAAGCAGCAAAACCACCAAGCATGAGTTCCTTATAAGATAATAAAGCCCAGAGGGTTCAGTCCTGCAGAATACCATAATTTTTGAAAGCATCATCATTTAGGTAAGCCTTGATGAGCTTCTAAGGCCAGCATGTTGCAGTAAACGTGACGAATTACAGAGTTGCGATTAAACCCGGGTTTTCAGCATGTAATTCCTCTCTTTTCCCTGATGGTACTGAGTAGGGAGTTTGTAAAATGTTGAGATTGCTTAACCTCTGACTTTAATCATGGTCACCTGGTAGTTCTTGGTGTGACTCCCTGTCGCAGGCACATGCTTCTTGCTTCTCAGAGTTTGCATGTGGGGGTGTGGGCATCATTCTGCCTCCCTCAGTTGTGGGCTTTTTTTTCCTTCCTCTTGTCTACAGCACTCAAATTTTAGCAAATTTGTTTATATTGTGTGGTTTTGAGCAAAAATAAGGTTTTATACCAAAAATATGTTATCTAAAATATATATGTATATACATATAATATATATATTTAATGCATTTCATCTAGATTTTAAATTATTCTTGCTCTTGGTAGAATCTATTCCATGTAGTGTCAGTCACTCAGTTGTGTTTGACTCTGCGATTCCGTGAATGTAGCCCGCCAGGCACCCCTGTCTATGAAATTCTCCAGGTAAGAATATTGGAATGGGTAACCATTCTCTTCAATAGCTGAAATTTGACTGAAGGCAAACCTGTACTTCATCTCTTCTCTTCTTGAGGGAAAGACGGATTGAAGTTGTTTCAGTATTTGGGGATCCCAGGTCTCCTAGGCTGTGTATATGATCACTGGTTGGTTGCTTGATAAGCTTTACAAATGTCCTCTCTTTTGTCACAGGACTGCATGGTTGGTGTCCTTGCTCTGACCCCTTAGTGGCCCAGAGTCCCATTAGCACCTATTATTCTATTGAATGATTCTATGTCTGGTTAGAAATGGAGCTTGAGATTTCATATTCTTTAATAAGAGGATTGCCATAAAATTAATTTGGCATCTTCGAAGACCACTGTATAATCCTGAACAAAGGTAAACCTTGGCCAAGTAAGCAAGGAAAATAGTTAATCAAAACTTATAAAAAGCTTGAAAATTATTAGATGAATAAACAATATTGCCTCCATTTAATTTAGAACCTTGGAGCTAGTTGGCAAACATAATGAAATAGCTAAAGTTTGTAATGTACTTTTGTACTTTACATGAGCAATGTATATTTGTTAATAATTTTCTTTCTTTTGGGACTTCCCTGGTCATCCAGTGGTTAGAGACCACACTTTCACTGTAGGAGGCCCAGTTGAATCTCTGGCCAGGGGAACTAAGATCCCTCGTGCCGTGCTATGTGGCCAAAAACCATTTAAAAATAATCATCTTTCTTTTAAAATAATAAAAGCAGTCTTATATACTTCATCTAGATTTTAAATCATTCTTCCTCTTGGTAAAATCTCCTATTGCATATGGGGTCAGTCGCTCAGTCATGTCAGGTTCTTTGCAATCCCATGGGCTGTAGCCTGCCAGGCTGCCCTGTCCATGGAATTCTCTAGCAAGAATACTGCAGTGGGTAGCCATTCCCTTCTCCAAGGGATCTTCCTGACCCAGGGATCGAACCCAGATCTCCTGAATTGCAGGCAGATTCTTTACTGTCTGAGTCACCAATTGTTGTTCAGTCGCTCAGTCATGTCCAACTCTTTGCAATTCCATGGGCTGTAGCCTGCCAGTCATCTGACCCTGCAACCAACCATCTTACCCTCTATTGTCCCCTTCTTCTCTTGCCTTTAATTTTTCCCAGCATCAAGGTCTTTTCTAATGAGTCGACTCTTTACATCAGGTGGCCAAAATATTGGAGCTTCAGCATCAGTCCTTCCAATGAATATTCAAGATTGATTTCCTTTAGCCACCAGGGATTTCTATTAATGGATATCATGGCAAAATCGAGGAAATGAAGTTAGTAACCCATGACACAAAATATATAGAAGCTTCATGCCTTGACGCCTAAAGTGATGTTCTCAATTGTTTTGCTTTCTAAGAGTTCACACTTCCAATCATTATTGATAAATAATTTAAAAACAAAGGAAGCAAACACCCTTCTTGATGTTTTTAAACTTTATCTGGTTAATAGGCATAAACTAGATTACCCCAAAAATTAATTGGTAACTTTATTCTAACTGGTGTTGGCTTATAGTTAGTTTTTATAAATATATATTAGTTTCTTTGTGTGTCAATTTCCATAATAACAAAATCCTTTGCATTTTGCATTTTCCGTACATGCTTTTTTAAAGCATGTGTTCAATAATTTTGGCGTTACTATAAAAGAGCCTTGGTTTCGGATCTTATTTTTAAAAATTTTGTTTAGAGGCATCTTTCTCGTATCAGAAATCCCTCATCCCACTGCAGATAAGCCATGAATCTTCACTGTCTCACTGATTTTAAATGATATGCTGTCACTTAGACGATGATTGCCTCAGCTCTGTCATCAACTATGCATGGCATTCAAAATTATTGCACACTTTGTAAGAAAATAAAAGAGTTGTCACAGAAATTTTAAAATGAAAATATGTATGCAGAATTATTATTATTTTGTGTGTGTGAGAGAGAGAGAAAACGTTGCTAATAGTTACAGTAAGAGTCTGATCTGGGCTTATTTCGGCCTTCTGGGTATAGTGTTTTTTATTCTTTTCTTCCCCAGAATTTATTTAGGCTCCAGATTTGTGTATCCCGTTGTCTCCTTGATGTAGTCACTTTACAGTCTATAGGGGAGATTTTGGGATTTGACATGGATTGGGCACCCACTGGTGAGAGCAGACAAAGCTGAGAAAAATCACCATGTTCAAACAACTGCAGGGAGCCTTGGAGATGTGACAATTCCCCCTCAGTTGTATAAGTAGGAGATGGTATGTGTGCCCTGCCCAGGTCTGCACCACAGGCTGGTATACTCATGCCCCTCCCAGCTATCAGCCTTGCAGGTAATGGCCCCCAAAGCTCTCCCCCTCTGAAGAAATGCCAGGGCTTATATATAACAGAAGATCCATCTTGTTGGAAGGATTTAATTGCTATTTCTGTTTCTCTGATATATATATATAATACTTATATTATCTATTTCTCCTTTGATGGCCTTTGGCAGTTTATGTCTTACAGAAAATTGTTCCATCTCATCTAAATATCAAATGTGTAGGCATAGAGATTTTTATACTCTTCCTTTAATCTTTCCAGGGGCTTCCCTGGTGGCTCAGATGGTAAAGAACCTGCCTGCAATTCAGGAGACTCGGATTCAATCCCTGAGTGGGGAAGATCCCCTGGGGAAGGGCATGGCAACCCACTCCAGTATTCTTGCCTGGAGAATTCCATAAACAAAGGAACCTGCCAGGGTACAGTCCATGGGGCTGCAAAGAGTCGGACGCAACTGAGTGACTTAACACTTTTAAACTTCACCTTTAATCTTTCATGTCCATGGGAATGGTATTGATGACTCTCTTTTCATTTCTGATTTTGGTAATTTTTTAAAAAAACTATTTTTTTTGTTGGTCTGACTAGAATTTAATCAAATTTCTTGATACTTTCAAAGAATCCACTTTGATTTCAATCATTTTTCTCTATTGTTTCTCTGCTTCTTAAAATATGTAAACACTTATTTTGCACTTTAGTGAGTTATAATCAGAAAACTTGTAATATATTTAAATATCTTAATTTGATATACAGATAACATTGTGTAATGATTCCCACAATCAGGTTAATTAACACATCCATCACCTCACATAGTTATCTTTGGGTAATGGTGTGTATGTAAGAATGCTTCAAATCCATTCTCTTAGCACATTTCAAATATAGTCTCTGTGCTATACATGAGATCCTCATAATGGATCCATCTTATAACTGGACATCTGCATCTTTTGATGAATCTCTCCTCATTACCCTCAACCTCAGTCCCTGCAGTCACCACTATACTCTGTTTCAATGAGTTCAATGTGGTTTTTTGTGTGTTTATGTTCCACATGTTACCATACAGTATGTCTTTCTCTGGCTTGTTTCTGATATATTCTCTAATGATTTTTGTTTCCTTCTTCTGCTTGCTTTATGTTTAACTGTTCATCTTCCTCTAGTTTAATAAGTTAGAAGTTTAGATATGACTTTTACTTCATTCTTTTTTTTTCTTATATGTGCCTCTAATGCTGTTTGTTTTCCTTTAAGAATTGTTTATCAGCATTCCAAAAATTTTGATGTTACATTTTTATTTTAACTCAGTTCAATTTTTATAAATTGCCATTTGAGATCATGTGTTTTATAAAAGTATATTATTTACTTTCCAAAACTTTCCCTACTTATCTTTCTGTTATTCATTTCTAGAGTAATTCCACTGTGGTCTAAGAACATGCTTCTTATGATAAAAAAAAAAAAAAAAAAAAATGTTGAGACGTATATTCTGGCCCAGAATATAACCTGTCTCCATGAATGTTCCACTGTGTGCTTAAGAATGATTTGTTTTCTTAAGAATGATTTGTTTTATGTTGTCATTGATTGATATTTTGTATAAAATCCATTTGTGTATGTGTGTTTGACATTTGTTCTTACTTATGTTATAGCTTTTTAGATGAACTGTTTAGTCAATTTTGCGATATTGTTGGCCATTGCTACTTCAGATATTTCTTCTGCTCTATTTTGTGTCTGCTCCTTTTAATGTTCCTTGTATGGTGTTATACTTTTTGAACTTTCCCAGGTATTAAGCATTTTCTCTTTGCTCTTTTTACCCCTTGCATTTCAGTTGAGGATATTTCCCACGGACATATCTTCAAACTCACTGTTCTTTGCTTGATCACATCACACTTGAGGGCAGCCTTCATTTCAGTTACAGAGTTTTGACTTCTACCAGTTCCTTAAATGGCAATCCATTTCAGTACTATTGCCTGGAAAATCCCATGGACAGAGGAGCCTGGTAGGCTACAGTCCACGGGGTCGTAAAGGGTCAGACACGACTGAGAGACTTCACTTTCACTTTAGTCTTTAAGTTTATATTGCCTGTATGTTCTTGTATGTTATTTACTTTCTTTTTCAGACAACTTGATACATTAAAAAATAATTATTCTCATTCCTTATCTGATCTTTCTAACATCTGTGTCATACCTGAGTCTGAGCCCGATATTTAGTTTGTGTGCTTATGTCCATCATCTCCTTATCTTTGGTTATATTTTGTAATTTTATGTTCAAGGTGGGACCTTGCTTCTAGGAAAGAGTCTGTGTGTTACAGCTCTTTTCACGTTCAGTTCAGTTCAGTCACTCAGTCATGTCTGATGCTTTGCAACTACGTGAACCAGAGCACACCAGGCCTCCCTGTCCATCACCAACTCCCAGAGTCTACCCAAACTCATGTCCATTGAGTTGGTTATGCCATCCAACCATTGCATCCTCTGCCGTCCCCTTCTCCTCCTGCCCTCAATCTTTCCCAGCATCAGGGTATTTTCCAATGAGTCAGTTTTTCGCATCAGGTGGCTAAAGTATTGGAGCTTCAAGTTCAGCATCAGTCCTTCCAATGAACACTCAGGACTGATTTCCTTTAGGATGGACCAGTTGGATCTCCTTGCTGTCCTCACAACTTTCAAGAGTCTTCTCCAACATCATAGTTAACCCACTGTTATTGAACTGGAGCCTGTGATGTGATGGTAGGGGTAGTGGATTAGAGTATTCAATAACAATCTGATTAGGGTTAGGGTTAGCAAAATAAAATTAAAAAAAAAAAATCTGATTAATTATCAGTCTCTTAGTTGTGTTGTCTTTGCTACTGACTTGATGAGTTTTTCTCTCTCTCTTCCCAAATATAATTTTGTGTCACTTACCTCCTACTCCTTTAGCTGGCTGCGGTATTATTAGTTTATATTGTTAAAGTCTCAACCCCAGGTAAATAGGTTGTTGTTGTCACATTTAGAGGGGGCAGGAAGGCAGAAAGAAGCTGGAGTGGAGAGATGTTCCATACAGCCATCTGGGATGAAGTTTCAGAACACACTTCGGTAAGTCTGGTGAATTATTTTTTCCTAGAGCATAGGCTTTTGCTGTGAAGACGGCTCTGGGTATATTTACAGCTATTTTTCCTTTTCTCCATGGGGCCTCAAAGGGAATTTTTCCATGAGGGGTGTATGAAGGGAAAGCCCAGGGAAATGTGGGGTATCCTGTAAGACTGTTCCTCTAGGAATTTCTTACTTTAGCACTAGTTCACAATCAGCCTCCATCCCTTTGTCAAAATTTCCACTTATGTTTTCCCAGCAGTTTGTAGCTTCAGTGGTTTCCAATTCAGATAAGCAGATTTCAGCTGCTAGATAACCATGAGTGTACATGCTTCTCCAGATTTCAGGGTGGCTGTTTGCCTTTCAAACTCATTTCTGTGATGGGTAAAACAAAATTCATTCATGTTTAGTTTGTCTTGCTGTTGCTGGTTTTCATAATGGGAGAGACAGCCTCCCAGATCTTTACGTGCAGTTACTGAAATCAGAAGTCTTGAGCTGTTTTTCAAGCTGAGCAGTTCTCTTTTTGGAAGACATGACCATTCAACAGAATCCTGGAGAGTCTGTGTTGATTCTTCATTTCAGTGTTTTCAGAGCCTCCACACTCTAAATACATCCACTATCACTCTGCATCTGGAACCACGCACCCAAAGGAGCGGTACAGCTTCTACCACAGCTTGAAGCTTTTCCACTGCCTTCCCTTTTCCTGCTACCTTTTTGTAAATGGCAGTTTCCTGGGTTTTTGAAAAAGCGAATCAAAGTTCTATTCCCAAGTGCACTGTGTGCTGCTTCCAAAATGTTTGAAGTGCCAGCAAAATCTGTGCCCTGTTATTACTCGTAGAAAGCATGAGGTACAGGATCTTAAGTTTTATAAAGAAGTGACGTGCTAGCATGCCTTGGGGAAACTAAGATCCTGAATACTTCACCAAATATGGGTCTTATCTCTTCAGTTCAGTTCAGTAGCTCAGTCCTGTCTGACACTTTGCGACCCCATGAATCGCAGCACGCCAGGCCTACCTGTCCATCACCAACTCCCGGAGTTCACTCAGACTCACATCCATTGAGTCAGTGATGCCATCCAGCCATCTCATCCTCTCTTGTCCCCTTCTCCTCCTGCCCCCAATCCCTCCCAGCATCAGAATCTTTTCCAATGAGTCAACTCTTCGGATAAGGTGGCCAAAGTACTGGAGTTTCAGCTTGAGCATCATTCCTTCCAAAGAAATCCCAGGGCTGATCTCCTTCAAAATGGACTGGTTGGATATCCTTGCAGTCTAAGGGACTCTCAAGAATCTTCTCCAACACCACAGTTCAAAGGCATCAATTCTTTGGCTCTCAGCCTTCTGCACAGTCCAGCTCTCACATCCATACATGACCACAGGAAAGACCATAGCCTTGACTAGGCGAACCTTTGTTGGCAAAGTAATGTCTCTGCTTTTGAATATGCTATCTAGGTTGGTCATAACTTTCCTTCCAAGGAGTAAGCGTCTTTTAATTTCATGGCTGCAGTCACCATCTGCAGTGATTTTGATGCGCAGAAAAATAAAGTCTGACACTGTTTCCCCTGTTTCCCCATCTATTTCCCATGAAGTGATGGGACTAGATGCCATGATCTTCATTTTCTGAATGTTGAGCTTTAAGCCAACTTTGTCACTCTCCACTTTCACTTTCATCAAGAGGCTTTTTAGTTCCTCTTCACTTTCTGCCATAAGAGTGGTGTCATCTGCATATCTGAGGTTATTGATATTTCTCCAGGCAATCTTGATTCCAGCTTGTGGTTCTTCCAGTCCAGAGTTTGTCATGATGTACTCTTAATATAAGTTAAATAAGCAGGGTGACAATATACAGCCTTGACATACTCTTTTTCCTATTTGGAACCAGTTTGTTGTTTCATGTCCAGTCCTAGCTGTTGCTTCCTGACCTACATACAAATTTCTCAAGAGGCAGATCAGGTGGTCTGGTATTCCCATCTCTTTCAGAATTTTCCACAGTTTATTGTGAGCCACACAGTCAAAGGCTTTGGCATAGTCAATAAAGCAGAAATAGATGTTTTTCTGGAACTCTCTTGCTTTTTCGACGATCCAACGGATGTTGGCCATTTGATCTCTGGTTCCCCTGCCTTTTCTAAAACCAGCTTGAACATCAGGAAGTTCACGGTTCATATATTGCTGAAGCCTGGCTTGGAGAATTTTGAGCATTACTTTACTAGCGTGTGAGATGAGTGCAATTGTGCGGTAATTTAAGCATTCTTTGGCATTGCCTTCCTTTGGGACTGGCATGAAAACTGACCTTTTCCAGTCCTGTGGCCACTGCTGAGTTTTCCAGATTTGCTGG
Source organism: Tragelaphus eurycerus (assembly GCA_935064755.1). Lineage (NCBI taxonomy): Eukaryota > Metazoa > Chordata > Mammalia > Artiodactyla > Bovidae > Tragelaphus > Tragelaphus eurycerus. The sequence continues at coordinate 1,715,601 of CAKXYN010000074.1, forward strand.
CATATTGAGTGCAGCACTTTCACAGCATCATCTTTCAGGATTTGGAATAGCTCCACTGAAATTCCATCATCTCCACTAGCTTTGTTCATAGTGATGCTTTCTAAGGCCCACTTGACTTCACATTCCAGGATGTCTGGCTCTAGGTCAGTGATCACACTATCGTGATTATCTGGGTCGTGATGATCTTTTTTGTACAGTTCTTCTGTGTATTCTTGCCATCTCTTCTTAATATCTTCTGCTTCTGTTAGGTCCATACCATTTCTGTCCTTTATTGTGCCCATCTTTGCATGAAATGTTCCCTTGGTATCTCTAATTTTCTTGAAGACATCTCTAGTCTTTCCCATTCTGTTGTTTTCCTCTATTTCTTTGCATTGATCACTGAAGAAGGCTTTCTTATCACTTCTTGCTATTCTTTGGAACTCTGCATTCAGATGCTTATATCTTTCCTATGCTCCTTTGCTTTTCACTTCTCTTCTTTTCACAGCTATTTGTAAGGCCTCCCCAGACAGCCATTTTGCTTTTTTTGCATTTCTTTTCCATGGGGATGGTCTTGATCCCTGTCTCCTGTACAATGTCACGAACCTCATTCCATAGTTCATCAGGCATTCTATCTATCAGATCTAGGCCCTTAAATCTATTTCTCACTTCCACTGTATAATCATAAGGGATTTGATTTAGGTCATACCTGTTTGGTCTAGTGGTTTTCCCTCCTTTCTTCAATTTCAGTCTGAATTTGGCAATAAGGAGTTCATGGTCTGAGCCACAGTCAGCTCCTGGTCTTGTTTTTGCTGACTGTATAGAGCTTCTCCATCTTTGGCTGCAAAGAATATAATCGATCTGATTTCGGTGTTGACCATCTGGTGATGTCCATGTGTAGAGTCTTCTCTTGTGTTGTTGGAAGAGGGTGTTTGTTATGATCAGTGCCCCTGGCATTTGTGTGTCTTTCTTTCCCATTCCTGTCTACCAGGAATTTGCTTCTTGTCATCAGTGTATTCCCTAAAAGAGTACATGGCAACCCACTCCATTATGGACAGAGGAGCCTGGAAAGCTATAGTCCATGGGGTCACAGAGTCAGACACAGCTGAAGTGACTTAGCATATACACACACATCAATATATTAACCAGCATAGTGTTCTTCCTAAGGTCTACATAATTATGATCCCTTATACCATATGATTATGGAAAGTAGAACAAAATATCCCTGAGCCCAGAGAGCAAAGATTTTCTTCTCAGCTTGCTTTTGATCTTCATGTGCACTAAGAAGAAAATATTTACGAATTCTCCTAGGTGTCTGAAGCCATCTTCTCTGCTCTCATGAGCATAAATCATCCAGGACAGCAAGTGCCATTGAGTTATGACCTGTTTACGCTTATCATTGTGCACAGCCATTGAGCAGCATCCATCTGTTTCTACAGTGTCCATAGAGGTAAATAAACAGGGGAAGATAGAAGCCTCTCTCACTACATTTTTCAAATATTCAAAGGTGCACTATTTCTGTGACTTTACTTCTGACTTACTGTTACTAGTGTACATGTGTGTATTAGGTGGTGGGTAAGGGGAGGAAAGCATTTAATGGGCTTTCACTTGACGTTTTGCAAGGTAATGCCCATATTTCACAGGCCAGGGAACTGGTGGGAGGCTTCCATCAGGTTAAGTGTATGAATCCCATTATACTTTGAAAATAAAATAACTGTAAGGCAGTTTCTTATTGCTACTATAACTTAATTTGCATTTTTAAACAAAAACAAAGTTATTATTTTACATTTCTGGAGGTTAGAAATTCAAGTGGGTCTTATTAAGGTGCTGACATCAAGATGAGTTCCTTTCTGAAGTTTCTGAGTAAATTTTTTTTTTTTTTTGCCTTTCTAGCTTCTGGAAATTTCTTCCTTCATTCATTATGTGGCTCTTATGAAGCAGAGACATTGCATTGCCAGCCAAGGTTCATATAGTTAAAGCTATGGTTTTTCCAGTGGTCAGGTATGAAAGTGAGAGTTGGACCATGAAGAATGTTGAATGCCAAAGAATTGATGCTTTTGAACTGTGGTGTTGGAGAAGACTCTTGAGAGTCCCTTGGACTGCAAGAAGATCCAACCAGTCCATCCTAAAGGAAATCAGTCCTGAATATTCATTGGAAGGACTGATGCTAAAGCTGAAGCTCCAATACTTTGGCCACCTGATGCTAAGAGCCAACTCATTGGAAAAGATCCTGATGCTGGGAAAGATTGAAGGCAGGAGGAGAAGGGGATGATGGAGGATGAGATGTTTCAGTGGCATCACCAGTTCAATGGACATGAATTTGAGCAAGCTCTGGGAGATGGTGAAGGACAGGAAAGCCTGTTGTGCTGCAATTTTGGGGGTCGCAAAGAGTTGGACACAACTGAGTGACTGAACAACAATGTCAGTTTTAACTCGGCTTCTGTTCCTTTATCTCTGCCTCTTCTGCTTCATCTTTTCCTTATGAGGACTCTTTGAATTACATTGATTGCTCGCTAATAAACCAGGATAATCTCACTATTGAGAGGCTTTACTTTAATCACATCAAATAAGTCCTGCTTGCCATGTGGGGTAAGGCTCCACAAGTTCCAGAGATTAGACAAGGACTTTTGGCAAGGGGCATTGTTTTGCCTACCATGGTAGTTACACTGAACGTGTAAGATTCACTGTACTGTGCCCAAACTCTATTTATCTCCTGGCTTTTTTTTACTTCCACTCTCATTATAAAACCACGATGGAATTTTAGGTCTCTAAGTGTCAACTCCACATCAGTCCCTGCAAGCAGCAGACCTTGAAAATCTGGGAAGTCTCCTTTCCTTAGTGACTTCTACCTTGGTGAGCAACTTTGGAAGCTCTTTGGGAAGGAATGCACACTGAATATATTTATTATGGTTTTGCAGCCTCTTACATTAAGCTGCTGTGGCCTTTTCTTCATTCTGGGTCAGTGAACTTGATTTAAATCTGAAACTGGGTAAGAGGTCATCATTCCTCATTGTAGTGGCTGACTCATTAACCTGTCTGCCAGCTTCTGTTTTTTTTATTTGTTTGTTTTTTTGTATAAATCATGCAACACTGTCATTAACCATTTATCTATCTGAATGCTAGTGACTTCAAGACCGATCAACTACTGCTATAAATTGTTGCAGGTCAAGAGATCCTGCTTTCCACTCAGGCCTGGATGGTCATTTTGAAATGATGTCCACCTTATCTGCACTGTTACGAGATGCATTTCCTCTCTGTCCTTCTGGTACAGGGCCAGAGGGTGTCTTTCCTGCTACTATTTTTGAGCCTACTTCTAGGACAGAATATCTGGCATACTGAGGAAAACTAGTCCTAAACTTCTTAGGACTCCTGGTGACTTCCTCAATAGTGTATTGGTTTTTGCCTTAATAAAAACAGGGGATTCTCTGGGCCATCCAAATAAGTGTATCAGATGGTGGGTTCTCAGGCCAAATATGATAAATCAAGCCCGATAGTCCCACTTCATGAAGTTGAATGCTCCCTTATTGGACACTGATGTAAGACAGTTCTGATTTTTCTGTTTAGTTTAATAAAGACTCTCCCTGGATCCACGTTTTAAGTACCATCCAGCAAACTCTTGGTCCCAGCTGCAGGTATCTTTGCCAGAACTTTCATGAGTGACCACTTGTCTTCTTCCTCCTCCTTCTCCTCTTTATTTTTTTTAACAGCATATTTTTACTGTTGTTCAATTGGTAAGTCATGTTCAGTCAATAAGTCGTGCCTCACTCTTTGCTACCCCATGGACAGCAGCATGCCAGGCTTCCTTGTTTTTCACTATCTCCTGGAGTTTGCTCAAACTTATGTCAATTGAGTCAATGATGCCATCCAACCGTCTCATCCTCTGTCATCCCCTTCTCCTCCTATCTTCAATCTTTCCCAGTATCAAGATATTTTCCAATGAGTCATCTCTTCATATCAGGTGGCCACAGAATTGGAGCTTCAGCTTCAGCATCAGTCCTTCCAATGAATATTCAGGATTGATTTCCTTTACGATTGACTGGTTTGACCTCCTTTATGCAGTCCTTAATTCTACATTCCATGTATGTTCCCATAAATCCTGCTTGCTTATGGAAGATAGTTCCAGACATTTCTCTGGTGATAAGGTTGTATCTTCCCAGAGCAGGTCTTGTTTTTCTCTGCTTTGGCTAAACAAAGTTATAAGTACTGGCTCTAGCAACAAGGTACAAAAACTGATGGATTTTGAGAAATCATTTAGAGAACACCTGCTATAAATGTGAGTGTGTGGTCCATAGACAAGGGATGTCTGTGCTTCTATGACAAGGAGAAAGCAAATATTTCAGGGAAATTTGGGATTTCAACATGTTCAGCAGCAAACTGTCCTGTAAGTTGTAGATGTAGGAGGCAATTTTGTAAGCCTCTAACTGGATTCTGTGTAGAAACAAGAGAAAATCACACAGTAGTCTACAAAAATACATTTTAATATAGATTAATAAAAAATAAATAGCAGTTGGAGAAAAGTTATTCTGAAGAAAGGGAAAATATTCCAGTGATTGAGAGGAGATGTATACAGCTAATGTATCATTAATTGGAAATAATTTAGCATCATTTACTCAATCTTAAGGAGAAGGCAATGGCACCCCACTCCAGTACTCTTGCCTGGAAAATCCCATGGATGGAGGAGCCTGGTAGGCTGCAGTCCATGGGGTCTCTAAGAGTCGGACATAACTGAGCGACTTCACTTTCTCTGTTAATTTTCATGCATTGGAGAAGGAAATGGCAACCCACTCCAGTGTTCTTGCCTGGAGAATCCCAGGGACAGGGAAGCCTGGTGGGCTGCCGTCTATGGGGTCACACAGAGTCGGACACGACTGAAGTGACTTAGCATAGCATAGCATAGCACTCAATCTTAAAAATAAACACTTCAATCTATATATCTTGTAAAAACTGAAATAGTGTTCTAATAAATCTTAGACAGAAGAGATCTGGTGTTGAAGATGTACAGGAAAGTGAATAGATATTAAGCTTAATTCTAAAATTTCCAAGATGGACATTAGATGAATTTAAACATATTTAAGTGTTCTAATTGACACAATTAAGAAACATCTTTTTTGAAAGGATATAAAAGGACCAGGATGGAAGAATCACTCTTCTCTAAAGTAATATTATTTAGAAATAATTCAATAAAAATATTTTCATTTTGTTAGTTCAACCACTGTAGAGAGAAGTTTAGCCATCACATTTGTTTCCAGTGCTGTTTAAAGATTGAAAAATGTGTAAGAAATTTGAGCTAAGAGAGTCACAGTAATATTTTTAATTAATTTATTTATTTTAATTGGAGGCTAATTACTTTATAACATTGTAGTGGGTTTTGCCATACATTGACATGAATCAGCCATGGGTGTACACGTGTTCCCCATCCCAAACACCTCTCCCACCTCCTTCCCCATCCCATCCCTCTGGGTCATCCCAGTGCACCAGCCCTGAGCACCTGGTCTCATGCACTGAACCTGGGCTGGTGCTCTGTTTCACATATGATAATATACATGTTTCAATGCTATTCTCTCAAATCATCCCACCCTTGAGTTAGGCAAAACACAATTAGCAATATCTTGAGAATGCTATGGACTTTTGCAAATGGTGATAGACAAGAAGGACAAAAAATGTTTGGTTACTAATTTATTGATCTTCATATTCCCTCTTCTTTCTTTTTTATGATTTTTTACATGTTTTTTAGTTTTATATCTGCATCAAACTTTTAAAATGTCTTGAATTTTGTAATAGACAAATTTCATTAAAATTTTCAACCCATGTATTGCACTGTTATATTTAGTAATGTATTTATATGCAGTCAAATATAATAATTTAACAAGTGTTAGTTTCAAAAATTCCTAGCAGAATAGCATAAAATGCAAGAAGCTTATTAGCCACCAAACATCATATAATCATCAACACTTTCAGCCCTATTTTAATTACTCAATAATGAGTAATTCTTGGCTATTTTTCTTGTCTATTGGAAATAACTGGTGATACCAAAGTTCAACAAACAAAAAATCTGAAGCAATCATCATCAAAATGCCTGAATATCCAGGGTGTTAATTTTCATGACCAAGATATTTAATTTGCATTATTATGGACTGAAATACCCAAGAAAGAACTGAGGAAATTTGGCTAATTTGATTAAATTCAATTATAAATTTTTTAAAATAGTCCAAAATTTTCATCAAAGCACTGCCAGTAGTAGCCAATGATATTTTAATTCAGATTATTCTCTCCTCTCCCTTTCATTCTGTGATAACAGTATTTATTTTAGTATCTCTCTCAAAACCATCTTGCATTGTCATTCTTTCATTTGTTGAAAGAGCATTGCCTGGTAGGCTACAGCCCAGGGGGTCACAAAGAGTCAGACACAACTGAGCGACTAAACATCCAGGTAAATGCTATGACAATGACTTATTTAAATCTATTGTTCTCAGAAGAGATTTTAAATGATTTTAATGATCTGCATTGAGCTACAACTAAGCAAGCTAACTGTGTGTTAATTTGTCCTGTTGTAATATAGCTTTGCAAACTTGAGTGATATAGTATAAATCAGGAATGTGTATTGCAGGCTGAAGGCATATAAAAGTCCGCAATCTAAGATTTATTAATATTTTTGATCTTTAATAAGAGAAAGAGTAAACAAGTTATATTCTGTATGCTGTTATCAAATGTCAGATTTAACAAAGAAAACGTAGATGCTTGGGATGATTTTCCCGATTTCTGTCTTCATCATTCTTTTTTTCTGCTTCATCTTTCTCCATATTTTTCCTAACCATCATTGCATTTGAAGACTCTGCCTCTGATTTTTGTCTGTTTTTGCTAGATTTTCTTTCTGCATGATATTTCACACATGAAGAATTCAAGTAGTATTTCTTGCATGATGAATTGTACATTTACACATCTGGTTCTCATAGGCTTTAAATCCATATGTCTTCTACTGTGGTACAAGCTCTTTCCTGTTAATTCAGAAACACCTTAGAAATCTCCTGTTCATTTTTTTTTTTTTTTCCTTCAACTATTACCCTTAAAACTCTTTCATAAATCTTAATGTCCTTCAATTTGAATAGTTATCTCCACAAAGCATTTAACAGCCTGCACAATCTACCTCCAACAAGTCGCTGAAAACTGTCTCTCATGATTCTCTCTCAACCTAACATGCTGGCCAAACTGTATACATGCATCTATGTCTCAGATACATTTTACTTCAATTTCTTATTTAGGATGTTAAGACTTAATCTTATTTCTCTCATTTCTCATCTATATTTTAAGACACTGACTATATTTTTTTTAAAAAATGTAAATCTTTCCCTTTGCTGAATAAAGTTCACTCTCTTTTAATCCCAAAGTCTCGAACTTGACTTTGTGCAAACTTAATGTGATTTCCTACAATTTGTTTTGCTTCATCTTTTTCCTCTAACACAAAAGTAGCAATTACAGAAGTGAATCCTCTTTTGGCATTCGATAGAGACTTCATGCTTTTCTTTTTATTAACAGATTAAGAAAAATGATTCTGAATTGGACTTGGGTAATTTCTATAGTACATTCATGACAGTAGAAATGTACGTATATGGAGTTTGAGGTACTATGTATTTGAGCACAAAAGTCCATTTTTTATGTAATGTCTTTTAATCTATAGAATTTACAGAATTGTAAGTGTTCTATTAATCAGGCATACGTAAAGTTAAGACATCTGAATCTGTAGAAGTTAGAATGCGTTAAAGAAGAAAATACAGCAAGAATCCATGCTTAAAGTGTGCAGTTTGATTAGTTTTGGCATACCTAACAACTAGCACAATCTGATTTTGAAATATTTAGTGTCCGTGTGAGTGTGAGTGCTAAATGGTTGTTGTTGCTGAAACACAGAACAGCAGGCCAAACACTGAATGCATAAACTCTTGTCCGCTGCTGTGAAGGAGAGTGAGCCCAAGATACACCAATTAGGTTCCTTGCTGTTTTTGAACATATTTTCTGTTTGTTCACAGCCAAACTTTTGTTTATCCTGTTCCCTCTGACAGATCCTTCTACCACAATACCCAACTGACAAAATGCCCTCTATTTGTCAATGTCTAAATCAAATCCAAACTTAGTCCCTGGAGCCCTTCATGTCCTCATCAAGAAGTTCTATCAGCCAGCTTTGAAATCCCATAGTGTGCTAGCTTATGTCCTTTTGTTTGTTTGTTTTGGAAAATTTACAAAATACTGTTTTCCACGGCCATAGTAGATTCATGGTTCCTTTTTAAAGTAGAATACATTTAGTAATTAGACACAAAAGAATAGCTAATTATATTTATATGTAATACTTTTTAATGTAAATGAATGTGTGGGTCAATGGATCAGTCAACTTGGGCTGTCTTAACAAAACACCACAGGCTGGTTTGCTTAAATTCAGCAGACATTTATTTTCTCATAGGTCTAGAGGCTGAAAGTTCATGTTCAAGTTGACAGCAAATTTTATTTCTGATGATCCCTCTCTTCCTAGTTTGTAGACGGCCACCTTCTGGCTGTGACCTCACAAGGCCTCTTCTCTACGTACGGAGAAAACTTTGGCGCCTCTTCCTCTTGTTATAAGGGTTGCCTGTGCACTCAGTTGCTTCAGTCATGTCCAACTCTTTGTGACCCCATGGACTGTAGCCTGCCAGGCTCCTCTGTCCATGGGATTCTCTAGACAAGAATACTGGAGTGGGTGCCATGCCCTCCTCCAGGGGATCTTCCCAACCCAGGGTCTGGGTCTCTTGTCTCCTGTTTGGGCAGGTGGGTTCTTCAACACTAGCACCACCTGGGAAGCCCCTGTTCTTAAGAATTGGGGCTTCACACCAATGGCTTCGTTTGACCATAATTACCTCTATAAAGACCCTGTCTCCAAATATAATTATATTGGGAGTTATGGGTTTAACATTTGAGCTGGAGAGAGGAGCACAATTCAGCTCATAATAATTAGCAAAAGATTCACCTCATCATGTCTTTTGTTTGTTTTTTTTTAGAATTTAAATTATTTATTTATTTGTGGCAGTGCTGGGTCTTTGTTGTTGCTCGGGCTTTTCTCTAGTCGTGACGAGCAGACACCACTGTCTCCTTGCTGTGTGTGGACCTGTCACTGTGGTAGCTTCTCTTGTTGCAGACCTTCTCTTTAGGCACACAAGCTTCAGTAGTTGTGACTCCCAGGCTCTAGAAAACAGGCTCAGTATTTGTGGCTCCTGGGCTTACTTGCTCCACAGCATGTTAGATCTTTCTGGATCAGGGATCGAAACTGTGTCTCCTGCATTGGTAGGTGGGATTTTTACCACTGAACCACCAGGGAAGCCTGACCATGTACTTTTATTTTTGATTCATGGATGCATATTTTAACAACTTAACCCTTTCTAAGCAGAGAGTCATCAAACCAGAACAATCTTCCTTTTGTTTACAGCATTATCTATGGTTTTAATGCAACAAATTTTTGCAACTGTGCTTTGTAGTAGGTGCTGGTCTACTATATGTCACATCTATTAATACTTAACATCTTAGCTGAGACCACTAATGATTAGGACATGTCCTGTGCAATCTAGAAAGGTAGATAGTAGGCAATATTGGTATTCAGAATAGAATTTCTTGATCTAAAGGAAATTCTAAGTCTTTATCCCTATAGTTTGACTTGATAGTATAAGAATACCAAAGTTAACACTACAATAGCCTGAAGTAAGTTGATATATCTTTTATTTTGCATTGCAGATAATTTGTTGCTGTTGTTCACTTGCTAAGTCCTGTCTTGTCCAACTCTTTGTACCTCCATAGACTGCAGCATGCCAGACTACAGATAACTACTGCTTATTTAAATGTCATTAGGTATTTCTAAAGTTAATTTGCATATCCATAAAAATGATATTTCATTTTTTTTAATGAAAATTCTGGAAAATAAGGAAACAGGTATAACATCCCCCACCCCCTCAAATGAGTGAAAGAGAAGAGTGAAAAAGCTGGCTTGAAACTCAACACTAAAAGAAAAACAAAGCTAAGATCAAGGCATCTGGTCCCACCACTTCATGGCAAATAGAAGGGGAAAAAGTGGAAGCAGTGACAGACTTTATTTTCTTGGGCTCCAAAATCACTACAGATGGTGACAGAAGCCATGAAATTAAAAGACACTTGCACCTTGAAAGGAAAGCTATGACAAACCTAGACAGCGTATTAAAAAGCAGAGACATCTGTTTACCAACAGAAGTCATTTCAGTCAAATCTATGGTTACTGAGCAAACTCTGGGAGATTGTGAAGGACTAGGGAGCCTGGTATGCTGCAGTCCATGAGTCACAAATAGTCAGACATGACTTAGAGACTCAACAAGGACAGAAAACGCCTCAGATAATTATCTGGAATATTTATGTAAAAACACAGATACACTGTTACATAAATGAAATTCAGTTTATTTTGGATGGGGTAGTTTAGATAAATTCTAATTTCTCAAGCACTAATGTATTTATCCTTACTCACCAATACTAAAATTGAAAACATGCAGTACATCTGAGTCCATTCATTCCACTGATATGTTTTAATACAAGGAAAGTGAGTCTATCAATATGTTTAAAAGACTAGTACAAAGTCCTATCATCTGGATAATAGTAGTTCCCTAAGTCAAAGCAACCAGATTCACAGTCTTTAAATGTTTTAAATTCATTGCATTCATCACATGTGATTAGTAGAGTCTCTCAACTGATTCCTTATCTGAAAATTATTGATCTAAGATACTCTCTATTAGAAACCTTTTTTCTTTCTCTCCTACCTATTGTCTTCATAAGTTCAATAAGGACAATAACTCTGTTTTATTCTCTACTGTATTCTCCACACTCTAGTGCTAGAACAGTGTAAGGAGTCAGTGATGATTTGCTGAATGAATAAATTAGTCAGTAATTGGCTGGCTATGGTTTCTATGGTCAGTTCAAATACAAATACAGCTTGATTTAGTAATTTTCAGGTTATTTCAAATCAATTATAAATACTTAATAGGACAAAGAAAGGAACTTTTGTTAATAAATTATAAGAATTTTGCTCTTCTAAAGAAATTTCCATAGCAAAATAATTATTTATTTAAAGTTGATAAAAAGGCAATCAAAAAGAGTATACAGGTTAGAAAATATACATATTATTATAAAATTTTATCTATATTGAAATAATAGTTATAAGTCTAAAACATGTGAGTTTTTTTTAAAATCAGTGACAAATGTGAAAAATTATGAGCTGAACAGTAATGAATATATGGTTACATGCATACAGCCCAAGTGGATGCATTTATATTTAAATATGCACAAGAACTGAGATAAAAGTAGTGGTCAAATGCAAATGCCCACTAAGATACCATAAAGTAATATTAGAGAATAATGATCTGTAAAAGTCATGTTCTTCAGAATATTTTTATGAGTTCTACTTATACATCTAGGACGTAAGAATTAGTTCTTTTATTAAACATAGCAACTAGTCATCCATGAAGTTTGTAAAAGGAACTGAAAGCATTGTGAATGACAATATTCAAGAACTTGAAGGCAAAGTAGGCTAGTTGTTATAATTAAATGTTTTCTGAAGTACTCAGTGATATTGATAGACTAGCAAAAATGCAAGCAACCGAATGATTATGTTTGGGAGAACAGCAGTAGTGTGATAAATACATGAGGCATTTGGAAAAGAATGGTATCTTGGTTTTATAAAATAAACCATACGTGTACATTTCTACATCTTTGTTAGTGGTGATAAGGAAATTATTCAGGATGCCTTCTGTGGTGCTGGAGACCATCAAAAATTCCACCTGCAGCAACTGCCAATTTTAAGATGACAACAAGTACAACCATCTGTAAGTCTCCCTTAATTTACCTTTTATAGATATTATACTACAATTATCTTAAACTGGTGTATGATGTAAAAATTACTTTTTTCCCCTTTTATCTCCCAGCTTCTAATCCTACTTCCTCCTAAAAAGAACCACAAATAAATCCTTATATGCCCACTGCTTTTTACACAACTAGAATCCAGCTTAGCCTTACTATCCATTAAAATTTAAACTGGGGCTAGTATCTTTTACACAGCTTGATGTTGAGTTCAGTTCAGTCGCTCAGTCATGTCTGACTCTTTGCAGTCCCAGGGACTGCAGCATCTCAGGCTTCCGTGTCCATCACCAACTCCCAGAGCTTACTCAAACTCATGTCCATAGAGTTGGTGGTGTCATCCAACCATCTCATCCTCTATCATCCCCTTCTTCTATCACCTTCAATCTGGCCCAGCATCAGGGTATTTTCCAATGAGTCAGTTTTCCGCATCAGGTGGTCAAAATATTGGAGCTTCAGGTTCAGCTCCAATACTCAGGACTGATTTCCTTTGGGATGTACTGGTTAGATCTCCTTGCAGTCCAAGAGAATCTCAAGAGTCTTCTCCAACACCACAGTTCAAAAACATTAATTCTTCGGTGCTCAGCTTTCTTTATAGTCCACCTCTCAAATCCATACATGACTACTGGAAAAACCATAGGTTTGACTAGACCGACCTTTGTCAGCAAAGTAATGTCTTTGGTTTTTAATAAGCTGTCTAGGTCGGTCATAGCTTTTCTTCCAAGGAGCAAGCGTCTTTTAATTTCATGGCTTCAGTCACCATCTGCTGTGTTTCATGACAGCAGTTAACCATCTTCTCCCTAAAATAAAGTCTGTCACTGTTTCCATTGTTTCCCCATGTATTTGCCTTAGATGGGATTGGATGCCATGATCTTAGTTTTCTGAATGTTGGGTTTTAAGCCAGCTTTTTCACTCTCCTCTTTCACTTTCATCAAGAGGCTCCATAGTTCTTCACTGTCTGCCATAAGGGTGGTATTACCTGCATATCTGAGGTCATTGATATTTCTCCTGGCAATCTTGATTCCAGCTTGTGCTTCATCCAGCCCAGCATTTTGCATAATGTACTCTGCATATAAGTTATGTATAAATTTAAGAATTTATACAGCTCGACATTGTCCCAGATAATTCCATTTCTTTTTTTTTTTGCAAACTATATATTTTTTTAAATTTTATTTTATTTAACTTTACAATATTGTATTGGTTTTGCTATATATCAAAATGAATCTGCCACAGGTATACATGTGTTCCCCATCCTGAACCCTCCTCCCTCCTTCCTCCCCATACCATCCCTCTGGGTCATCCGAGTGCACCAGCCCCAAGCATCTAGTATTGTGTATCAAACCTGGACTGGTGACTCATTTAATATATAATATTGTACACATTTCAATGCCATTCTCCCAAATCATCCCACCCTCTCCCTCTCCCACAGGGTCCAAAAGACTGTTCTATACATCAGTGTCTCTTTTGCTGTCACGTATACAGGGTTATTGTTACCATCTTTCTAAATTCCATATATATGTGTTGCTGCTAAGTCACTTCAGTCGTGTCTGACTCTGTGTGACCCCATAGATGGAAGCTCACCAGGCTCCCCCATCCCTGGGATTCTCCAGGCAAGAACACTGGAGTGGGTTGGCATTTCCTCCTCCAATGCATGAAAGTGAAAAGTCAAAGTGAAATCGCTCAGTCACGTCCAACTCCTAGCGACCCCATGGACTGCAGCCTACCAGGCTCCTCCATCCATGGGATTTTCTAGGCAAGAGTACTGGAGTGGGGTGCCATTGCCTTCTCCATATATGCATTAGTATACTGTAATGGTATTTTTTCTTTCTGGCTTACTTCACTCTGTATAATAGGCTCCAGTTTCATCCACCTCATTAGAACTGATTCAAATGTAAAGCTTTGCACATGGGGTGAAATCTGTTTGAAGTTATTATGTTTCATCACTTTTGGATTTTATAGTCAATAAAGCACTGACATTGGTGGTAAATATTTTCTGATGATATAGAAAGGACTCCCATTTTGTTATGTTGCTAGGAGATTTAGTGTTGAATTTTATTGAAAGCTTTCTCTACATTTTTTGAAATGGCCATGCCATTGTTCTCTTTACCAATAATTCAGAAAATTTAGTTAGTGAATGTTTTAATGTTTTATCGCTTTGAAATTCCTCAGGTGAAATATTTGTCCAGCATGTTAATTTCATTATGAGTAAGAGTATATTGCGAGGATTTTATTGACTCTTTTTTTCTGCATGTCCATAAATGAAATGAGTACACAGACACACACCAAATATGTGTATATAAACTTCTTAAATGCAATTCTTATATATGTACATTGATACCTATATAATAATATGTATATTCATGAAAATTAGATCTCTGCTTTTTATACATGAGCGGCAGCTCTGTTTGAATACAGCATGTTTTCTAAAGATGTAACTATTGTAGCATTTTAAACCATTTCCACCTGAAAGTCTCACTAGTTAATTCCCCAATTCTATGTATTTACTAAAATGAGACATAATGTCTCTAAAATCAATAAATAGATTTCTTTGGAATAGAAGAACCAGATAAACTCTAAGCTTAATGACTGTAAAAGAAATAGGGTTTTATGCACTTAAAATGGGAATACAGAAGGTCTTTGAAAGGCAAAAGCAGCAACAGTTGTCAAAAAGGCATATTCAAAAAAAAAAATTTAAAGAATGATTAGGACTGCATGTAACAAACGTCTGAATATACCTTATTTCCTGACTTTCAGTATATTGTAAAAATGCAGACTGCTGTTTTAATAGAATTTATGTAAGTATACAAAAAGTAACTTCTGATTATTTTTAATACCAAATGTAAATTGAAAAGAATGATCCGATGATGTGGTGATGTGCTCTATAGTGTTCTGCTCAGCTTTAACAGATTTTGCCAATTTTCCAAAGTGGTTTTACCAATTCACAATTTCATCAGCTCTGTATCCATACTAAAGCTTGGCATTTTTTAATAACTTGAAAATAATTTAGCCATATTGATGGATGTGAAGTATCACACGCTCTATCACATTGTGGTTTTAATTTTAGTTACCTGATTGCTAACAGATTAAAGTATTTTTCTGTGTTCATTGATAAGGCTATCTATCTAAAGTCTATCTTCCTAAAAAAGATGTGGGTTTCCCAAAACTAAGAAATATATATATATATTTTTTCTTTTCTTTCTTTTTTTTTTCATTTTTCCCCCATGATCAGTACCTACTAAAGTGCCTGGCTCAGAATCCATATTAAGTAAAAATTATATGATTCACTGAATAAAAATAGTGTCAGAGTAGGGATTCACTGGTAGCTCAGCTGGTAAAGAATACACCTGCAATACAGGAGACCTGGTTCGATCCCTGGGTTGGGAAGATACTCTGGAGAAGAGAACAGCTACCCGCTTCAATTTTCTGGCCTGGAGAATTCCATGGACTGTATAGTCCATGGAGTCACAAAGAGTTGGACATGACTGAGCAACTTTCACTTTCATTTTCAAAGAATATATATAGACACTAGCTACTGTGTGAAGAGCCAGAAGATCAAGTAACAATATCTGTTAAATGTTTTTTTGAAGTTTGGGAGCATGTATGTCTCATATCACCAGTGTCATATTTAATATCACCTTGCTGAGATGATTAATTCATACTTGTATTGGTAAGCTATATATCTTTAACTATAATGTCTTTGCTCATTATATATTGACAAGAAATGATCTTTCTGAAGATTTCCTGTTTATAATACCAATATTTTCCATTATTTATTATTATAGACAAATATGCTAATTTTGGATATTTCTATCCTCAATACAAAACATTTGTTCATCTTTGAGGCTGTTTCTTTATTCTGTTTAACAAGATTTTTCCATTAACTTTCATGAAAATGGTCATTTAATATATTTAATATAACTAATTAAAGCTGCCTCTGTAGTGTGAATATCAAAGCGACCACTTTGATTTCAAATAAACCCTGCGACTGCTAATCCTCAAAGCCGCTCTTCTATCGCTATGCTTGATTATCTATAGGACATACTGATGGTCCTCATTTATCTGGTTGTCCATCTATCATCTGCTCACACAGTAATCATCTATGTTATCCACAGTTTTTAATAAGCTAAATTTGTGTTAATTATTATTTTTATATTTTACAACAAATTTTAAAGTCCAGACATTATTTGCATTCCTTATTTCTGTTTTATTCTCTGTTGCATACAAAAGAGTCATTTTTCTTTAAAAGCTGAAACGTACTCAAAGTTACATGAGACTGTCAAGAGAATATTGAGAAGGTAACTGAGGTCATGTGTTTCTGATCTTAGCTGGAGTAATACACTAAATACCTGCATTACATAGTACACATTTTAACACTGGTTCTTTTTAAACAATGAGGGACATATTATATTAACGTATTTAAAATATGTTTTCAAAATTATCAGGAAATAGAACAATCCTGAATTATGTTCTGATGCTTCCATTGTAAAATCAGAAGGAAACATTAACATTTACATAAACTGTGGTAAATCTGTTTTAATAATAAGGTTGATATATTTCTATAGACTTTATAAAAAAAAATAACCTAATTTTAACCTTGATGAATAAATTATATGATGCAACACCAGGAATCACTACAGTCAGAGTTAAATTAATTAAATATTTTAGCTATTTTTTTTTTTTTAATTAGTTAGAACCACTCCATATGTTAACAGGTGTTACTGCTGCTGCTGCTGCTAAGTCGCTTCAGTCGTGTCTGAATCTGTGCGACCCCATAGATGGCAGCCCACCAGGCTCCCCCGTCCCTGGGATTCTCCAGGCAAGAACACTGGAGTCGGTTGCCATTTCCTTCTCCAATGCATGAAAGAGGAAAGAGAAAGTGAAGTCGCTCAGTCATGTCTGACTCTTAGCGACCCCATGGACTGCAGCCTACCAGGCTCCTCCGCCCATGGGATTTTCCAGGCAAGAATACTGGATTGGGTTGCCATTGCCTTCTCCATTAAAAACGTCCTAAATATTGGACTCCATGTAATATATTATCTGCCAGGGAAAATATTTCATTGTAGGTCTCTTGTAAACATATTTAGATACAATCAACAGAAAGAAAACTCAGTTTGCAAACTGTAACCTATCAGTTTTCAAAAGATATATATTTTATCTCAAGTAGCAAAAACTCAAAATATAATTTAATGTGAGCCAAAAGAGTCACACACTCCTACCCACCAGAGATTAAAGATACAAAAACTAAATCCTGCAGGATTTTCTCGTATAGCTATGTTATATAGCCATGTTGTATAATCTAACAAACTGCTGTATCTCTTTTCTTTTTTTTTTTTCATTTTTAGCTTATATCAAAACCAAACTGGAATGCAGTGAACTGCTCCTAAAGTAACTGATATATGAAAGTGTAATAAATATTAAATGAAAATAATATAAAAGATTAAAAATAGATCAAAGAAATTCAAAAGCCTGAGAAGTTATTTAATATATTAACAGCTCTGAGAGAAGAAAAATCTATATTTATTGTGGTATTTAGCTTAAAATCTGCAACATTTTGCTTATTATATATTTCAGTCAAATGGAAGTAACTCTCAATATTTTTGTTAATTGACAAAATAGATTTACATATTCATGATAATTTTCCCTTAATAAAAGAATAGCAATAATTTTTTTCTTTTATTTATTTATGTTAATTGGAGGCTAATTACTTTACAATATTATGGTGGTTTTTGCCATACATTCACATGAATCATCCGTTGAGCCAATGATCACCATTAAGTTAAGAAAGTATATTAAAAATAAAAGTTCCATTTACATATTTGTGACTTATTTAGAAGTCCAAATGGTCTAAGTTCTTTTAGAATGTATCAATTATTAGTATCAACAGCAAAAAACTAAATAAGTTAACTGACATATTCAATTTTTTCTCTAATTCTTCCTGATTTCCCTGAGAGTAGAGCTTAACTTTGCCCTTGCACTTAGCTCTGTCTCTATGTAAATGCATTTGTGCTGGTTCTGATTTATGAGTCATTGTGATAGCTATGCACTGTAACATACAATGTCAAGGTAATATCTTCTTGCCCATTTAATCCACACAGGGACTTTGATATGTAATACGTGAACTTTAGATTCAACATCAGAAGAGGCAAGAAGGTCAAGCAGGAGTCTATAGACTCATTTTCTAATTTCTGCTTTGCCCTGAAAACTGCTATTTTTCCCTAGGAAGAATTTGTACAGAATAGATTTCTCCTTGATCTTCTCTATTATAATAGTTACTTCATTTCCTCCTTATTTCTAATACTAACTATAATTTTTCATCAAACTTTTATGTTTCTTACTCCTTGCTAGTCATTCTGTTTATTTTAGAATGACTATACACTCTTTAAAGCTCTTCTTTTTCTTGTTAAATGATATTATTAGTAATTATCTTTAGTAATCAAAAATATGATCTTGTTTAAAACAGCTTTTTATGGATCCAAAGTTTCTAAGTACATTAGCATTAGTATTTTAAACTATAGGAAACACCAAAAAACTCCACATTATAATTACATGTATTAAGAAAATATACACCAGTATTTGTAAATATCAATTGAATGTTGCAGTGTTTTAACTACTGTTTTGCCAGTTTTGAAGAAATGAAACTTTTCTAAACTTGTTATTGTGATTTTTATTTGATTTTTCACAAGGTAATTTTCCAACTGTGGCTTAGTAATATGAAAGTTCTTTTATTTCTCTGGTCTCTGCTGAGATTGTGTTTTGGTTCTAGGAACAATGTGATATGTTGGTGGTGGGTCTTTAGAAAAATAGATACATGCTATTTTTTCCCCATCAAAATGATAGTCTTTAGTTTAGAAGATGTCTTGCTCTGACAGACATTAAGTTTTAAGCTTGGGTTTTCAAGGTTTTTAGATTTGTTTCTTTGTATTGAAAAAGGCCCATCCCCAAAATTAGGGGCCTGTTTGATTTTACCATGTGACTACACATGGCTGCTGCTGCTTATGCTAAGTCCTGTCAGTTGTGTCCAACTCTGTGCGATCCCATAGACAGCAGTCCACCAGGCTCCTGTCCCTGGGATTCTCCAGGCAAGAACACTGGAGTGGGTTGTCATTTCCTTCTCCAGTACATGAAAGTGAAAAGTGAAAGTGAAGTCGCTCAGTGGTATCCGACTCTTCGCTACCCCATGGACTGTAGCCCATCAGGCTCCTCCGTCCATGGGATTTCCCAGGTAAGAGTACTGTAGTGGGTCGCCGCTAGAGTGTGTCTTTAACAGGTTATACGAGTGAAGAAGCCAAACTTTCAGGTACTGGATCGAATCATGGTGAGTAATCTCAGGTCTGCACACACACGAACACACACAAGGTTTTTTTTTTTTTTTTTTCAATAGTGCTTATAGTTGAGAGTTCAAATCACTATATGTTTTTTTCCTTTCTCCCTTAGTTTTCCAATACACTTCTTTCCAGTAAACTAGTAATATGCTATTACACTACAAAGGTAAACATAAGGGATTCTGACCACACTGTTTGATACAGATTGCTAGTGTCACATTTATACTGGGAACAAAAGACTTTAATGTGCTCATAAAATTCATGAGAAACATGATCCAAAAATCCATCTGCATGCTCTGCTTCTTGGGGCATCTGCATTCACTATAAAACCCCCATATACCATTTATTTCTTGTCACATATTGCTCAGTTTTTTAATTAGTTTGCAAAAGCCACAAAAACTGAATTCAGGAGTGTAGCTTCTATCACCTTTTACTGAGAGTTTGCGTAGGTTTGGTACTGTTTTCTTATTAAATGCTTCTTAGGATTCAGCAGGATAGCCATCTAGATCTGTGGTCCTGTGGGCTATTTTTGTGGCACAGGGTTTATTAACAGATTGAAGTTCTTCATGGATCATATAACATGTTTGAATCTATTATGATACTTTTAATCATATAATTTTTCTGCCAAAATACAATAGTTAACAATCACATTGTTCATATAGTTATACTTTTGATAAAAATACATGGTTTTCTTTTTATCCTAGACCCTAAGTCCATCAATCATTTCATTTCAAAACTCTTTTTTGTGACTTTTGAGTTCTGTTTATTTTTCAGTTGGCAAGATTATATCTTCAGGTACTTTTTTCAAAAAGATTTCATTAAGTATTAAATGTCTATGTTATGTTAGATAATTGAAAATGCTTTCTTCTGTTTTGATAAGTGGATGCTATTTGGTATATTACTCCATTGTTTTTGTCACTTAATATTACAAAGATTTCAAAAAGTAATGTAAAATATTTTACTTTTCCTATGAATCTGACCTACTTCTTACACTTGGCTACTGTAAGTTTATAAAAGTTATTTGTTGGAATATTTCAATCATGATTATTTCTATTATTTTGAGTAGATAATGTGTTTTGTGTTTACAGATTTGAGAGTCTTTGTATTTACACTGTACTTTTCTTTCCTATTTTTATTTTCTATTTTACTTATACTGCTTCAGTTCAGTTCAGTTCAGTTCAGATCAGTCGCTCAGTCATGTCCCACTCTTTGCGATCCCATGAATCGCAGCACGCCAGGCCTCCCTGTCCATCACCAACTCCTGGAGTTCACTCAGACTCACGACCATCGAGTCAGTGATGCCATCCAGCCATCTCATCCTCTGTCGTCCCCTTCTCCTCCTGCCCTCAATCCCTCCCAGCATCAGAGTCTTTTCCAATGAGTCAACTCTTCGCATGAGATGGCCAAAGTACTGGAGTTTCAGCTTTAGCATCATTCCTTCCAAAGAAATCCCAGGGCTGATCTCCTTCAGAATGGACTGGTTGGATCTCCTTGCACTCCAAGGGACTCTCAGGAGTCTTCTCCAACACCACAGTTCAAAAGCATCAATTCTTCGGCACTCAGCCTTCTTCACAGTCCTGCTTCAGATCAGATCAGATCAGATCAGTCGCTCAGTCGTGTCCGACTCTTTGCGACCCCATGAACTGCAGCACGCCAGGCCTCCCTGTCCATCACCAACTCCCGGAGGTCACTCAGACTCACATCCATCAAGTCAGTGATGCCATCCAGCCATCTCATCCTCTGTTGTCCCCTTCTCCTCCTGCCCCCAATCCCTCCCAGCATCAGAGTCTTCTCCAATGAGTCAACTCTTCGCATGAGGTGGCCAAAATACTGGAGTTTCAGCTTTAGCGTCATTCCTTCCAAAGAAATCCCGGGGCTGATCTCTTCTCCAGAAATCCCAATTATTCTCAAGATGATTCTCTTACATTTCCTTATTCGACCTAATCAGGTTTACATGTGGCAGACCATATCATTACTCTGCCCTTATTCCTGGAGATTTAATCATTTCACCATTTCTGTAACCTCCTGCTGCTGCTGCTGCTAGATCACTTCAGTCGTGTCTGACTCTGTGTGACCCCAGAGATGGCAGCCCACCAGGCTCCCCCGTCCCTGGGATTCTCCAGGCAAGAACACTGGAGTGGGTTGCCATTTCCTTCTCCAATGCGTCGAAGTGAAAAGGGAAAGTGAAGTCGCTCAGCTGTGTCCAACTCTTAGCGACCCCATGGACTGCAGCCTACCAAGCTCCTTCATCCATGGGATTTTCCAGGCAAGAGTACTGGAGTGGGGTGCCATTGCCTTCTCCCCTGTAAACCTCCAGTGCTTCCGAATTACTTAGGAAGCCAGCTTCTCAGCTTCATTTTCAGAAGACTGGCTTGGGCCCCTGGGGATATTTTGCCAGAAGCCACAGGGAGCTAATATATCTCGGAGTTTACATCTCTGCCCCTCTTTCATAGCTACACCTTGCTCCCTGGGCAGCAGTTAACCAGTGATGGCACTGCCCTCCTGTGAGATCCTAGCTCCTCTTCCTTGGAAACCAAGAAGTGTAATTTACACTCTACGTTTGGCTCTTCTGCAATCAAGCTCATGTCTGCCCTCTGAAGGACCTTTCCCTGACACCTCCTTCTTCCTTGGCTTTCTACCCTTTGCCTTTTCTGGCTGCTTTTAAAAATTCTCCTATAATAAATCATTTGTGTGATTTATTTAAGATAAATCATCTTAATACATGCTTCAGGAAAATCCAAATTAAACTTATAATTCCTCACTTCTGTATGATATTTGTCCTTTTCTGTGTTCTAGACACTAGAATGTCTTAAAGAACTCATCAAAAGGGGAGAAAATAACACATGGAAAATAATCAATTAATTTTTTTCTTCCCCAAGAGAAATCCATTCTTTAATATGTACCCTATATCAGAAATCTTCTCTGTGATCAGTGGTGAGGCAGGGAAACTAGAGAGTGTGAATTAATAGATATGAATGTTCAACTCTCATAACAAAGTTAGTAAAATATAGTTCTTAAACCAAACCTTTGCCTAATGAGCTTGCACTGAGCTACTAGAACTAATCTAAGATTTCAATTGACCATTATTGCACTGATAATACTCATTCTTTTTTCCCAGTGCTCCTGGAATGTCAATGTCTTATATGCAATGTTATGAAGATTGATGGAATAATATGTATATAATACCCTGAGTTCCTAGAGAGAAATTTAAACAGGAAGCAGTAGTATTAGTTGTTATATTGATACTCATTTTTGCTTTATTTTTAGAGTGACATGGATGGCGGAAAGCTAAAAGACAACATAAAATTAAATACAAGTTGCTTCATTAACAGTTTTTAGGTTATTTTGTAGCATTCCCCAATTCTTCATACTTTAGTGTTCTCTGAAGTCAGAAAAGGCAGTGGCACCCCACTCCAGTACTCTTGCCTGGAAAATCCCATGGATGGAGGAGCCTGGTAGGCTACAGTCCATGGAGTCACTAAGAGTCGGGCACGACTGAGTGACTTCACTTTCACTTTTCACTTTCATGCATTGGAGAAGGAAATGGCAACACACTCCAGTGTTCTTGCCTGGAGACTCCCAGGGACGGGGGAGCCTGGTGGGCTGCCATCTATGGGGTCACACAGAGTCGGACACGACTGAAGCGACTTAGCTGCAGTTCTCTGAAGTGCAGGTGCTTCACATTTTCAGTGATTTTTTTTTCTTCTCTTCAGATGAAACAGAAAACATTCTACGTATCAAGAAATCAGCACAACACCCAAAGTCATTCACTGAGAATTCTGGATTCTGAATCAGTCTTCCTCTTCACTTCCTGTCTTTTGAAATACCTCTACTTTTCTCATTAGTACCCATCAACCTTGCCTTATCCATGATATCATTATTTCCTACCTTAACTGATCTCTTATCTAATCATGTGAGGTATGCTATAGTACACACACACACACACACACACACACACACACACACACACACACCTCCTGCTTCATACACTTACATTATAGAGAACAAATATCTCTCCATGCGCTTAATTTTGCCCTGATACCTTTTCTTTGCCACATTAATTCTTAAACATTCCTTCAGATATCAATTCAATCACCTCTTCCTCAGGAACAATTCTCTTACTTTCTGGGTTTTGTCAGTTAATCCTCTTGTATTACCTTATGAATAATGTTATTTCTGCCTCACAGAATATGCTACAAATGTTATTAATATATTTGTGTGATAATTTAATGAATGCCTGTCTTACCTCACTACTAAGATATCTAAGAAAAATAACTAATTATTTTAGAAGAATTTCATCTCCATCAACGAACTCAGATTTTTTGTGTTGATATAAGTTTTGTTCTAAGATAAAAGTCAATTCTCGGGGGGGGGGGGGTGGGGGGGTGGTGTTGAAACCCATGGGTGTAATTGATGAGCCCTATTTAAATTTCAAGGGAACTTACAAATTATTTTCAAGACTGGCTATACCATTTTAACATTTCCCAATTGATATCATAGTTTTATTTTCATGTTCCTAAGGAAGCATGCACTGAACATCATTTCATGAGCTATTTTACCAGGCACATATCTCCTTGGTTGAAATGTCCCTTCAGAGCTTTTGCTTATTTTCTAATTTGTTTCCTTTTCAATGTTGAATTTTGATAACATACATTCTATATATGAGTCCTTTGCCAATATATGGTTTGCAAATATTATTTCCTGCTCTTTATTTTGTCTTACTTCTTTCTGTTAATAGCATCTTAGTTTAAATATTTTAGATTATCAGTTCAGTTCAGTCTCAGAGTCATGTCTGACTCTTTGTGGCCTCATGGACTGCAGCATGCCAGGTTTCCCTGTCCATCACCAGCTCCTGGAGTCTGCTCAAACTCATGTCCATTGAGTCCGTGATGCCATCCAATCGTCTCATCCTCTGTTGTTCCCTTCTCCTCCCACCTTCAATCTTTCCCAGGATCAGAGTCTTTCCCAATGAATCAGTTCTTCACATCAGGTGGCCAAAGTATTGGAGTTTCAGCTTCAGCATCAGTCCTTCTGATGAATATTCAGGACTGATTTCCTTTAGGATGGACTGGTTGGATCTCCTTGCAGTCCAAGAGAATCTCAAGAGTCTTCTCCAACACCACAGTTCGAAAGCATCAATTCTTCGGTGCTCAGCTTCCTTTATATTCCAACTCTCACATCCATACATGACTACTGGAAAAACCATAGCTTTGACTAGACAGACTTTTGTTAGATTATAGTGAAGTCCATTTCTTTTCCTTCTATAGATCATGTTTTTGGTGCAATGTCTAAGAACTTTACCAAGCATTAGTTCTTAAAAATTTTTCTCCTAAAATCTTTGTAAAGTTTTATGGCTATCATCAGCAAAGAGGAGCAAGTATTTTTTTTTTCTTTAATATGTATGCTTCTACTTCCTTTTCTTGCCTTTTTGTCTAGTTAGTACTTCCAGTACTCTGTTGAATTTGAAGCATGAAATGAATATCCTTATCTGATTCCCCAAATTAGGGAGAAGTCTATCACCATTAAGTAATGATGGCAGTTGGTTTTATGTAGATGTTATTTAGGAAGTTGAGATTGTTTCCTTCTATTCCTAGTTTTCTGAAAATTTTATCATGAATGTGTATTGAATTTTGTCAACTGTTTTTGCTTCAATTGATAGCACTATAGTATTTTTTTTACTTCAGCCTTTTTTTTTTATCATGGATTACACTGACTGACTTTTTAAAATTACATAAGTCTTGCATTTCTGGAATGATACCCAAATGATTGTGATAGATAATTATTTTATATTATTTTTATATATTACTGAATTTGATTTAATAATATTTCGTTAAACATTTTATGTCTATATCCATGAAGTATACTGCTCCATGGATTTTTTTTTCTTGCTCTTTTTTTCTGTCTCAGATCAGATCAGATTAGTCGCTCAGTCCTGTCCAACTCTTTACGACCCCATGAACTGCAGCACGCCAGGCCTCCCTGTCCATCACCAACTCCCGGAGGTCACTCAGACTCACATCCATCGAGTCAGTGATGCCATCCAGCCATCTCATCCTCTGTCGTCCCCTTCTCCTCCTGCCCCCAATCCCTCCCAGCATCAGAGTCTTTTCCAGTGAGTCAACTCTTCGCATGAGGTGGCCAAAATACTGGAGTTTCAGCTTTAGCATCATTCCTTCCAAAGAAATCCCAGGGCTGATCTCCTTCAGAATGGACTGGTTGGATCTCCTTGCAGTCCAAGGGACTCTCAAGAGTCTTCTCCAACACCACAGTTCAAAAGTATCAATTCTTCGGCGCTCAGCCTTCTTCACAGTCCAGCTCTCACATCCATACATGAGCACAGGAAAGACCATAGCCTTGACTAGGCGAACCTTTGTTGGCAAAGTAATGTCTTTGCTTTTGGATATGCTATCTAGGTTGGTCATAGCTTTCCTTCCAAGGAGTAAGCGTCTTTTAATTTCATGGCTGCAGTAACCATCTGCAGTGATTTTGTAGCCCAGAAAAATAAAGTCTGACACTGTTTCCAGTGTTTCCCCATATATTTCCCATGAAATCAGAAATTAGCCACAGAAAATGACTAGAAACATTCTCTTTTTTTATATTTTCTAGAAGAGACTATACAGTTTCATGATCAATTCTGCGTTAAATGTTTGATGGAATCCTTCAGTGTAACCATCTAAACCCAGATATTTCTTTTTTAAATTTTTTAAAATTTCAAATCAATTTTTATAATATTTATAAGGCTATTTAAAGTATTGAGTTGTAGTAGCTTGTGCTTTGAGGGGATTTGGTGTATTTCATCTTGTCTGTCAAATGTATTTCAGTACTTTGATCATAGTATTCTCTTACACGAGCTTCCTTGGTGGCTCAGACAATAAAGCATTTACCTGCAAAGCAGGATTCATAAGATTTTCTTATGAAGCTTTTTGATATATCCAGGGATACAATGATATACTGTGTTTCTTGCCTGATATTAGTAATTTGTTACTACTGTCCTTTTTTTTTCCTCCATGTGTCAGTCTTTCTAGAATTTTTTCAATCTTATTGATCCTTTCAAAGAACCAGCTTTATGTTTCATTTTTCTGTATAGTTTTTTCTCTATTTATGCTATTGATTTCTACTCTTATCTTTATTATTTCTTTTTCCTGTTTGCTTTGGGCTTATTTTGCTCTTCTTTAGTTTCCTGTGGTGCGAGCTTGTATTATTATTTTGTGATTATTGCCTTTATAAAATCTATGTTTTAAATACTATTAATTTCTCTTTCAGCACTGCATTAGCTGCACCTAATATATTTTAATATGATCCATTCTCACTTACGTTTAGTTTAATACATTTTTAAATTTCCCTTGACACTTCCTCATTGACAATTTTTTATCAACATTGTTTTGTTTAGTTCCTAGGAGATTTTTCTATCACTTTTCTCCTGATTTCTAGCCTTTTTCCCATTGTGTTCAAAGAATATTCTCCACATTATTTTATATACCTTATGTCTGTTGATGATATTTTTTAAGGCGAGAGATTTGGGCTGTTTTAACAAATGATCCTTAGAAACTTGAAAAGAATGTGCATTCTCCTATTGTTAGGTGAAGTTGGATGTACTATTTATTGATAATGTTCAGTTTTTCTATTTCTACCTGTATACTCTGAGCTGTCTGATAGTTCCACCAATTGTTGAGGAAAATGCTAAGGCATTCTTAAGTTAAAATTGTGGATATATATATATATATATATATATATATATATATATATATATATATATATATAAAATTTCTGGAAGTTTGTTTCTACATATAACAGTTCTATTATTAGATACACATGCATTTAGAATTATTGTATCTCCTCACAGGACTTTATTATGTTACATAATGTCCCTTGTGGTGATTCTCTTTGCTTTGAAGTTTGATTGTAATGTATTCTCCTGCTTTTCTTGATTAATATATGCAAGTAAACCTTTCAATTAGTTTACTAAGCCTCTCTGTTGTAATATTTGAAATGTACTTCTTCAGATTAGATCAGATCAGTCGCTCAGTCGTGTTAAACTTTGTGACCCCATGAATCACAGCACGCCAGGCCTCCCTGTCCATCACCAACTC
Organism: Tragelaphus eurycerus; assembly: GCA_935064755.1. Lineage (NCBI taxonomy): Eukaryota > Metazoa > Chordata > Mammalia > Artiodactyla > Bovidae > Tragelaphus > Tragelaphus eurycerus. The sequence continues at coordinate 1,742,875 of CAKXYN010000074.1, forward strand.
CCGGAGGTCACTGAAACTCTCATCCATCAAGTCAGTGATGCCATCCAGCCATCTCATCCTCTGTCATCGCCTTCTCTTGTCCTCAATCCTTCCCAGCATCAGAGTCTTCTCCAATGAGTCAACTCTTCACATGAGGTGGCCAAAGTACTGGAGTTTCAGCTTGAGCATCAGTCCTTCCAAAGAAATCCCAGGGCTGATCTCCTTCAGAATGGACTGGTTGGATCTCCTTGCAGTGCAAGGGACTCTCAAGAGTCTTCTCCAACACCACAGTTCAAAAGCATTAATTCTTCGGCACTCAGCCTTCTTCACAGTGCAGCTCTCACATCCATATGTGACCACGGGAAAAACCATAGCCTTGACTTACAGGCAGCTTATAACTGAGACAGGTAATTTTTTATGTACTCTTCCATACTCTGTTTCCTCAAAAGTGTATTTAGTGTTTTGCCTTCAATATTATTAATGATACTTTTAAAATTTACATATAACTGGCATTTTCTTAGTTGTTTTCTGTTTTCTTTTTGTATTCTCTCTTGTATTTCTCTGCTTATGTATTCTGCCTCCTGAGGGTTATAGAACATTTTCAGAATTGAATTTTGAAGTATTGATAGTGTTTTTTGGTATGTATCTTTGTATTCCTTTGTATTTTTAGCAGTTAATATAGATATCAGCGTCTACTGGTGTTATGTTTTACCAGTGACTTACATAAAACGTTATGTTAGATCCCTTTACTCCCACTGGAGAAGGCAATGGCACCCCACTCCAGTACACTTGCCTGGAAAATCCCATGGGTGGAGGAGCCTGGTAGGCTGCAGTCCATGGGGTCTCTGGGAGTCAGACACGACTGAGAGACTTCACATTCACTTTTCACTTTCATGCATTGGAGAAGGAAATGGCAACCCACTCCAGTGTTCTTGCCTAGAGAATCCCAGGGACGGGGAGCCTGGTGGGCTGGCATCTATGGGGTTACACAGAGTCGGACATGACTGAAGTGACTTAGCAGTAGCAGCACTCACTCACACTTACAATAATATTTTCTTTACATGTACTGGAAACTACACTAGACAATGTTATAATTTGTGCTTCGAATGTTGAGTGTAATTTAGAAAAATCAAGAGAAAAATCTTTTGTGTGTATTCAGAGTTTTACTCTGTTGTAGTTTCAAACTTGATAATGCTCCTATATTTCTTCTATTATATCCTTTCTTTTTAGAAAATGTGATTTAACCATGTAGAGTTGTTTCTGGCAATAAGCCTCAATTATCCTTCTTCTAAGAACTGTTTGATTTCTGTTTTTTCAATACCACTCAAAAAAGAATGTCTCCCTGTCCTCTGTGTTTTTTGATGAGAAATCTTATGTCTGTTGACTAGTTTTTCTCTTAGAGTTTTCGGTGACTTGATTATGATGTGCCATAGTGTAGACTTTTTTTTTTTTTTTTTTTTGCTTTTCTTGTTAAAATTTCACTCACTTTTATGAACCTGTAACTGTATACTTTTGTCAAGTTGGAAACAATTACAATCTTTATTTTTTCAAACACTTTTTTAAACTTATGCCCCAACCCTTTTTGGTCCCTCTAAAACTCTAGGACATGAAGGCTAGATCCTTTTCTATTTTATATAAGTTATTGAGATGGGTGAAGTAGGCTGAGCTCCGAAGAATTGATGCTTTTAAACTGTGGTGTTGGAGAAGACCCTTGAGAGTCCCTTGGACTGCAAGGAGATCCAACCAGTCCATTCTGAAGGAGATCAGCCCTGGGATTTATTTGGAAGGACTGATGCTAAAGCTGAAACTCCAGTACTTTGGCTACCTCATGTGAAGAGTTGACTCATTGGAGAAGACTCTGATGCTGGGAGGGATTGGGGGCAGGAGGAGAAGGGGACGACAGAGGATGAGATGGCTGGATGGCATCACTGACTCGATGGACATGATTCTGAATGTACTCCGAGAGTTGGTAATGGACAGGAAGGCCAGGCATGCTGTGATTCATGGGGTTGCAAAGAGTCGGACATGACTGAGCAACTGATCTGATCTGATCTGATTGAGATCTGTATGTTTATTTTTTTCAGTTTATTTGACCTCTACTTTGAGAGTTGAGTAATTTCTATTTCCTAGTGCAATGAGTTTTTCTTTTGTATCTCTATTGTATTTATGAGCCCAACTACTGGAGTTTTTTTTTTTCTTCTATAATTGTATTTCTCACTTTTAAAATTTCCATTTTGGTTCTTCTTTTTTATATTTATTAGTTTGCTAAGACTTTCTACTTTTCATTTGTTTCAAGCATGTTCACTGGAGTATCTTTGTCAGATAATTCCAGGATCTGTGTCTTCACGATGCTGACATCTCTGCTTTTTTTTTTTTTTTTTTTTAAATTTTATTTTGCTTAACTTTACAATATTGTATTGCTTTTGCCATTCATCAAAATGAATCTGCCACAAGTATACATGTGTTCCCCATCCTGAGCCCTCCTCCCTCCTCCCTCCCCATACCATCCTACTGGGTCGTCCCAGTGCACCAGCCCCAGGCATCCGTTATCAGGCATTGTACCTGGACTGGCGACTCATTTCAGAAATGATATTATACATATTTCAATGCTATTCTCCCAAATCATCCCACCCTCTCCCTCTCCCAGAGTCCATAAGACTGTTCTATACATCCGTGTCTCTTTTGCTGTCTCGTAAATAGGGTTATTGTTGCCGTCTTTCTAAATTCCATATATATGTGTTAGTTTACTGTATTTGTGTTTTTCTTTCTGGCTTACTTCACTCTGTATAATAGGCTCCAGTTACATTCACCTCCTTAGAACTGATTCAAATGTATTCTTTTTAATGGCTGAGTAATACTCCATTGTGTATATGTACCACCACTTTCTTATCCATTCATCTGCGGATGGACATCTAGGTTGCTTCCAAGTCCTGGCTATTGTAAACAGTGCTGCTATGAACATTGGGGTACACGTGTCTCTTTCAATTCTGGTTTTCTCAGTGTGTATGCCCAGCAGTGGGATTGCTGGATCATAAGGCAGTTCTATTCCCAGTTTTTTGAGGAATCTCCATACTGTTCTCCATAGTGACTATACTAGTTTGCATTCCTACCAACAGTGTAAGAGGGTTCCCTTTTCTCCACACCCTCTCCAGTATTTATTGATTGTGGACTTTTGGATTGCAGCCATTCTGACTGGCGTGAAATGGTACCTCATAGTGGTTTTGATTTGCATTTCTCTGATAATGAGTGATGTTGAGCATCTTTTCATGTGTTTGTTAGCCATCTGTATGTCTTCTTTGGAGAAATGTCTATTTAGTTATTTGGCCCATTTTTTGATTGGGTCATTTATTTTTCTGGAATTGAGCTGTAGGAATTGCTTGTATATTTTTGAGATTAGTTGTTTGTCTGTTGCTTCATTTGCTATTCAGCGACTGATCTGATCTGATCTCCCATTCTGAAGACTATCTTTTCACCTTGCTTATAGTTGCCTTTGTTGTGCAGAAGCTTTTTAAGTTTAATTAGGTCCCATTTGTTTATTTTTGCTTTTATTTGCAATATTCTGGGAGGTGGGTCATAGAGGATCCTGCTGTGATGTATGTCAGAGAGTGTTTTTCCTATTTTCCTCTAGGAGTTTTATGGTTTCTGGTCTGACGTTTACATCTTTAATCCATTTTGAGTTTATTTTTGTGTATGGTGTTAGAAAGTGCTCTAGTTTCATTCTTTTACAAGTGTTTGACCAGTTTTCCCAGCACCACTTGTTAAAGAGATTGTCTTTAATCATTGTATATTCTTGCCTCCTTTGTCAAAGATAAGGTGTCCATATGTGCATGGATTTATCTCTGGGCTTTCTATTTTGTTCCATTGATCTATATTTCTGTCTTTGTGCCAGTACCATACGGTCTTGATGACTGTGGCTTTGTAGTAGAGCCTGAAGTCAGGCAGGTTGATTCCTCCAGTTCCGTTCTTCTTTCTCAAGATAGCTTTGGCTATTCGAGGTTTTTTGTATTTCCATACACATTGAGAAATTATTTGTTCTAGCTCTGTGAAGAATACCGTTGGTAGCTTGATGGGGATTGCATTGAATCTATAAATTGCTTTGAGTAGTATACTCATTTTCACTATATTGATTCTACCAATCCATGAACATGGTATATTTCTCCATCTATTAGAGTCCTCTTTGATTTCTTTCACCAGTGTTTTATAGTTTTCTATATATAGGTCTTTAGTTTCTTTAGGAAGATATATTCCTAAGTATTTTATTCTTTTCATTGCAATGGTGAATGGAATTGTTTCCTTAATTTCTCTTTCTATTTTCTCATTATTAGTGTACAGGAATGCAAGGGATTTCTGTGTGTTGATTTTTTATCCTGCAACTTTACTATATTCATTGATTAGTTCTAGTAATTTTCTGGTGGAGTCTTTGGGGTTTTCTATGTAGAGGATCATGTCATCTGCAAACAGTGAGAGTTTTACTTCTTCTTTTCCAATTTGGATTCCTTTTATTTCTTTTTCTGCTCTGATTGCTATGGCCAAAACTTCCAAATCTATGTTGAATAGTAATGGTGAAAGTGGGCATCCTTGTCTTGTTCCTGACTTTAGAGGAAATGCTTTCAGTTTTACACCATTGAGGATAAGGTTTGCTGTGGGTTTGTCATATATAGCTTTTATTATGTTGAGGTATGTTCCTTCTATTCCTGCTTTCTGGAGAGTTTTTATCATAAATGGATGTTGAACTTTGTCAAAGGCTTTCTCTGCATCTATTGATATAATCATATGCTTTTTATTTTTCAATTTGTTAATGTGGTGCATGATGTTGATTGATTTGTGGATATTGAAGAATCCTTGCATTCCTGGGATAAAGCCCACTTGGTCATCGTGTATGATCTTTTTAATGTGTTGTTGGATTCTCATTGCTAGAATTTTGTTAAGGATTTTTGCATCTATGTTCATCAGTGATATTGGCCTGTAGTTTTCTTTTTCTGTGGCATCTTTGTCAGGTTTTGATATTAGGGTGATGGTGGCCTCATAGAATGAGTTTGGAAGTTTGCCTTCCTCTGCAATTTTCTGGAACAGTTTGAGTAGGATAGGTGTTAGCTCTTCTCTAAATTTTTGGTAGAATTCAGCTGTGAAGCCGTCTGGACCTGGGCTTTTGTTTGCTGGAAGATTTCTGATTACAGTTTCAATTTCCATGCTTGTGATGGGTCTGTTAAGATTTTCTATTTCTTCCTGATCCAGTTTTGGAAAGTTGTACTTTTCTAAGAATTTGTCCATTTCTTCCATGTTGTCCATTTTATTGGCATATAATTGCTGATAGTAGTCTCTTATGATCCTTTGTATTTCTGTGTTGTCTGTTGTGATCTCTCCATTTTCATTTCTAATTTTATTGATTTGATTTTTCTCCTTTGTTTCTTGATAAGTCTGGCTAATGGTTTGTCAATTTTATTTACCTTTTCAAAGAACCAGCTTTTGGCTTTGTTGATTTTTGCTATGGTCTCTTTTGTTTCTTTTGCATTTATTTCTGCCCTAATTTTTAAGATTTCTTTCCTTCTACTAACCTTGGGGTTCTTCATTTCTTCCTTTTCTAGTTGTTTTAGGTGTAGAGTTAGGTTATTTATTTGAATTTTTTCTTGTTTCTTGAGGTATGCTTGTATTGCTATGAACTTTCCCCTTAGGACTGCTTTTACAGTGTCCCACAGGTTTTGGGTTGTTGTGTTTTCATTTTCATTCATTTCTATGCAGATTTTGATTTCTTTTTTGATTTCTTCTGTGATTTGTTGGTTATTCAGGAGTGTGTTGTTCAGCCTCCATATGTTGGAATTTTTAATAGTTTTTCTCCTGTAATTGAGATCTAATCTTACTGCATTGTGGTCAGAAAAGATGCTTGGAATGATTTCAATTTTTCTGAACTTACCAAGGCTAGATTTATGGCCCAGGATGTGGTCTATCCTGGAGAAGGTTCCGTGTGCGCTTGAGAAAAAGGTGAAATTCATTGTTTTGGGATGAAATGTCCTATAGATATCAATTAGGTCTAACTGGTCTATTGTATCATTTAAAGTTTGTGTTTCCTTGTTAATTTTCTGTTTAGTTGATCTATCCATTGGTGTGAGTGGGGTATTAAAGTCTCCCACTATTATTGTGTTATTGTTGATTTCTCCTTTCATACTTGTTAGTATTTGTCTTACATATTGCGGTGCTCCTATGTCGGGTGCATATATATTTATAATTGTTTTATCTTCTTCTTGGATTGATCCTTTGATCATTATGTAGTGACCTTCTTTGTCTCTTCTCGCAGCCTTTGTTTTAAAGTCTATTTTATCTGATATGAGTATGGCGATTCCTGCTTTCTTTTGGTCCCTATTTGCATGGTAAATCTTTTTTCAGCCCTTCACTTTCAGTCTGTATGTGTCCCCTGTTTTGAGGTGGGTCTCTTGTAAACAACATATGTAGGGGTCTTGTTTTTGTATCTATTCGGCCAGTCTCTGTCTTTTGGTTGGGGCATTCACCCCATTTACATTTAAGGTAATTATTGATAAGTATGATCCTGTTGCCATTTACTTTATTGTTTTGGGTTTGAATTTATATACCCTTTTTGTGTTTCCTGTCTAGAGAATGTCCTTTAGTATTTGTTGGAGAGCTGGTTTGGTGGTGCTGAATTCTCTCAGCTTTTGCTTGTCCATAAAGCTTTTGATTTCTCCTTCATATTTGAATGAGATCCTTGCTGGGTACAATAATCTGGGCTGTAGGTTCTTTTCTTTCATCACTTTAAGTATGTCTTGCCATTCCCTCCTGGCTTGGAGAGTCTCTATTGAAAGATCAGCTGTTATCCTTATGGGAATTCCCTTATGTGTTATTTGTTGTTTTTTCCCTTGCTGCTTTTACTATTTGTTCTTTGTGTTTGATCTTTGTTAATTTGATTAATATGTGTCTTGGGGTGTTTCACCTTGGGTTTATTCTGTTTGGGACTCTCTGGGTTTCTTGGACTTGAGTGATTATTTCCTTCCCCGTTTTAGGGAAGTTTTCAACTATTATCTCCTCTAGTATTTTCTCATGATCTTTCTTTTTGTCTTCTTCTTCTGGGACTCCTATGATTCGAATGTTGTAACGTTTAATATTGTCCTTGAGGTCTCTGAGATTGTCCTCATTTCTTTTAATTCTTTTTTCTCCTCTGATTCATTTATTTCTACCATTCTATCTTCTAATTCACTAATTCTGTCTTCTGTCTCGGTTATTCTACTATTTTTTGCCTCCAGAGTGTTTTGGATATCATTTATTGCATTATTCATTAAATATTGACTCTTTTTTATTTCTTCTAGGTCCTTGTTAAACCTTTCTTGCATCTTCTCAATGCTTTTCTCTGGGATATTTATCTGTGATTCCATTTTGATTTCCAGATTTTGGATTAATTTCACTATCATTATTCAGAATTCTTTATCTGGTAGATTCGCTATTTCTTCCTCTTTTGTTTGGCTTGGTGGGCATTTATCCTGTTCCTTTACCTGCTGGGTATTCTTCTGTCTCTTCATCTTGTTTAAATTGCTGAGTTTGGGGTGTCCTTATTGTATTCTGGCAGTTTGCAGAGTTCTCTTTATTGTGGCGTTTCCTCACTGTGTGTGGGTTTGTACAGGTGGCTTGTCAAGGTTTCTTGGTTATGGAGGCTTGTGTCGGTGTTCTGGTGGATGGAGCTGGATTTCTTCTCTCTTGAGTGCAATGGAGTGTCTAGTAATGAGTTATGAGATGTCTATGATTTTGGGGTGACTTTGGGTAGCCTGTATATTGGAGCTCAGGGCTGTGTTCCTGTGTTTCTGGAGAATTTGCTTGGTATGTCTTGCCATGGAACTTGTTGGCCCTTGTATGATGCTTGGTTTCAGTGTAGGTATGGAGGCATTTGATGAGCACCTGTCAATTAATGTTCCGTGGAATCAGGGTTTGGACTTAAGCCTCCTGCTTCCAGTTATCGGTCTTATTTTTACGGTAATCTCAAAACTTCTCCTTCTATACTGCACTCCACAACTGGGCCGCTCAGAGATGTTCACGGAGGTATACAGAGAAGAGAAGAGGGAGGAAGGAGATAGGGGGTGGTCCGGAGGATAAAAGGAGAGAATGAAGAGGAGAGAGACAGATCCAGTCAGTAATCAGTTCCCTAAGTGTTTTCCTTTATTTGGAACACTCAGAAATTCACAGAGTTGGATAGAGTAGAGAGGGGTTAGGGAGGAGACACAGGCAAACTGGTGGAGAAAAAGGAGAATCTGGAGGCGGAGAGAACAGCTAAGCCAGTAATCTCACTACCTAGTAAAAAGTGAGTACTGAAGATTAGGTTCTTAAAGGTACAGAATTGGTAACATATACCTAAAAGCTAAAATTAAAAATCTAGAGTAGAGTTTGGAGTTTAAAAGAAGAAGGAAAAGAAAGAGAGAAAAAGAAAAAGAGAGAAAAAAAGAAACAAAGAGTCACAAAAGTTATAAAGAAAATATAGGTACAAAATGATTAACCAATATTAAAAAGCAAAAGTTAAAAGTCTAGAGTAGAGTTTGGAGTTTCAAAAATACAATGTTAAAGAAAAGAAGAAGAAAAGGAAAGATAGAAAAAGAGAAAAGAAAGAAAGAAAATAAAACCAAAACCAAAACCAAACAAAGTCACAAAAATTATAAAGAAGATATAGGCACAAATTGATTACATATACCAGAAAGCATAAATTAAAGATCTAGATTGGAGTTTGGAATTTCAGGAATACAATGTCAAAGAAAAGATGAAGAGATAGAAAGAGGGAGGGAAAAAAGTCACAAAAGTTATATATATATATATATATATAAACAGGTACATGATTGATAACAATTACCAATAAACTAAACTTATGAATCTAGAGCAGTTTGGAGTTTCAAAAATAAAATGTTAAAGAAAAGAAAAAAAGAAAAAAAACAGGGGGTCGCAAAAGTTATAAAAAATTTATATATGAAGTTTAGTTTTTTTTTTAAAGAAGTGTCTTTTATTTGTTTATTTATTTTTATTTATTTATTTATTTTTACAAAGTAATAGTAGGTTCTAAAAGTGAAAATTAAAGGAGTACTAGAGGATAAAAATAAATAAATAAATTTTTTTTTTCTTCCTTTAAAAAAAAAACAACAACAAACAAACAAAAAAAAAAAACAAAAAAGAAAGAAAAAATGATGGTAAAAATAGTAAAAATATATGTAAGACTTTCTCTGTTATTGTTGTGGGTGTTGTGGGTTCAGTTCATTTTCAGCTAGTTCCTTGTTCCGGCTTAAATTTCTCAAGGTCTATGGGCCCCTTTCTATGTAGTTGGTACTAACCACAGGGTTTTAGTTTATTGCCTGTTGCTTCCACAGTGATTCCCTCTGTTATAGCTTCTTCTGTTTGCTGGTCTCTTCAGTGTCTGATTTCTGCCCTGATACAAAGGGGGCGGTGGTGGACACCTTTTTTTTTTTTTTTTTTTAGGCTCACTTGTTCAGTCGTGCTGTGGGGAGGGAGGGACGCTGCAAATAAATAACACTGGCATGTGCACGCAGTGGCTCTGCCACACTGGGCCTGCCCCTGCTCATGGTGCGTGTAGCCTCCCTGCCCACTCTGCTCAGGCTCTCTGTTTCCCTGCCGGAACCCTCTGCAACCAGCCCTGGGCTACTTGCCCCTCCCAGGTCTAAGCTGCTCAAGTTCAGGTACCCTGGTAGTCCTCAGAGGCCCAAGCTCGGTTGGGCCTGCGTTTTGTGCCCTTCACAGATTCCAGCTGCGCAGGTAATGAGGTGTTTAGCAAGCGTGGCTTCTGTGACTTATCGCCTCCCCACCACTTGGTTTTCTAGGTGTACAACTGGCGCACTTTCTTAGGCGGATGTTGGCCGACCAGAGCCCCAAGAAGTCTTAGTTAGCAAAGAAGCCTGCTTACAGTTTTGTGGATAATGTCTTTCTGGGGCTGCAATTGCCTCCTTCAGCTCTGGCTGCCTGTCACCGGAGGGGAACGGTCTGTAGCTGGCTATCTGAGTACAGTCCTTTGTTCTGTGCGCGGACCTGGCGGTGTCTTAGGTTAGGGCTGGCTTTTCGTGTGGTAGGTATCCCGCAGTCTGGTTTGCTGGCCCAAATTATTTCGCTCAGGTAGTGCTCGGGATATTCAGGCCAGTCCTTCCTCTAGCGATGCAGCCTGCGATGCAGCCCACTCCGCACCTCCCTGCCCATGCCCCGCTTGCTAATGGCAGATGCAGGCGTTTGCGCTGCTTCTCCGCTGGGGAAGTTATCATAGGGCTCGTAATCTGTGGGTTTTAATTGTTTATTTATTTTCCTCCCTGTTATGTTGCCCTCCGTGTTTCCCAGGCTCAGCACAGACTCGGCAGTGAGAATGTTTCCTGGTGTTTGGAAACTTCTCTCTTTTTAAGACTCTCTTCCCCGGACAGAGGTCCATCCCTCCCTCTTTGTCTCTTTTTTGTCTTTTATATTTTTTCCTACCTCCTTTAGAAGGCAATGAGTTGCTTTTCTGGGTGTCTGATGTCCTCTGCCGGCTTTCAGAAGTTGTTTTGTGGAATTTACTCGGTGTTTAAATGTTCTTTTGGTGAATCTGTGGAGGAGAAAGTGTTCTCCCCATCCTATTCCTCCGCCATCATAGCTCCTCGCCTGCTAATTTTCTTTTTCATCATCCAAGCTGATATTTTCCTGGATGTTGATAATGATATTTATTTATTTTAAATTGATTAACATTTGCTTTACAATATTAGTTTGATTTCTTCCATATATCAACATGAATTAGCCATAGGTGCACACATGTTCTCTTCCTCTTGAACCACCCTCTCACCTCCCACCCTTGGGGCACTTCTTATTTGCTTATTACCAAGGGGTAAAATTCTATGTTTCCCATTAAACCACTCCCAGGGCACCCCAGTTGTGAGGAGGAAGCTCATCCAATTGCCACTCCCTTTGTGGCTTCCACTAACAGCATGGTGGTTGAGGGTTTAGTGACCTCTGGGCAGTGTTGAATGTTCTGCTTTCCACCCAGGTTCCTTGACACTATGTTGGGGAGTGGGGTGGAGAGATTTCTTGGTGCTATTGGTTGAATTTTCACATATTGCTGAAGCCTGGCTTGGAGAATTTTGAGCATTACTTTACTAGCGTGTGAGATGAGTGCAATTGTTCGGTAGTTTGAGCATTCTTTGGCATTGCCTTTCTTTGGGATTGGGATGAAAACTGACCTTTTCCAATCTTGTGGCCACTGCTGAGTTTTCCAAATTTCTTGGCATATTGAGTGCAGCACTTTCACAGCATGATCTTTCAGGACTTGGAATAGCTCCACTGGAATTCTATCACCTCCACTAGCTTTGTACGTAGTGATGCTTTCTAAGGCCCATGTGACTTCACATTCCAAGATGTCTGGCTCTAGGTCAGTGATCAGATCATCATGATTATCTGGGTCTTGAAGCTCTTTTTTGTACAGCTCTTCTGTGTATTCTTGCCACCTCTTCTTAATATCGTCTGCTTCTGTTAGGTCCACACCATCTCTGTCCTTTATCGTGCCCATCTTTGCATGAAATGTTCCTTTGGTATCTCTGATTTTCTTGAAGAGATCCCTAGTCTTTCCCATTCTGTTGTTTTCCTCTATTTCTTTGCATTGATCACTGAAGAAGGCTTTCTTATCTCTTCTTGCTATTCTTTGGAACTCTGCATTTAGATGTTTATATCTTTCCTTTTCTCCTTTGCTTTTGGCTTCTCTTCTTTTCACAGCTATTTGTAAGGCCTCCCCAGACAGCCATTTTGCTTTTTTGCATTTCTTTTCCATGGGGATGGTCTTGATCCCTGTCTCCTGTACAATGTCACGAACCTCATTCCATAGTTCATCAGGCACTCTATCTATCAGATCTAGGCCCTTAAATCTATTTCTCACTTCCACTGTATAATCATAAGGGATTTGATTTAGGTCATACCTGAATGGTCTAGTAGTTTTCCCTACTTTCTTCAATTTCAGTCTGAATTTGGCAATAAGGAGTTCATGGTCTGAGCCACAGTCAGCTCCTGGTCTTGTTTTTGCTGATTGTATAGAGCTTCTCCATCTTTGGCTGCAAAGAATATAATCGATCTGATTTCGGTGTTGACCATCTGGTGATGTCCATGTATAGAGTCTTCTCTTGTGTTTTTGGAAGAGGGTATTTCTGCTTTATTGACTATGCCAAAGCCTTTGACTGTGTAGATCACAATAAACTATGGAAAATTCTGAAAGAGATGGGAATACCAGACCACCTGATCTGCCTCTTAAGAAATCTGTATGCAGGTCAGGAAGCAACGGTTAGAACTGGTCATGGAACAACAGACTGGTTCCAAATAGGAAAAGGAGTATGTCAAGGCTGCATATTGTCACCATGTTTACTTAACTTATATGCAGAGTACATCATGAGAAATGCTGGACTGGAAGAAACACAATTTGGAATCAAGATTGCTGGGAGAAATATCAATAACCTCAGATATGCAGATGACACCACTCTTATGGCAGAAAGTGAAGAGGGGCTAAAAAGCCTCTTGATGAAAGTGAAAGTGGAGAGTGAAAAGGTTGGCTTAAAGCTCAACATTCAGAAAACGAAGATCATGGCATCTGGTCCCATCACTACATGGGAAATAGATGGGGAAACAGTGGAAACAGTGTCAGACTTTATTTTTCTGGGCTCCAAAATCACTGCAGATGGAGACTGCAGCCATGAAATTAAAAGATGCTTACTCCTTGGAAGGAAAGTTTTGACTAACCTAGATAGCATATTCAAAAGCAGAGACATTACTTTGCCAACAAAGGTTCGCCTTGTCAAGGCTATGGTCTTTCCTGTGGTAATGTATGGATGTGAGAGCTGGACTGTGAAGAAGGCTGAGCGCTGAAGAATTGATGCTTTTGAACTGTGGTGTTGGAGAAGACTCTTGAGAGTCCCTTGGACTGCAAGAAGATCCAACCAGTCCATTCTGAAGGAGATCAGCCCTGGGATTTCTTTAGAAGGAATGATGCTAAAGCTGAAACTCCAGTATTTTGGCCACCTCATGCGAAGAGTTGACTCATTGGAGAAGACTCTGATGCTGGGAGGGATTGAGGGCAGGAGGAGAAGGGGACGACAGAGGATGAGATGGCTGGATGGCATCACTGACTTGATGGGTGTGAGTCTGGGTGACCTCCGGGAGCTGGTGATGGACAGGGAGGCCTGGCATGCTGTGGTTCATGGGGTCACAAAGAGTCGGACATGACTGAGCGACTGATCTGATCTGATTTGATTGGTTGGATGTGAAAGTCAGACTCCTTAACTGTTCTCGTGTGTGTGTGTGTCTGTGTCTTGCTGGGGGGAATCTCATTACTACTAGGTAGGGAAAACATTTCCAGGTCCCACTGGGATGTATCTGATACCACAGGAGGTATGCCTCTTTACAGCTGGGTGATGGTGGGAGTCTGCCTTCCTCATTCAGCCCTGGCTGGCAGAGGCCAGGTTTTCAGCATACTTTTTCCTGGTATTGGTTGAGGTCAAGCTATTATTGTCTGAAGATTTCCTGCCTTGATAGATTTTCCCTTTCCTGGTCCTTTGGCTAGAGAGAGCAGGCTTTTATTTATTTAAAATTTATTTTGTCTGTGCTGGTATGCTGGCTTCTTCAAGCTCTAAATCTGGGATACATGAGGCAGAAAGGAAGCCCAGAGATGTAATTGCCCTGATGTTGTTCAGTTGACAGTTTTCCAAGACAGGATTTTTTTTAATATCCTTTCAACTTAGAGGTTTTTTTTATGCACTTATATGATACTATGTGTGTGTATGTGTGTGTGTGTGTGTGTGTGTGTGTATACACACATACAGATGTGAGAGTTGGACCATGAAGAAGGTTGAGCAATGAGGAATTGATGCTTTCAAATTAGGGTGCTAGAGAAGACTCTTGAAAGTCCCTTGACTGCAAAGAGATCAAACCAGTCAATCTTAAAAGAAATAAGCCCTGGATATTCAATAAAGTCTTACTTCTGCCAGATTAAATAGCAGACAAATGATAGAACAGGAAGCACAGCTCAGAAAAAAATTGTCTATATTTAAATAAATATATAGTACTAGAAATTATTGGATAAATTATTGTCCAATTAATTATGTGAAAAAATGATTAATATTTAGAAAAATATGACAATTAGATTTTGCTTCAGAGCTAAATAGTTTTTAGGTCAATAATGGTCAACTATGAATGTGAAGAACTAGGGAAAAATTAAGGAGATTGTAGCAAGATCTTGAAATATAAAAGAAATTTTTTGTTTTAATTTTGAAAAGATATTTTAATTCATATCTCCCCCAGAAATATAACATAATACCATTTTCTAAAGGAAATTATTTTAAATATTAGAACAATAAGGAAATTCAACAGGAATAATTGGTAAATTTTACTATTATGTGAGAAAAAAACAAAATACAATGTACATTTAAATGAAATATTAAGATTAGATAACTGTAACAGCCAAAACAGAAAAAATAAAAGTATTTTTATTATGTAAATAGCTCTAAAAAGCTTAAGAAAGTTCGACACTTGTAGAATATAGTAAATGAATAAATAATTAAGTAAAGAATTTTTTTCCTCTCTCTAAAGCAAGTTTAAAAATGGCTGGTTGAACTAAATAAAAGCTAAACTTCTTCAAATTGTTTGTGATAATTTTAACTTTATTGTAACTGATTACATAAAATGTACACATAATCCTTTGAGACCTAGTTCAAGAATTTTTACATTGTTTGAGTTAGTTATACAACTTTATACATGATATCAGAGAAGGCAATGGCAACCCACTCCAGTACTCTTGCCTGGAAAATCCCATGGACAGAGGAGCCTGATGGGCTGCAGTCCATGGGGTCGCTAAGAATCGGGCACAACTGAGCGACTTCACTTTCCCTTTTCACTTTCATGCATTGGAGAAGGAAATGGCAACCCACTCCAGTATTTTTGCCTAGAGAATCTCAGGGACAGAGAAGCCTAGTGGGCTGCATCTATGGGGTCACACAGAGTCGGACACGACTGAAGTGACCTAGCATCAGCAGCAGCAGCAGCTTATGGGGTATATTATAGTCTATTTATTAAGGAAGCTAGCTCTGCTAGACTCTCACCATCTAGCTGTGTGATATCATATAACTAGTTTATTCCATTTGACATCAATAAAGTAGAGATAATAATTTTATCTATTAATATCTTATTGGATTGCTTAATATACTTCACTGTCACACTACCAAAAATATCATATGGAACTTAACTATTGAATTATATTTTCAGACACTATGGAATAATATTTAGCAAATATTTGCAGTATAAAACTCTGCATTTATTATGTCTCAAATGTTTGATAAATATATATAAATGAGTTGGATGTAATATGCAGACTACACTCACAAACACAGACACCTGAATGCCTCACAATACATTTTGTATTGTGTGACTAGAGGTCATTTTTAATTTTCTCTTTCATGTCTACTATGTTTCTGAGAATTCCAAATGTTTCTGTTTCCCAAAATATCCCACATGAGCATGTGTTACTTATTGAGGCAAGAAATAATAAAAGCCATCAATAAGCTTTCCAAAATTTCTCTTTGTTCTCGTCTTTGTTTGCTGTTCGACAATTATGTAGTATGCCAAAACTAAAATTGCCTTGTGTTTTTTCATCATGGGGAGTCCATATTTACTCCTGCCATCTGGAAATGTGGTTTACCTACACCATAGAGAGTAGCAGATCATAATACAATGAACTACCATATGTGACAGAATTCAATTTTGTTCCAAAATGTTGTACAGTAAAAATCTGATTGTCTGCGGTTTTATACCACCTGCATCCTCACAAAGAGGTATTTCCTTTGATTTTTCAACAATAAGACTGTTCATTTTTAACTTTGTGTTTTCCCCACAGATATTAATACTATAATTCATATATTCTCTGGTTAGTTGAACTATCGTGCATTGAAATTAGTCTGAGATAATTATTCATCCTACCTCCTACACACTACACAAAGGAGCAATGTCACTACACACAACAGAAAGTGTATTCCTTAAAGCAATGCAATTCACTTCAGGTTTGATTACTATTTTGTAATTGCACTTTCACCAGAGGAGATAGAAAACATTTTTAGGGATGTTTGCCTATTATCAAGTATGAAATTTGGAAGTTTATTAGGGAAAAATTATCATACATTCTTTGTCAAAATGTTCAAATTACATTTGTAATTCAGAAAACTTTTAATGTGTGCTTTATCTTTGGCTTTAATTATTAAAATAGACTTCTCTGTTCTAGGGTGGATAATAAAACTCTTTTCTGACAGTATATATTGAATGATCTCTCCCCTTCAACAACAGAAGGTTTTTCTTCTCTTTTTACTATTTCTTTCTCTTCCAATGTACTTGGGTCAATTTCTCGCCATCTCTGCTCTTGCCCACATCATTGGTTATTGGTAAGCATGCTCAAAAAATAAGTAGAAGTGAAAATCTCATAGACCTGCCTTACAGGCATAAGTAAGGAGAACTTACCCCGGTGCTGACAGCAACAACAAAATGTTAAGTAGAAAACTTCAGACTGAAAAATACACATTAGATTAGGTTCTGGGGGAGCACAGTTATTTCCTCTATTGTAATGTAGGGGCATTATTGGGTGCCCTTCTATCAGAAAAGAGGAAATCATCGAGGCATATCAATCACACACCTGTATGTTTACATTGTACATATATTTTCAATTGATCATTAGCAAATTCAGGAATAAACAAAAGTAAAGCCATCTTGTACCAAGACGAAACTCTAGTGCTGATATGACTTCCCTGTAAAATCAATTTTAAAACTGTGATCACTGCCATTTATAACCAATCCTTCCTTACACTTTAGGTATTTTTTGTTTATCTCGTTCTTTTTCCTTGTCTTGATTCTTGTTGTTCAGTCACTCAGTTGTGTCCAACTCTTGGTGACCCATGGACTGCAGTATGGCAGGCTTCTTGTTCTATACCATCTCCCAGAGCTTGCTCAAACTCATGTCCGTTGAGTCAGTGATGCCATCCAACCACTTTGGCCACTGTCTTCCCCTTCTCCTCCTTCAATATTTCCCAACATCAGGGGCTTTTCTAATGAGCTGGCTCTTCACATCAGTTGGCCAAATTATTGGAGCTTCAGCTTCAGCATCAGTCCTTCCAATGACTATTCCAGATTAATTTCCTTTAGGATTGACTGGTTTGATCTCCTTGCAGTCCAAGGAACTCTCAAGAGTCTTCTCCAACACCACAGTTCAAAAGCATCAACTCTTCGGCAGTCAGCTTTCTTTATGGTCCAACACTTACATCCATACAGGACTACTGAAAAAAAACATAACTTAGACTAGACGGACCTTTATCAGCAAAGTAATGTCTCTGCTTTTTAATATGCTGTCTAGGTTGGTCATAGCTTTTCTTCAAGGGAGCAAACATCTTTTAATTTAATGGCTGCAATCACCATCTGCAGTGATTTTGGAGAACAAGAAAATAGAGTATGTCACTGTTTCCATTGTTTCCCCATCGGTTTGCCATGAAGTGATGGGATCGGATGATCTTTGTTTTTTGAATGTTGAATTTTAAGCCAGCTTTTTCACTCTCTTCTTTGACTTTCATCAAGAGGCTCTTCAGTTTTTCTCTTTCTGCCATAAGGATGGTGTCATCTGCATATCTGAGGTTATTGATATTTTTCCTGGGAATCTTGATTCAAGCTTGGGTTTCATCCAGCCCAGCATTTCACATGATGTACTCTGCATATAAGTTAAATAAGCAGGGTGATAATATACAGGTTAGATGTACTTCTTTCCCAATTTGGAACCAGTCCATTGTTTCATGTCCAATTCTAACTGTTGCTTCTTGACCTGTATACAGATTTCTCAGAAGGCGGGTAAGGTGGTCTTGTATTCCCATCTCTTTCAGAATTTTCCACAGTTTGTTGTGATCCACACAGTCAAAGGCTTTAGCATAGTCAATGATGTAGAAGTAGATGTTTTCCTGTAATTCTCTTGCTTTTTCTGTGATCCAATGGATATTGACAATTTGATCTCTTGATTAGGCCACATTTAATAGACTTTGTGGTGTGGTGGTGTCAGATATTTCATAGAGTGATCAAGTCTAAATATGTTTTAATTCTTTAGGAAGGATGAAATAATCATCAGTGGTCAGGTGTAGATTTCAGCTCTCTGGGTCTTCTCAGTCCCATGTCTTTTTTGCAGGATATTGGGCCTTAATCTTCATCTCTTTTTGAACAATGTTTTCTCTATATTTGCTAGACTCATATATGACTGATTTTTCAACCCCAAAGAGCAACCAGGCTCCTTACGTTAAGGAAAGATTCTAATAAAGGCAGAATTCTATTTCAAATACAGTAAAGAATTGACAATCAATTGTGTCCTTTCTTTTTGGAAAAAACTACTCAATTATGTTATCGCTTATCTGTGTGTAATATTTTGAGTCAATGAAAAATGCACAACTTCTTTCAATTTTCCTGTCTGTAGAAGAATACATTCTTAACTCTAGCAAACTGTAGATTTTTAGAATTTTGAATTGTAATTTTAAGGCCATATTTTTTCCTTAACATTCACATGAGAGACTTAACAAATTACCTTGTAACTCTGAAATCCACATAATTAAATTATTTGACTGATTTACAATAAGGTTGGCCTTGTAGACAGAACAAATAAGACATTCCGTTAGAGCCACTATGTTGACCTATGCATGAAATCAAGAGACAAAGATACATATATGTGACCAATTGGTTTATGACTAAGATACCAAGGAAACTCAATGGGACAAGTATAGTCTTTTAGAGAAATGGTTCTAGAATAATTGAACAGTTTTATGGAGAAAAAAATGAACCAAACTTTCATGCATACTTTGCAACAGCAAATAAATCTTATTCAACATAAATGGATCATAGACTCACGTTTTCAATAAAGGGATGTTTGGCATTTTTCTATTTAAAATGATTTGCATATCAGTTATTATCTGAGAATGTCTTAATCTTGTCCAAAACATCAGGAAATTATATATCTTTACTATTTTTATAACTTTTACTATATACTTCACATTATTGTGAATACTTAATATTAACATTGGAGAAGGAAATGGCAACCCACTCCAGTATTTTCTTGCCTGGAAAATTCCATGGGCTGAGGAGCCTAGTAGGCTACAGTCCATGGGGTTGCAGAGTCAGACATGACTGAGTGACTTCACTTTCACTATTAACATATTACCCTTGTTCCCTTCATATTGGCACCATATAACTCAGCTTTTATCATATAGTTTCTTCAACTAAGAAAGTGTGCTTTAACTTCATAGAGGAAAACTCTGGTACCCTAAGCTAATCCACGAATTTTAGCTAAATCAATAATTTAGACTTGTATCTATAAAAAGAAATTCCTCCAAATTGCAGCCATCCCAGTACTCTAGCTTGCTTCTTTCACTCACGTTAGCTCCATATCTATACTCTTATTTATTTATTTATTTATGGCTTCTATCTTCCACTGAAGGATTTATTTATTTATTTATTTATTTTTGCAGGGGAAAATGGACAAAGGAAAGGATCAATGAAGGTGGGAGGGAAATGGGAAGGAAGAAGAGGAGTGATGGTGGGGAGGAGTATATGTAATTTCTTAATTAATGGCTTTCTGTTTTTAATCACAAATAACAATTAAAAAAAAATCATGTTGAATTCATTCTATATTAGGAGGTTTGATCTGGAAATGAAAAGTTCAGGAAACTAAAAGTCCAGTTTGGGTGTCCTCATCTTAGGCACATCTTGGTATTTTGTATTGGTAGTTCTATCTTAACCACAATATATTATTTAGGACAGGATCACATTTGTCACTGCTTCCTCCCTACTACCCAAAGTGGTACCAGACCCATAAAATAGTCAATAAACATTTACAGAGTGAACAAATAAGTCTATTTTTTTTTTTTTAACTCTCATGAGTGAACTGAATTTTTTGAGGCTCATAAGTGAATATGTTTTCCTCTTTACTTTGTCTATTACAGCCAGATTGTATGAGTGGGGTATTAAAGTCTCCCACTATTATTGTATTGTTGCATATTTCTTCTATCATACTAATTAATGTTTGTCTTAGATATATCAATGCTCCAATGTTGGGTGCATATATAGTTATAATTGTTATAACTTCTTTTTGGATTGTTCCTTTAAGTCGTTATGTATAACCTTGATTGTCTCCTTTTCAGAATCTTAAAGTCGATTTTATCTGATATGAGTATTGCTACTCCTGTTTTCTTTTGGTCCATATTTGCATAGAAAATCTTTTTCCAGCCATTCATTTTCAGTCAGTATATATCCCCTATTTTAAGGTGGTTCTCTTGTAAACAACATATATAGGGGTCTAGTTTTTGTATCCATTTGACCCGTTTGAGTCTTTTGGTTGTCTCTTGTAGACAAGGTATGTAGGGGTCTTGTTTTTGTATCGATTCGGCCAGTCTTTGTCTGTTGATTAGGGCATTCAGCCCATTAACGTTTAAAGCAATTATTGATAAATAGGATTTACTTTATTGTTTTGGGTTCGAATTTATACATCCTTTTAATGATTCCTATCTAGAGAATGTCCTTTAGTTTTTGTTGGAGAAATGGTTTAGTGGTGCAAAATTCTCTCAACTTTTGCTTATCTGTGAAGCTTTTGATTTCTCCTTCATATTTGAATGAGATCCTTGCTGGATACAATAATCTAGGCTGTAAGTTATTTTCTTTCATCACTTTAATTATGTCTTGCCATTCCCTCCTGGCTTGGAGAGTTTCTATTGAAAGATCAGCTGTTATCCTTATGGGAATTCCCTTGTGAGTTATTTGATGTTTTTCCCTTGCTGCTTTTAATATTTGTTCTTTATATTTAATCTTTGTTAATTTGATTAATATGTGTCCTGGGGTGTTTTGCCTTGGGTTTATCCTGTTAGGGACTCTCTGGATTTCTTGAACTTGAGTGGTTATTTCTTTCTCCATTTTAGGGAAGTTTTCAACTGTTATCTCCTCAAGTATTTTCTCATGGTCTTTCTTTTTATCTTCTTCTTCTGGAACTCCTATGATTCGAATGTTGTAGCGTTTAATGTTATCCTGGAGGTCTCTGAGATTGTCCTCATTTCTTTTGCTTCGTTTTTCTTTTTTCTCCTCTGATTCATTTATTTCTAGGATTCTATCTTCTAATTCACTAATCCTATCTTCTGCCTCTGTTATTCTACTATTTGTTGCCTCCAGGGTGTTTTGGATCTCATTTATTGCATTATTCATTATGTGTTGACTCTTTTTTATTTCTTCTAGGTCCCTGTTAAACCTTTCTTGCATCTTCTCAATCCTTGTCTCCAGACTCTTTAACTGTGATTCCATTTTGATTTCAAGATTTTGGATTAATTTCACTATCATTATTCAGAATTCTTTATCAGGTAGATTCCCTATCTCTTCCTCTTTGGTTTGGTTTGGTTTGGTGGGCATCTATCCTGTTCCTTTAGCTGCTGGGTGGTGAGTGCAGCCATGAAATTAAAAGACGCTTACTCCTTGGAAGGAAAGTTATGACCAACCTAGATAGCATATTCAAAAGCAGAGACATTACTTTACCAACAAAGGTTCACCTAGTCAAGGCTATGGTCTTTCCTGTGGTCATGTATGGATGTGAGAGCTGGACTGTGAGGAAGGCTGAACGCCGAAGAATTGATGCTTTTGAAGTGTGGTGTTGGAGAAGACTCTTGAGAGTCCCTTGGACTGCAAGAAGATCCAACCAGTCCATTCTGAAGGAGATCAATCCTGGAATTTCTTTGGAAGGAATGATGCTAAAGCTGAAACTCCAGTATTTTGGCCACCTCATGCGAAGAGTTGACTCATTGGAGAAGACTCTGATGCTGGGAGGGATTGAGGGCAGGAGGAGAAGGGGACGACAGAGGATGAGATGGCTGGATGGCATCACTGACTCGATGGATGCGAGTCTGAGTGACCTCTGGGAGCTGGTGATGGACAGGGAGGCCTGGCGTGCTGCGGTTCATGGGGTCGCAAAGAGACACGACTGAGCGACTGATCTGATCTGATCTGATCTGATTCTTTTGTCTCTTCATCTTGTTAAAATTGCCAAGTTTAGCGTGTCCTTACCATATTCTGGTAGTTTGTTGAATTCTCTTTATTGAGGTGGTTTATTGGTCTTTACAATATCTGATCTCTGCCCTGTTACAGAGGGGTTGGAGATGAACACCCAAATCTAAGCCAGCCACGTTCAGGCACTCGGATAAGCCTCAGAATCACAGACTCTGTTGAGTCTGCGTTTTATGCCCTTTCCCAGGTCCAAGTAGTGGAGGTGATGAAGTATTTAGTGAGCGCAGCTGCTGCGACTTATCGCCTCCCCGCCGCTCAGTTTTCTGGGTATACAACCGGCGCACTTTCTCAGGCAGATGTTGACCATCCAGAGCCCCAAGAAGCGTGAGTCAGCACAGAAACCTGTTTACAGTTCTATAGACAGTGTCTCTCTAGGGCTGTGATTGCCCGCCTCCAGCTCTGGCTGCCTGTCACCGGAGTGGGACGGCCTGCAGCCGGCTATCTCTGTGCAGTCCTTTGTTCCGCACGTAGTCCTGGTGGTGTCTTAAGTTAGGGCTGGCTTTTGATGTAGTAGATAACTGACAGTCTGGTTATTTCGCTCAGATAGCGCTTGAGATAGCCAGGCCAAATCCTTTCTCAAAGCGATGCAGGCCACATTGCTCCTCCTAGCCCCAGCCCCCGCTTGCTAATAGCAAATGCTGGTGTCCGTTGCTTCTCCACAAAAGGAGTTACCGCAGGGCTCATAATCTCCTTTTGAAGACAATGAATTGTCTTTCTAAGTGCCTGATGTCCTCTGCCGTCATTCAGAAGTTGTTTTGTAGAATTTATTCAACATTCAAATGTTCTTTTAATGGATTTGTGGAGGAGAAAGTATTCTCCCCATCCTACTCGTCCGCCATCTTCTTTTTACTCATATTTAGTAGCTCTTACATTTTTCCAAAATAATAGTTGATAAACAAAGAAGTTATGGCATAATTGTAAATGTGATATTATTGAGCCATGAAAAATAAGGAAATCCTGCCGTTTGCTACAGTATAGATGAAACTTGAGGGCACTGTCCTAAGTGAGATAAGTCAGACATAAAGTGAAAAGTACTGGATGATATGACTTATATGTGGAGTCTAAAAATGCTTAACTTAAAAAAAAAACAAAAGAGTACAATGGGGGTTACATGGGGTTGAGGGTTGAGAGAATTTGGTCAAATGTATAAACTTGGAGCTAGTAGATAAATTTTGGAGGTCTAATGAGCAGCATATATTTACCACAAAGAAAGCTGGCCAAAAACATGGACCCACCTGCCAGTTGTCCAGAGATCACCTGGTTCTGTGAGATGAGCTGCAGTCCTGTGCAAACGGAGAACCACCTTGACAAGTTAGGTGTTTGGTAACATTTTACAGAACAAAGAAGAGGCACATCATAGGTATATAGTTAATAAATTTGGGACATTTAAAGCGAATGTAAACAAACTCAAGGGGCCATGATGAGGAAAGATCTTCCTGGTGCATATAATGGAAGGCAAGTACATCTAAGGATGTGCAAGAGTGAATTAGCAGCTCTAATTCTTTGGACACAGTTAATGAAGTCACACTAGGCAAAAACAAAGACAATTACCTCTGGCACATATGGCTAAGTATTTTTGCCAGTCGCTTAGCACTGAATAGATGTGACTATTATGTCTTTGCCAAGATGCAGTTACAGAATCTACTTCATCTAGCTTACATGGAAAGGGACTTATTATAGGCTTTTTGTTGGCTGACAGTTTTTGGAAGGGCCAGGAAATCACATTTTGTGACGAATAGCTAGGACTTACTTGTGTCCAAACAGCACAATTTCTTAAGCAAAATAATCTGATCTACTGCATAACCCTAGGCATTCAAAAGGCCAGGGGCCAGATACCAGACAGTGAGGATCTTTGCCAAAGATGCTGTGGACAAAGCAATAGCCTCCACAGTGAACAAAGCTAAGAGAGCTGAAGGCATACTCTGTCTTTACTCCAGTTTTCAAACTTGTCCTTGTCTTATGGCACAGCTTTCAGGGAACATCACTCTTTGATTCTACCTACGGAAGGTATGATAATGTAGAGAAATACTAAGATGAGGTTTTGGGTGGGTGCACTTAACAAATGGTGACTATAATACAATTTCTCATATTTGCATATAGTTATGCCTAATCTAGTATTGAAATTAAATAGGTATTGTTCTCATCCCCAATACAAAACTTCCTTTCTTAGTTAATATAATCTTCATGAAGTCCAGTGAACTCTGTATTTACGATTGAGATAAGTGGACTTGGTATACTAACCTTACTTTTGCCTTGAAATTTAGCCATACAGACTGGGAAAAACAAAATTCACAATATCTGTCAGAAAAGATATATTGAGTAAGACTGTTTCTATTCAGATGAACTAATTTTTACAGTAGCAGAATTTTAAGTTATGAAATTTCAAAAGGAGGATGTTTGTTTTAAATTGGAAGCAAGCAAATCTTATGAAGTAAATTCTGTCATGTCCTTACAGAAATATGTATACTGTATATGTATGGTCACTTCAGTCGTGTCCAGCTCTTTGTGACCCCATGGACTGTAGCCCACCAGGCTCCTCTGTCCATGGGATTCTCCAGGCAAGAATGCTGGAGTGGGTTGCCATTTACTTCTCTACTGTATATATATAGATATATAGAATAATATATTAGATATATATTTTTCATATAAAAAGGTAATTCATAGTATTATTGCAAACCAAGAATGGCAGTCAAGCTCCTTACAGAACGTAGTGAATTAAATTTTTTTGTCAATAGCACTAAAGAATTGTGGTCTTCACAGGTATATCTCATGAAATAAGAGATTACCAACCATCCTGACTGGCAGTATAAATGCCATTTACTTTTGTTTATTGTTCGATTGTTCAAGTTTTTGTATTATTCTCTTTGAGGACCCATATAGTTAGACTTCAGTTATTGTTTGAGATCTCTTGTCATTTCTTACTACAGTCCCCTGTGTTTTGAGTCTCAGATATTCAGGACATGTGACAAACAAGTTTTTATTGCTTGATATATTTTTTTCATGCCCTCCACCAAAAACTGTTGAGAGTCCCTTGGGCTGCAAGAAGATCAAACCAATGAATCTTAAAGGAAGTCAATCCTGAAATTCGTTGGAAGGATTGATGCTAAAGCTTCAGCTACAATACTTTGCCCACCTGAGGCAAAGAGACAACTAATTGGAAAAGACCCTGGTGCTGGGAAAGACTGAAGGCAAAAGGAGAAGGGGGACACAGAGGACAAGATGGTTAGATAGCATCACTGACTCAGTGGACATGAATCTGAGCAAACTCCAGGATATAGGAAAAGAAAGGGAGCCCAGCGTGCTACAGTCCACGGGTTGCAAAGAGTTTGACATGGCTTAGCATCTGGACAACAACAATCACCACCAAAAACACCCACATTGCAATAACCTTCCCCCACCCCCCGCCCCTTATTGCATTAACCTTGCAAAACCCAAACCCTGTTGAATCCAAAGCATCCTCTACTCTGCACTTGGATAAGAGTAGCTGAAAGAGAATATTGCAACACCTTCTTTCTTGCTCTGGTAGAAAACATTTTTATGGGAGTAGCTACAATTTCATTGTTTAAAATGTTGGCTCCAAGCTGATGACTCCAGGAACAAAAGAGTTAACAGCAGGTCTGTAGCTCTTTCCCTCCCTTCTGGGCATGCAAGTGGCGATCTGATCTCGACAAAATCTACCAGTAAATATTCCAGTAGGATTTATAGTCTCAATATTACAGAGGAATTTTTACCTAAGAATTTTTTTAAAGCAGGGTATGCCATTCCTCTACAATTGTCATTCAAAATAAACATGAAATGAAGAGATGTATAGGAGAAAACTGGCTGGAGAATGGAAGTTAACTGCAGACTGTACCTGTGTGATTAAATGGAGTACAGAAACCAGGAAACCTCATACTAAAACTGCTTCCCTGGAGCTAAATTGTCCAGTACACATAGATAGTACCTGTTTCTTCCTTCAAAATCAAAACTCATCACAGGGTGGGAAGCATGCCTGGTTTTGCCTTGTTTTGTTTTACTTGGCTTTTGGTATTATTTTGTCTTGGAAGCTGCATCTGTTGAGTTGGTGGCTATCTGAGAGACTAGTAGTGTGAGGCTACGATTCTCCCTACTTATTGCTTGTATCTTGCACTAAGCATTTGGGAAGTTTGATGCTGAGTTAGATCTATTATCTTTGTGCATCTGCTTTGATAATTCAGACATTTGTGATGCTACAACTATGAAGTAACACTACCCCAGAACTTTCCCCTAGATTCTAAGCCTAATGTCCAAGGTATCACCTAACCATGAATGTGTTTAAAGTATCTGAATCCCAAACTTCTAAAACCCACTTTTCACACATTTTAGAATGTGCCTCCCCTAGACATCTCTATCTCAAGGACTGTCAACTCCCCCTGAGTCCAGCCCCCAGTGCAAAACTCTGGAGACATCTTTGACTTTTATCTCTCTAGATTTAAATAATTTGTAAGGGGTGGTTTCTACTTCAGAAGGGCTTCCCTGGTGGCTCAGCTGATAAAGAATCCACTTGCCTGGTGCACTGGGATGACCCTGAAGGATGGGATGGGGACAGAAGAGAAGGGGTGGTGGTTCAGGATGGGGAACATATGTATACCCATGACTGATTCATGTCAATGTATGGCAAAAAGCACCACGATATTGTAAAGTAATTAGCCTCCAATTAAAATAAATAAATAAATATCTGCAGGAAAAAATTAAAAAAGAACCTGCTTGCAATGGGGGAGACATGGGTTCAATCCCTGGGTCAGGAAGAATCCCTTTGAAAAAGGAAAGACTATTCACTCCAGCATTCTGGCCTGGAGAATCCCATGGACTGTATCGTCCATGCTGTTGCAAAGAGTCAGACACTACTGATCAATTTTCACTTTTTTACCTCAGAAATATATCCAGTATCTATTCTGTTTCCTCCATTTCCTCCATAACACTCCTAATCCAAACTGTGATTATCTTTCAACAGATTACAGCAACTGGTTCTTATTTTAAATTGTGGCCATGAAATAAATGTCTCTTAAGAAAATCAGAGCATGGCCTATTTATATTCATTAATTCAATTATTATTTATTCAAATTGCTTCAGTGATTTCTTTACTTACTTGGATTAAGTAAGAAAGACAGAATTAGAAGCTGGCCATTGGTTGTGGCTTTGACTTCTTTTACTCTCTAAATTTCTTAACTTGATGATCATTTAGTGTATATGATTGTTGTGCTACATTAGTAAATTGCTTATGTGCCAATAGGTTATCAATAACCTATAGATAACCTATACAATAGGTTATCAAGCTCGTACATGATAAAATATTATATAAATATTATATGGAAAAACATTTTAAAACTAAAAAACAAGATAGATATTTTTAAACTTGAATGAAAAGCATACTTATTAAAGTCTGACATATTTTAAAAGACACTTTTAAATATCCACTAAGGTTTTAAGAAGTAGACATCACTTTGCCAACAAAGGTTCGCCTAGTCAAGGCTACGGTCTTTCCTGTGGTCATGTACGGATGTGAGAGTTGGACTATGAAGAAGGCTGAGCACCGAAGAATTGATGCTTTTGAACTGTAGTGTTGGCGAAGACTCTTGAGAGTCCCTTGGACTGCAAGGAGATCCAACCAGTCCATTCTGAAGATCAACCCTGGGGTTTCTTTGGAGGGAATGATGCTGAGGCTGAAACTCCAGTATTTTGGCCACCTCATGTGAAGAGTTGACTCATTGGAGAAGACTCTGATGCTGGGAGGGATTGGGGGCAGGAGGAGAAGGGGACGACAGAGAATGAGATGGCTGGATGGCATCACTGACTCGATGAATGTGAGTCTGAGTGACCTCCGGAAGTTGGTGATGGACAGGGAGGCCTGGCGTGCTGCAGTTCATGGGGTCGCAAAGAGTCGGACATGACTGAGCAACTGATCTGATCTGATCTGATGATAAATTCAAATTGATTGAATAGCATATTTAGCTACTACCTTAAAATGAGTATTCAAAAATAAATTAATAAGTTGTTAGAGTTTGAGGTGATACAATTTTTAAACAAATACACAATCAAAAGTGAACCATTCTTCTTCCAAGGTTTCCTATCAAATTTTAATGAAATTTATATAGGATTTTAGGGGAGTCATTTTCATATCTTAATATTCACAAATATTTGTTTAAATAAATTCTTACATTGTGATTCTTTTAGTGAGTGAAATTGAAGAAATAAATTGATTTTGATTTAAAATATCATTTACTATTCCTTGTTTCAAATAATACATTTGATGCAACAATTGCTTAGTTTTCAAATTTGGTATTTACAGTAGGTAAATGTTATCATCTTACTATTATCAAATATGTATTCAAGAAAATATCAATTATAAACAGAAAGCAAATTTTATTTTATTTTTTTAAATTTAAATTTATTTATTTTAATTGGAGGCTAATTACTTTACAATATTATATTGGTTTTGCCATACATTAACATGAATCCGCCACAAGTCTACACATGTTACCCATCCTGAACCCCCTCCCACCTCCTTCCCCATACCAGAAAGCAAATTTTAAAATGTGATTCTGCTATTAAATGAGTTTGATGACTAGTAGTTTAGATGGCAGATAGCTTTTATAATTTATAAGCACACAGCAATTTTGGGTTATTGTTTAAAACATTAGAATTTTCATAATTACAGAGTGAATATAAGTGGAGTAATATTAGAATTTTAAAAAAAGACTTCATCAAGAATAGGTGACAAAAACATGTAATTAGCCAACAATAGACAAAAACATGCATCAAATACTATGCCAATATCATACATATACATATATGAAACACTTTGACTTCAGAAAATTAGTTATAACATTAATATGATATGTTAAGTGTTTATAAATGATATTAAGAGCTATACAAAAGAAATTTATAAGGATTAGTAAGAAATGAAAACTTCTATCTAATTGTAACTCTTATTTTCAGAGAAAAGAATTATGTAATGTGGTCAAGTTAACATAAATATATTATATAATGTATTTAAAATAAATATTTAAATATCAAGGACATAAATATTGACAATTGAAAGCAGGGATTTTAGCCTGGCTGTCTTTACTCCATATTCCTTTCTGGTCTTTGGATTCATTATTTGAATAATGGAGATGATTGAAATATTTAAGGAAGCATTCAGTACATTTGCTTCATTTTTCCTTGGTCATTTCCTGGTAATAAAACAAAAACTTTAAGGAATTATAAGTCAAACTTGGGATGATGGTTATTGTATTGTGACATGCTCAAAGGTAAAAGTACAGATTATATGCTATCTTTTGAATTTAGACTCATAATCAAGATTATCAGCAGAAATGGGGAAAAGAACCTCATCTATTTCTCAGATGAACTGTGTCATCACTACTGATAATATGATTAATGAGAAATGCTGGTACCTTATTTAATTTTTAAAGAAAAATAGCATAATTTAAGTTTGACTTTTGGTTTAATGTTTGAATGTTAAGCAGATTTTTTATTTACAGATTTTTTTCTCACCTATTTCATGTGGATTGTGTTTGATTGTCAAAAGGAGATTTAGTTTGATGGATTTATGAGTTTAAGGTAGAAGTTTACCTGGTTTTGGAATAACTGGGAAGTGACTGCTTTGTACTTTAAAAAATTACATCTTTCAGGAGAATCTATTATAGGTGAAGACTATATTTGAAGTTTTGAATACAGTGAGCCAGAAACTTTATAAAGGAAACACTTTTATCACTCTTCTGTGTGATATACTTCAAGTATTTATAGCAAACTCCAGTTATTGACATTGCAAATTGGTTCTAAAAGTGTTTCTTCACTTTTTCAAACTGATGAAGCACTCAAGCCCCAGGTTCTTGAAAATTATTTGAAGGAAAGCTCAGCTCTCATTTATTCTTTCTGGAGGATGAGTTAAAGCAATGTCTCCTTTATGTCATGATTGAGAATCCTGTTTATAAGCATGTGCTATTATGTCTTTGTGAAAATATAGGAGAATTTCAGGAATTCCTTTAATTTTGTTTTCAAGGCTAAGTTCTAGAAAAGTACTTTGAAAAAATTATAGTATCTATCTCTTTGCTTACTCCAGGTGAAGTGAGTAGATATATGAATCATTATCTCTTTGAAAAAAGTGGAAGTGTTAGTCGCTCAGTCGTATCTGTCTCTTTTCTACCCCATGGACTTTAGCCATCCAGGCTCTTCTGTCCATAGAATTCTCCAGGCAAGAATGCTGGAGTGAGTAGCCATGTCCTTCGCCAGCACTTTCTCTTTATTTCCATCTAGATCCAGTGATGGAGCTCATTTCTCTATTTCCAGCTCTGAAGACAAAACAAAGCATTTTACAAATGTAAATGCTGAGGGGCTCATCAGTTGCACCTTATTATGAGTTTTATTGTATTGGCTAGCCAGTGGTAAGGGACTGCTGCTGCTGCTAAGTCATTTCAGTCGTGTCCGACTCTGTGCAACCCCACAGATGGCAGCCCATTAGGCTCTCCCCTCCCTGGGATTCTCCAGGCAAGAACACTGGAGTGGGTTGCCATTTCCTTCTCCAATGATGAAAGTGAAAAGTGAAAGCGAAGCTGCTTAGTCGTGTATGACTCGCAGTGACCCCAGGGACTGAAGCCCCAGGCTCCTCCGTCCATGGGATTTTCCAGGCAAGAGTACTGGAGTGGGATGCCATTGCCATCTCTGGGTAAGGGACTAGATGCTACCAAATCAGGTCCACCTGCTTTTGGTTCAAAAAGTCAGTACTTGAGAAAGAAACAAGTGTCAGTAAAAGGGAAATGTACTTTGAATCAGAATGCCGGCAATCTAGGAAAATGGAGAACTCAAGCCTCCCCCAAAACCACCTCCAAAGAGTCTGCTTGGCCATGAAAATTTTAAAGGGAAGAGGGGAAGTAATCTCAATTAATCACAAAGATGGGGGATCAGAGACAACATCATCCCCCACTGCATGAAGGCTCCTCAATTTCTTTTGATCTTCCTCTTGGTGTTATCTTGTTCACACAGTTTGGTCACAAAGTTTGTTCATGATATTTCTGAAGGGGAAGGTAGGGAAGAGATCTGGTCACCTGTTAATTATTCTTCTACGTCTTTTCTACATCTTTAATCTATAGGAAGAACCAACAAATTAGGCAAGGTATTGTATAAGAGATATGAAAGATGTGCTGGGGCCTGAGATGAAGGCGTGTGGTTTAAGGTTAGTGACAAGACTAAAGGGTAGCTCCTGTAGAGAGTTCTTTCCAGCAAACAGCTTTTTCCTTCCAAAAGCTGCTTTTCGAATAGACACACATGGAGATTCACCTCAGACAGCAAAGTAAACAAATAGTAAGAATGAACTATATTAAAACTTGTAGTATAAACATATCTTACTTTAGCTGAATTTCCCTGGAAATACGTAATTTATTTGAAAATTTAAATGACATAAATGAGATGTGTTTTTTTTTTAATTTTATTTTACTTAACTTTACAGTATTGTATTAGTTTTGCCATACATCAAAATGAATCCGCCACAGGTGAGATGTTTATTAAACTGTGGTATGTTTAAAAATACAGAAGAAATACCTTTCATTTAGTTTTTAACAGAGAAGACTCAGTCACAATATTCATATTAACAATGAGTTTAGTCTTCATATTGAGAAGACAAACTATGAGGTTTCTGTCTAAATTTATATTTCATCTCCCCTTTCTTGGCTCAATTTTTGCTACATGTCTTCACTCTAATTATCCACTCTTTACTTTTTGATTTCTCTGCAATTCCATTTCTCTTTAATTTCCTCTTCTAGTCACCTAACATTTTCTATTATCCTTCACATTCATTCAGTGGTCCTTTAATCACCGTTCATTATGTAAGCCTGTCAGGAAGTTGAAGAAACTAGTAATTTTTTACAAACCAAGAAAGCTTTTGGATCTACTGAATTACATCTGAGATAAATTTTCACTTGTTATATGAGTGAACATAACCTGTCTCTCTTGGTTAAAGTATATACTCCTCTTTAAAAAAAATTAATTTTACCTAGGTATAAGCTAACTTCTGAAAATGAATTACTTTCTTATATTGTGAAACGTGGAATATTCAGATATAATACACGGATAGAGGTTACGTAATTGTGTATATATGTAAATGGTAGTTATTTTATATACACATTTTTGTGGATATGCAAACAAAGTATTCATAGCAATGTAGGATCATTTTACCCATAATATTAAAATACATTATTTAGTATGCTCTTTATTAGTTTGCTACATCTACGTGGTCTAGATCTTTATGTCCTTAAGTGAAGTCGCTCAGTCATGTCTGATTCTTTGCAACCCCATGGACTGTAGCCCACCAGGCTCCTCCATCCATGGGATTCTCCAGCAAGAATACTGGAGTGGGTTGCCATTTCCTTCTCCAGTTATGTCCTTAAATCTGTATCAATTTATCTATCTAAATCTGCATTTTTTCTTCAGCTAAGACCAAAAAGGAAATGATTTATTGTACACATGTTGCATTCACCCACAACTGAGAATATAATTAGTCCAGAATATCACGGGTCCAGGGTAAAGGGCCAAGCAGGACTGCTCTGATGGTAGCAAGGTGGGTCTCTCAAAAGTAGGAGAGGTGATCAGAATGGCCACAGATGTTTCAGACCCCCTGAGACAAGTTCTAGGTGGTAGGCATGTAGTCCAACAGTTTGTACTGGTGTCCCCAGCCTCTGGCTTCCCTTGTTTCTGCTTCTCTGGTTCCTTTGGTGTACAAGTCTACTTGGACCTCTGCCTCACCTTTCTTCTTTTGCACTTCAGCCTGCGTATTTGCTTCTTCCTTCACTTCCCTCTCACGGTATGGAGGTTTCTCAAAAGAGGGCGCTAAGGCCGAGACTAAATTTGCATTTAGGTTTTGGACCTGTTATTGTTTTTGTAACCTGCAGCAAATTTTCAGGCTTCTGAAAGTTGCAAAATCTTCCAGTGATCTCTAAGAACATTCTGCTGCTGCTGCTGTTGCTGCTAAGTCACTTCAATGGTGTCCAACTCTGTGCGACCCTAGAGACAGCAGCCCATCAGGCTCCCCTGTCCCTGGGATTCTCCAGGCAAGAACACGGGAGTGGGTTGCCATTGCCTTCGCCAATGCATGAAGGTGAAAAGTGAAAGTGAAGTTGCTCAGTCATGTCCGACTCTTAGCGACCCCATGGACTGCAGCCTACCAGGCTCCTCCATCCGTGAGATTTTCCAGGCAAAAGTACTGGAGTGGGGTGCCATCGCCTTATCTTAGTAGCATACTAATGGAGATTAAACAGATAAATCTATAAACTTCACAGAAAAAAATCCTGCGTGTTTAACTCTATAATGTGTATATTTATTTAATTATATTCATGAATATAATTATATAAATGAATTTGTTCATGATGTTTATAATATATATATATATAAATAATATACTGACTTTCAGAAATTTGATGGCAGAAATACCGAATTTCCCATGATACCTGAAAGCATATTCCCCTTCATGTAGAAGCAAAGAGCTCTCTGTATACTCAGGAAATTGTAAAGAAAAAGACATATGGTTTTAAGATAAACATATACTAACAAGCAGGGAGATAATGAAAGGAGCATATATTTTGAGAGTAAAATATATCTAGGGAAATTTGTCTTTTTGTTGTTTCTATCATCTATTTTTCTAGTTATTTTAGGAAAAATAATCATAAATATTAATCATATTTTCTCTGGGTATTTATTTTACAAGGTTTTTTTTTTTCTTATTAAGATCTATAGACATTATTTCTCCTATTTCTTACTTGATTCTGGGCTGCCTTTTTTCATTCCTCTGCATTTTAAAATGTAATTTTTTGTATCTTGACGACAAAGTTTTTTCTGTAGCAATATAGCTCCAGCTTCATAATGAAAATCAATTTGAAGATATAACACACCTGTTAAAATTTCCTCTAAAGCTTTTAAAAGAATATTTACATTAATATTTTCATGATATTGAAAGAGTTTGTTATTAAGACAAAAAAAGAGAGAGAAGGGATATATGTATACAAATAGCTGATTCACTTCCTCATACAGCAGAAACTAACAAGATTGTAAAGCAACTATATCCCCCTCCAGTTAAATAAATAAATTCCCTCTGGAGGGAAAAAAAAAAAAGACATTCTTCAGAGATGCAGTTTAAAATTTTAATTACCTTGTAATATTTGTCAACTGCTGAAAAAACAATCTATTGTAAAGGGGTCTGGGAAAAGTAATCATATTGAACTTTATTTACATATTGATATAACCTACTGCATTAGTTTTGGGGCTTCTCTGATGGCTCAGTGGTAAAGTATGCATCTGCTAATGCAGGAGACATGGGTTCAATCCCTGGGTCACGAAGATCCCCTGAAGAAGGAAATGGCAACCCACTCCAGTATTCTTGTCTGGGAAATCCCATGGACAGAGGAGTCTGGTGGGCTACAGTCCATGGGGTCACAAAAGCGTCAGACATGACTTAGTGACCAACTGTGACAAACTGTACTAGTTTGTTAGGGCTGCCAAAACAAAATGCCACAGATCATATGGCTTAAACAGCAGAAACATATTTTCCAAAAATTCTGGAGGCTTGGTTTGGTTTCGTCTGAGGCCTCTCTCTCTGGCTTGCAGACGACCGTCTTCTCACTGTGTCGTCACATGGCCTATGCATTATCTGTGTCTAATATCTGCTCTTATGAGGACACCAGTCACACTGGCTTAAGGCTCACGCATAGGACCTCATTTTATCTTCCTTACCTCTTTAAAGGCCCTGTCTCCAAATATAGTCATGGTCTAAGATACAGGCGTTAGGACTCCAATGTATGAATTTGGGGGGGGCACATAATTCAGCTTATTCTACATTCATAAGTACAAACAGGTATAAATGAGACTTTAATAAGATTTTAAATGTACATTATTTTTTTAAATCTGTATATTATCAGAGAGTAAAACAAAAATTATCTTAATACTTGTAATCATCTCGACAGAGATTGTGTTTTGTTCCCAAATTTGTCACTAACTTCTTTCATGCTTTTGGACATATGTCGAAGATCATGGCATCTGGTCCTATCACTACATGGGAAATAGATGGAGAAACAGTGGAAACAGTGTCAGACTTTATTTTTCTGGGCTCCAAAATCACTGCAGATGGTGACTGCAGCCATGAAATTAAAAGATGCTTGCTCCTTGGAAGGAAAGCTATGACCAACCTAGATAGCATATTCAAAAGCAGAGACATTACTTTACCAACAAAGGTTCGCCTAGTCAAGGCTATGGTCTTTCCTGTGGTCATGTATGGATGTGAGAGCTGGACTGTGAAGAAGGCTGAGCGCCGAAGAATTGATGCTTTTGAAGTGTGGTGTTGGAGAAGACTCTTGAGAGTCCCTTGGACTGCAAGAAGATCCAACCAGTCCATTCTGAAGGAGATCAATCCTGGAATTTCTTTGGAAGGAATGATGCTAAAGCTGAAACTCCAGTATTTTGGCCACCTCATGCGAAGAGTTGACTCATTGGAGAAGACTCTGATGCTGGGAGGGATTGAGGGCAGGAGGAGAAGGGGACGACAGAGGATGAGATGGCTGGATGGCATCACTGACTTGATGGGTGTGAGTCTGAGTGACCTCCGGAAGCTGGTGATGGACAGGGAGGCCTGGCGTGCTGCGGTTCATGGGGTCGCAAAGAGTCGGACATGACTGAGCGACTGATCTGATCTGATCTGATCTGTAGTATACAATGGACTTGCCAGGACGCATTAGTGGTAAAGAACCTGCCTGCCAATGCAGGAGATAGAAGAGACACAGGTTTGATCTCTGAGTCAGGAAGATCCCCTAGAGGGGGCATGGCAACCCACTCCAGTTTTCTTGCCTGGAGAATTCCATGGAGAGAGGAACCTGGTGGGCTACGGTCCATGGGGTTGCAAAGAGTCAGACATGACTGAAGCGACTTAGCTTGCATGAACGCAGTGTTCAACAATGATGGTTTGAGTGTATGATTGATAGAATATGTAGATGAATAAATCAGTAAATCATCTTCTGAACTTAAAAATGAAAGATACAGAAACTGTACTATACTAATTTTATGGTGCTATTATTGTACAATCAATGTACTCTGTATATTAAGAAATGGACCAGTGAACAGTAGAAATGTTTTCATCTTTCTACCAGTATAAACCTGGTTGAGATTTACTTCCTTCAGGAATCTAAGTCAGTCCTGCTAAGTCAGTCCTGCTATGATTGTTCTAGTCTCACTACACTGTTAGCACTTGTGAGCTGAGCTTGAACCACACATTTGTTCACATCTGTTGGCATGCTACATGAAGCAAACCCTGAAATCTAGGCATGGATATATTTTGTCTGTGCAAATTAATTCATAGGGTCATCAAGGCCAGAGGCTGCACATTTTATTTCCCCATATAGTACCTAAACGGTTTTCTATACATAATGGTAACCCAATAAATTTCCTGCTAACTTACGCATCACCCATTCATGAGCCCTCAGCTGCTATTTTTTGTCTTTTGCTGCCTACAAGTTGACGTGTACATTTCAATTAGAGCTCCACTTACTGAGAAGACAGATTTGTCACTGAAATCAGAGTACACAATTTGTCATGTTGTTTTCATGAAGCCATAAAACAGTATTTCAGACTCAAAGTGATATTTGGGATTACTATGCCACATCCTGAAATTCATAAAATGCAATATATGTATGCATAATGGATGAGGTGCATTTCATAAATGAAAATGATTGCAGTATACACAGTCTGTAAATCAATTTGTGAACCACTTCAGATGAAAGGAACTATATAATAAATATAGGTTTTGGAAGGATGCATATTTGTTGTGTAAATACAGTCTCCTCTGCCTTTGAACTTTTTAACTTTTTAACAGTCTCTAGACAAATTGTACGGAGAGGGCACTGGCGACCCACTCCAGTACTCTTGTCTGGAGGATCCCATGGGCAGAGGAGCCTGGTGGGCTGAAATACATGGGGTCACTGGGAGTCAGACATGACTGAGCGACTTCACTTTCACTTTTCACTTTCATGCACTGGAGAAGGAAATGGCAACCCTCTCCAGTGTTCTTGCTGGAGAATCCCAAGGACGGAAGCCTCATGGGCTGCCGTCTATGGGGTCGCACGGAGTCAGACACGACTGAAGTGACTTGGCAGCAGCAGCAGCAGCAAATTGTAAAACCTCCTTTATTTAATAAAATTTGAATTTTTTTTTGATAGTAAATAATCCTTGACTTGTCATGGATTTCCTGACTTTTATTTCTGCCTTCACCTCACAAGTCTCACATAACCATGATTTGACTTAACCACCTTCCTGTCTTCAGAGTTTCTTCTTATCAAATCCTGGTTCTCATTACCTGGCTTTTATAAACTTATAAATAGGCCTATTCAGTAAAATATTCCATTAGAGTCTTTTTAGCTCTTAGTAACAAATACAACCAAGAGAGTATGGTGGTTACATGTTAATATAATGAGAAATATACATATTTTTCCAGTGTTAATGACCAATTGTTGTAATTTTCTCTGAATTATTTGTGGATCATAAGGGTATTCATCATAAAATATAAAAGTATGAAATACTGGAAAATAATGACAGATTGTCAAACCATGCTTAACAATTTAAAAATAATTCCCACACATTATTCAGTGCCCAGCGAGTATTTGAATGTCCTCAATTATCCACAAAATATATTTTTACCTTTAGATAGATGCAGTAAATTTTCTATTGCTCTTGTATTGCAGGAGAACCTAGTGTGTTTCTACTAAAGGTGAAGGAAATGGATAGTTTCATAGAATATTGATAAAGAAAAGTTTATACAATTTTGGAAGTAATTAGTTATTTGGGAGGAGTGGATAATGAGGGGAGAAAAGATAGAAGGCGAATTCCTTTGTACACCTGAATTTTACAATTTTGAATGTTGATGCTCCTTACTAAAATAAATGATGCTAAAGTAAGACCAGGTCCAGGTTTAACAGGTGCTATTTGAACTTAAAGTGTCTGAATGACATTTGTGAGGCTTGAGTCATCAAGTTATGTATGTTGGGAGAATGGAGGCAAGGCATAACCTACCTTTAAAGGAAAGGAAAGTGAAGTCACTCGGTCGTATCCCACTCTTTGCGATCCTATTCACTGTAGCCTACCAGGTTCCTCCATCCATGGGATTTTCCAGGCAAGAATACTGGAGTGGGTTGCCATTTCCTTCTCCAGTGGATCTTCCCAACCCAGGGATCAAACCCGGGTTTCCCGCCTTGCAGGCAGACGCTTTACCATATGAGCCACCAGGGAAGCCCCAACCTACCATTAGGGTATAGATATGTGATTGTTAAACTCATTAGTGTTCATGAAGGAAAGAGAATTCTAGGGAAGGAATTGAAAATGACTGATCAAAGACTTATTTTTGAGGTAAAGATAAGAGTCTTTTGAGTAAAATTAATTGATCACAAGTGTCAAATTCTATTGAGAAGCCACTAAACTAAGATCTGTGGAGTGTCATATCTATAAAGGATAAGGGAACATGTGTTAAAAGACATAATTTTAAGTTCAGAATTCACTCCAGGTCTTGTGAAAAGGCTGACTATGGTTAATGTTTGTTTTTGTCTCTTTTACAACTAATTACTGTTACGGACAACACAGTATGTCTCTAGGTTAGAGATGAATCAAAGTGGCAAGAATCATCAAAATTATTTTATCTCAAACATTTTTCTCATTAATCAAGACTGTAAACCACTGTAATAACCACTCCCTATACCTCAGCCCAACAATAACAAAACTAGAACAGCAAAGAATGGAAACATAAGATCTTGAATCCTAGTTACCATTTTTACTCTTACCAAATATGCATATGATTATTTTAAGGACACGATTAATGTGATATTGCAAAGAGGAAGCAGCATGTGAGATGACTTATGAATATCTAAAGAGATATTGGAAGTGATTATGGAATATTGGAAATGAGGTGGCATTTAAAATAGTTCATGGGAAATTAGTAAGAATTCTATAAATAGAAATGGAAGTGAGAAAAATTATCACCAAGAAAGGAAGCAATAACTAGCATTGAAATACAAAGTGGAGGAAAATATGAATTGTTGTACAATAAATATTCTATTTTGAATGTAACATGTTTAAGAGAAGCATGAGGAAAAAAAGGAAGAATATGGTTATGCTTGAGTATAGAAGACCATGCATGCTAGGCTTAGATGAGGCGGCTTTTATAACAAGTTGTGATCGGTCTAGAAAATACACATCTGGCTGCCCAATGAGGGAATGAGGGCTTCCCACATGGTGCAGTTGGTAAAGAATCAGCCTGCCAATGCAGGAGCTTCAAGGGACATGAGTTCAATCTCTGGGCCAGGAAGATCCCCTGGAGTAGGAAATGGCAACCTAGTCCAGTATTCTTGCTTGGAAAATTCTGTGGACAGAGGAGCCTGGTGGGCTGCAGTCCAGGGGATAACAAGAATCAGACACGACTGAGCAAGAGCAATCATAATGAGGAAATTAGGCATCCATAGCAATGTGGGAGGAGCTGTAAGAGAAATTTGAAAAGTGTTTAGAGTGCCATGAAAACAGTCACTGAGCTTTCCAGACTCAAACATCAGTGCAGATGGAGATGCTAGAGAGTCTGGGCAAGTCCGCTAGACTATCTGGGAAGGCAAGGTGGAATCCGGGGAGCGTCTATGAAGTCTGCCTTGACTGTAACAGGGGTTCATAGGGGAGTGAATGGGGGGCCCCATGTCTGAGTCAGCAGTTGTGTACCAAAAAGGGTCAAGAGTTACCACCTCTTCATCACTGCTTCCTCACAAATTGTCTGTGAGCTTCTCTTATTGTCAAACCACAGTGGAATATGACCTCAGAAGACATACGTACGAATCTTTTACAGGAGCACTAGTGCCAGGTAGACAGAAGTCAGTCAGTGCTGAGCACGTGTCTGGTCTGCAGTCCCCACACAAACCAATCACGCTATGAATGAGACCCTTGAAAGTTATATACATAAGAGTAAAATGATTAAGTGGAGCTTCGGGGCAGATACCATGGCAGCATGTTTTCAGCCTTATTTCAAGTGTGGAGGACATAGAATGAGAAACAATTTTCACTTTTAAAAATGGAAAATAGTTAAAGTGGGGGAGTAAAATCAGGATACTAAAACAGAGCATTCAAAGATCGCTACTGGGAAGCGTTGGAAGTGTATTTTGTACATACTTTTTTTTCCCCACATACTGTATATTAGCAGACATTTTGTGTCAAGTTTAAAATATATATATATATATATCTCACAGAAATACTGTGATATTAGTAGCATAGTTCAGATTTATATATATATTTATATATAAATATCACAGTATTTCTGAATGCATTTGGGACATAACATGGTACACAGTCATCAATACAGTTTAACAAATATTTACAGCTCTGTTTTTCCAGGCTAATGGAAAAATTGAACTCTCCAGCATTCTCCAGAGTTTGTAGCAACTATGGGAGCTGCTTTAATCAATGTCCTATAAACATAAATGTGCTCCTTACCCTGCAAAAACTTAAAGGACCAGAATGCCTTTGGCCATATTTTCTGCCCACTGCTGTGATGATTCAGGAAACCTGTCATATTCATTAGCAGTGGCCCTCTGTTAACCCACACAAGACATATAATATAAGCAAGTGATAAAATTCTGTTTAGCTCTTTACTGAGACTGAACAATTGTTGGAGTCTACATTAAAAACTAGCCCATTCTAATATAATAATGCTGAAAGAATGGCCATTAGGACAAGGTCACTATGAGTTTCAGTCCTTTATATATTTTCATGTGTGTAACTGTAAGAAATTCTGTATATTCTCTGAGTCTCAGAGTTCTAAGGATTGTTCTTATTATTGGTCATAGTACACAGCTAATATGCCTTCCCGGGTGGCTCAGTGGTAAAGAATCTGCCTGCCAATGCAGGAGACACAAGAGACATAGGTTCAGTTCCTGGGTTGGGAAGATTCCCCTGGAGAAGGAAATGGCAACCCACTTCAGTATTCTTGCCTGGGAAATCTAACGGGCCATAGGAGGCTGGCAGGCTACAGTCCATGGGGTCACAAAAGAGTCACACATGACTGAGTAACTAAACAACAGCATACCCAGTATACACAAAGCACTTAGTATAGAAGACATTCAATCAGATGTATCTATTAGGAGTAGAAAATTGTCTACAGCATAGCACCAGACACATAGATTCAATACAATAGACAAAGTGTGGATGCAGAAGATCGTGTTAGGAGTGTAAATGTATACTTCTATGAAGAGTGATGTATCCTTTAGAAATCAGAAATGGGTCTAAGAAAAAGAAAGAAAAATCTATTGTTCCCCTGAAAATTTGGTTTTCCAAAAACAAAGATTAGCATTCTCTTCACTCATATTCACTTTTCAAGTAAACCATGGAAATTAAATGAAACAAAGTAAAATAGCTGTATTCTCTCCTAGAGTTGCTATCAGTGTCCAGGGTGAGCAACACTTCATAAATAACACATTGAATTATTAGCATATCAAAGCAGCCTCCCTTTTGCTATATTTCACCAAATGTCTGAGGTTTTTAATTTTAACTAAATGACATTTAGACATGGTATTACTTCATAAAGGATTAGCTAATGCAGAGAACCTAATCTCCTATCATTTGGGACATTTTGTATTAATTCAAATACTTAGAAAACAAGTCCGTAGGTGAATGTTATGCAAGAAATGATGCTCCAGTATTCTTCTTTCATCCTTAAAATAGCGAGTTTGATTATGACCCACTTTAGATGAAGGATTTTTTTGGTCAGAAACAATTTCATGGTTAAATACACATTTTGTTCAAAATCACATGGAAAATCAAGAAGGAAACACACATTCCGTGTAGAAAATTCTGCCAGAAAGTAGCACTGGGACACATCAGCCTAATTCACTAGCATCCAGGGATATATCCATTTGTTTTTTTATTCAGTCAACTCACTGCATCCTAATAGCATCTAGGAATATGCAGGTGACTAGGGCATGGAATCTCCCCTAAGTTATTTCATATTCTCTTAGAAAGGCAGTCAGGTAAATAAATTATTGTAACTTAATACTGGATATGTTCAATGGAGCTAGAGATAGTGTATCGTGTAAGTGCTCAGAGAAAAGTAGCAGACTGTGTTGTCTAAAGAAGTTGCACAGATGATTCAGCCTGTGAGCTGGATCATACATTCAGGCAGGAAGGAAAAAAAAAAAAATGAGAGAGAGAGGAAGAGGGAGGGAGAAAGAGAAATTGGAGCATGTTGTCTTTGGCCAAAGGAGCAGCAAATAAAATGTAAACACATGTAAAGGAGAAAATACTGAACGCAGAAAAAAATGTTTAATTGAGAAGTTAGGTACATTTGTTTGACTGTAATCTGAGGGAACATAAATCCTAGTTTGAGGACCAGGCAAAAAATTATCTTGGACACTATGTGAAGAATGAACTTTTTGTGCGAGGAGTGGAGAAGGGGGTAATGAGGTAACAATAAAATATTTTAAGTATTAAAAATTAGATTAGGTAAGATTTTTGTAGAAAACATTGTATGGAAGCTTGCAAGACTATATTTGGCATTATGGAATAACTATATTAACTTCTTATATATTCTACCAAAAAAAGCACAAATATTTTAAAATTTCTAAACAGTAAGTACAAGAATTACTATCTTAATTAACTTTCATCCTGTATAAATGATAGATAAATGGTCATAACATAGAACTTGGAATTGGTATATCAAAATTATAACCTTGAGTGTTTTTAATATAAGGACTTTTAAAGAACTTTTCACATTCCTAGAATCTGAAAGGAAAAACATGATGCAAAATCAGTAAATGACTCAATGGTTGGACTCAGGTTCAAATTAAATGAAAATACAATATGAAAATCTACTGGAGCATAAATGGTGGAGCATAAAATTCTGGAAAAACTTGTTAAAGAACAAATTTCATTAGGATTATTAAGAATTGAAAATATAATATTTATATCATGATGCAAGTATTTATTTGAATATATATATTTAAAACTGTAAAAATATGTTGTATATCTTACTCAGAATTATGTTAAAATCAATGTGAAATGCAAATTCATCATTATTAATATATACTTTAAATTTGAATATTTCATTTTGAATAAGTTATATATCAATAAACATGAAAAATACCCATAAGTAAAAAAAAGTAAATGCAATTAAATACAAAAAAATGAAACCAGAGCACTAGAATAAATATGTACAAGTCAAAAAATCTCATCTATTAATCCTGAAACATTCACACTTCTTTATTTGTATATTGTTGTTGTTGAGTAGCTAAGTAATGTCCAACTCTTTTGAGACCCCAGGCTCCTCTGTCCATGAGATTTCCCAGGCAAGAATACTAGAGTGGGTTGCCATTTTCTTCTGGAGGTGATCTTCCCAATCCAGGGATTGAACCTGGGTCTCCTGCATTGTCAGGCGACTTTACCACTGAGCTACCAGGGAAGTCTTCTATATACATCAAATAAATCATGTCTAACAAGTTGAAAGAGGGTGTTTGCTATAACCAGTGCCTTCTCTTGACAAAACTCTGTTAGCCTTTGCCCTGATTCATTTTGTACTCCTAAGGCCAAATTATAGGAAAGGAGTATGCCAAGGCTGTATATTGTCACCCTGCTTATTTAACTTTTATGCACGGGAAATGCAGGGCCAGATGAAGCAAAAGATGAAATCAAGATTGCCAGGAGAAATATCAATAACCTCAGATACGCAGATGACACCACCCTTATGGCAGAAAGTGAAGAAGAACTAAGGAGCCTCTTGATTAAAGTGAAAGAGGAGACTGAAACAGTTGGCTTAAAACTCAACATTCA
The DNA here is from genome assembly GCA_935064755.1 of Tragelaphus eurycerus. Classification (NCBI taxonomy): domain Eukaryota; kingdom Metazoa; phylum Chordata; class Mammalia; order Artiodactyla; family Bovidae; genus Tragelaphus; species Tragelaphus eurycerus. The sequence goes on from CAKXYN010000074.1 coordinate 1,786,771, forward strand.
AAAAACGAAGATCATGGCATCTGGTCCCATCACTTCATGGCAAATAGATGCGGAAACAATGAAAACAGTGAGAGACTTTATTTTCTTGGGCTCCAAAATCACTGCAGATGGTAACTGCAGCCATGAAATTAAAAGACACTTGCTCCTTGGAAGGAAAGTCGTGACCACTCTAGACAGCATATTAAAAAGCACATAAATTACTTTACTGAGAAAAGTCTGTCTAGTCAAAGCTATGGTTTTTCCAATAATCATATATGGATGTGATAGTTAGACTATAAAGAAAGCTGAGCACCGAGGAATTGATGCTTTTGAACTGTGGTGTTGGAGAAGGCTCTTGAGAGTCTCTTGGACTGCAAGGAGATCTAACCAGTCCATCCTAAAGGAAATCAATCCTGAATACTCATTGGAAGGACTGATGCTGAAGCTAAAACTCCAATTCTTTGGCCATCTGATGTGAAGAACTGACTCATTGGAAAAGAGCCTGATTCTGAAAAAATTGAAGGGGGGAGGAGAAGGGGATGACAGAGGATGATATGGTTGGATGGCATCACTGACTCAATGGACATGAGTTTGAACAAGCTCTGGGAGTTGGTGATAGACAGAGAAGCCTGGTGTGGCACAGTCCATGGGGTCACAAAGAGTCGGACATGACTGAGCAACTGAACTGAACAATATCTTTCATTTAGTATATAAAAATTGTTACAAAATATAATAAGAATACTATGAATAAAACAAAAAAGTAGATTAGCAATTAATCTACTACTTATTTAAAAAAAGAACCAGGAAGAAAATATAATTATGCAAAGATGGATAAAACTCTGCATTTGCAGAATAAATGGAATACAGTCAAATGAAAGAATAAATTAACAAAAGAAAGAAGTTAGAAGAAAAATAGTTGCAAAAATAATGTGACTGAGATTATATGATATGAAAGGGACAAGAGAAAAAGGATAAGGCTGAAAGTAGAACAACACTTCTGCACTGAGAGTGTAGTTAGAATTATAAAAGATCTCACAAAGCCAGGGCTGTGTTGGGGGCAATGGTAGAAGGAGTGGGACTTGAAGAGAGAGAGAGAGGGCACTTTGTTCAGCCATAAGAAGGCTTCAATAGGTATTTGACAAGCAGAATGTATGATGCTCTTCAAACTTAAATGAGACTAATTTAATGCAGGTGATTATCACAGCCAATTAGAACTGGAAATTAAAGAAGGATTGGTCGGTACAAGCAATAAGATAAAAAAGTGACATAAGCTACCTCCATTCCTTCACATTCTACACAGCCTATATTTGGGGCAGGTTATAAACTGGCTTTTATTTTCAATTTATGTGAGAGAGTGAATAGACGATGAATGGTCTCAAAGCATGTAATTCATTGTGGAATAATAAAATGAGCATCAGTGTAATAAGGACAATAAAAATGAATACTATGGCGTGTGTTTCCTACAGAGCCCAGATGCTCACTGACAGTTCCTCCCTTCAGCATACACTGAGCGTTTTTCAGTTTAAATGGATTTAACTAAGGAGTCTGCAGATAAATAAGCTCCCAGTTCCCAATTCCATAACTGGACAGCTCTGAGAGGCACGGTGTTCATTTTTCAGAAGTCTTGTGAAGTTGAACTTTTTTTTTTTTTTTTTTTTGCTTATGAAGTTTTCCTATTGGTTGTTTCTCATTCCTTGTTTCACTGCCTTACTCCCTCATTCACTGATCACCTCCTAAATAAAATTCCTGCTCATAATCATCTTTATGATTTTGTGGGGGAGAACCCATGTTAAGACATAATTGTTATTTATTTTTATGTACAGAGGACACAAGGTTCAGATAGACTAATTGACTTACCCAACTGTGCCCAGTTCAAAGCCACTTTTGTAGAGCCAAAACCAATATACTCTTGCCTAACAGACCAATCACAACTCTTTTAGACCAGTGAGAGGTATGGGAGGAGGGATGAAGTAGATGCAGAAAAAGAGACCACTCTTCCTATTGCCTGTGCACAGTGAGGCATGACTAATGCCAACTAGTGCCAGTTTTGTATCTTTGAAGGTTGAGGCCCCCATAGACAGGAGTATATGACCTGTTTGGCAGGGGGATGTTTTTAAATGCTCATCTTCAATGGGGTCTCAACAGGAAAAAGTTATCAGAGTCAATATTTGAATCCAGATACATTCGCCAGGAATCTAAGCTTGTAATAAGCATCCTCATTTGCCTTACTTAAAAGACTTAGAGTTAATCTGTTCTATAAACTTCATAAACTTCCATATACTCAACTCTATTGAGCCTCTCCTCAATGAACTACTATCAAAAAGAGTTAAATACAAACTTTTCCAAAACTATGGAAGACAATCATTTGGAAAATATAATTTTTTATTAAATATTCAAGAACCACAAAAAGTTTTACACAGATCATAAAGCATCTGTTAGTGTCAAGTAATATAAATGTCCTCTCACTTTGACCTCAGTGAGCACAACTTATTTCTGAATATATGTCTTAGATGTTTTCTAAGTTGGTTTCTCTAGCAGTTACCATTATGCAAAGAAACATTAGCAAAATGACTTTTGCTGTAGAATTTATTTCAATTCTATGGCCATGTAAGAGAGCCTTTCATCACTTTATGAAAAACTGTGTAAGACAAAGCTTTAGAAACCAGCAGTTTCTGTTCATTTAATTACAGTTCTGCTAATTTAATCACCTCAGTAGGGAATGTGTGACTTGGGGGGTGATATTTTCTTCACACCATGAGATGCACATTATCAGTGTTTGTCTCTATTAACTGAATTAAGAAATTACAATTAGAAAAATAAAAAGGGAGAGCTATGCATTGAACCTTTATGGAACACAGAGGGAAAAGTAATGGAAAGCAAGTATATTTGATGAAAATCTATTATCTATATAAACCTTTCTGAATTACAAAATCAACACAACACCTTGATTTTAGTTATTGTTCAAGGACTTTCTTATTGTCTCTAACATTCTGTGAACATGAGCAGAAATCAATCCCCAAAATATTTTTTTAAAATACCTATGAATAAATGCAATGCTCTTTAAGGGTGCTAAAGGGATATGACATGTACGTATGAAAAAACACATTCAAATTCCTTTGCTGCTAGAGAAAGTGGTTGGGATTATGTTTAATGAATGAATGACATCTGCCTAATTCCATCGCCCCCTGTTTTTTTCTCTGTTTGGGAAAAAACAAATCTCATGTGCTCTTTCAAATAAAAAAAGTTATATGTTTATTTTTCAAAGCAGCTATTCAGCAATACATCCCCGAAGGCAAATTTACAATAACATCCAGATGTTAGTCAAACTCTACACTAAAATGTTCATGCTAAACAATCACATCAAAGCAGAAGAGAGAAAAGTACTTATTTTGATTTTTAAGTTGACTTTTAAAATAAAAGTAATTTTTTTGAGGATACAGGATGAGGTAAGTCATACACTTAAAGAGCAAATAATTTTGGATATAGAGGTAAAATGCAAGTTGCTTAATAGGATGGATTTCACCTGCCCCAGCCTGAGTGAGTGAGTGAATGTTAGTTGCTCAGTCATGTCCAACTCTTTGGAGAAATGAACTGTAGCCCACCAGGCTGCTCTGTCCATGGAATCTTCCAGGGAGGAATACTGGAGTGGTTTGCCATTTCCTTCTCCAGGAGATCCTCCCAACCCAGGGATCAAATTTGGGTCTCGTGCATTGCAGGTAGATTCTTTACAGTCTGAGCCACCAGAAAAGCATCCATTCTGGGCCCTCTACATTCCCTCAGAATCATTCACATTGTGTTACATATTAAATTATGTCATAGAGAATTATTTCTTTAAAAACCCTCTTGTTTCTCCTTTTTAAACCCTCTTGCCAATGCCTGAGGATCACTGCTCTTAGGGGATCTATAGTTTTCTGTTTCGGAGAAGGCAATGGCAACCCACTCCAGTAGTCTTGCCTGGCAATAGGACAGAGGAGCTTGGTAGGCTGCAGTCCATGGGGTCGCTAAGAATTGGACACGACTGAGTGACTTCACTTTTCACTGTCATGCCTTGGAGAAGGAAATGGCATCCCACTCCAGTATTCTTGCCTGGAGGATCCCAGGGACAGGGGAGCCTGGTGGGCTGCCATCTATGGGGTCACACGTAGTCGGACATGACTGAAGTGACTAAGCAGCAGCAGTTTTCTCTTTATAGACTGTAACTGCCATCCTTTCCAGATTGACTTATATTACTTAGCAAAGGGCATTTAAAAATCATTCATATCTTTTTGCATCCCATTAGTTATTGCCCAATAATAAATAGCTGTCCAATAAAAATAATAACCCACTATACAATAAAAATAAACTGTACAAATGTACTAGTTTGTTTAACAATTCTCTTGTTGAAAAACTTCTTGGATGCTTCCAGTTTTTGTTCATTATGAAAAAATATGTAAATGTAAGGTGCAGATATTTGGTCCAACATAAATTTAAAAATCAGTTAGGTAAATACCTCAAAATAGCAAAAAGAGATAAGAAAGCCTTCATCAGTGCAAATAAATAGAGGAAAACAACAGAATGGGAAAGATTAAAGATCTCTTCAACAAAATTAAAGATACCAAGGGAACATTTTGTGTAAAGATGGATTCGATAAAGGACAGAAATGGTATGGACCTAACAGTAGCAGAAGATATTAAGAAGAGGTGGCAAGAATACACAGAACTGTACAAAAAAGAGCTTCATGACAAGGATAATCACCATGGTGTGATCACTCACCTAGAGCCAGACATCCTGAAATGTGAGGTCAAGTGGGCCTTAGAAAGCATCACTACAAACAAAGCTAGTGGAGGTGATGGAATTCCAGTGGAGCTCTTTCAAATCCTGAAAGATGATGCTGTGAAAGTGCTGCACTCAATATGCTAATAAATTTGGAAAACTCAGCAGTGGCCACAGGACTGGAAAAGGTCAGTTCTCATTCCAATCCCAAAGAAAGGCAATGCCAAAGAATGCTCAAACTATCACACAATTGCACTCATCTCACACGCTAGGAAAGTAATGCTCAAAATTCTCCAAGCCAGGCTTTAGCAATATGTGAACCGTGAACTTCCTGATGTTCAAGCTGGTTTTAGAAAAGGCAGAGGAACCAGAGATCAAATTGCCAATATCTGGTGGATCATGGAAAAAGCAAGAGAGTTCCAGGAAAACATCTATTTCTGCTTTATTGACTACACCAAAGCCTTTGACTGTGTGGATCACAATAAACTGTGGAAAATTCTGAAAGAGATGGGAATACCAGATCACCTGATCTGCCTCTTGAGAAACCTATACATAGGTCAGGAAGCAACAGTTAGAACTGGTCATGGAACAACAGACTGGTTCCAAATAGGAAAAGGAGTATGTCAAGGCTGTATATTGTCACTCTGCTTATTTAACTTATATGCAGAATAGATCATGAGAAATGCTGGACTGAAAGAAGCACAAGCTGGAATCAAGATTGCCAGAAGAAATATCAATAATCTCAGATATGCAGATGACACCACCCTTATGGCAGAAAGTGAAGAGGAACTAAAAAGCCTCTTGATGAAAGTGAAATAGAGTGAAAAAGTTTGCTTAAAACTCAACATTCAGAAAATGAAGATCATGGCATCTTGTCCCATCACTTCATGGCAGATAGATGGGGAAACAGTGTCAGACTTTATTTTGAGGGATCTTCAAAATCACTGCAGATGAAGACTGCAGCCATGAAATTAAAAGATACTTACTCCTTGGAAGGAAAGTTATGACCAACCTAGATAGCATATTGAAAAGCAGAGACATTACTTTGCCAACAAAGGCCTGTCTAGTCAAGTCTATGGTTTTTCCAGTGGTCATGTATGGATGTGAGAGTTGGACTATGAAGAGAGCTGAGCGCTGAAGAATTGATGCTTTTGAACTGTTGTGTTGAAGAAGACTCTTGAGAGTCCCTTGGACTGCAAGGAGATCCAACCAGTCCATCCTAAAGGAGATCAGCCCTGGGATTTCTTTGGAGGGAATGATGCTGAAGCTGAAACTCCAGTACTTTGGCCACCTCATGTGAAGAGTTGACTCATTGGAAAAGACTCTGATGCTGGGAGGGATTGGGGGCAGGAGGAGAAGGGGACAACAGAGGATGAGATGGCTGGATGGCATCACCGACTTGATGGACGTGAGTTTGAGTGAACTCCAGGAGTTGGTTATGGACAGGGAGGCCTGGCGTGCTGTGAATCATGGTGTTCCAAAGAGTCGGACACGACTGAGCCACTGAACTGAACTGAACAATTGCTAGATCATATGATAAAGATTTTCAAACTGCCCCCTTGTCTTCCAAATTTGCTGTGTCATTTTGCATTTCTACTAGAAATGAATGAGATTTTTCTTAGTCTGCTTTCACAACAGGATTTGGTATTGTCAAATATTAGGATATAAGCAAATGTAATAGCTGTAGAGTAGTATCTCATTTTTTTATTTTTAAATTCTCTCATGGGAAATAATATTGCATATCTTTTACTACTCTTGTCATCTATCATATCTTTGGTCCACTTATAATTTTTAAAAATTTCATCTTATTAAAATTTCTTTTTATTTTAAAAAATATCTTATTTGAAATAGTTTATGTATTCTCATTTTATTTCATTATTTAGATGTGTATTTTGAAAGTATTTTCTCATTCTGTGGCTTGCCTTTAACAGTCTTATTTATAGAACAGAAGGTTTTAGGTTTTTTAATTAATTTTTATTGGAGTATAGTTGATTTACAATATTGTGTTACTTTCTACTGTACAGTAAATGAATCAGCCATATAAAGCATATATCTTCTCTCTTTTGGACTTCCTTCTCATCCCTCAAGTTGCATGGTCCAGCCAAAAAAATAAAAAGGATGACCCAGAGGGATGGTGAGGGGAGGGAGGTGGGAGAGGGGTTCAGGATGGGGAACACTTGTACACCCGTGGTGGATTCATGTTGATGTATGGCAGGCTTTATTTTTCTGGGCTCCAAAATCACTACATATGGTGACTGAAGCCATGAAATTAAGACACTTACTCTTTGGAAGGAAAGTTATGACCAACCTAGATAGCATATTCAAAAGCAGAGACATTACTTTGCCAACAAAGGTTTGTCTAGTCAAGGCTGTGGTTTTTCCAGTGGTCATGTATGGATGTGAGAGTTGGACTGTGAAGAAGGCTGAGCGCCGAAGAATTGATGCTTTTGAACTGTGGTGCTGGAGAAAACTCTTGAGAGTCCCTTGGACTGCAAGGAGATCTAACCAATCCATTCTGAAGGAGATCAGCCCTGGGATTTCCTTGGAAAGAATGATGCTAAAGCTGAAACTCCAGTACTTTGGCCACCTCATGTGAAGAGTTGACTCATTGGAGAAGACTCTGATGCTGGGAGGGATTAGGGGCAGGAGAAGAAGGGGATGACAAAGGATGAGATGGCTGGATGGCATCACTGACTCGATGGATGTGAGTCTGGGTGAACTCCAGGAGTTGGTGATGGACAGGGAGGCCTGGCGTGCTGTGATTCATGGGGTCACAAAGAGTCAGACACGACTGAGCGAGTGATCTGATCTGATCTGATCTGATGGCAAAACCAATACAGTATTGTAAGGTATTTAGTCTCCAATTAAAATAAATAAATATAAATTAAAAAAAAAGAAAAAGAGAGAGAGAAAAAAAGAGAAGTTTGGGTTTTAATAAACTTAAAAATATCAGTTCATTTTTCATGACTTGCTCATTTGTTGTCTCATCAAACCCAGAATTATACAGTTTTGTCCTATATTTTCTCCTAGAAGCTTTATCATTTTGTTCTTTGATCCATTTTGAATTATTTTCTGTGAAAGTGTAAGTAAGATCTGTGTTTAGACTGTTTTTTCACATATAAACATCGAATTTTTCTACCACCACTAGTTGAGAAGAATATCCAATGTCATCTAACTGCCTTTGATCTTTTGTCACAGCTCAATTGTCTATATGTACATTGGCCCTTTCCAGGCCTCTGTTGCATTCTGCTAAAATATGTGTATATTATTTTTCCAATAAAATCCCATATTGATCCCAGTTCATTTTAAGTGAGTCTTGAAATCAGGTAATATGAGTCCTCCAACTTTGTTCTTTTTCAGTATTGTGTTGGCTATTCTACATCTTTTTATGTTCCACACACACTAGAATCAGTTTGTCAATATTTAGAAAATAGATTTCTGGAATTTCCTTTGGAATTATATTGAATCTATAGATCAAGTTGGAATTAATTGACTTCTTAACAATGTTGAATCTTTTAATTCATAAAGCATGGAAGATTTTTCCATTTATTTAGACAAACTTTGGTTAAAGTTAGACACAGGGAATCCTCCCTCTCTCTCTCTCTTTTTTAATTTGTGAGAAACTAGTGGTTCATGGAGGAAAATCCCACAAAATGTAGGAGTCCTTCTGAGATTGCAAGCATCAGTATTTTCTTACTTTTATTCAGGTAAATGTTGAGAATTAAATTTTATGAAGTATTTCCTATCCTCAGAATTTATCAAGAGGTAGCCTTGAAAATGCATCAATAGTCCTTTTAAGAATTAATGCCATGATCTGCAGTGAAGCTCATCTCAGAAAGGATGCTGACCGATCAGCTCTGCTTTCATCCATTCTATTACATGCCTCACTCACTTTTCCCTTGATGTCAGAGATATTCTACTCTAATTTTATGTTCCTTTTTGAATAGCTTCACCATCTTTGACCCTGTGTTGTTGTTCAGTTGCTAAATCATCTCCTCCCTGTTGTAACCTCATGACTGCAGCAGGCCAATCTCCTCTGTCCTCCACAATTTCCCAGAGTTTTTCAAACTCATATCCATTGAGTCGGTGATGCCATCCAATCATCTCATCCTCTGTCATCCCCTTCTTCTACTGCCTTCACTCTTTCCCAGCATCAATCAGTCTTTTCCAGTGAGTCGGCACTTCACATCACATGGCCAAAGTATTGGAGCTTCAGCTTCAGCATCAGTCCTTCTAGTGAATATTCGTGGTTGATTTCCTGACTGGTTTGATCTCCTTGCAGTCCAAAGGACTCTCAAAAGAGTCTTCTGCAGTATCACAATTTGAAAGCCTCAATTTTCAGTGCTCAGCATCCTTTGTAGTCTAGTTCTCATGCCCATGAGTTCAAATCAGTCATTCCTAAAGGAAATCAGTCCTGAATATTGATTGACTGGAAGGACTGATGCTGAAGCTGAAATTCCAATACTTTGGCCACCTGATGCGAAGACCTGACTCATTGGAAAAGACCCTTATGCTGGGAAAGATTAAAGGGAGGAGGAGAAGGGATGACAGAGGATGAGATGGTTGGATGGCGTCACTGACTCAATGGACATGAGTTTGAGTAAACTCCGGGAGTTAGTGATGGACAGGGAAGCCTGGTGTGCTGCAGTCCATGGGGTCTCAAAGAGTTGGACACAACTAAGTTACTGAACTGAACTCTCATGTCCATACATGACTACTGGAAAGACTATAACTTTGACTATTCAGAACTTTGTTGGCAAATGATGTCTGTATTTTTAACACACTGTCTAGGTTTGCCATAGCTTTCCTTCAAAGGAACAAACATCTTTTAATTTCATGGTTGCAGTCACTGTCTGTAGTACTGTGTACCAGCCCACAGTCTTACCCTGGTTTACTTAGCTGTTTTTAAAACGTCTGTGAATGTATGTCCAATCAAAAATAATGCTAAACTTCTCAGGAATTCAAAGCAAAATTTTAAATCATTAGCATCTTTAATCTTACAGTTAAGAGGTGATATAAGATTCATCACATTTATTTTATCTGTAGGAACTAAGAAAAGGGAAAGTGAATCAACCATTGTAGGGTATTATTTTTCCCACATTACTTCTTTCCACATTACTGGAAGAACTTTCCACATTACTGCTTTCCTTTCATCCAAGAAGCCTGTGAAACATGTATTGTTAGCTTTATTTCACAGATGGAGAAAAGGTTGCACATTCCAACTGTAGCTGGTGATTTGTACTTTGTTCTGCTTGTTCCAAAGCCTCTGCACTTTTCACTAAAGCAGCGTGTTTGCTGATCTGTATGGATGGTGCACAACAGTTTCATTGTGCAGTGTACAGATGGAGACAAAATTGATCACAACAATGGAAGCCTGCCCTTGCTTTTAAATGACATTTTACTCTACGTATTTTTGGCCTCTTGGGTTTTCCAACTTTCATACAATCACAGGTTACATTATACCTGAGTAAGTCTAATGGTTTAACAAAGCATATTATTTCACCTCCACAATTTCAAAATATGGAGATTGAATTGGTGTCAAGTCCTTTCCCTCATCTAGGCATCTACAATTCTTTGAGATTTGTAGGGAGCAGAAGACATTCTTTGCTATCACTCTGTATGGTTCAGATATATGCTGAATAGACACATTCAGCTGTTGAGTGCATTTCATGAGTTGTTCTTTCATTGACGAAATCATTCAGGCTCTGAGCCACCATCACATATACCCTTTAGTCCCATAAATGGCACATCACCAGTTATTTTTTTTTTCTCCCCCTGTAAAGTCATTGTTTAATCTACAACTGTTCTTCCCTGTTTTTGTATCATTATTTGAATCCCTGTTTCTTGCCATCAGAACTATTGATTAAGAACAGAAGCTATTTGTGCTCATACTTGTCATTAGAAAACCTTTATAATATGTAATTTAGCTGCACATTCCCTATACCACTGAAGCAACCAAAAAGTCTTTTAATGTAATGAATATAGTTTTATTAGACTGACAAATGCTTTCGTATATGTTGTGTGTCAGATATTATGGTAATTTGTTGCATTAAAGGCATTTTCCCTGGAATAATATCTGTGATCGAAAATAATTAATATTTCTCCTTTTTAAAATTGTCTAAATCAATTATATTGGGAACAGGTGAATAAAAATAATTAAAGTATTATCTCGCATGAGAGTCGCTGATAGTTATTCAGCTACTTATATCTTGGTTGGTATATTAAATGCTGGAGGTACTATGGGTCCACTAAATATAAATAAAAGAGCTGACTTCAGCTAACGACTCACTTTTGAGCATGGCTCTTTGACAGTTTTTATTGGTAATTGAAAAAAATGGCAAAGCAATTTTATGGCTGTGCTCAGAGAAAAGAGCCCAGTCCATAACATGGAATCAGCCAGCAAAGCATTTTCGCTATGATTACTCCAAACCCCAGAGCGATAGGACAATGCATTTTTAAAAGTTTCCCTGTTACTTATTTATTTTTAAACTTCCTTGGAAAACATCAGAGACCACAGAAAGCAAGATGCTCACAGCACATCCATAATCAATCATTTGAACAACTTAAAAAAAAAAAGAACAATCAAGGCTACATGCTGGTGTTTAATCTAAATACTTTTGCAACAAATCTAACATCCGGTTTATGTATTATGTATGGACAGAAGGCGAAAGAAAGACAGTGAGAGAAAAAAAGAGAAAGGAAAATTGAGTTGTGTTACTGTTGTTTCAAGGACAGAGTAGAATTTGTATGTTTATAGAGGTTACTATGTTAGGAAAAAATAAAATGTTTGCAAGTAAGAAGAAACACACTGGGAAAAAACATATATTTATTTTGCAAGCAACTGACCATTCTGTTGTTTGCATTAATTTAATATTTGAGATGTGCCTTGTGAAGTTATGTTTTAGACTTAAAGGGAGAAGTTTTTTGCCTTTCATAGCATGTAAAATATTTATTTTACAAAAATCTACGTGCTCTAAAAGTTGACTTTCATCAATCCTTGTTTCAATGTAAATTCCCCATTATATTTTAGAATATGATTAAATGAGTTTACTCCATCCCAAATTTATAGACTGTTCACTAATATAAATCACTCTTCTCTTTCACCTTACTTACAACACTTCATTTTCTCCTAATACATTTTCCACAAGTTTTTCTTTCCCAAATTCTCTTTTTGTCCAAATCCCCATGGACAGAAGAGCCTGGTAAACTACAGTCTGTGGGGTCACAATGAGTCGGACACAATGGAGCACCTAACACTACACTACTACAACTTTTCCAGAAGTTTTCATTTCCCAAATCCTCTCTTCCCCATAGGACAGACTTCTTTCTCTGGTCAAATGGCCTTGACGGTTCCTTGATACGGTTTACCTCAGAGTATCCTATTCCTCATATATTCAGCCATTGTTTCTTTTTTATTTTTTTAAGCCTCAAAAATATGAAGAGTAGAGAAATTATTTCAAGCATCTTTTTTTTTTTTATTGTAGTATAGTTGGTTGACTGTCCTCTGAGACTTAAAACACATCTCTTTTCATTCATGAAATGTTGAGTTGGCTGGGATTGGATGATCCAGGATGAGTCCAATATACAAGCTCTGCTTTATGCTATTGGAGAAGGCAATGGCACCCAACTCCAGTACACTTGCCTGGAAAATCCCATGGACGGAGGAGCCTGGTGGGCTGCAGTCCATGGGGTCGCTGAGTCAGACATGACTGAGCGACTTCACTTTCACTTTTCACTTTCATGCATGGGAGAAGGAAATGGCAACCCACTCCAGTGTTCTTGCCTGGAGCATCCCAGGGACAGAGGAGTCTGGTGGGCTGCCGTCTACAGGGTCACACAGAATTGGACACGACTGAAGCGACTTAGCAGCAGCAGCAGCAGCAGCAACAGCAGCAGCTTTATGCTATGTGCCCTCTGAGCTTAGAAATTTCAAGAGGTTTTTCTGAGTTTGGGCTCAGATCTGCTCCAAATGTTCACAGTCTGGGGCTCAAAATGAGTTCAAGGGAGCAACTCTGTGTAAAGCTATGGCAAAGATGAAGACGTTAAAAGACAAGTGGAAACACACAAGTCTTAAAAGCTAGCATCTTAACCATGTCATTCTCTTTATAATATACAGGTGATAATAGTACACTTTGGACAACTCATGCCACTGGACTAGCAGGCAGGAAGGTGAAGCATTGGGAGTTACCTGATACTCTGTTGATTAGAGACAGGGCTGCTATTATACGTTGAAGACAGGGGGGAAATGGTTGGTGCCATTTTGGTTAATTTGGATGCTCCTGATACTGTGGAAAATTCTGAAAGAGATTGGAATACCAGACCACCTGACCTGCATCTTGAGAAACCTGTATGCAAGTGAGGAAGCAACAGTTAGAACTGGACATGGAACAACAGACTGGTTCCAAATAGGAAAAGGAGCATCTCAAGGCTGTATGTTGTCACCCTGCTTATTTAACTTATATGCAGAGTACATCATGAGAAATGCTGGGCTAGATGAAGCACAAGCTGTAATCAAGATTGTGGGGAGAAATATCAATAAACACAGATATGCAGATGACACCACCCTTATGACAGAAAGCAAAGAAGAACTAAAGATTCTCTTAATGAAAGTGAAAGTGGAGAGCGAAAAAGTTGGCTTAAAGCTCAACATTCAGAAAATGAAGATCATAGCAACTGGTCCCATCACTTCATGGGAAATAGATGGGGAAACAGTGGAAATAGTGTCAGACTTTATTTTTCTGGGCTCCAAAATCACTGCAGATGGTGACTGCAGCCATGAAATTAAAAGACGCTTACTCCTTGGAAGGAAAGTTATGACCAACCTAGATAGCATATTCAAAAGCAGAGACGTTACTTTGCCAACAGAGGTCCATCTAGTCAAGGCTATGGTTTTCCCAATGGTCACGTATGGATGTGAGAGTTGGACTGTGAAGAAAGCTGAGGTCCAAAGAATTGATGCTTTTGACCTGTGGTGTTGGAGAAGACTCTTGAGAGTCCCTTGGACTGCAAGGAGATCCAACCAGTCCATCCTAAAGGAGATCAGTCCTGAGTGTTCATTGGAAAGACTGATGTTGAGGCTGAAACTCCAATATTTTGCCCACCTGATGCAAAGAGCTAACTCATTTGAAAAGACCCTGATGTTGGGAAAGATTGAAGGCAGGAGGAGAAGGGGACGACAGAGGATGAGGTGGTTACATGGCATCACCGACTCTATGGACATGAGTTTGGGGAAACTCCAGGAGTTGGTGATGGACAGGGAGGCCTGTATGCTGCGGTTCAAGGGGTTGCAAAGAGTCAGACACGACTGAGCAACTGAACTGAACTGAATTTGATACTCAGTTGTCCAACTTTGATGGTAAAACACAAGCACATCCGGGCCCGGGAAAGACCAAGCTTGAGGTTCAAAGTCACAGTACCAGTTAATCCCAGAGGCAAGCAGAGGTATTTGTTAAGAGGTTTGGAATTCTAGAATGGACAAGAGAGAATGAGTATAAGGAGAAACTCTAAGAACATATATGAGTATATGAATAAGATCTCATATGCTGTTCAAATCTTTCTTGGGTTACTGAACTTATACTTTTAAGGGTACATTTCAAGAGATTTCTGTGTATTTTTTCCCTTTGAAAGATTTGTTGTTGTTTTGTTTCATTTGGGAACAAGATTCTTTAAATCTACAAAGGATAAAGTTGTGGAGATGGTCGCATAGAATTTTATATCTGAGACTGTGTTAATTTTCTCTACTAAAGATACAATAACAAAGATACCATATCATGGTACCTGCAAGTAAGGGTACTTGTTGGTTGTCTTTATGAAGCTACATCCACGGTTCCCTTTGTGGACACGTTGGTTTTGTGGTAAATTTATTTGTGATATTGTAGATACAAATTCAACAATCATTGGTTGTAATTTCATACAGAGAAGTGAAATATAAAAATTGTATTAACATATTTAGCATTCATTTAGTCCTATTATGGATCATGTCCCACACCACTGTTTTCTATGAATTATGTCACTTACTAACAAGCCTGTACGGTGGGTACCACAACCCTGCCTTCCATAGACCTTTAAGGGTGGGACTGATTTCTACCACTCCTTCTAGATTTTAATGTTGCTTTTTATTTACTATCTTGGAGGAAGTGGAGAATTTTAGAAAATTACAATTGGTGTAAGAGAGTATTTTTCAATTAAAAATAGTATGATCTATGCATGGTGCCGGCTAAGTCACCAGTCATGTCCAACTCTGTAACCCCATAGACTGTAGCCTGCCAGGCTCCCCGTCCATGGAATTCCCCCAGTGAGAGTACTGGAGTGGGTTTCCATGCCCTTCTCCAGGAGATCTTCCCAACCCGGTGATGGAACCCGCATCTCTTACATCTGCTTTGACAGGTGGGTTCTTTACCACTAGCGCCACCTGGGAAATCCATTATGGTCTATAGAGAGGTTTAATTGAAATTATCAAAACTTTAAATTTTGTAACAATAAAATGAATCACTGATGTTAGTAAAAGTTTATTTTTCTTTAATGAAAACAGATATTATTTAATATTTTAAACAATATTATTTCAAAATGCTGTGGCATATAGTTATTTTATAGATCTGCAATATAATAAAATCAATATGTCAGTTAATACACAAATATGTCGGTTATTTGATGTTAATGCATACCATCATTTGCAGTCTGAACAGTTTTTTTATTTTGCAATGATGTATTACTATTTATAGATCACACACCTTTTTTTCCAGGGCATTTTGCAACGCCTTTTGGTATTAAATATATAATTAGCAAGTCATAAGAGCCTTTAAAAAGTGCATTATTGGGTCAGAAAATCACTATAATGCAAGCTCTGATTTTAATTCCTTGAAAAACTACGTATCTTGATGAGTTTTCAAGGACAGTTTTTGATGGGAAGTTTAATTTATCTTCTTTAAAAATGATAAACTAGTCTCCCGAAATTGCAGACTCTGTTAGACTGCTAAGTAGCTACCTACTAGTCTATACAAGTTTTCTTGTCAACTAATCAGAGGCATGCCTCTAAAGCAGGTGTGTTTGAGAAGCATAGATTTTAAGCTTGCTGCTCATCCCCTTGGCCTTGCCTGATGGCTCAGTCAGTAAAGAATACCCCTGCCAATGCAGGAGATGCAGAAGACAGGAGTTTGATCGCTGGGTCTGGGAGATCCCCTGGAGATGGAAATGGCAACATTTCAGTATTCTTGTTTGGGAAACGTAATGGACAAGGGAGCCTGGTGGGCTGTAGTCCATGGAGTTGCAGAGTTAGACATGACCAAGCAACTAAACCACCACCACTCATTCATTCCCTCACTATTTTCTGGATTTATATTAAAATAGAGAAGCTAAATAGAACATGATTACTGAGATATGACACATTTATTTGCTCTCCTCTGTGCAAGTCTATGGGGTCGCATAGAGTCGAACACGACTGAGCGACTTCACTTTCACTTTTCATGCATTGGAGAAGGAAATGGCAACCCACTCCAGTGTTCTTGCCTGGAGAATCCCAGGGAGGGCGAAGCCTGGTGGGCTGCCGTCTGTGGGGTCGTACAGAGTCGGACACGTCTGAAGCGCCTTAGCAGCAGCAGCAGCGCAAGTCTTTTCCATCTGTTATGCTGTTACGGCGATGGCACCCCACCCCAGTACTTTTGCCTGGAAAATCCCATGGACGGAGGAGCCTGGTAGGCTCCAGTCCATGGGGTCGCTAAGAGTGGGACACGACTGAGCGACTTCACTTTTGCTTTCCACTTTCATACGGTGGAGAAGGAAATGGCAACCCACTCCAGTATTCTTGCCTGGAGAATCCCAGGGACAGGGGAGCCTGGTGGGCTTCTGTCTGTGGGGTCGCACAGAGTCGGACACGACTGAAGCGACTTAGCAGCAGCAGCAGCAGCAGGGCACCCTACTCCAGTACTCTTGCCTGGAAAATCCCATGGACCGAGAAGCCTATTAGGCTGCAGTCCATGGGGTCGCTAAGAGTGGGACACGACTGAGCGACTTCATTTTGACTTTTCACTTTCATGCATTGGAGGAGGAAATGGCAACCCACTCCAGTGTTCTTGCCTGGAGAATCCCATGGACACAGGAGCCTGGTGGGCTGCTGTCTATGGGGTCACACAGAGTCAGACAGGACTGAAGTGACTTAGCAGCAGCAGCAGAAAACTGTTACATGAGGTCTTGCATCTTTGCTTTACCAATGAGCACGCTGGGGCAAGTTAAGTAGAATTTCCATGTTTCTAGACATAGGGAATAGTAAGACAGAGCATCAGACATGGGGTTGTCTGATGCTAGAATCAATGCTGGAAAAGCACAACACTCAATTTCCCATCATAGCACAATTTTCTATCCATAGTACACCCTGAAAGTTTGACCAGATTTGTTTTTTCCAGTGATCAAACCACTGTCACTTCCACCGAGCGTCCTCTTTCTTCACGTGGTTTGGCTAAACACTGCATCTAGTTTCCAGTATTCTTGAACCCCATGAATTGATAATGACCAAATTCACCCATCAAAAACACCAGCTCTGAGTAATTAATATCACCATTCATAAAGTTACTTGTGGTCATGGCTTTGGAGCATTCTGAGACAATAAAATATATCCTATACAGGAATGTTTAAAAACTGTGGACCTTACTCACTTTGCTCATTGATATGTTAAGCAGACACACTGAGGAGTAGTGATATCTGAGCTTCATCTGTGATCTGTTGTTGGACTGATTAAACATAAAAGAATTGTCATAAATTTTCTCTTCAACCTTTTTTTTATTTCAAATTTTATAAATGATTTCAATGTGCAATTTGATTAATTCTTCCAGAATTAAACAGAATTCAAGCCAGAATGTTACATGATAAAGTAACAAATTTCACTTAGAACTTTTCAAGTGATTCACAAAAAATTTTATCACCAGTAATAGAAAATATGAATTGTTGAGTTCATTTTTTCCCTGTTTTTTAGACTGAGATCAGTTATATAAAGAATAAAAAGGTTAAACTTTATTCAATAGCATTTTTGCATTAATGCAGAAGTGATTGACACAATTCATGCAATAAGTGATGAAAATTGACTGAGGCTAACTCTGATAAAATTATCTGTTTGACTTTCAAGATTAATCATTTTTTTAAAGCCAAGTAATTATACCTCTTTTTACTAACAGTCTGTAATCTACCCACTGAGATTATTCCAGAATATAATATAAAATAATAATATAAAATATCTATGTTATTGATATTTCTCCCAGCAGTCTTGATTCCAACTTGTGCTTCATCCAGACAAGCATTTCGTATGATGTACTCTGCATATAAGTTTAATAAGCAGGGTGACAATATACAACCTTGAGGTACTCCTTTCCTGACATATTTCCTTTCCTGAATTTGGAACAATTCAGTTTTTCTATATCCAGTTCTAACTATTGCTTCTCAGCCTGCATACAGATTTCTCAGGAAGCAGGTCAGGTGGTTTGGTATTCCTATCTCTTTCACAATTTTCAAGATTGTTGTGATCAACACAATCAACAGCTTTGGTGTACTCAATAAAGCAGAAGGTGTTTTTCTGGAACTCTCTTGCTTTTTCAATGATTCCACAGATGTTGTCTATTTGATCTCTGGCTCCTCTGCTGGATTTTTTAAATCCAGCTTGAACATCTGGAAGTTCACTGCTCACGTACTGTCAAAGCCTGGCTTGGAGAATTTTGAGCATTACTTTGCTAGCATGTGACATGAGTACAATTGTGCGGTAGTTTGGGCATTCTTTGGCATTGCCTTTTTTTGGGACTGGAATGAAAACTGACCTTTTTCAGTCCTGTGGCCACTGCTGAGTTTTCCAAATTTGCTGACATATTGAGCACAGCACTTTCACAGCAACATCGTTTAGGATTTGAAATAGCTCAACTGGAATTCCATCACCTCCACTAACTTTGTTTGTAGCAATATTTCCTAAGGCCCACTTGACTTCACATTCCAGGTCTCTAGGTTAGTGATCACATCATCTAGGTTATCTGGGTCAGGAAGCTCTTTTTTGTCTCTATTTCATCTGTGTATTCTTGCTACCTCTTAATATTTTGTACTTCTCTTAGGTCCATACCATTTCTGTCCTTTATTGTGCGCATCTTTGCATGAAATGTTCCCTTGGTATCTCTAATTTTCTTGAAGTGATTTCTAGTCTTTCCCATTCTATTGTTTTCCTCTATTTCTTTGCATTGATAACTGAGGAAGGTTCTGTTATGTCTCCTTGCTATTCTTTGGAACAGATGACACCACCTTTATGGCAGAAAGCAAAGAACTAAAGAGTATCTTGATGAAAGTGAAAGAGGAGAGTGAAAAAGTAGGCTTAAAACTCAACATTCAAAAGACAAATATCATGGCATACAGTCCCATCACTTCATGGAAAATAGATGGGAAAACAATGGAAATAGTGAGAGACTTTATTTTGGGGGGACCAAAATCACTGCAGATGGTGACTACAGCCATGAAATTAAAAGATGCTTGCTCCTTGAAAGAAAAGCTATGACCAATCTAGACAGCATATCAAAAAGTAGAGACATTACTCTTCCAACCAAGATCTGTCTATTCAAAGCTATGGTTTTTCCAGTAGTTGTGTATGAATGTGAGAGTTGGACTGTAAAGAAAGCTTAGTGCTGAAGAATTGATGCTTTTGAACTGTGATGTTGGAGAAGACTCTTGAGTGTCCCTTGGACTGCAAGGAGATCCAACCAGTCAATCCTAAAGAAAATTAGTCCTGAATATTCATTGGAAGGACTGATGCTGAAACTGAAACTCCAATACTTTGGCTATCTGATTAAAAGAACTGACTCACTGGAAAAGATCCTGATATTGGGAAAGATTGATGGCAAGAGGTGAAGGGGATGACAGAAGATGAGATAGTTGGATGACCTCACTAACTCAATGGCTATGAGTTTGAGCAAGCTCTGGGTATGGTGATGGATAGGGAAGCCTGGCATGCTGCATTCCATGGGATCACAAAGAGTCAGAGAAGACTGAGTGACTGAACTAAACTGATCTGAAGTGTCTATGTATTTATCTTAAAAGTTCAATACAGCCTTTCTTCTTTCAAGTGGTACAGAAATTAAAAGAAAATTAATAGTCATGTGTATGCCTGCCAAGTTGCTTTAGACATTTCCAACTCTTTGCAACCTTATGGACTATAAGCCACAAGGCTCCTCTGTCCATTGGATTTCTCAGGCAAGAATACTGGGGGTGGGTTTCCATTCCCCTGTCCAGGGGATCTTCCCCACCCCAGGATTGAATCCAGGTCTCCTGAATTGCTGGCAGATTCTTTGCCATCTGAGCCAACAAGGAAACTGTACCCCTACCTTGCAAAAAAAAAAAAAAGTTTGTATCTTAGTCAACTAGAAATTCCAAGACTCATGTTTTGTCAAAAACAATTTATTCCAATATAAATATAATTACCCTCTTTGTCTCCAGACCCCTCCAAAAAAATTAATATTTCATGTTACAGGTATCATATCATCTATAACAGGGAAATTTTCATGATTGCCCCTTATTATATTTCTTATGTGTTACATTTTGTCATTAATACCTGGTTGGAAACCTAATTAAATTTCCTCTTGTTTTGTTCTATCTCTCAGTTTGATTGTCTATATGTGTTAAGGGTCTGAACTCAATACTCAACTCTTTCACAACCAGAGAGGTAAATTGATGATTACAATATACTTTAATCTCCTTTATATATTCAGAGATTTTGATGTGAAAACAAAGGAAGTGACAAATAAAGTTTTCTGGAAGATTGGTAATTATGCTGCATCTTGAAGAAGTAAAACCCCAGTAGCAACAAATACATTTTACTTCAGATCTTGGTTTCTAATACCATTCTGCAAAAAAAAATAAAAGACATTCCTTAAAGAAATGATGGATTCTGACACATGAGGGACATCTACAATGTTAGCCTGGGGAATTTTATAGTTCCCTAAAGTAAAAAAAATTAAAGAAAAAAATTATGAGAGACCTAGAGTCAACTGAAAGAGCTCTCAATAACAAATGTTGGAATAATTTGACCAAAAAAACGAAGTATTACTAAATTATAAGTAAAAGTATTAAAAAATCCATAAGTCGATTCTCATAAGTATAAAGGACTTAAAACAAAAATCATGATGAATAAAAAAATCTATGCAAAAGCTTCCACTGTGCTTAGTTGCCCAGTCGTATCTGACCCTTTGCAACCCCATGCACTGCAGCTTGCCAAATTCCTTTATCAGTGGATTGTTATTTCCTTGTCCAGGGAATCTTCCCAACCCAGGGATCGAACTCAGGTCTCCCACATTGCAGCTGGATTCTTTACCATCTAAGTCACCAGGGAAGCCCCAAAACTCCGATAATTTCTATAAATATCCCATGTCCAGGAGAAGTAGCACAACCCTCCACTCCTTGAGGGTGGGCTGTGCCCAGTGATTTCCCTCCATTGGGTACACCATGGAAGAGGAGACGAATGAGAAAGCAGTAACTTTGCGGTGGAGAAACCTGACAAACTACCTCAGCCAGCGATGTGGATAGCATGTACCTTTGATATGACGCAATGAAAGTAGCATGCTGCATTTATGGTCTTTCTCCCTCACATTTATAAGTCCAGTCTAATTATAGGAAAACATCAGACAAATCCTGATAGCAAGACATTCTACAAAGCACTTGACCATTCCTTCACCAAACTATCAAGGTCATCACAAACCGGAAAAGTGTGAAAAACTGCAACAAATCAAAAAGAGCCAAAGGAGATGTAACAACTAAATGTCATGTATACTCGACTGGGATTCTGGAATAGAAAAAACACATGTTCTTTTTCCTACTTTTCTATGTTTTCAAATGTTCCAAATAAATAAATACATTTAGAAGGAAATGTTTTTTCATTAATATATATTAATTCTATATATCATAGAGCTGTGTAGTGTGGCATTGAATTCCCATTTAAGAAAAAAAAAAGCTTCCCTTTGTTTTCTGAATACTGTCTCTGAGATTACTGTCATGATCCAAAGATTCAATATTTTTGGTATCATACTTGAGGATAGCCAATTAGTAGTTATCAAATATATTATGAGATTTTTTATTAAAGTATAATTGATTTATAATATAGTCATTTCAGGTGTACAACATAGTGATTCAATACAGATTTTATTTTGTAAGCAGTGTAATTTTTATTCATATTATTTTTCCTAAAGAATGGAAGTTCTTACAATATCTTACAATTAATAATTAAGAGCTGTTGTGAAAAGTTTCAGGAAATGTCAGTATTATATTTAACTCACATGAAACAACACAGATTTATTTAACAAAATTAATAAGAACAGTATATCAGTGTGCACCAAAAGATCTATTGGGGAGGTAATGGAATAATGCTAGGGGGAAAACTGGCACGTCTAAAAGACTTTATGTCCTTTTTAATCTAAACTCTGTATTTAGCCTACCCTAAATGAAAAAGTTGGCTTAAAGCTCAACATTCAGAAAACTAAGATCATAGCATCTGGTCTCATCACTTCATGGGAAATAGATGGGGAAAACAGTGAAAACAGTGTCAGACTTTATTTGGTGGGGGGGGGGGGCTCCAAAATCACTGCAGATGGTGACTGCAGCCATGAAATTAAAAGACGTTTACTCCTTGGAAGGAAAGTTATGACCAACCTAGATAGCATATTCAAAAGCAGAGACATTACTTTACCAACAAAGGTCCGTCTTCAAGGCTATGGTTTTTCCATTAGTCATGTATGGATGTGAGAGTTGGACTGTGAAGAAGGCTGAATGCCAAAGAATTGATGCATTTGAACTGTAGTGTTGGAGAAGACTCTTGAGAGTCCCTTGGACTGCAAGGAGATCCAACCAGTCCAGTCTAAAGGAGATCAGTCCTGGCTGTTCATTGGAAGGAATGATGCTGAAGCTGAAACTCCAATACTTTGGCCACTTCATGCAAAGAGTTGACTTATTGGAAAAGACCCTGATGCTGGGAGGGATTGTGGGCAGGAGGAGAAGGGGACAGAGGACAGAGGAGGAGATGGCTGGATGGCATCACTGAATCGATGGACACGAGTTTGCGTAAACTCTGGGAGTTGGTGATGGACAGGGACGCCTGGCATGCTGTGATTCATGGGGTCGCAACGAGTCAGACATGACTGAGCGACTGAACTGAACTGAACTGAAATCATCTTAGGACATTCAAGATTTTGAATCCTTTAAGATCAGAAATTCTTTGTATATTATTTGCTGTTGTATGTCTAATAGCTAAGAGGATACCTGGTACATGCTCATGATTGCTGAATGATCAATAGTAAAGGAAAGCAACAAACGAACAGAAAGTATCCCCTAGTATATACAGTAAGCACTGAAGTATATAATGTTTTATATTTTACAAGTAGTTTTCAACATTCATCTCTATTTGAGAGAGATACAGAAATGGTTATTCTTTTTATCCAGTATGTGTTCTTACTAAAGCTATGTGAAATGGAATGTCTTATGAAATAGGTGGAGATGAAACTTCCTTTCAAAACCTAGATTTTCTTTTTCTATACTGAAAGTTGGCAAAAGTTTTCTCCTAAGACTCAGTTAGTAAATATTTCTGCCTTTGAGGCTCAGCAATCCCTGTCATATGTACCCAACTTCACCATTTTAACAGGAATGTGGCCAGAGAAATATGTAAACAAATGGACATGACTGTGTTCCAATAAAACTTTATTTTTTAAAAAATAGGCCCATCAGCTGTCATTTACTGACCCCCTGATAGACATTTATGCCAAATCTTCAACAACATTTTTAGATACGTAATGTTTCATGTACAATGAGTGGAAATACTTCTTGAGCGAAAAATTCAGCTAACACTTAGAGCAGAAAGTCAACTGAGAACAATGCCAGAACAGGAGTTAAACTGGAATTCAAATGCAGTGTCTTCTTGAATTCCATGTTGTGCTTGTTATTGTTGCACAACACAAAGTCCGCCCTGTTGTTTCTAAGAGGAGAGAGTGGTTTGATTCCTCCGAAGTTTTATGAAGCCAACTCCGTGTATGCTGAGTTTATGAGATGTTGAGAATACTAGAAGGAAAGCCGCTGACACTGCACACCAGGGATATTTGTGGTGTGCTGACAACATGATTCACCCAGTTAGGGCCTGGGAAATGGCTGCCTGCTGTTCTCACTTCCTATTAGATGTGCATTGACTGGAGGACAATAAAACCCAGTTGATACAGCAGCTGTAGATGGAACTGCAGGTTTCTTTTGACCCTTGGCTTTCACTCCTCTTAATCTATAATCTTCTGCCTTCCACTTGTTTTTCTCTTAGTTTGTACTATCTGCTCACCCAGTACAATGAACTGATGCTCTGATTCTGGTATTTGGGTATTCGAATCAGAATTATTTATCACAATTCAGACAACCTCTTATTTAATTCTTTATAATTAAAAAAAAAATCATTGGAATATGGTTGATTTGCAGTGTTGTGTTAGTTGTGGTGTACAGCAAAGTGAATCAGTTATAAACATACATGTAGCCACTCTTTTTTTCTTTTACAAAAATAAAAGAAGGTATTTCATAATTTTGTAAGATAAATTCCTGAAATACCACTATTTTATAGCATTGAAAGCTATTTAGAAATTCACACAAGTTAAATCGATTTAGTGGTTCCTTTGATAATATCATATATAAAGGAAACTTATTAATTTGCTTTTATTCTTCAGAATGTATCTTTCAATGACTTTATGCTGTTAAAATTATGTTTATGCTCACTTGGATATCACTTGCTAATTCCAGTCTTGATCAAAAGCAGATTTCTTCAACAACTGCACCACAGTAAAAATTATTTTTTTGCATGTTGACAAAATTTCTTCTAATTTCAGTGCACAATGAAGCATCCATTTTTAATATGTATGAGTAAAAAGCATATGGTATTTCTTGTATAAGGGCTTCCCTGGTTGTTCAGTGCTAAAGAATCTGCCTGCAAAGCAGGAGACCTGGATTCGATCCCTGGGTGTGAAGATCCCCTAGAGGAGGGAATGGCAACCCACTCTAGTGTTCTTGCCTGAAGAATCCAATGGACAGAGGAGCCTGGCAAATTCCAGTCCATAGGGTCACAAAGAGTCAGATGTGACTGAGGTGACTTAGCACACATTTTTATATGAAGGAACAGCATTTACAAATTTTATATACTAATATATAATTTCAGCTATTATGTGACTTAATACTTATAACTCTGTTAAATTTTTGAAAATTGAAAATTCTGCCAACCCAGCATAATAAATTTGTCTCGTGTGGAAATCAATTCTTAAATTAAAATTTTTAACAGTTTCCCTGGCAACAGTGGCTGGTGCCAGCAGATGCATTTATGCACAACCTCCTAGATGAAATGTACATTCTTCATTACATTCTTCATTCAGGCACATATGGTCTGTTTTCAAAAATAGAAACATATATGCACAGTGCCCTTGGACTGGTATGATAGTTGAGTCTTAGGGTATAAAAAATGGAGATATAAAATGACATCATTTCTTATATATCATTTTCATATGTCTTTCAGATCACATCAGTCGCTCAGTCATGTCCGACTCTTTGCAACCCCATGGATCACAACATGCCAGGCCTCCCTGTCCATCACCAACTACCAGAGGTCACTCAGACTCACATCCATTGAGTCAGTGATGCCATCCAGCCATCTCATCCTCTGTCGTCCCCTTCTCCTCCTGCCCCTAATCCCTCCCAGCATCAGAGTCTTCTCCAATGAGTCAACTCCTCTCATGAGGTGGCCAAAATACTGGAGTTTCAGCTTTAGCATCATTCCTTCCAAAGAAATCCCAGGGTTGATCTCCTTCAGAATGGACAGGTTAGATCTCCTTGGAGTCCAAGGAACTCTCAAGAGTCTTCTCCAACACCACAGTTCAAAAGCATCAATTCTTTGGTGCTCAGCCTTCTTCACAGTCCAGCTCTCATATCCATACATGACCACAGGAAAGACCATAGCCTTGACTAGGCGAACCTTTGTTGGCAAAGTGATGTCTCTGCTTTTGAATATGCTATCTAGGTTGGTCATAACTTTCCTTCCAAGGAGTAAGCGTCTTTTAATTTCATGGCTGCAGTCACCATCTGTAGTGATTTTGGAGCCCAGAAAAATAAAGTCTGACACTGTTTCCACTGTTTCTCCATCTATTTCCCATGTAGTGATGGGACCAGATGCCATGATCTTCGTTTTCTGAATGTTGAACTTTAAGCCAACCTTTTCACTCTCCTCTTTCACTTTCATCAAGAGGCTTTTGAGTTCCTCTTCACTTTCTGCCATAAGGGTGGTGTCATCTGCATATCTGACGTGATTGATATTTCTCCCAGCAATCTTGATTCCAACTTGTGTTTCTTCCAGTCCAGCATTTCTCATGATGTATTCTGCATATAAGTTAAATAAACATGGTGACAATATACAGCCTTGATGTACTCCTTTTCCTATTTGGAACCAGTCTGTTGTTCCATGACCAGTTCTAACTGTTGCTTCCTGACTTGCATACAGATTACTCAAGAGGCAGATCAGGTGGTCTGGTATTCCCATCTCTTTCAGAATTTTCCACAGTTTATTGTGATCTACACAGTCAAAGGCTTTGGCATAGTCAATAAAGCAGAAATAGATATTTTTCTGGAACTCTCTTGCTTTTTCCATGATCCAGCGGATGTTGGCAATTTGATCTCTGGTTCCTCTGCCTTTTCTAAAACCGGCTTGAACATCAGGAAGTTCACGGTTCACATATTGCTGAAGCCTGGCTTGGAGAACTTTGAGCATTACTTTACTAGCATGTGAGATGAGTGCAATTGTGCGGTAGTTTGAGCATTCTTGGGCCTTGCCTTTCTTTGGGATTGGAATGAAAACTGACCTTTTCCAATCTTGTGGCTACTGCTGAGTTTTCCAAATTTGCTGGCATATTGAGTGCAGCACTTTCACAGCATCCTCTTTCAGGATTTGGAATAGCTCCACTGGAATTCCATCGCCTCCACTAGCTTTGTTCCTAGTGATGCTTTCTAAGGCCCACTTGACTTCACATTCCAGGATGTCTGGCTCGAGGTCAGTGATCACACCATCATGATTATCTGGGTCATGAAGCTCTTTTTTGTACAGTTCTTCTGTGTATTCCTGCCACCTCTTCTTAATATCTTCTGCTTCTGTTAGGTCCATACCACTTCTGTCCTTTACCGAGCCCATCTTTGCATGAAATGTTCCTTTAGTGTCTCTGATTTTCTTGAAGAGATCCCTAGTCTTTCCCATTCTGTTGTTTTCCTCTATTTCTTTGCATAGCGGAGGAATAGGACAGGGAGAACACTTTCTCCTCCACAAATTCATCAAAAGAACATTTAAATGCCAAGTAAATTCCACAAAACAACTTCTAAATCCCGGCAGAGGACATCAGGCACCCAGAAAAGCAACTCATCGCCTTCTAAAGAAAGTAGGCAAAAATATAAAAGACAAAAAAGCGACAAAAGAAGGAGGGACGGACCTCTGTCCAGGGAAGGGAGTCTTAAAAAGAGAGAAGTTTCCAAACACCAAGAAACATTCTCACTGCCGAGTCTGTGCCGAGCCTGGGAAGCACAGAGGGCAACATAACAGGGAGGAAAAATAAACAATTAAAACCCACAGATTACGAGCCCTACGATAACTTCCCCAGCGGAGAAGCAGCGCAAACGCCTGCATCCGCCATTAGCAAGCAGGGGCTGGGCAGGGAGGCACAGCGTGGGCTGCATCGCTTAGAGTAAGCATCTGGCCTGAATATCCCGAGCACTACCTGAGCAAAATAATTTGGGCTAGCAAACCAGACTGTAGGATATCTACCACACGAAAGGCCAGCGCCTCGCTGGCTGCTCTGCGCACTAAGAGCGCCTCTCCTGCTGTGCCACGCACTAAGAGCGCGGCCGAGGGGAGCTACCCCACAACCGAGATCAGGAAGGTCGGCGGTGAGGAGATAACCCTTCTCCAAGGTCAGGAAGGGCGGCGGTGAGGAGATAACCCTCCTCCAAGGTCAGGAAGGGCGGCGGTGAGGAGAGATCCCTTGTCCAAATATTATAGTAGTCCATAATTTTACAAAATATACCAACAGTTTCTCCAGAATTTTGGATGCATACTTCAAATTTGACTCATTAAGCAATAGGGATTTTATACCATGAGATCCAATTTAAATCCACAAATACAAAAGCAAAAATAGTTTAAAAAAACACGAGTGAACAATATATATATATGTGTGTGTATATATATATATATATATATGTTGTTGCTGCTAAGTCACTTAAGTCGTATCCAACTCTGTGCGGCCCCACAGACGGCAGCCCATCACGCTCCGTCTGGTGTGGGGTGCCATTTCCTTCTCCAATGCGTGAAAGTGAAAAATGAAAGTGAACTCGCTCAGTCGTGTCTGACTCTTAGCGATCCCGTGGACTGTAGCCCACCAGTCTCCTCCGTCCATGGGATTTTCCAGGCAAGAATACTAGAGTGGGTTGCCATTTCCTTCTCCATCACACACACACACACACACACACACACACACACACACATATGTATATATATAAAATTTTTATGAGAAGAAGCATTGTTGGATTTTTGTTATGTATTTTTGTTACTGTATTGTATCAATGTCTTATTGGCAGTTAATGTATGATGCATATTTCTAATTGAAAATGTAAGGAATTAACTGAGACTCTGAACTTTATTTTTAAACTTTCTTTAACTTTGAAGCATATTCCCATTATTCCAGTGAGGATAGATTCATTTTAACATTCTAGCCCATTTCAGTCCTTGTAATGAGCCTAAAGTAGCTGCCAGCTTGCAGTGCTAGAATTAATGATAATTAAATGTAACACAAAATGTATTTCCATATTTTGTATTGCTCAAATGATTTCATCTCAGATGTAGTATGATTCTTTTTAGAGATGACTACTTCTATTTAATCTCTTTTTCAATTTTAATTTGAATTTCATATTGTTCCTGACTGTTTAATGAATATTTTGGGAGATGGCCATAGTATTGTTAATTATACTGGAGACTGAGTATAATTAATTCTTTTGGACCCAAAGTCAGCTAGTTAATCGATTTCTGATGAAACTGGAGATTAAATACAGATAGTTCACCTCTTCCTTCATTCATTTTAATTCTTCTCTCTTTGAATTCAGTCAGATTACTTTGGGAAGTCATTGCTGGCAAAGCAGTTTGTGGGGCTGTTTTGGATATTATCCAGATGTTAATAAATGGATGATCTTTTGCATCATGGTAGCTTAATATTGATTTTGAAAAATTAAGAATTTTTAGTTTCAGTTATTGGGTAGAAGCCACTGTTAGTCTTTATAATTCATATTTAAGTAATGTAACAATTGTCTATTAACAATACTCTCATATAATCATATATACACAAAGTTGTTGAATGGCATTTCTAACAATCCTAAAAAAGTAAAGAGGCTAATGTTTACAATATTCCTAAATACATTTCCTACTATATAGTACTTCCAGTAATGAGTTAATAATTCATGACGGAGAAACTGATTTTTTAAACAATTCAGTGATTTTAGTATTCTTTGAAAAACATTGTAGCATATTGTGGCAGTTTGTCACATTCAGTGCAAATGGCATACTATATAATGATACGATAAAATACCTTTACAATTTAAAGAAGAAAATGGGATATAAAAAATGACACAATTCCTTTTAGTCAAGGAATAAAACATTAAGGATCTTTTTCCAATGTCTCATTTTACCTGAGATAACTTTTAGATATGCTTCAAGAAATGCATATTTCAACATCTTAACAGAGATATCCTCAAATAATATTGATAACAGGTCCTGAATTTAATGAATTATTATTTCATACTAAATTAATCAGTTTACTTAAGCTAGTTTCAGTAAAAGTTAAGATTCTTGCTGATATTAATGCATTTTCCATTGGAAGATGGAGTCTTCTGAATACTTTTTATTATTTTTTTAATTTCTGGCTTCTGCCAGAGAATTCTGGAAATAACCCAGTAGCCCTAAAATCCAACAGTGATTGTACATATTTTTTTTTAAATCTGACCACTGAACTTTTAATTGTGCTATTAAACTTAACTGATGATGATACCTATTGGCAAGATAAAATGTAGTTATATATTAAGAATCTCATTTATTATGTATAAATAGCCCATTGGGTAATATTTCTTCTGAATGAACTTTGAATTTGCACAGCTGCTTGTGAATGAGTAAGCATCTTAATACTCAGCACATGAGAGCAGGCAAGGAAATCATTTCATTTTCATAAGAAAGTGAACTGTATTTTAGACATCAAAGAATTTGAAGTGGAGTCAAAAAATGTGATGTGAATTTCATTATTTAAGTATATATTTAAAAAGCAAAGGAACATTAGGCTCTTCATTATGCTGAAGTTTTAAATGGTATTTTATTTGCATTAGCATAGTAACATTTTAATATTCAAATCTTATCTCTATAATTTTTAACTAAAATGTAGCATGCTTTCTTATGTGCATACTATAATGTGATTAAAATAGTTATAATTATAACCTTATTTTTTCAGGTGATTATACTTGAACTCTCTGAGATAGTGTATATTAACATATTAATTCATTTTATGTGACCCAGAAGCATTCACAAACTTCAAATAATATACCATTTCACCCATTCATTAAGTTTTAAACTTATCAGTGCACAGTGTTGGTATTACTTGGGTCTTGTTTTATATTTTCATATAAATAATACTTCTCAGACACTTCCCTAAATCTTTTTTTTTTTTTTTTTGGCTAAAGTATCAGAAGGAAGACATAGAATTTTCTAGTATTTCTAAAAGCAGAAACAAGAAGCTTAGCCAGGAAAAAACGGATGGACAATTGAAACATGAGATTGAACAAATCTGATAAATATAATAGGCAATATGAAAACAAAATGATGAATAAGACTATAGGACATTTCATCTAAAGACAACACATATGGTCATTGAAAATTTGTAAAGTGTAAGGAAGGTAACATATCATTAAGAGTTTTGCTTTTGTTTGACTTTTGGGTCTATCTTTTCCCTTCAGGCTAACTTTCAGTTGTGGAATCACAGTGACTCTATCTTTGAAGTATAGGTCTTTTTTCCCAGATTTTACAGGAAAAAAAAATCTATTATGCTCAGGGTAGGAGGAAATAGGGCAGCTGGAAATAAGCATTGGCTCCTAAAGCTTGTCCTTGGATCTGATAAAAGTGACATCTGTTCGCACATGATTGAGTCTGAAGGTTCCCTGATGGTGGGTAAGAATCTATTATCTTCTCACGCAGAAAAGGGAGTGAATCATAGGGAATAGTAACACAGTCCCCGACAGTGCTTCTGTTAATATCCCAGTTGGCAGGTATCATTTCTAACTTAAGCAGTCCTATACATCCAGGAAATGGTAGAGTCCAGATTTGAACCCGCGAAGTTTGGCTCAAAAGCCTTGAATTTTAACCATTATATAATGCTTCTTTTACTACTAGGCAGTGTTTCTAGTCTATGTGACTTCCAAGTCCATGCTCTTTAGATTCTGTAGATAGAATCCTATAAAATCTATCAATGTTATATTACCTGGCAGACCAATATTAAAACCAGTGTGTATACTCAGCCTAATGTTCTGCAATTTATCACAACCTTCTATACCCCTAAGGATCATATCATCTTCTAATATGAATGTCCTCTCCAAACTCCTTGTATATCCTCACATACTCCCTGAGTTTCTTCAAATAGGTTTTTTTTTTATTGTTTTTCAGTGTCTTCTCTGAGTCATTTTTTCTGTGAGACTTCCTTATACCAGTACAAATGGACAAAAATCCATTCTTCCTCTGTGGTCCCACCATAACTCAAAAACTGTATATAATACCTATCATATTCTAATAGTTCACAAAATAGTTTAGAATCCATGAATTTCTTAAAGTAGTGAGATGGGTTTATTCATCTTTTTCCCCACTGACTTAATACATTGCTGGTCAGGCAGATGGAATTAATGTTATGTTTGCTGAATAAATGAATTCACCTTAGAAGCAGGTAAAACAAGAAATCTGAGTTCACTGTTTCATACATATATGCATTACTGGTCTGATTCTTGTATATGTACTTACCATTAACTCTGTGAAAAACTAAGTAAATTTTCACTGTATATCTTGGCAAAGCAGACTCTGGAATCCCAACACGTTTTCATCTTTGTACAGGATGTCTGTTCTCTAACTTGATCCAAGTGGTTAACTGGACTTTCAGTAATTTCTGACACAGATGGTCCTTTCTATATAAAGCAGAAAGCTTCCGCTCATTCAGAAGGCTTTTACGGCAAACTGTTTATGGTCGTTCTCTTATAAGCATAATAAGGCCACATTGATTTTAATTGAGGTCATTATTAAGATTCATTGATCGACAGTGCTAATGTTGGAATTTAAAGGTCAAGAAGCCACCACACTGACACACACACACAAAAATGCCACTCTTATGGATTTGCTGCTAGATACAGGGTTGTTTTAAAAAGACAGCCTTGATTCTCTCAAATTTCCAATACACCCACTATGAATTGTCTTCCTCTTACTGTTATAAAGATGTCAATGTCTCATTTCATCTGGCTGTTTTATAAGATTGGGAAACATATCAGTATATACTGCTATGACTGGAATCAGATGTTTTTACACATAGCAAGAAGGAATAGTATCAAATCTGTGGTTTATGTTTTATAAAAAATTTCCACCCTTTGCCTGTAGGCAGTGTCCAATATTGACAACATATCTAGGTAGGTGGGTGCTTACATATCCTAAGGCATGTGGAGGCTTGGTAGTGACTAGCTTGCGTGTGTGTGTGCATGCTAAGTCCCTTCAGTCAATTCCAGCTCTTTGTAACCCTGTGTACTGTACCTAGCCAGGCTCCCCTGCCCATGGGATTCTCCAGGCAAGAATACTGGAGTGAGTTGCCACGCCCCCTCCAGAGGATCATCCTGACCTTGGGATCGAACCCGTGTTTCTTATCTCTCCTTCATCGGCAGGTGGATTCTTTACCGCTAGCACCACCTGGGAAGTCTGTGGCTTAGTGATGCTCAATGTCAAAACTGATTTCAGTCTTATTCTGTTTTCAAAACAAATGAGTTTGAGATTTATTTTGTGAAAAAATACCAAGGAAGATAAATGAAGTTCAATTCAGTTCAGTCACTCACTCTTGTCTGACTCTTTGACCCCATTGACTGCAGCATGCCAGGCTTCTCAGTCCATCACCAACCCCCAGAGCTTGCTCAAACTCATGTCCGTCGAGTCAGTGATGCCATCCAATCATTTCATCCTCTGTCATTCTCTTCTCCTCCTGCCTTCAATCTTTCCCAGTATCAGGGTCTTTTCCAATGAGTCAGTTCTTCACATCAGGTGGCCAAATATTGGAGTTTCAGCTTCATCATTAGTGCTTCCAATGAATATTCAGGAATGATTTTCTTTAGGATGGACTGGTTGGATCTCCTTGCAGTCAAAGGGACTCTCTAACAGCCTTAGAGCACAACGGTTCAAAAGCATCAATTCTTCAGCAGTCACGTTTCTTTATAGTCCAACTCTCACAACAAGACTACTGGAAAAACCATACCTTTGACTAGATGCATCTTTATCGGCAAGGTAATGTCTCTGCTTTTCAATATGCTGTCTAGGTTGGTCACAGCTTTTCTTCCAAGGAGCAAGTGTCTTTTAATTTCATGGCTGCAGTCACCATCTGTTATGATTTTGGATCCCCCCCAAAAATAAAGTCTGTCACTGTTTCCACTGTTTCCCCATCTATTTGCCATGAAATGATGGGACCAGATGCCATGATCTTCATTTTTTGAATGCTGAGCTTTAAGCCAACTTTTTCACTCTCCTCTTTCACTTTCATTAAGAGGCTCTTTAGTTTCTCTTCACTTTCTGCCATAAGGGTGGTGTCATCTGCATATCCAAGATTATTGATATTTCTCCCGGCAATCTTGATTCCAGCTTGTGCTTCATCCAGCATGGCATTTCACATGATGTATTTGCAGAGTACTGTATATAAGTTAAATAAGCAGGGTGACAATATACAGCCTTGACGTACTCCTTTCCCATTTTGGATCCAATCTGTTGTTCCATGTCCAGTTATAAATGTTGCTTTCTGACCTGCATACAGATTTATCAGGAGGCAAATCAGGTGGTCTGATATTCCCATCTCTTGAAGAATTTTCCAATTTGTTGTTATCTGCACAGTCAGAGGCTTTGGTGTAATTAATAAAGCATCAGATCAGATCAGTCGCTCAGTCATGTCCGACTCTGCGACCCCATGAACCGCAGCATGCCAGGCCTCCCTATCCATCACCAGCTCTCGGAGGTCACTCAGACTCACATTCATCGAGTCAGTGATGCCATCCAGCCATCTCATCCTCTGTCGTCCCCTTCTCCTCCTGCGCTCAATCCCTCCCAGCATCAGAGTCTTCTCCAATGAGTCAACTCTTCGCATGAGGTGGCCAAAATACTGGAGTTTCAGCTTTAGCATTATTCTTTCCAAAGTAATCCCAGGGCTGATCTCCTTCACAATGGACCGGTTGGATCTCCTTGCAGTCCAAGGCACTCTCAAAAGTCTTCTCCAACACCACAGTTCAAAAGCATCAATTCTTCAGCGCTCAGCCTTCTTCACAGTCCAGCTCTCACATCCATACATGTCCACAAGAAAGACCATAGTCTTGACTAGGCAAACCTTTATTGGCAAAGTAATGTCTCTGCTTTTGAATATGCTATCTAGGTTGGTCATAACTTTCCTTCCAAGGAGTAAGCGTCTTTTAATTTCATGGCTGCAGTCACCATCTGCAGTGATTTTGGAACCCAGAAAAATAAAGTCTGACACTGTTTCCACTGTTTCTCCATCTATTTCCCATGTAGTGATGGGACCAGATGCCATGATCTTCGTTTTCTGAATGTTGAGCTTTAAGCCAAACTTTTCACTCTCCACTTTCACTTTCATCAAAGCATAAGCAGACGTTTTTCTGGAATTCTTTTGCTTTTTTGATGACCCAGCAGATGTTGGCAATTTGGTCTCTGGTTCCTCTGGCTTTTCTAAATCCAGCTTGAAATCTGGAAATTCACAGCACACATACGTTTGAAGCCTGGCTTGGAGAATTTTGAGCATTACTTTGCTAGTGTGTGAGATGAGTACAATTGTGCCATAGTTTGAACATACTTTGGCATTGCCCTTCTTTGGGATTGAAATGAAACTGACCTTTTCCAGTCCTGTGGCCACTGCTGAGTTTTCCAAATTTGCTGGCACATTAAGTGTAGCTCTTTCACAGCATCATCTTTTAGTATTTGAAATGGCTCAACTGGAATTCCATCACCTCAGTGGCTTTGTTCGTATTGATGCTTCCTAAGACTTGACTTCACATTCCAGGACATCTGGCTCTAGGTGAGTGATCACATCATCTACGTTATATGGATCATGAAAATCTTTTTGGTACAGTTCTTCTGTGTATTCTTGCCACCTCTTTTTAAATGATGTTAATGATATTAAATATATTCTCCTTTTATGAGTAAAGTAATAAACCTATATAAATTGTGTTTATTATACATGTGAAAAGTGACAGTGTTAGTTGCTCAGTTTTGTCCGACTTTTGTGACCCCATGGAGTGTAGCCCTCCAGGCACCTCTGTCCATGGGATTCTCCAGGCAGGCAATACTGTGGGTTGCATTTCTTTCTCCAGGGGATCTTCGCAACCCAAGGATCAAATCCATCTTCTGCTTTAAAGGCAAATTCTTTACTGCCTGAGACTCTATTCAGTAAACATAATCTATTTAAAAAGAAGTCAGAGGCACACAGGACATAACATTTTTCTTTTATTTTTTCGTTCAAGATTCTCCCTCTTGCTTACCTTTTTTTCCCCCCTCTGTTAAGTGAAATCTTTACTGCTCTTAGCCCAGAAACTGAGTTCCCTTAAACTTTCAGTTTCTGCCTTCTGCCCCTAAATCTTGATTTTTGGAGGTTAATTCATAGTTATAGCAACATATAATCAGAATTAATGTATTATTTCAACAGGTAATTATTGTTATTATATTATGCATGGGAAATGAAAAACTGAACACCATTGCTGTAAAGTTGTGTACAGTCCATTATGAATCACATAGTTCAATCATCTCATTAATATGTACTCAACTTCATTCAAGAAATGTTTATTTGGTTCCAACATGTGTTAGACACTATAAGAGAAGAGTCTCTATCCTTAAATAATTGACAATCCTGTGTAAAAATTTAAACAACTCTATAATACCCTGTTGAAAGTGTTAGTTGCTCAGTTGTGTCTGGCTCTTTATGACCAAATGGACTGTAGCCTGCCAAGCCCCTCTTTCCATGGAATTCTCCAGGCAAGAATGCTGGAGTGGATTGCCTTTTCCTTCTCCAGGGGATCTTCCTGATCCAGGTATCAAACTGGAGTCTCCCGGAATGCAGGCTGATTCTTTACCATCTGAGCCACCAAGGAAGGCCCATAATACCCTGTTGGTGCTTTGTATATTAGTCTTATGACTGAAGACATTAGGCAATGTCTTCTTAACCTAAAACAGACCTGTAAATCAGAAATTAGATAGACTTTAGCTCAGGATTACTTCAGTCAGCAAACATTTATTTATTGCTTTCCCTGTGCCAAACTACTTGGTATATAGGAAAATAGATAGCTGAATAAAGTTCTTTCAAATTCTTACATCTATTAGAGCAATATACTCATTATCAGAAGCTTCTCTGGTGGCTCAGTGATAAAGAACCCACTTGCAGTGCAAAAGATACAGTTTTGATCCCTGGGTCAGAAATAACCCCTAGAGAAGGAAATGGCAACCCAGTATTCTTGCCTGTGAAATCCCATAGACAGAGGAGCCTGGTGAACTGCAGTCCATGGGCTCTCAAAAGAGTTAAACATGACAAAGACTAAACAACAACTCATTAGCAGATATCTTCCATTTAATGCTTTAAAACTTCCATTGAAAACTTTAAACTCTAAATTTCCATTTAAACTTCCATTTAAAACTTCCAAATAACTTTATTTAACTTATATGCAGAGTACATCATGAGAAACACTGGATTGGAAGAAACACAAGTTGGAATCAAGATTGCTGGGAGAAATATCAATAACCTCAGATATGCAGATGACACCACCCTTATGGCAGAAAGTGAAGAGGAACTAAAAAGCTTCTTGGTGAAAGTGAAAGTGGAGAGTGAAAAGGTTGGCTTAAAGCTCAACATTCAGAAAACGAAGATCATGGCATCTGGTCCCATCACTACATGGGAAATAGATGGAGAAACAGTGGAAACAGTGTCAGACTTTATTTTTGTGGGTTCCAAAATCACTGCAGATGGTGACTGCAGCCATGAAATTAAAAGACGCTTACTCCTTGGAAGGAAAGTTATGACCAACCTAGACAGCATATTCAAAAGCAGAGACATTACTTTGCCAACAAAGGTTCGTCTAGTCAAGGCTATGGTTTTTCCTGTGGTCATGTATGGATGTGAGAGCTGGACTGTGAAGAAGGCTGAGTGCTGAAGAATTGATGCTTTTGAACTGTGGTGTTGGAGAAGACTCTTGAGAGTGCCTTGGACTGCAAGGAGATCCAACCGGTCCATTCTGAAGGAGATCAGCCCTGGGATTTCTTTGGAAGGAATGATGCTAAAGCTGAAACTCCAGTACTTTGGCCAGCTCATGCGAAGGGTTGACTCATTGGAGAAGACTCTGATGCTGGGAGGGATTGAGGGCAAGAGGAGAAGGGGACGACAGAGGATGAGATGGCTGGATGGCATCACTGACTCGATGAACGTGAGTCTGAGTGACCTCCGGGAGTTGGTGATGGACAGGGAGGCCTGGCGTGCTGCGATTCATGGGATCGCAAAGAGTCGGACACGACTGAGCAACTGATCTAATCTGATCTGATCCATTTAATGCATTGAATTTTACTAGTATTTGGCACTCAGTTCTAAAGAAATAGTGAGGGTAGGTGTTCAGCCAAACCTGTACAAGTTCTCTTAGAAAAGGAAAACTCTGAATTAAAGCTTAATTAAGGCAATGTGCAATCAGCTTTGACACAGACACCATAAAAATATATGTTTAATATGAAGTAGGCTACGGCCTTTTGATGATGGACATTTTACTGCTCATTGGGAATACCTTCAGATATTTTATAGATAAAATGACTTTTGAACTAGGTCTTGAAAATTAAAAGGATTCCAGTTATCAGTGTTATCACATTTGATGATAAATCATATTTGATGTTAATCTTCCAAGGGGTAACATTCCAAGAACT
The DNA here is from genome assembly GCA_935064755.1 of Tragelaphus eurycerus. Taxonomy (NCBI): domain Eukaryota; kingdom Metazoa; phylum Chordata; class Mammalia; order Artiodactyla; family Bovidae; genus Tragelaphus; species Tragelaphus eurycerus. The sequence continues at coordinate 1,824,764 of CAKXYN010000074.1, forward strand.
AAGCACAAAAATATTTTTTTCATGCCTTCCATTAAAAAAGCCATCATGCATAAGGATCATTACTTAATATATATAAATTAATATATGGATATATATACATGCATGCTCAGTTGTGTCCAACTGTAGCCTTCCAGGATCCTCTGTCCATAGAATTTTCCAGGCAAGAATACTGATGTGGGTTGCCATTTCCTCCTCCATGGGCTCTTCCCAACCCTGGAATGGAACCAGCATCTCCTGGTAGGTGGATTCTTTACCACTGAGCCACCTGAGAAGATTTAACTGCATGCAAGCTTAAGAGGACAAAAAAAAAAAAAAAAAAAAGACAAGATAATTTAAGAGGAAAAAAAAAAGCCTGAATTACTGAAAAAAGTGATTCGACTAATAGATTGTGATGATTAATTCTTATGAAACAATATCTTGGCAAAGACTATGACTCATGCATATTGGGACACCCAGTAAGAAATTTAAGTGTTGAGTTTGTAAAATGTTCATTAAAGTCTAAGGTAAATTCTTGTAATATTCTACAAAGTAGTCCTAGGAAATCTTATAAAATTTTAGTTACCTTTGTTTCTGGTGTCTTTCTAAAGATAATTATCTATGACAACCCTTCTTTATTTTCACATTTGAATTAGGGCTTTCCTGGTGGCTCTGTCAGATTCAGAGATGTGGGTTGGATCTCTGGGTTGGGAAGATCCCCTGGAGGAGGAAATGGCAACCTATTCCAGTAATCTTGCCTGGAAAATCCCATGGACAGTGGAGCCATAGTCCACAGGGTTGCGTTGGACTAGACGGAGTGACTAAACAACAGCAACATGTAAACATATTTCTCTGTTTAAAGTGTTTCTCACTCAGCCATGTTTGACTCTTTGAGACCCCAAGGATTATAGCCCTCCAGGCTCCTCTGTTGGAAAAGGTCAGTTTTCATCCCAATCCCAAAGAAAGGCAATGCCAAAGAATGCTCAAACTACCGCACAATTGCGCTCATCTCACACGCTAGTAAAGTAATGCTCAAAATTCTCCAAGCCAGGCTTCAGCAATATGTGAACCGTGAACTTCCTGATGTTCAAGCTGGATTTAGAAAAGGCAGAGGAACCAGAGATCAAATTGCCAACATCCGCTGGATCATCGAAAAAGCAAGAGAGTTCCAGAAAAACATCTATTTCTGCTTTATTGACTATGCCAAAGCCTTTGACTGTGTAGATCACAATAAACTGTGGAAAATTCTGAGAGAGATGGGAATACCAGACCACCTGATCTGCCTCTTGAGAAATCTGTATGCAGGTCAGGAAGCAACAGTTAGAACTGGTCATGGAACAACAGACTGGTTCCAAATAGGAAAAGGAGTACGTCAAGGCTGTATATTGTCACCCTGTTTATTTAACTTCTATGCATAGTACATCATGAGAAATGCTGGACTGGAGGAAACACAAGCTGGAATCAAGATTGCTGGGAGAAATATCAATAACCTCAGATATGCAGATGATACCACCCTTATGGCAGAAAGTGAAGAGGAACTAAAAAGCCTCTTGATGAAAGTGAAAGAGCAGAGTGAAAAGGTTGGCTTAAAGCTCAACATTCAGAAAACGAAGATCATGGCATCTGGTCCCATCACTGCATGGGAAATAGATGGAGAAACAGTGGAAACAGTGTCAGACTTTATTTTTCTGGGCTCCAAAATCACTGGAGATGGTGACTGCAGCCATGAAATTAAAAGACGCTTGCTCCTTGGAAGGAAGGTTATGGCCAACCTAGATAGCATATTCAAAAGCAGAGACATCACTTTGCCAACAAAGGTTCGCCTAGTCAGGGCTATGGTCTTTCCTGTGGTCATGTATGGATGTGAGAGCTGGACTGTGAAGAAGGCTGAGTGCCGAAGAATTGATGCTTTTGAACTGTGGTGTTGGAGAAGACTCTTGAGAGTCCCTTGGACTGCAAGGAGATCCAACTGGTCCATTCTGAAGGAGATCAGACCTGGGATTTCTTTGGAAGGAATAATGCTCAAGCTGAAACTCCAGTATTTTGGCCACCTCATGCGAAGAGTTGACTCATTGGAGAAGACTCTGATGCTGGGAGGGACTGAGGGCAGGAGGAGAAGGGAACGACAGAGGATGAGATGGCTGGATGGCATCACTGACTCGATGAATGTGAGTCTGGGTGACCTCCGAGAGCTGGTGATGGATAGGGAGGCCTGGCGTGCTGCAGTTCATGGGGTCGCAAAGAGTCGGACACGACTGAGCGACTGATCTGATCTGATCTGATCTGAGGCTCCTCTGTCCATGAAATTCTCCAGGCAAGAGCACTGGAGTGGGTTGCCTTTCCCTTCTCCAGGGTATCTTCCTGACCCAAGGATTGAACAGGGGTCACTCTCATTGAGTTGCAGGCAGATTCTTTACCGTGAGCCTAGTCACTAGGGAGCTTTTTATCACTTTCAGGTTTCATAACTCCTCACTTTTCTAATGCTCAACCATGCAAACCCTGCTCCATAGAAGCACTCTGTATTCTTAAATTCTTCTCCTTGCTAAAACTGTCATTTTCTGCATAACTTATTTCCTTAAAGGTTTTGTGATTATGCTTGCTGATTTATTCCTATGATACAACACAGTTAACAATTTTGGCAATTGTTTCCAGGTAAAACTTTAATGGAGGTGAGATTAACTGCAGGAGACAGGTTTTCACTATTTTGGTTTTGATTTTGATTTTGTTTTATTTTTTTAAAGTATGGCAACCACACACATACACACACACACAGAAAGAGAGACTTGGTTGTGACTGTTCATTTCTTAATATCTTGGATTTAGATTCCAGATAGGATTTACCATTTCTAAAAGAAACTAACTTTTAAGTTAAAATTATCTTTTGGCAGTCTATCTTAAGTTAAATTCAACTTCTAAAATGTTATTGCCCAATTAAGATAATTCCTTTGGTTTATTTTTTTCCTATCTTTTCTTCCTTTCTCCATACATTTTCTTTTTCCTTTCCTTTTAAATTACCAGTGTATATCTAAAAATAGTGTATACAAATCAAAATCAATTTCTAAGGTCATGTAATAACATGGAATGTCTTGTTTCTGCACTTTAATGAATTGAATTTGGCTAAGTATTCCATTTATGTAGTCGTCATGAGGGATGTTTTATTATATGTTTGATGAACAGTTGATGATCTTTGGGTAAAACTCATTTGAAAACATATCCAGATGTTTATGCTATGCTGCTACTGTTCATGCTATATAATTTTCTATTAATTGCTTTGATATTATAGAACCATTATGAGCATTTACATGAAAGTGAAAGTGTTAGTTACTCAGTCATGCCCAACTCTTTGCAACCCTGTGGAGAGTAGTCTGCCAGGCTCTTCTGTCTGTGGGATTCTCCAGGCACAAATACTGGAGTGGATAGTCATTCCCTTCTCCAGGGCATCTTCCCAACTCTGGCATCAAACCTGGGTGTCCTGCATTGTAGACAGATTCTTTACCATGAGCATCTATATAAAATATATTTAATTTGTAAACCATGTTATAGATCTAGCCTTGCTCACAATTGAAATACAAAGTATGATACATTAGAAAGTTCCCACGTTTTTCAAAGCATTTTAGAATGTATACTGTCATAATAAAAATTGATCTATATTTTGTAATAAAGCAAAAACATTTATTTGTTGTCTATTAATCTTTTATTAATGTGCTCAACAAGGCCCTAGAGAAAAGTAAACTGACTAAAAATTTAATTTAAAAAATCCCAAGGATGAGAAGAGTAACATATATGGTTGAAATCATAGGTTAATCAATAGTGAGTCAGGAAAAAAAAAAAAAAGATTTGTCAACAGAAGTGGATCAAAATACTGAATTATTAGTTTGGCCTGACAGCACTCAATCATTTACTGAGTATTATCTTAACACACATTTAAATATTTGTAATCACTTTATGAAATCCACTTTTGAGGTGAAAGGAAAATGCTCAATAGCAGAGGGAAAAAAAAAAGTTTACATGATATTCCATCTATTCTTTGAAAAGAGTAATTTGTATTCTTTTCCTCTGGATGCTGGGTAGTAATATATAAGGGATATATTTTTGAGCTGACATCACAGTGGCCAACATAATGTTCTTCATGGAAGAGCAGATACTTTTATAATACATTTTCATGGAATACTGCTGTGTTGGTCTGTATGTTCTTTTTAGTTTGCTTGTTATAGAGCTTCCCATTGGAATCTTTCTCCTGCAAGTCATTATTGTTTTCCAGAATATGACATTACTGACTTTATGTTTGCTCTTATGCCAGACACTCAAAGATAATTTTAATAGCTATCCACTGACATCAGTTATAGTTAAAAATTATAGACACTTTGAAAAGTCTGAGCCAATAGGGAGAACCCATTAACTTTTCATATAAATAAAATTAGATAGATGTGCATGGCTCAGTAATGTCTATTATTTTTAAAATTGTATTTATCCTCTTGCTAACTCATGCAAAAATTATATCACAATATCAATTATAACTTTGTTAAATAATTTGATTGTGATTCAAAGATTTCTAAAATCTAAATCTAAAATCTATATCTAAAATTTTAATGAATGTCTTGTTTCACAGACTGCATATTTATATACTAAGAAAGGGAATAAAATCAACTAAAGACTTTGATAAGTGACAGCAGCAGCATTTGGTACAGCTTTTATAAATGATTTTATTTTAAATTTGTCTTTTCACTGTAGTAAGAAGCTACATGTTTTTGAGAATTGTCATAACAAAATGATATTAAATATATTTAACTGACCCTCAACCTGGAAGAAAATTTGTATCCAGCAAAAAAAAAGAGATCATTTTCTATATAAATAGCATATAATTAATTACTTTATGCTGTTAAACACAGTTCTCCCTCTTATTTAAAAAAAATACATATTTGGTAATACTTCTGCTTGGACTTGTTGATAAAATTTCCCAAGATAAGATTTAACCCAGAAGCTATAACATTATCCTAATTAACACCAATATCATGTATCCTTAATCTTTTTATCCTTGTTCATTTCAGCATTTTAATGTGTATGAAATCATTTTTATTAAAATATGGCTCTACAGTGATAAACTGTGCATAGCCATAACAACTTAAAAATAGCATATATAGAAATGATTAAATACGCAATCAGTCTTCCCCACAGCTCAGCAGTGAAAAATCCACCTTCTAATGCAGGAGATACAGGAGATGCAGGTTTGATCCCTGGGTCAGGACAATCACTGGAGAAGAAAGTGGCAATCCCCTCCAGTATTCTTGCCTGGAAAATTCCATGGACAGCGAAGCCTGATGGGATACAGTCTGTGGGGTCGCAAAGAGTCAGATGTGACTGAGCGACTGAGCATGCACTTCTGACAAATAGGTAATCAGCCTAAGTGACTTATATGAAGAGATAATTTAACATCTGGATAGATATATATGTGGATATAAAAATATCCACATTTTGCAGTAGATTCTTTCAAAAGTATGGGTCTTTCTTCTCTTTTGCCTGGAAATAGTATAATTAATATTCATAAGGAAAGTTAAGGATTTTATTTCAAATATCTTCAACAAATCTAAATGCTATATAGTTGTTCTGTGAATTTATTATATTATACAGAAACAAATTTCACTAATTTAAAGAAATATAAACTGGTCAGATAAACTTATCCTAACTTTTTAAACATGTTCTATAAAATAGCATATAAAATATTAGCCATTCAGTTTGCATTCTTAAATATCCAGAGCTCTGTATAGTTAATTTCATATGTGTATAGTTGTGGATACAGCACAAGCAGTCAAATACATTACAGCAAGGGTCATATTGTGATAACTATGGAGAAGGCAATGGCACCCCACTCCAGTACTCTTGCCTGGAAAATTCCACGGATGGAGGAGCATGGTAGGCTGCAGTCCATGGGGTCGCTAAGAGTCGGACACGACTGAGCGACTTCACTTTCTCTTTTCACTTTCATGCATTGGAGAAGGAAATGGCAACCCACTCCAGTGTTCTTGCCTGGAGAATCCCAGGGACGGGGAAGCCTGGTGGGCTGCCGTCTATGGGGTCACACAGAGTCGGACACGACTGAAGTGACTTAGCATAGCATAGCAATATTATTAGTTTCATCAAAAACATGCACAATGCCTCAAGTCTTAATCTTTTTGTATTATTATCTTTTAAATTATGCAACTACCAGTATGTTTATCAAGTTGAAGTGCATCCTCTGTGAATACAAATGCCATGAGGCCAAAAACTTTTTTATTTGAAACTGGGAAGTTTATTCCAGAAGAATAGTGGATACAAAAAATATTATTGCTATTTGGATTGTGCCCAGCTCCACTGACAAACAAAAATAATTATAATGAAAAGAGTCAGAACCCTGTTTTGATAAACTAGGTAAAATATAGTAATATTTAGTTGGTATGATGTATAGCATAATGCACAGAGCTTATTCAAAATTTGAATATTTAAACCTACGTTTTACATGTTGGAATAGATATTAAAATTATATGGAGTAAAAGTAATTATGATTGAGTTTTTTACTAAGACATAAGTATACTGAAATATCACACCATAGCCTTTTAAACTAAGAATTAACCTTCCATGAGAACTATTCTATGCAAAGGCAGAAAATAATACTAAAATAACTTTAGATGCATGCAATGCTGCCCAAAGTTCTGTTTTAATTCACATCATCAGTAACTCAGCAATCCTTTCTCTCCTTTCTAATGTATTCAGTATTTCATAAAATTGGACAAGGAGTGCAGTTTATCGAACTAGAACTCAATGCATCATACACTATTGAAATAGTAACTTAGTTCACTCTTAGAAACATCACTATTATCATTATACATTATGACTTTTTAGACAACGAAAAATACTGCTTTTGTCTCCGCAGATCCAAAGTGCTTTCAGTGCAGAAAGACGCCTCTGTAGAAGGTTACTTTCGCCAATACACTGCAGATTTGGTGTACTAACAGTTTCGATTACAGTGTAAAGATAAAAGGCAAGTGGCTACCTTTTCTCCATTGATATGGGGTGCCTTCCAAAAGATTGTAAAATCAAAGCCATTTCTCGTTTTGTTCTATGCAATCTCTCCTCTATAGTTTGTATAACAAGAAAACATGATGAAAATAGTACCATTTAGAAAGTGCATGGGGAAAATGTGTGCTTTCTAAAGAAAATACTTGAATATTCACCTATCTTGGATAATACGCTTCAACATCATAGCTTTCAATAGGGCACAGAGAAAAAAATTACCCTCGGCTGAAGTCATTTCATATATTTTACCAACAGTTTTAATTTTTATTAAATATTCCTCAGGCAGCCAAAATTTCCCTTCCAATTGTATATCTTGCAACTAACCGCTGTCTGTTCTGTTGATTTAAGTAGCAGTCTTTTGTAGTCACCAAGTACTTGTGTGAAAATCCTGTCAAAAATTATATCCTGTTTTAATTCACCAAAAAATACTTGCCAGATGCTTATTCTATGAAAAGCCAATCTCAGAATGACAACAAATAATGATTAATGGAATAAAATACATCGTGTTCAATGTTTCCTAATCATCTCAAAAATGGTAGGTAAGATATGCTTATGATTTATTTCTACATTTATATTTTTATGCATCCAAGGTTAAAATCACCAACTTATAACTGACTTAAAATTGTATTGAAGAATCTGTACTATGGTTAATAGTGTGTAAGTGGAGAAGAAAGAAGAGACGACTGATACATGTTTGATAATTTATATTTCACAATATCACTGAAGATGTAGGCAATTGGCTACACTAAAGAGAATTGATTGTGTTATCAGTACATGCAGACTAAAATTATAGTAAGGAGCATAATTGTTGTATTAACATACTACCCTTCTACAGTGAATATCAGATAGTTAATAAGCATAAAAGCTATAGATTCCAGTAATCTTGGTGACCTCACCATCATATAACCTTATGTATTCATTAAATTCATTTTTACCTATTAATGTCCTACACTATTTTTAGTGCTGGGAGTTAAGCAGAAAAAGTGCATCCTGTACACTTTTGGAAAACAGTTACAAAATTACTTTTTTTGCTAAATTCGTATTAAGCTAATCATTTTTGTTGTCTAAGTCTGGCATCCCAAATCTTCCATCAGCCTTCCTCATCCTGCCTCTGTGTAGGTACAGCAGCGGAGGCTCATTGGGAGACTGGAAGGCAGAAAATGCCAAGAGATGCCAGCATCCATCTCCCTCTTTGGTCTGTGTCTACCCAGATCATCAGACAGTTTACCTTCAGCTCTCGCAGCAGCTCACCTTGCTATTCCCCACTACAGATGCCAACTTCTCCCAGACAGCATCGACTCTGCACTGTGAGAACCTGTTCAGTGTTTCTCCACACCTGTGGTCCATGGCTCCTCCTCAGAGGATCTGTTAATATTGATGTGATGATGTCTTAACCTTTCTAACTCCCAGCCTCATTGGGATCTTTATTCTGATATATTAATGCCTTATAATACCATATCTTCTCTTTTGTTTCCCCAGCCTTAGGAGAGCTAATGAGCTTGACAGTTATTAAAGTCCAAATTAAGGTTTCCCGTTTTTGTCCTTTGACCTTCCAGCTTGCACGTAGGAAATACACTGTGTTTGAAATACCTCGTGTGATTTCCATTTTTCTGCCTTGGCATTAATGCGTATAACGATTGCAATAAACAAGACCAAGATGATGGTGACTTGGACCAGAGCAAGTACAGTGCTGGTGGTATAAATGGGTAAAATTCTGAATATATTTTGAAGGTATAGTCGTCAGGGATTGATAACAGGTAGTTTGTAGAGTGTGAGAAAAAATAAGATATTTGACAAGGATAATTCCAAGGGTTTTGATCATTACAAGGGGAGGAATTCAGTTGATAGTTACAGAGAAAGAAGACAAGGAAAGAAGCAAGTTTGGAAGGAAATATAAAAAGCTTAGTTTGTGCCATGATAAGTTTGAGATAACTATTAGTGGTATTTTTCAGCTAATTTTACAGACAAATTGATTCTGTTTTACATTCTATTAGATGCAGTCTTGGACAAAAATGAGGCAGTGGATCAGGTTTGGTGCCTCAAGCAGAGCATTAATTATTTCATTAAATTGCATTTCAAATGCAATGTGCCATGGAGAAAAATGCCTTCAAATATTTTCAATAAAGCTTCTTTCAAAGTATTTATGTTTTCCTTGGAGACTCTGTAGTAGTTTTCTTTTCAGTATGTGAAGCTTAAAGTAAAACACGCAAGTTTTATCTTCCAAACTTGCATGCTTCTTTGTTATATTGAAACCCCACTGATAATTAGACCATAGAGCTGAAAATATATCATCACATCTAACTATGAAATAAGTTCTACAATTTTTCCTCAAGAATATTATCATTACTTTCCTTGTAATAAAGCGTCAATTTATTGGTGTCATATGTGTTAAATCATTTGTTTTTTAGTTCACAGTGCTATAATAGATACTTAAATGTATTATTGATGACTTTAAATATTTAGAAGTCACCTTTAACTTTTTGAAAAGTAATGTTTTTTTTACCTCTATAGACTATAGCTTCTTATTAGAAAAAATGTGCACATTTTAAATCATTTTAACATTTGAATTCAGTTTTTGCTCACCTCTGGGAATGAAAGCCATGGCCTCGTGTATAATATGAATATTTCTGAAAAATTATTATTAGCTGATGAAGTACATAAATAATGCTAAATAATAATGAATAAATATTCCTGATGCTTCACATTCTCTCCAGAATGTGGTGCTATCAATGTTCTGGGTTTGGGCCCTCCTAATAGTTATGTACGATTTCCCAGGTGGCCCTAGTGATAAAGAACTCTCTTGTGGCAAAACCAATACAATATTGTAAAGTAATTCACCTCCAATTAAAATAAATAAATTTATATTAAAAAAAAATAACTCTCTTGCCAATGCAGGAGACATAAGAGACACAGGTTCAATCTCTCAGTCCGTAAGATCCCCTGGAGGAGGGCATGTTGACTCACTCCAGTATTCTGGCCTGGAGAATCCTATGGACAGAGGAGCCTGGTGGGCTACAGTCCATGGGGTCACCAAGTGTCAGACATGAGTGAAGCGACTTAGACACACACACACACACACACACACACACACAAAATAGTTGTGTAGAGGTATCTTGTTTTAATTTTTACTTGCATTTCATTCATCAAAGTTTTGTAGTTTTCCTCATTTAAGTCTTGTATGTATTTCATTAAATTCATACCTAAGTATTTTATTTGATTGGATACTAATATAAATAGTATTGTATAAATGACTTAATCAAAAAATGGGCCAAAGAACTAAATAGACATTTCTTCTCCAAAGAGACATACAGATGGTTAACAAACACATGAAAAGACGCTCAACATCACTCATTATCAGAGAAATGCACATCAAAACCACAATGAGGTACCATTTCATGCCAGTCAGAATGGCTGCGATCCAAAGTCTACAAGCAATAAATGCTGGAGAGGATGTGGAGAAAAGGGAACCCTCTTACACTGTTGGTGGGAATGCAAACTAGTACAGCCACTATGGAGAACAGTGTGGAGATTCCTTAAAAAACTGGAAATAGAACTGCCATACGACCCAGCAATTACACTGCTGGACATACATACCTGAGGAAACCAGAATTGAAAGAGACATATGTACCCCAATGTTCATCGCAGCAGTGTTTATAATAACCAGGACATGGAAGCAACCTAGATGTCCATCAGCAGATGAATGGATAAGAAAGCAGTGGTACATATACACAATGGAGTATTACTCAGCCATTAAAAAGAATACATTTGAATCACTTCTAATGAGGTGGATGAAATTGGAGCCTATTATACAGAGTGAAGAAAGCCAGAAATAAAAACACCAATACAGTATACTAACGCATATATATGGAATTTAGAAAGGTGGTAACAACAACCCTATATGTGAGATAGCAAAAGAGACACTGATGTGTAGAACAATCTTTTGGACTCTGGAAGAGGGAGAGGGTGGGGCGATTTGGGAGAATGACATTGAAACATGTATAATATCATGTTTGAAACGAGTTGCCAGTCCAGGTTCGATGCAGGATATAGGATGCTTGGGGCTGGTGCACTGGGATGACCCAGAGGGATGGTATGGGGTGGGAGGGGGGAGGGGGGCTCAGGATGGGGAACACATGTACACCCTTGGCGGATTCATGTTGATGTATGGCAAAACCAATACAATATTGTAATTAGCCTCCAATTAAAATAAATAAATTTAAATTTAAAAAATAGTATTGTATTTTCAACATCAATCCAATTTGTTCATTGCTGGCCTATAACTTTATAATCTTACAAACTTGCTCTAATTGGTAATTAAGTTCCAGGAAGTTTTAACAGTTCTTTAAAATTTTCTAAACAATCATGCCATTTTCAAATCAAACAAGCTTTATTTCTTCTTTCTTAATCTACATATCTTTAATTTTATTTTCTTGTTTTCTTACATTAGGTAGTACTTTCAGTATGACATTGAAAAGTGGTGTAGAGAGGGATGTGCTTGCCTTCTACCTGATCTTAGTGGAAAACTTCGTTTTTCACCATTAAGTGTAATGTCAGTTGTAGGGTTTTTATAGATATCCTTCATTTCTTCATATCTTCATATTCTTCATATCTCTATTTCTGGCTTACTAAAAGTTTTTTTTTTTTTTTTTTTTAATGAATGAGTATTGAATCTTGTTAAATCTTTTTTTTTTTTATCTGTTAATATGATCATGTGATTTTCCTATAGATTTGTTATATAAATTGATTATTAAATCTTGAACCAGCCTTGCAGACCTGCAAAAAATCTTACTTGGTGAGATAACTCTTTTTATACAATATTGGGCTCAATTTGCTAATATTTTATTGAGAGAATTTTTGCATCTGTGTTTGTGAGATATATTGCTCTGTAGTTTTCTTTTCTTGTAATTTTTTTGCCTGGTTTTGGTATTTTGGAAATGCTGGTCTCACAGTATGAGTTATGAAGTATTCCCTCTATTTCTATTCACTAAAAGAAATTGTGGAGAATTGTGTATAATTTCTTCCTTGAAAGTTTGGTAGAATTCACCACTGACCTGATCTGAGCCTGGTGTTTTCTTTGAGGGAAAGTTATTAATTCAACTTATTTTATAGATATAGGCCTATTGAGGTTGTCAGTTGATTTTGTGAGATTTTGAGAGATCTTGTCTTTCAAGGAACTGGTCCATTTTATCTAAATTATCAAATGTGTAGCCATTGAGTTGTGTTTTACATAAAACATTTTGTTAATTCTCCATATATTTGGGGATTTTCCATTTATCTTTTGGTTATTAATTCCTAGTAAAATTCTATTGTCGATCTTGTTAAATTTGTTATGGTTTATTTTATATGGCCATAAATTGGTCTTAGTGAATGTTCCATGTGGGCATGAGAAGAAAGTGTATTCTGGTATTGTTGGATAAAGTGGTCTATGGGTATTGGTTATATCCAGTTGACTGATGGTCTAATTGAGGTACTTTTGCCTGGAAAATCCCCTGGACGGAGGAACCTGGTGGGCTGCAGTCCATGGGGTCACTAGAGTCGGACACAACTGAGAGACTTCACTTTCACTTTTCACTTTCATGCATTGGAGAAGGAAATGGCAACCCACTCCAGTGTTCTTGCCTGGAGAATCCCAGAGATGAGGAAGCCTGGTGGGCTGCCGTCTCTGGGGTCGCACAGAGTCGGACACTACTGAAGCAACTTAGCAGCAACAGCATGTTAGCGATTTTCTGCCTGAGGGATCTGTCCATTTCTGATACAGAGGTGTTAGTCTCTGAATACGCAAGTGGGTTGTTTCTCCTCTATGCAATTCAATTAGATTTTGGCTCACTTAGTTTGATCCTCCATTATTAGAGTCATACATGTCAAGGATTATTATGTATTTTAGAGAATTAGCCCTTTATTATTGCTTAGTGATAACTTTCCTTGCTTTGAAATCTGCTCTGAAATTAATATAGCCCCTCCTGCTTTTTTGATTAGGTTAGCATTACATATTTTTCTCCATCCATTTGCTTTTAAGTTATGTACCCTTATGGGCTTCCCTAGTGGCCCAGACAGTAAAGAATTCTCTTGCAATGCGGGAGACCTGGGTTCCATCCCTGGCTTGGGAAAATCCCCTGGAGGAAGGCATGTCAACCGACTCCAGTATTCTTGCCTGGAGAATGATGGGGGAGCCTGGCAGGCTGCAGTCCATGGAGTCTCAGAGATTCTGACACAGCAGAGTGACTAAGCACAGCACAGCATAGCACCTTTATATTTAAAGTGAATATGGGGAGGGGGAGGGAGGAGGGTTCAGGATGGGGAACACATGTATACTTGTGGCGGATCCATCTTGATGTATGGCAAAGGCAATACAATATTGTAAAGTTAAGCAAAATAAAATTTAATTAAGAAAAATAATAAAGTGAATTTCTTATAGACAACATTTAACTTATCCTTCTGTTTTTTGATCCATTCTGACAATTTCTGTGTTTTAATTGGTGCTTTGAGACCACTGACTTTGAAAGTGAGTATTGACATCCGATCAGATCAGATCAGCCACTCAGTCGTGTCCGACTCTTTGCGACCCCATGAACTGCAGCACGCCAGGCCTCCCTGTCCATCACCAACACCCGGAGGTCACTCAGACTCACATCCATCGAGTCAGTGATGCCATCCAGCCATCTCATCCTCTGTCGTCCCCTTCTCCTCCTGCCCACAATCCCTCCCAGCATCAGAGTCTTCTCCAATGAGTCAACTCTTCACATGAGGTGGCCAAAATACTGGAGTTTCAGCTTGAGCATCATTCCTTCCAAAGAAATCCCAGGGCTGATCTCCTTCAGAATGGACTGGTTGGATCTCCTTGCAGTCCAAGGGACTCTCAAGAGTCTTCTTCAAAACCACAGTTCATCTACCATATCTGTTAGTTTCTTATTTAGTGTCCTTGCTAGCATGTCTTCCAGTCTTTTTTCTGAGTTTTGTAGTTTTAGTTGACATACAGTTACATGTATTCTCCTTTCTTATGGTATTAGTTTTACTTTTGTTTTTCACTCTCTTAAGTGGTTGTCCTAGAATTTGCAATACACATTTCCAGCTAATATAAGTCCACTTTCAGAGTACCTTTTATAACAAAATAATCCCAATCCCTCTCTTTTCCTTCTCCTTGTATCACTGCTGTTGTACATTTCAATTTATAAGCATATATGTACATATATGTATAGATATACACACATTATATATAAGTACATAAATATGCACAATCAAATATATTGACATTATTTTAGACACCAGTATCTGTTAGATCAATAAATAATAGAAAATAATTTAAAAGTTGTTATTTTGCCTTCACTTAAGTTTTTTGATATTCTTTTTTAACTTACATAAATCTAAGGTTTTACTTACAACATGTTCTTTAAATAACTTATTTTAACATTTTTTTTTGAAAGTCATCTCTGCAGACAACAAATACACTCAATTTTTTTGTTTGTCTGAAAAAGTCTTTATTTCTACTTAACTTTGGAAGGTTAATTTAAAGGGTACTGAATTCTAAGTTGCTGGTTCTTTTCTCTCAACAGCTCAAATTTTTCATCCCTTCTGTTCTTGCTTGTGTGGTTTATGAAGAGAAGCTGAACATAACTCTTCTCTTTGTTCTTCTTTAGGTAGTTTTTTTTTCTATTTTCTTTCATTTATTTTGTGCAATTTGAAAATCACATGTCTCTGTGTAGTTTTAGTTGTAATTTATCCTGTTTGGCATTCTCTGAATTTTATGGGTCTGTGGTTTGGTGTTTGGCATTAATTTGGGGAAATTCTCAGCCATTATTAATTCAAATATTTCATCCATTCCATCTCTCTCCCTCTGGCAACTCCACGTTTCTATCTTTTCTACAAACTTGGTTGGATCTGAGTTTGTCTTGTCTCTTATGTGGAAGGCTAGAGCTGGGTATTTCCCTTCCCCTAGGATAGTCAAACTCCCACAGTTTTTGACCTTCAACATAATTTCTTTTGCTTCTTTCTTAGGATTTCCATGTCTCCACTTAAAATACCCATTTGCTCTTATACGTTGTCCACTTTATGCATTAAAACTCTTAGTATATTAATCAGAGTTGTTTTAAATTCCCAAGCTGGTAAGTCTAACATCCCTGACATGTCTGATTCTGATGCTTGCTTAGTTTCAAATTGTGTTTTTTGCCTTTTGGTATGTTTTGCAATTCATTTTATTTTTTTAATGAGCAGGCATAATGTACTGGTTAAAAGGAGTTACTGTAAATAGGCCTTTGGTGTTGGATAAGACTCTTGAGAGTCCCTTGGACTGCAAGGAGATCCAACCAGTCCATTCTGAAAGAGATCAGCCCTGGGATTTCTTTGGAAGGAATGATGCTCAAGCTGAAACTCCAGTATTTTGGCCACCTCATGCAAAGAGTTGACTCATTGGAGAAGACTCTGATGCTGGGAGGGATTGAGGGCAAGAGGAGAAGGGAACGACAGAGGATGAGATGGCTGGATGGCATCACTGACTCGATGGATGTGAGTCTGAGTGACCTCCGAGAGCTGGTGATGGACAGGGAGGCCTGGCGTGCTGCAGTTCATGGGGTCGCAAAGAGTCGGACACAACTGAGCGACTGATCTGATCTGATCTCTGAATGTGGTGGTCAGATACGAGAGGAGGAAAGTGTTCTGTAACCCCACAGTTAGGTCTCAGCCTTTCAGTAAGCCTGCACCTCTGGACTGTGAACTTCAGGTGCTTCTCAGTTTTGTTTTGTTTCCTCCTCCCTCAAGTGCCACAGACTGGGAGGATTTGAGTTTATCCCTTCTCTTATGTGGATGGCTAGAGCAGGCCAGAGTTGGGTATTTTCCTTCCCCTAGGATTGTCAAGCTCTCTCAGTAACACAGCAGGTTAGGCTCTGGTTAACTAGTTTCCTCTGTTGGCAGGACTTGATATGAAGGACAGAGTGCTCTGGTAAGTTTTAAAATGTTTCCTCCTCTTCTGCAAAGACACAGATATTTTCTCTATTTATTGTGGAAACCTGATTGAACCCCTGGAAGGACTCTCTCAGCTTGGGGGTGACCCACCCCTGGCTGGAAGCCCTGGAGTAGTCAACTCTGAGCCTTGTCCACAGGGATTCCTCAACAATTTGTCAATACAATTCAGGCTTTTCTGTCCAGAACTGATGTCATGCGTCTCTGCTCTGGTTAGCTGAGATTCCCTGTATCTGCCCATCTGTCTCACTAATCTTGGCTGCAGCAATTTGCCCATGTCTTTCCTTTCTCATAGAGAGAAGAAGAGTTGTTGGTTTTTCAGTCTGTTCAGTTTTTTATCTATTGTTAGGATGGAGTGGTGGCTTCCAAGTTCCTTACAGAACCAGAAACCAAAAATCTCGACTCTAGTTTTAATAACTTTTGTCTTTAAATATTAGCCTCAGTTTACTATTGCATATGAAAATACATGCAAAAACTTGAGGAGGAGTGGCTTGGAGAAGTTAAAGATAAGGTGGAGAATTTTTGCAGTTTAGAGTAATAAATTTATCAGAATTTCTGACTGGAGATTATGCTAAATAAATCATTGTTGTGTTGTTTTGTTGTGTTGTCTGATTCTTTGCAACCCTTTGTGACTGCAGCACACCAGGCTTTGCTGTCCTTCATTATCTCCCAGAGTTTGGTCAAACTCATTCCATTGAGTCAGTGATTCGCTCATATATAAAAGGCAGAGTTGATGTGACAGTTAAGAAATGTATTTATTTTAAGTGATTTAATTTTTAATTTGTATCTAAGTTTGCCAATAAAATTTGAACTGGAGAATGCTGGATAGCTAATCAAATAATTTCTATGTATCTAATCAATATTAACATTATAAATATATATATTGTCTCTTTATTTTGAATTATTTTATATGTCATTCTATGTCTGTTCAATATGCTGGGCTAGAACATCATAGACTAAATGCCTCATAGACAAAATAAATGTATTTCTTGCAGTTCTGCAGGCTGAAAAAAGTACAAGATGAAGACATGTCTGGGGAGATCTTTCTCTTCACATGGCAAAATAAACAAGGGAGCTCTTTATAAAGCTAGGCGCTCTTTTATATGAGTGTCAATTCTATTTATGGGGGCTCCACCCTCAGACCCAGTCACCTTCCAAAGCCATGCATTTTAGAGGAAACAAACATGTAGTCAATTGTACTGCAACTGAACCGTGAACTTCCAGATGTTCAAGCTGATTTTAGAAAAGGCAGAGGAACCAGAGGTCAAAGTGCCAACATCCACTGGATCATGGAAAAAGCAAGAGAGTTTCAGAAAAAACATCTATTTCTGCTTTCTTGACTATGCCAAAGCCTTTGACTGTGTGGATCACAATAAACTGTGGAAAATTCTGAAAGAGATGGGAATATCAGATCACCTGACTTACTTCTAGAGAAATCTGTATGCAGGTCAGGAAGCAACAGTTAGAACTGGACATGGAACAACAGACTGGTTACAAATAGGAAAAGGAGTATGTCAGGGCTGTATATTGTCACCCTGCTTATTTAACTTATATGCAGAGTACGTCATGAAAAATGCTGGGCTGGAGGAAGCACAGCTGGAATCAAGATTGCAGGAGAAATATCAATAACCTCAGATATGCAGATGACACCACCCTTATGGCAGGAAGTGAAAAAAAAAATAAAGAGCCTCTTGATGAAAGTGAAAGAGGAGTGTGAAAAAGTTGGCTTAAAGCTCAACATTCAGAAAACTAAGATCATGGTATCTGGTCCCATCACTTCATGGCATATAGATAGGGAAACAGTGTCAGACTTTATTTTGGGGGCTCCAAAATAATTTCAGATGGTGACTCCAGCCATGAAATTAAAAATATGCTTACTCCTTGGAAGGAAAGTTATGACCAACCTAGACAGCATATTGAAAAGCAGAGACATTACTTTGCCAACAAAAGTCCGTCTAGTCAAGGCTATGGTTTTTCCAGTAGTCATGTATGGATATGAGAGTTGGACTGTAAAGAAAGCTGAGTGCTGAAGAATCGATGCCTTTGAACTGTGGTGTTGGAGAAGACTCTTGTGAGTCCCTTAGACTGCAAGGAGATCCAACCAGTCCATCCTAAAGGAGATCAGTCTTGAATGTTGGTGGGCTGATGTTGAAGGTGAGAGAGTCATTTACTAGGCAGGTTGATAAGGAGTCTAGGGGTGCCCAAGGAGAGAGGGGTCTGGAATTCTTTTTTTTTTTTTTTTTTTTTCAATTTGCTCTTGTTTTACTTTTTTATTTTTTATTAAATTTTATTTTTCTTAACTTTACAATATTGTATTGCTTTTGCCATACATCAAGATGGATCCGCCCCAAGTATACACGTGCTCCCCATCCTGAACCCTCCTCCCCGCTCCTTCCCCATACCATCCCTCTTGGTTGTCCCAGTGCACCAGCCCCAGGCATCCATTATCAGGCATTGTACTTGGTCTGGTGACTCGTTTCAGATATGATATTATACACATTTCAATGCTATACTCCCAAATCATCCTGCCCTCTCCTGTTCCCAGAGTCCAAAAGTCTGTTCTATACATCAGTGTCTCTTTTGCTGTCTCGAAAATAAGGTTATTGTTACCATCTTTCTAAATTCCCTATATATGCGTTAGGATACTGTATTTGTGTTTTTCTTTCTGGCTTACTTCACTCTGTATAATAGGCTCCAGTTTCATCCACCTCATTAGAAGTGATTCAAATGTATTCTTTTTAATGGCTGAGTAATGCTCCATTGTGTATATGTACCACAGCTTTCTTATCCATTCATCTGTGGATGGACATCTAGGTTGCTTCCAAGTCCTGGCTATTGTAAACAGTGCTGCTATGAACATTGGGGTACACGTGTCTCTTTCAGTTCTGGTTTTCTCAGTCTGTATGCCCAGCAGTGGGATTGCTGGATCATAAGGCAGTTCTATTCCCAGGAATTCTCAAGGAGGAAAGTGAAATGAAGTTGCTCAGTCGTGTCCGACTCTTAGCGACCCCATGGACTGCAGCCTACCAGGCTCTTCTGTCCATGGAATTTTTCAGGCAAGAGTACTGGAGTAGGGTGCCATTGCCTTCTCTGGCAAGGAGGAAGAAAGAACAAATTTTTTTTTTCTCCTTCCTTCCCCCTACATTCCTTAAGATTATATAACAATAATGTATCCTGCCTGAGGACAGTCTCTGGATTAAACCTTCTGGCTAATTCTGTTATCTTAAAATGTAAATTATGGGAGTACGTCTGGTGAGGTCTTTACAACCTCCAGACATTCTTTGGATTCATTGGAGAGTATATAACTTCATTGCTGACACTAGCAAAGGGATATTCTTTCTGCCCCATTCTGATGCCTATGTCAGAAGCTTTCTCTATCTTCTTTATACTTTAATAAAACTTTATTACACAAAAACTCTGAGCAATCATGCCTCGTCTCTGGCCCCGGATTGAATTCTTCTCCTCCAGGGGCCAAGAATCCCGGTGTCTTCGTGTGATTCAACAACAATCTTTCAAAGGACTTATGTTGAAGCTGAAACTCCAATGCTTTGACCACCTGATAAAAAGACCCTGATGCTGGAAAAGACTGAAAGCAGGAAGAGAAGGAGAAGACAGAGGATGAGATGGTTGGATGGCATCAATGGACATGAGTTTGAGTAAACTCAGAGTTGGTGATGGACAGGGAAGCCTGTCATTCTGCAATCCATGGGGTCCCAAAGAATCGGACATGACTGAGCAACTGAACTGAACTGAACTGTAACTGATACTGTTTGTATCCCTATGACTTTAAAAATATAGAAGTTTAAAAATTAGGCTCAATTACCTTGAGATACAAAATAATGCTTTTTTTAAAAGTGTGTATTCTAGGCTAGTATGGGGGTTTCAACTTGTAAAACTCAAGCCAAGTTAAAGTGGTAGCAAGAGGAAAAAGAAAATAACATGAAAACCTCTGAGTCAGCAGTTTTTCTGTTCAGTACAAGATAGAGAACCTTGGGGCAAAAGATTATTGCCTGCTGAAGGAGAACTATATTAAATATTATCTACTCAATTAAAGTTGATATTGAAACTGGCTCTGAAAAGTGAAGGTGGAATCGCCCTTTCAGTCTCAGGCATTCTAACGCATGAATCAAAGTCCGTGCTGAGCAAAAACGTGTATAAGCTGGTGACAGATCTGATCCCCAGAAGTGTAGTGAGTGAATGGTGTTTAGTGATTTCTTTATCAAAAAGACTTTGAAAATCAGGTTTAAAAAAATGAAACCAGAAAGGAAATAGGAAATGAGGTGTGTAAAAGAAAAGACTTGGTAAGAAACCCATGGAGAAGATTTTTTGTCATCCGAGCTGTACTTAGATATTTCAAATTTGTGGCAGGTACTATATTCCACTGAGTAGCAATGAGTTTAGGGTTATAATAATGTGTTTTTTCTACTTTGAAAAGCACATAGAAGTGCTAAAGAAATAGGAGTTTTCCACCAAAAGCCCCTAATTTCTAACAACCTAACAACATGAAATTTTCTTTCGAGTCTTCATATTTAACTAGTCTGGTTGGAGGAGAAAAGCACAGTAACTGTGCTTGAATGGAAGCAGCTTTTATTCAATATTAGTATTCAATTATCTCAGAACTTATTGTGAAATAATGTTAATCATATGAGGGGTATAAATACAAACTATATGTTTATCAGGACACTTGGTTTACTAAAGAGCAGATTACCATTAATAGAGTCAATCAGTGCACATGGATTTATATTTTATCAGCCATTTGTCAACTTTTTTTAGTCATTAAAATAAGAAAAATTGGCAAATAAGTTGAAATAGCTTCTGTTCTATTTGTGTGCTATTTGATCTCAATCTTCTTATGATTTATTAATACATCTCTGAAATCTAGAAAAATGGAATAGGGTGAAATAGAGTGCACAATAATTGTGATAAACCTACTAACTTCTACTCTGCACTAAAAGTTTAGAAGATGCTTTAAAATATATTTTCATGAATTTTTCCTGCAGCATGTAAGTTGGAAAAAGAAGGGAAGTGATGAGTTAAAGGTAAAACCCTGATGGATTTGTTGTGAAGATTAAATGAATTTGTATTTGTGTGTGTGTGTATATTCCTTAAAAATTGCCAGTCAAGTACATAACAAGTACCACTAAAAGTATCATATTTTTGTTATTACACATGGTATTATTATTGCTGTTGTTAATAGTTTTGCTAGAATTTCAACTAGATATGGGTATCATGCTTAAACAATATCAATTTGATTTTTGTTTTTATACCCTGCGTTAGTGTGGTACATTTGTTATAATTGATGAGCCAGTACTTAAGTAGAAACTTAAATCATTGTATAGAATCTGTGTGCTAAATATTATAATATGCTAATAAAAGGAATAAAACAAAAATGGAGAGATATACTCTGCTCATGAAATGGAAGACTCAACATAATAAAAAAAAAAATTACCTATCAGTTTTTAGTGCAGTTGTTATTAAAAACTTGGCTTCCTTGGTAGCTCAGCTGGTTAAGAATATGCCTGCAATATGGAAGACCCTGATTTGATCCCTGGTTCAGGAAGATCCCCTGGGAGACGGATAAGCTACCATCTCCAGTATTTTGGGGCTTCCCTGTAGCTCAGACAGTAAAGAATCCATCTGCAGGGTAGGAGACCTGGGTTCTATCCCTGGGTTGGGAAGATCTCCTGGAGAAGTGAACAGCAGAGAACATTTGCATATATAGACAAGCTAGTTTTAAAACATTAATGAAAGTAACAAGCTGTAGAATAATTGGAATGATCTTGAAAAAGAAGAATAAGGTAGGAGGAATCACTCAACTAAATCTTAATGATTATTTTATATCTAAGATACATCTGTGTGGCATCAGCACAGATATAGACACAGATTACTAGAGCAGAATAGAAACCCAGAAATAGACCCATACATGTATGATCAACTGATTTTTGATAAAGGTGAAAGCAATTGAAAGAGAAAAGACTGGGAAAAGAATTTGTAAACTTGACAATAAAAACAATATATATTTTTAAACATGATAAATTCAATTCATCAAAGTAAAACTATGCTCTGTGAAAGTCGCCACTAAGAATATGAAAAGATAAGCAACAAGCTGGAGAAAATATTTGTAAGATACATATTTAGGAAAGATCAATATCTAGAATATCTAAAGAACTTCCAACTTAACAGTCCATAGTGGTCTAATTAGAAAATGGCCAAGCTACATAGATAATCACAAAGACGATTAAGAGATGGTAGATAATGCACTCAAAAGCATGTTTAACATTGCTACCAGTTACGAAACTGAAATTAAAACTATAGTAAGACATCACTACATCAGATCAGATCAGATCAGATCAGATCAGTTGCTCAGTCGTGTCCAACTCTTTGCGACCCCATTAAACCCAGCACACCAGGCCTCCCTGTCCATCACCAACTCCCGGAGATCACTGAGACTCACGTCCATCGAGTCAGTGATGCCATCCAGACATCTCATCCTCTGTCGTCCCCTCCTCCTCTTGCCCCCAATCCCTCCCAGCATCAGAGTCTTTTCCAAAGAGTCAACTCTTCGCATGAGGTGACCAAAGTACTGGAGTTTTAGCCTCAGCATCATTCCATCCAAAGAAATCCCAGGGCTGATCTCCTTCAGAATGGACTGGTTGGATCTCCTTGCAGTCCAAGGGACTCTCAAGAGTCTTTTCCAACACCACAGTTCAAAAGCATCAATTCTTTGGTGCTCAGCCTTCTTAACAGTTCAACTCTCACATCCATACAAGACCACAGGAAAAACCATACCTTGACTAGACTAACCTTTGTTGGCAAAGTAATGTCTCTACTTTTGAATATGCTATCTAGGTTGGTCATAACTTTTCTTCCAAGGAGTAAGCATCTCTTAATTCCTTGGCTGCAGTCACCATCTATAGTGATTTTGGAGCCCCCCAAAATAAAGTCTAACACTGTTTCCACTGTTTCCTCATCTATTTCCCATGAAGTGATGGGACTGGATGCCATGATCTTAGTTTTCTGAATGTTGAGCTTTAAGCCAACTTTTTCACTCTCCACTTTTACTTTCATCAAGAGGCTTTTGAGTTCCTAATCACTTTCTGCCATAAGGGTGGTGTCATCTGCATATCTGAGGTTATTGATATTTCTCCCAGCAATCTTGATTCCAGCTTGTGTTTCTTCCAGTCCAGCATTTCTCATGATGTACTCTACATAGAAGTTAAATAAACAGGGTGACAATATACAGCCTTGATGTACTCCTTTTCCTATTTGGAACTAGTCTATTATTCCATGTCCAGTTCTAACTGTTGCTTCCTGATGTGCATACAAATTTCTCAAGAGGCAGATCAGGTGGTCTGGTATTCCCATCTCTTTCAGAATTTTCCACAGTTTATTGTGATCCACACAAAGGCTTTGGCATAGTCAAGAAAGCAGAAATAGATGCTTTTCTGGAACTCTCTTGCTTTTTCCATGATCCAGCGGATGTTGGCAATTTGATCTCTGGTTCCTCTGCCTTTTCTAAAACCAGCTTGAACATCAAGAAGTTCACAGTTCACATATTGCTGAAGCCTGGCTTGGAGAATTTTGAGCGTTACTTTACTAGCATGTGAGATGAGTGCAATTGTGCAGTAGTTTGAGCATTCTTTGGCATTGCCTTTCTTTCGGATTGGGATGAAAGCTGACCTTTTCCAGTCCTGTGGCCACGGCTGAGTTTTCCAAATTTGCTGGCATATTGAGTGCATCACTTTCACAGCATCATCTTTCAGGATTTGGAATAGCTCAACTGGACTTCTATCACCTCCACTAGCTTTGTTCTTAGTGATGCTTTCTAAGGCCCACTTGACTTCATATTCCAGGATGTCTGGCTCTAGGTCAAGGATCATACCATCATGATTATCTGGGTTGTGAAGATCTTTTTTGTACAGTTCTTCTGTGTATTCTTGCTATCTCTTCTTAATATCTTCTGCTTCTGTTAGGTCCATACCATTTTTGTCCTTTATCGAGCCCATCTTTGCATGAAATATTCCTTTGTTATCTCTGATTTTCTTGAAGAGATCTCTAGTATTTCCTATTCTGTTGTTTTCCTCTATTTCTTTGCATTGATCGTTGAAGAAGGCTTTCTTATCTCTTCTTGCTATTCTTTGGAACTCTGCATTCAGATGCTTATATCTTTCCTTTTCTCCTTTGCTTTTCACTTCTCTTCTTTTCACAGTTATTTGTAAGGCCTCCCCAGACAGCCATTTTGCTTTTTTGCATTTCTTTTCCATGAGGATGGTCTTGGTCCCTGTCTCCTGTACAGTGTCACAAACCTCATTCCATAGTTCATCAGGCACTTTATCTATCAGATCTAGGCCCTTAAATCTATTACTCACTTCCACTGTATAAATATAAGGGATTTGATTTAGGTCATACCTCAATGGTCTAGTGGTTTTCCCTACTTTCTTCAATTTCTGTCTGAATTTGGCAATAAGGAGTTCATGGTCTGAGCCACAGTCAGCTCCTGGTCTTGTTTTTGCTGATTGTATAGAGCTTCTTCATCGTTGGCTGCAAAGAATATAATCGATCTGATTTTGGTGTTGACCATCTGGTGATGTCCATGTATAGAGCCTTCTCTTGTGTTGTTGGAAGAGGGTGTTTGTTATGACCAGTGCATTTTCTTGGCAAAACTCTATTAGTCTTTGCCCTGCTTCATTCTATATTCCATGGCTAAATTTGCCTGTTACTCCAGGTGTTTCTTGACTTCCTACTTTTGCATTCCAGTCCCCTATAATGAAAAGGACATCTTTTTTGGGTGTTAGTTCTGAAAGCTCTTGTAGGTCTTCATAGATCCATTCACCTTCAGCTTCTTCAGCATTACTCTTTGGGGCATAGACTTGGATTACTGTTATATTGAATGGTTTGCCTTGGAAATGAAGAGAGATCATTTTGTCGTTTTTGAGATTGCATCCAAGTACTGCATTTTGGACTCTCGTTGACCATCATGGCTACTCCATTTCTTCTGAGGGCTTCCTGTCCGTAGTAGTAAATATAATGATCATCTGAGTTAAATTCACCCATTCCAGTCCATTTCAGTTCTCTGATTCCTAGAATGTCGACATTCACTCTTGCCATCTCTTTGACCACTTCCAATTTGCCTTGATTCATGGACCTGACATTCCAGGTTCCTATGCAATATTGCTCTTTATAGCATCGGACCTTGCTTCTATCACCGGTCACATCCACAGCTGGGTATTGTTTTTGCTTTGGCTCCATCCCTTCATTCTTTCTGGAGTTATTTCTCCACTGATCTTCAGTAGCATATTGGCACCTACGGACCTGGGGAGTTTCTCTTTAAATATCCTATCATTTTACCTTTTCATACTGTTCATGGGGTTCTCAAGGCAAGAATACTGAAGTGGTTTGCCATTCCCTTTTCCAGTGGACCACATTCTGTCAGATCTCTCCACCATGATCAGCCCATCCTGGGGTGCCCCTCTGGCATGGCTTAGTTTCATTGAGTTAGACAAGGCTGTGGTCCTAGTGTGATTAGATTGACTAGTTTTCTGTGAGTATAGTTTCAGTGTGTTTGCCCTCTGATGCCCTCTTGCAACACCTACCGCCTTACTTGGGTTTCTCTTACCTTGGGTGTAGGGTATCTCTTCAGGGCTGCTCCAGCAAAGCGCAACCATTGCTCCTTACCTTGGATGAGGTGTATCTCCTCACAGCCACCCTTCACTACATACTTAACACAAAAGTGACATTTTAAAATAGTTAAAGGCTTATTTTCTGGCAAGGGTGCAGAGAAACTCCATCATGCATATATTGCTGATGAAAATGTGAAAATGATAAAGCCATTTGGAAAACTTTAGAGGTTTCTTATGAAACTAAATATGCAATTTCCATATAACCTAGCAATTAACACCCCCACTTCAGGCATTTGTCCCAGATAAATTAACACATGTTCATAAAACATCCTATACAGGAATATTTATAGTAGATTAATTCATTGTATTAGTTTCTTGCTGCTGCTGTAACAAATAACCACAGACCTGGTAGCTTTAACCAAGAGAAATTTATTCTGTCACAATTCCAGAAGCCAGCAGTCGCACTTCTTGGTGAACATCAAGATGAAAACTGCTATATTTAAAATGGACAACCAATGAGGATCTACTATATAGCACATGGAACTCTGCCCAGTGTTATGTGGCAGCCTGAATGGGAGAGGGGTTTGGGGAGAGTGAATGCATGCGTGTGGATGGCTGAGTTCCTTTACTCTTCACCCGAAACTGTCACAACACTGCTAGTCGGCTATGGTGAAGTCTCTCAGTCATGTCGGAGTCTTTGCAACCCCATGGACTGTAACCTACCAGGCTCCTCCGTCCTTCTGGGCAAGGGTACTGGAGTGGGTTGCCATTTCTTTCTCCATACCCCAGTCCAAAATATAACGTTCAAAATAAGAAAAGAAAATCAAGGTGTCAGAGGCCCATACTCACTCTGTAGTCCCTGGGGGAGAATATCATCCCTGACATTTCCAGCTTCCACTGGGCTGCTGTGTTCCTTTTCCAGCATCCGGATCACCTCACTCCCAGCTCCCGCTGTGCTGATATTGTGCTAATCCTTCTCTGTTGTGAGCTCCCTTAGTATCTCTCCTATAAGGACACTGTGATTGCATGTATGATGCAACCAGGTAATCCAGGATAATCCGTCATCGCAAAATATTTAATTTAATCACACCTTCAAAGTCTTTTTCACATAAGGTCTCATTCTCAGGTTCCAGGAATTTAGACTTGTGCATTTGGGGTATAAGGAGCTTAATTCATCCTGCTGCTATTGCTGGTGCTCAGCCTCTTTAGTCCAACTCTGCGGCCCCATGGACTGTAGCCCAGTAGGCTCCTCTGTCCATGGGATTTCCCAGGCAAGAATCCTGGAGTAGGTTGCCATGTCTTCCTGCAGGGGATCCTCCTGACTCAGGGAATAGAACTCCGGTTTCCTGCACTGCAGGCAGATTCATTGCTGCTGAGCCCCCAGGGAAGCCCCGTTATTCATCCTTCCACAGTCATAGCTGCTCCAAATTGAAAACAAGCAACATTTTTAAATTCTGATTTTTGGAAATAAAGGAATAAATGTATAGCTTCATATTATCATCTTGAAATTATATATCTCTGTGTTTTGTTTTTTCCTTTCGAGTAGGTGAATTTATATAAAAATAATAATGATATAATCATTGGTATTTATTCAGTGCTTACTAATGTCAGACACTTAGGTAAAACTCTGCCTGTTACTAGTTTTAGTCCTCAGAAGTTCCCATCAGGAAACTAAAAATTATATCCCCATTTTATAGATGAGAATGTTAAAGAAAAGAAATTATATGTTACTTTCTGTTTATGAAACTATGTGGAATGACTTCAGTGTCCACGTCTTAACTACTACACTGTAATGTTTCACTATAAGCATTTTATATATAGTTTTTATTAACATTATAAAATGTAATGGTTAATCATTAATATTCTTATGGCTGTATAAAATTCTGAATAATTTACAAAATATATCATGAAAAGTTACAAAAGGAAAACATCACGCTAGCTTCTCTGTGACTATAATTTTAAGTGTCCTCTCTGTGCTTGCATCGAGATTCAGTAAATTCATATAGCAAAGAATAATTGGCTCATTATGATGTAAATGACTATGATAGGAAAAGTCTTTTAATTATTTATAATAAATTACTTTTGGTTGCCAGGTTTAAATTAGCAACTGGGGTTAATTACTGAATGATGTCTGTGCCTATGTCCAAATTCATGCACACTGAACAGGTTATTTTAGTAAATTTAATGTCACAGTTATTTTTCCTAACATTGTTAAATTTCCCATTTCTTCATCTTTTCTATAATATTTTATTTTATCTTGTTTTCCATTATCTTGTTTGCCTAAACTCTGTCACTATTGTCAGAAATTCTGAAGGTCATACTTACATATGCTCTATGAAACTGAGCAGTTGATATACTTTGAAACATTAAAAGGAATCAACTCTGATTCTTAAATGGGGAATCAGTATTCATGATATTGTGTTCATTTAGCCATTCAATTATTCAACAATGTTAATGAACCACCAATACTATGTGTTAAAGAAAGTTCTAATTATTGTGCCAAATGAAAGTGCAAATATGCTGTGGTCTCTGGAGTAATGCATAATCTAGTGGAGAGAAACCTTTATAAACAATTAACTATAACACTAGGTGATAGATAAATATTAATTTTTCAAGAATGTTAGCAGAAGTACATCCAAATATTTACTGCTGCTTTGAATGGAACTCCTTGTCCAATCAACAACCGTATGACTTAAATTCTATTATAACCATTTCTTTAGATGAGAATTCTGGGCCTTGAAGTGAGGTATTAATAACTCTCTTACTATCGTATAGTCGATTGCAGACAGAGGTCAAATGCTGGTTGTCTCACCTCGAAGCCTAAAGCTCCTAATATCTCATATCATATAAGGTGGCTGTTTAGCGATTTAGTTGCATGAATTTGCTCATTGTTTAACATCTTTGTGCTCATTATCTCTTTTTGTTAAATGAACAAAATATTTACCATGTGCCTATAAAAGAGGAAAGGTATAGAATGCACAAATAATAAACAAAACACAAAATCTGTAGTCACACAGTTTACAGATTCAATAACTGTACTAGTAAAAATGCTGTTATAAATGTGCAAGTGCATTTGACAGTTCAGAATATTTTCTGAAAGAGCCAGAATGACTCTGGGAGATGACAACCGTTGCTTGCAGCACTGCTGAAAATTATAGACAGTTGACCTTGAAGTCATGGAATGATTTGAATATTAAGTTTTTCTCTGTTCTCTTCTACACTTGCTGCCAGCAATTCAGCTTAACTTCCTTTTTGTTCTGCTAATTGGCTTAGCATAGTTAAAAGAGCCTATGTATTTATACCTAAATCTTGAAAAGTGTTCAAGTATGTAAAAGATACTAAACTTGTATATTCTTGATAGTGAGCATGTATTTCTTAATTCTCTGACTGATCTTTGTTTAAAATATCTTATAGGCTTATTAAAACATGTTGGTAAACTTTAGACATCAAACCCAATTTATGGATGAGAAAATTAGTTCCTTGGGTACTTAAGTCACATATTGGAAGTAAACTTACCCAGTTGTCTAAAATCCCTATCCACCTCTTATTTCAGATTTAGCTTGACTAAAATATATATGGAACTTTTTAGTTCATCCTTAAAGGTCATAGAGTTTTACTTTTTCAACATCCTCCTTAAGTAACTGATTCCAAGGAGAATGTAATAATACTATTATCATTAATGATTTCAAGAATGCAGAAATCATAAACACCGACCATCAGTGTGTTCCAAGGTGTTTTATTTCTCTTTTTCAGACTGTAATGTAAAGCTTCTCTGTTTGGAGAAGATAGAAGGAGTGCATTTCATCCCCTTGTTCACATAGCCACAACAACATTTGTCATTTCTCTCGTTCTAAAGGGGCTGTCAGAGAAGATGTTGGCAGGATGTTACAACACAGCATCTCATGTCAAGAATTTCATCTTCTAGAATGAAATATGATAGATCTATATGGCACATTTATAACAGTCAGGTTATTTTTGACAACACAATTGAAAAGTGAGTTTCCACCATTAAGCTCTAATATGAAAAGTGCCAGCAAAGTCAGTGATCTCTAGAAATACAGAGTATCATGTTGTAAACAGTGACTTTCCATAGAAAACAGATAGAAGGGGAAGAGTTCCTATTAGGAAAGATTCTGGCAAGGAGAGTGGCTAGACAGGTGGGATTATATTCGTCCTACAGAGGATGTAGGAAAGAAAGCTGAGCGCTGAACAATTGATGCTTTTGAATGTAGTGTTGGAAAAGACTCTTGAGAGTCTCTTGGACTGCAAGGAGATCCAATCAGTCCATCTTAAAGGACATCAATCCTGAATATTCATTGGAAGGACTGATGCTGAAGCTGAATCTCCAATTATTTTGCCACCTGATGTGAAGAGCTGACTCATTGGAAAAGATCCTGATTCTGGGAAAAATTTAAGGCAGGAGGAGAAGGGGATGACAAAGGATGAGATGGTTGGATGGCATCACCAACTCAATGGACATGAGTTTGAATAAACTCTCGGAGGTGGTGATGGACAGGGAGGCCTGGTGTGCTGCAGTCCATGGGTTCACAAAGAGTCAGACACAACTGAGCGACTGAACTAACCTGAACTGAGGATGTACCACCCTGGAAATGACCTACCTGCCTGGGTTCACCCTGCCACCAACCTCTGACATAGACATGCATCTTAGACTTCCAGTGCAGTGAGCAGGCTTCTAATAGCTTCATTCCCTCTTCACATTGCCCGCCAGCCATAGCCATCCTGCACCTTCCTGTGCAGTTACTGTGCATGCAAACTCCACACCACCCAGCTGATGAGTGGGTTCCGGGTTCTCTGCAGGCCCACTGACCAGAACAGGCTAGCCTGCCCACAGTCGTGGACCACCTCTGCCTGGGGAAACCCAGGAAATGCATTCTCCTCTAGAGGGTCCCAGTTATGACTTCAGCAATGAGGGCAGAATCAGAGCACTGGGAAGGAAGCCCATTTCAAAATATGTTCCTTTTTGTCTAGCATAAAAATTTCCAGCAATGTGCCCCAGCACAACTATATTGAAAAGACTTTTGGATGACATGCTTTAGGAAGAAAGCAATGAAATTCAGAATGTGCTATAAGATGTGTAACAAGATGATAGTAACTTAGTAAATGGTTTGTTATCTTTAAGATAATACCTAAGATGGGAGACATTGCTTTGTCGACAAAGTATTACTTTGCCTAAAGCATTACTTTGACTAAGGCAATGACATTACTTTGCCTAAAGCAGAGACATTATTTTGCCAACTAAGGTCCGTCTAGTCAAGGCTATGGTTTTTCAAGTAGTCATGTATGGATGTGAGAATTGGACTATAAAGAAAGCTGAGCACAGAAGAATTGATGCTTTTAAACTGTGGTGTTGGAGAAGACTTTTGAGAGTCTCTTGGACTGCAAGGAGATTCAACCAGTCCATCCTAAAGGAGATCAGTCCTAAGTGTTCATAGGAAGGACTGATGCTGAAGCTGAAGCTCCAATGGTTTGGCCAACTTATGTGAAGATCCAACTCATTTGAAAAGACCCTGATCCTGGGAAAGATTGAAGGCAGGATGAGATGGTTGGATGGCATCACCAACTCAATGGACATGAGTTTGAGCAAGCTCCAGGTATTGGTGATGGACAGGGATGCCTGGCATGCTGCAGTCCATGGAGTTGCAGAGTCAGACATGACTGTGTGACTGAATTTAACTGAAGATGGGAGAAGAAAAGGGGGAAATACAGTCATAATGACCAGAATCAAGTTAAATGACCCATTTAACATTTAGATGGAGTACAGATAATGTTGGCATTGTATTGCTGAAACAACAGACCTGAGGACATGCTAAATTTATTTTCATATTAGGGAGGAGATACATAATTTTAAAAGATAGTGTAAAGAGTTTAAAAGCCATTAAAAAATAAGTCCAACTGCAATAGTAAGTTTAGTTGTGTTAAAAAAGGTCCAGACTAGCAATAATTTTGAAAACTTAAAATTCTAGCCTTATTCATTAAAAGACAAAGATACCTCTTACAGATAGGTAAGATACCTCTTACACTCCACTGCTCCTGCAGGAATAGCTAGAAAAAATTAGTAAACCACTTTGTATACGAGGATGCAAAGAAATGTAAGAGAATTAAATTTCAAAAGACAAGAGACACTTGTAGGAGACCAGAGACAAATGGCTTTCTATCCTATAGCCCAGATGTCATATCTGGGCACAGCTGGACAGATGGTTACGTATGTCAGACACAGAAGCTTCTGATGTAATTAGCAAGGAAACAGAGAACTTTTAATTCTGTGATGGTTATTCCTCTGTACTTCTATAGCAGTACCATCTAGAGGGATATTCCTATTGATGAAAACATCCTTAAAGTACTTTTACAGATTTCATGGAAGCTTTCTAGTGGGTATTCTGCAGAGAGATCTGTGTATTCTTGTGATGCTTAGTAAAAATACTGGAAAAAGAGACATTAACAAGTGTTGTAGGAAGACCCATGAAATAAAAACTGATTTTTTTTTTCTTACTTAAGCAAGTGTATGCTATGAACATTAGACATAGCAAAGCATACACTGGAGAAGTATGGAGTTTGGAGATTTAAAGGTGTGTGTGTGGGTGGGTTTTTTTTTTTTTTTTTTTGAGGTTAGAATGTTTACACATTGACTGATCATTGACTGTGGGAAGATCACTAGATTGTGGAAGTTGCTGAATGACTGAATTTCAAAGTTTCGATATGGAAGTGAAGCTTTTGCAATTGGCCGACTTTCAGAAGTACGGGTCTGTCACTGGTAGATAGGTTGTCATAACTGAGCTGTGCTTGTGAGAAAACTGCTGTTGAGATGCTGGTTTAATCAATTAAATGAATTTCATATTTCCTAATCGGTTAATTGTTATCACAGCTACAGAAAAATCAGTATTTTCTTAGGCATGCAGAAACTTCTTTATAATTCCTTAGCCCAAAGTCCTGCTTATGGGAGGAATCAATAATACTTGGGATAAATCTCATCCTCAAGACAAAGAGAAACAAAATGGAGTTGAACTAAAAGTACAACACAGCCTTGAACAGAAGTACATGTAATTCAGTTGGAATGATGTATTTCCCCTCAATTTTGAAGCAAAATATATATGCCTTCAATGGGGAAAAAATTATTTGTGGACTAGCTAGAGAGAAGGAAATGGCAACCCACTCCAGTATTCTTGCCTGGGAAATTCCATGCACAGAGAAGCCTGGCAGGCTACAGTCCATGTGGTTGCAACAAGCTGGACAAGATTGAGCAACAAAACAAAACAACAAATGAGTAGCTATACCAACAAATCAAACACTGAAACATAACCAACAAAATGCTACTAGAACAGTTTTCTTTCCAGGAGAACTGACTCCAGAAAATGTTTTAAAATTCAATAATACTATAGTTATTAAGGAAATTAAAGCAGTGGTTAAATACCTTGTCTCTCGAATTTAAAATGCTCAGATAATTTTAGAAACAAGTGTTATAAAATTTAAACAGAATAGTGCTCTCTGTTTTCTACTATCTTGACAATAAATAAAGAATAAATAGTTTATTTTATGAAATCAGCATAATTACAACAATAAAAGCCAGGAATTATACTGGTTATAAAGGGAAATTCCAGGACTATTATATTCATGAGTATAGATACAAAATCCTAATCAAAATATTAGCATGTCTAGTAATTATACATAAGAGATAATATATCAAAGCCATATTTATGCCAAGGATATATAAATTGATTGCTATTTTAAATATAACTGAAACTAATAATCTTACCAAAAGAAAAGCATATATATATATATATGAAAGTGAAAGTCGCTCAGTCATGTCCCACTCTTTGGGATCCCATGAACTATATGGAATTCTCTAGGCCAGAATACTGGAGTGGGTAGCCTTCCTTTCTCCAAGGGAATCTTCACAACCCAGGGATTGAACCCAGGTCTCCTGCATTGCAGGCAGATTCTTTACCAACTGAACCACAAGGGAAGCCTCAAAATATTGGAGTGGGTAGCCTATCCCTTCTCCACATATATATAAAATTTATGTGTTTGTCATGGACCCAGCAGGAAACTGATCACATACCAATTTGTAAAATTTGAAGAATTTTTACTTAAAAAGTAGCTACAAAGGTGAGTGGTCTACAAGGAAATAAGGAAAGATAGTATGGAAACTTAGAGCTAAGAAAATTGGATTGCATGCATGTTCAGTTGTGTCTGACTCTTTGTAGCTCCGTGGACTATAGCCTGCCAGGCTCCTCTCTGTTTACGAAATTTTCCAGACAAGAATCCTGGGAGTGGGTTACCATTTTGTCCTCCAGGGGATCTTCCCAACCCATGTGTCAAACCTGTGTCTCCTTGCATTGGCAGGTGAATTCTTTACCACCAAGCTGCCTGGGAAGCCCGACAAAATTGGATTACACAGTTACAGCAGTATCAAAATTTAATAATAAATATAAGTAAATAAAACTAAAGATTTTCTGTAATAACTCTTTAAAAAGATAAAAAGTATGAGTTTTTTTTTCCAAAATACTTGATAAAATCATTAAAATTTTTATATGCAAGAACAAAGAGCCATTGAGGGCTAAAGCACTTCTAATGAAAAGAGCTAGAAATGTGGAGGTGAGGGAGGTTGCCTTGAAAGATATTTAGGCATTATAAATCAGAAGTTATAAAACCTTGTGGTATTATCCCAGAGCAATAAACAAAGAATGGTGATAAATCTGTGTGTTATGAGAATGCTTTACAAAGGACATCAACTGTATAGATCAAACTAAGTAAGTAAATCAGTTTGGTTTGTGAACATCAGTCAGTTTTTGCTGGCTACTGAGTGAAGTTCAGAGGCTAATAGAGAAAAAAGTCCTGGCTGCAGGATGGAAATTCTCCATGGGCTCAAGAAAATGGACTTAACCTTTTTGAGGCTGATCTGGATGTGACACCTGCAGAACTACAGCCTGACAGAAGTGATAAGAAATGCTGAGCTCTCCAGATGGCGCAGATCCCAGAGGACTAGCCAAGTGCCTTGGGCACGTTGATTGTAATGGATCCCTTCCAGCAGGAGCAGTGATTTTCTTCTTCATGGAAATAAGCACTTACTCTTGACATTAATTTGCTTCTGCCAGTGCCATCTGTGAACATATATTAGTCATTTTACTATCTTCCACACAACATTGTTTCTACCTGGAAACACTCTTTACAGCAAAAAAAAAAAAAAAAAAGTGAAGAATGAATGACCTTACACTCATGGGCTTCACAGATCTTACTGTGTATTCTATCACCATGCAGTATCTCTCCAAATAAAAGGTGGGGTGGCTTGTTCAAATCCAGTTTTGGCACTAGCCATGCAACAACAACTTGCAGGGCAAAGATGCTTCCTCTTGTGTTGCAATATATACTCAGAACAGGTGATCTACATATGGCTAAAATACATGTGTCTGCGGAGCAAGGATTGATATACATGGGGGTTTTTTTGTTGTTGTTCTGCTTGCTATTTCTCCTAATATATTTATAAAAATATTGACTTTCCATTCCAGTAACCTTGACTTTGCTAGCTCAGATATCTTACTGCCCAAAGAATCAGTGACTAGAAGGAAGTGGAGATAGTCATCTTGTTACAGTCGGTTCTTTGTGCCAATGGAGCAACAGAGAGCATCTTACTCACTGGACTGATGAGTCCAGTTTGTTTAGACAAGATAAAGGACTATTACAATGTGAGGTCATGAAGGAGTGCATCTGAAATCAGAGAATTATCGAAGTGTCTCTAAGTACTACCCTGTTCAATGGTAAAAGTTAATAGAAGTCTATAGCATATCAGTTTGGACAGGACACACTAATTACACAGATCCTCCATGAATAAAATGAAGACTCATATGTCCAGTAAGTAACCAAAACAAGTTAAAGTACTAGGTAAGGGCCAAAGACCATGGCAAGATTTTTGGAGAAACAAGTTGTAAATACTTGAAACTGCAGTCACAGAAATGAAAAGCTTTACACATTAGCCATATTTAGATGCGTATGTGTGTGTATATATAATAGTAAGTTATATATTAACAACATTTACCATTTTGTATATTACCCTATCTAATGCAAATTGTGTTGAAATTGTAATACATTATATAATTAAATACAAATTGAATTATATAAATTTAATATTTAATTTCAAGGTATAAAAAGAAGAGTTGTGATTGAGCTCTTAAATATGAATAATAACTGCATAATTATACAGCTACAGATTTTTGTCTCATGTTTGGGGGTAGAAGTCTTTAGTTTATATGAACATTAATTGCTAGGTTTAGGCATAATGTTATAGCTGTTTTTCAGGTGATGAAATACAGGAATAAATACATTTACAAAGCAGTAGACTTGCTAGATAGTCAACTTGGGGAGAACATTCCTAGCTCTAGTGTTTATTCTGAGTTGAAGATAAAGATATAGGAACTACTTCTCCTTGAATCAATCAACTATGGAAACAATTCTTTATTTTTAATAATACATAACTATTTTCACTAACTTACAAATAGGTTTCCATTGTAGGGTTAAAGGAGCAGTGAAAAAATTCTCCTACCTACCATCAAAATAGAGCTGGGAAAGATTGAAGGCTGGAGGAGAAGGAGATGACAGAGGATGAGATGGTTGGATGTCATCACCGACTCAATGGACGTGAAGTTTGAGCAAGTTCCGGGAGATGGTGAAGGACAGGAAAGCCTGACGTGCTACAGTCCATGGGGTAACAAAGAGTCAGACGTGACCTAATGACTTAACAACAAGACAGTGTCCACTTGGTAACTCTTTGAAGGATGTTTTAAGAGAATCAAAATTACACAGATTCAGTAATATAAGTTCTATAAACATTTTCTGGCTTCACTCAAAATATTCAATTGAAATTATTTCTTTTGTAGATAATGTAGCTGAAAATTAAAGACAGTAAATCAGCTAATCCCAAATCCACTGTACAGAAAGCATCTTGTCAGATCAAAATTCTAAGCAGAGCTCACTTTGAAGTGAGCTTTCTTCATTAATCTAAGGGAAAGTAGTGGGAGTGGTTTAGAGCAGAAGAGCTGACAGAATATTTTAGCTGTGGTAGAAACACAGCGTGATGCTGCTCCCCATTTGAAATACATAGTGAGGCTCATCATTAGCTGACATCATTAAGAATGTTTTTGTGTGTGTGTGTATGCTATGTAAATTTCTGTGCTTAATAGTATGCTGTTTCCAATTCCTTCTTATTCTAATTCCTTCTTAGAATTCCAGGACATTTTTGACCGCTTGTCAAAAATTTGCCCAAGTGAGATACAGCACTTGGATTGTTGAGGCTGCTTTAAATTTATTTTGGTTAAGAGTAATAACTTTGTCTCTAAATTAAAATCTTACATAATAACAAATCTCCCTAGACTTAAATACTTACTTGTGATATAGAAGTTAGAAAACAAAACATTCTGCAGTTGTTCTTCAAGTTTTACAATAATGTTACTTTCTTCTGTTTATAAAAATACTGTTCCTCTTAATCATATAAGATCTTGATTTTCTTGTATCTGAATTGTCTAGTTTCTAGAAAGCAATAGGCTAATATTTTTCACCCCAGTTCATAATATATCCTTCATACTTCCCACAAAATGCAATTAATAACAGGAAAATCTACTTGGAAATTTTCAGTGACTTATAAATTGAATATAGTCTCCATGCTTGTCAAACACGACACACACACACACACACACACACACACACACACACACGCTTCACTGGTAGCTCAGACAGTAAACAATGCGGGGGGCACAGGTTCAGTCTCTGAGTTGGGAAGATCTCCTGGATAAGGGGAATGACTACCCACTCCAGTATTCTTGCCTGGAGAATCCCGTGAACAGAGGAGACTGGTGGACTAGAGTGCATGGAGTTTCAAGGAGTTGGACATGACTGAGCTACTAACACTTTCATATATATATATATATGTGTGTGTGTGTGTGTGTGTGTGTGTATACACATACATTGTATATACATATAGGTAGATGATTGTATATGTGTATACACATACATTGTATATGCACATAAACATCTGTGAGATATATAATCTTTCTATTTATATACTACTTGGTCTTGAAGAAATTAAAAAAAAAAAAAAAACAAGGCAAAGTGTTCCTGAGCCTTGTATGTGCATTTCTCCCCATGAGTTGGGAGAAGCTGAATTAATGGAGGAGGTTTATGAATAGAACTAGAGCCTTCTAAATTCTAATAATGTGCAACTTTAGGATATCATGGAAATGATGATGATGATTGATGATTTAGTTGCTAATTCATGTATGACTCTTGCAGCTTCATGGATTATAACCTGCTAGACTCCTCTGTCCATGGAATTCTCTGGCAGGAATACTGGAGTGGGTTGCCATTCCCTTCTCCAGGGGATCTTCTCAACCCAGGAATCGAACCCCAGTCTCCTGCATTGCAGGCAGATTCTTTACTAACTGATCTACAAGGGAAGCTCATCATGGAAATAGTTAATGTAACTATTGTAAATAAATAATGTAATATGTAGTTATAGTAATGCAACTATTGTAACTAATGTAAATAAATGTAGGTACCACAAAGTGTAGACAACTCAGAGTGGCTCACCAAGGAAAACAATTGCTCTTCTTTTCATACTTAATGGCTTAGGGTTTGAATTTCACTTTTACTGATACCAGAATCTCTATTCTCTTTTGGTTTCCTTATGCCTGGTAGTTTGTTAGGGAATTTTAAGTTACTGTATGGCATAAATTTAAGTCCTCTCTTTTTTAATATTTTCATTATGAATATATGTTCATGCTAAAGATTACTGTGTTCAAATAACCATGGAAACCCTACAATGGAAATCATAAGGTTGAATTAGGCACAAGACTGTTGATCCTTGACATGAAAACATAATTAATAATAGGAAATAACATTCAACAAAGAAATTTAGTCAACTATCTGGTACCAAAGTTTCTTTTGGACTTTAAAGATATTTGCATATAATAAGGACTTCGCTGGTGGCTCAAAAGGTAAAGCGTCTGCCTACAATGCAGGAGACCTGGGTTCAATTCCTGGGTTGGGAAGATCTCCTGGAGAAGGAAATGGCAAATAATAAGGTGTCTAATTAAATTTAGCTGATTAAAAACTTCTTGTATTAATAATGCACTGTTATTTCTGCAACAATTTCTTCTTCTTTTTTTTTAGTTTAAGCACAAAGATTTGCCATAAGTAACAAAACTCAGCAATTGATTCATCTGTTTTACACAGCCAGTCTGATGGATGACCTTGAAACAATGAGAATAATTTCAGGTTCATTATAATGGTGAAGTCTATGTACATCATATCTAAATTTCCTGCTGTCTATTAGTGTAAGTAAAAATAATAGCTCAGCACTAAAAGGTTCAGAGATTTAACCATGTTTTATTGGTTCTTCAGATTTCTTTCATCTGGAGTCCTCTCAGAAACTAAATAACTTTACTGATCAAAAGTCTTTTTATTGTAATAATAATAATGCAAGCCTTTTCTAATTTCCATAAATTCTTTTTTATGTTCTACTTGTCACAAAAATGTCCATGAAATAATTAAGAATTGGAGATTTGTGGACTCCTAGAAAACAATATACATGTTGCTTATGATCATATATACATATATATTTTTTACAACATGCCAACATTTCTTCATCATAAACTAAATTTAAAAATCTGCCATTGCTATAAAACTGTGTATCTTTTCTTTCTCGGGATTCAGGTTTCTAAGTGAGGAGAGGCACTAAAGAGGGAGACAAATTAGCCTCTCTCACAGGTCAATAAAAAATGGCGGCAGAAGGAGAACTCATTTAATATGCTTTAATATTTGCTAGGCTTCTACTATAAATTTCACTCACATTTTTTCATCACACTTAGCAAGCACTTTTCATACAGCATTTCACTTAATTTCACCACAACCAGGCAAGATATTACCTAATCTTGAATTTTTTAAGGCTATGATAACAAGATGAAGAATATTACATCTTCTGCTCAGACATTTGTGACTCTATGTTTCTATATTGTGTGTGCCTTGTACATACCTGAAGGATCTCATATATAAGCAAAGAAGCTACATGTCAGTGTAAAGGAGCTTGTCACTTATATTCTCCACGGAGGCCCCATCTACATTTACAGATGATGTTCCTCAAATTAAAGTTGTTTTTTCATATATTGAAAATATTCTATTAAGTTTTCTTTAACCTTAAGAATTCCCTTTGTCTTCCCACATGTTCTCTTTGCCCAAAGCAGTTTATTCAGTTCATGTGTCCCCCGGGAAGCATTATTAAGTGGATGGGGAAGACTTATGATTCTGGTCCACCATCACCAGTTACTTGCTCCATTGACCGGGTGTAACAGAAGGTAACCCTTCACAATTTGCATAGCCTTTACCACTATCCTACTAAGATGAATTTTATCTCAAACCACTCTTCTGAATTTTAATTAGCAATTAAGAAGTTCTTGAGTTGAGTTCTTTTACAAACTGTCCCCATCCACCTTATATGTATTAGATTCAGTTTATCACACAAGCTCACTCAGCTCTGTTAGCAATACACAGACTAATATATTCTCAGATGCTCACTTTGCTCTTCTCCATTTAGCATTATTTACACTAATTCATAAATGTTTTCTGATTTCTATTTCTGATTCTCCCTCCTTTGCCATCTTTTGCTCTTTTCTTGAATGGGAATTTCTAGGTATTTCTTTTTGGTAAAAAATTTCCTATACCTCTGAGTTTATCCTTATTATGCTTTGTTATTTGATTATCTTTTGATTTCATTTGGGCTAGCTTAGTGATTAGTTTTGCTTCTTTATTCATTTTTTCACTAAATGATAATTCTTATTAAGTGCTGAGTGTGTATGTGTGTATATATGTATATATGTATATGTGTATATATATATCAGATCAGATCAGATCAGTCACTCAATAGTGTCCAACTCTTTGCAACCTCATGAATCGGAGCACGGCAGGCCTCCCTGTCCAGCATCAACTCCCGGAGTTCACTCAGACTCACATCCATTAAGTCAGTGATGCCATCCAGCCATCTCATCCTCTGTCGTCCCCTTCTCCTCTTGCACCCAATCCCTCCCAGCATCACAGTCTTTTCCAATGAGTCAACTCTTCGCATGAGGTGGCCAAAATACTGGAGTTTCAGCTTTAGCATCATTCCTTCCAAAGAAATCCCAGGGCTGATCTCCTTCAGAATGGACTGGTTGGATCTTCTTGCAGTCCAAGGGACTCTCAAGAGTCTTCTCCAACACCACAGTTCAAAAGCATCAATTCTTCAGTGCTCAGCCTTCTTCATAGTCCAACTCTCACATCCATACATGACCACAGGAAAGACCATAGCCTTGTCTAGACAAACCTTTGTTGAGAAAGTAATGTCTCTCCTTTTGAATATGCTATCTAGGTTGGTCATAACTTTCCTTCCAAGGAGTAAGCATCTTTTAATTTCATGGCTGCAGTCAACATCTGTAGTGATTTTGGAGCCCAGAAAAATAAAGTCTGACACTGTTTCCACTGTTTCCCCATCTATTTCCCATGAAGTGATGGGACTGGATGCCATGATCTTCGTTTTCTGAATGTTGAGCTTTAAGCCAACCTTTTCACTCTCCACTTTCACCTTCATCAAGAGGCTTTTTAGTTCCTCTTCACTTTCTGCCATAAGGGTGGTATCATCTGCATATCTGAGGTTATTGATATTTCTCCCGGCAATCTTGATTCCAGCTTGTGTTTCTTCCAGTCCAGCATTTCTCATGATGTACTATGCATAGAAGTTAAATAAACAGGGTGACAATATACAGCCTTGACGTACTCCTTTTCCTATTTGGAACCAGTCTGTTGTTCCATGTCCAGCTCTAACTGTTGCTTCCTGACCTGCATACAGATTTCTCAAGAGGCAGATCAGGTGGTCTGATAGTCCCATCTCTTTCAGAATTTTCCACAGTTTATTATGATCCACACAGTCAAAGGCTTTGGCATAGTCAATAAAGCAGAAATAGATGTTTTTCTGGAACTCTCTTGCTTTTTCCATGATCCAGCAGATGTTGGCAATTTGATCTCTGGTTCCTCTGCCTTTTCTAAAACCAGCTTGAACATCAGGAAGTTCACGGTTCACATATTGCTGAAGCCTGGCTTGGAGAATTTTGAGCATTACTTTACTAGCATGTGAGATGAGTGCAATTGTGTGGTAGTTTGAGCATTCTTGGGCATTGCCTTTCTTTGGGATTGGAATGAAAACTGACCTTTTCCAGTCCTGTGGCCACTGCTGAGTTTTCCAAATTTGCTGGCATATTGAGTGCAGCACTTTCACAACATCATCTTTCAGGATTTAGAATATCTCAACTGGAATTAAGGCGCAGGCTGCAACGGGTGCGCTAAAGCGCAGGCGGCTGTGACCGGCGCGGTAACTAAGCGCAGCAGAGAGGAGCCACCCCACAGCACAGGAACAGCAGAGAGGAGCTACCCTTAGTCCGAGGTCAGGGGCAGCGAGGAGAGGAGTTACCCCGCGTCTGAAGTCAGGAGCGGCGGGTGGGAGGTGCTACCCCATGCCCCAAGATCTAGGCCAGGGGCGGCAGGCAGGAGGAGCTACCCTATGCCTCCACGCATGAGGCCAAGGGCGGCGGCTGGGAGGAGCAACCCCACGCCCAAGGCCAGGGGCGGTGGCCAGGAGGACCAACCCCAAGTTCAAGGAGCCATGGCTGTGTGGGCACAGGAGGGCCTAGAGGAGCTATCCAATGTTGAAGGTCAGGAAGGGCGGCTGTGAGGAGATACCCCTTGTCCAAGACAAGGAGCAATGGCTGCGCTTTGCTGGAGCAGCGGTGAAGAGATACCCCAGGCCCAAGGTAAGAGAAACCCAAGTAAGACGGTAGGTGTTGCAAGAGGGCATCAGAGGGCAAACACACTGAAACCATACTCACAGAAAACTAGTCAATCTAATCACACTAGGACTGCAGCCTTGTCTAACTCAGTGAAACTAAGCCATGCCAGTGGGGCCACCCAAGATAGGCGGGTCATGGTGGAGAGATCTGACAGAATGTGGTCCACTGGAGAAGGGAATGGCAAACCACTTCAGTATTCTTGCCTTGAGAACCCCATGAACAGTATGAAAAGGCAAAATGATAGGATACTGAAAGAGAAACTCCCCAGGTCAGTAGGTGCCCAATATGCTACTGGAGATCAGTGGAGAAATAACTCCAGAAAGAATTAAGGGATGGAGCCAAAGCAAAAACAATACCCAGTTGTGGATGTGTCTGGTGATAGAAGCAAGGTCCGATGCTATAAAGAGCAATATTGCATAGGAACCTGGAATGTCAGGTCCATGAATCAAGGCAAATTGGAAATGGTCAAACAAGAGATGGCCAGAGTGAATGCCCACATTCTAGGAATCAGCGAACTCAAATGGACTGGAATGGGTGAATTTAACTCAGATGACCATTATATCTACTACTGTGGGCAGGAATCCCTCAGAAGAAATGGAGTGGCCATCATGGTCAACAAGAGTCCAAAATGCAGTACTTGGATGCAATCTCAAAAACGACTGAATGATCTCTGTTCCTTTCCAAGGCAAACCATTCAATATCACAGTAATCGAAGTCTATGCCCCAACCAGTAATGCTGAAGAAGCTGAAGTTGAACGGTTCTATGAAGACCTACAAGACCTTTTAGAACTAACACCCCCAAAAAAGTGTGTGTGTATATATATATATTTATATTTATATTTATAATTCTTGCCAGTGAAATCCAGTGGACAGAGGAACCTGGTGGGCTGTGGTCCATGGGGTTGCAAAGAGTCTGATGCAACTGAGCAACTGAACACATATACATATTCCTCAGGGAGGAGATAGGATGACATTAAAATGACATTAAAAGCTAGTTCAATTCAGTTCAGTCATTCAGCCGTGTCTGACTTTTTGGCAACCCTATGAACCACAGCACACCAGGCCTTCCTGTCCATCACCAACTCCCAAAGTCCACCCAAACCCATGTCCATTGAGTTGGTGATGTCATCCAACCAACTCATCCTCTGTCGTCACCTTCTCCTCCTGCCCTCATTCTTTCCCAGCATCAGGGTCTTTTCCAATGAGTCAGCTCTTTGCATCAGGTGGCCAAAGTATTGGAGTTTCAGCTTTAGCATCAGTCTTTCCAATGAACACCCAGGGCTGATCTCCTTTAGAATTGACTGGTTTGATCTCCTTGCAGTCCAAGGGACTCTCAAGAGTCTTCTCCAACACCACAGTTCAAAAGCATCAATTCTTCGGCGCTCAGCTTTCTTCATAGTCCAACTCTCACATCCATACATGACCACTGGAAAAACCATAGCCTTGACTAGATGGACCTTTGTTGGCAAAGTAACATCTCTGCTTTTTAATATGCTGTCTAGATTGGTCATAACTTTCCTTCCAAGGAGTAAGCGTCTTTTAATTTCATGGCTGCAGTCACCATCTGCAGTGATTTTGGAGCCCCCCAAAATAAAGTCAGACACTGTTTCCATTGTTTCCCCATCTATTTCCCATGAAGTGATGGAACTGGATGCCATGATCTTAGTTTTCTGAATGTTGAGCTTTAAGCCAACTTTTCACTCTCCTCTTTCACTTTCATCAAGAGGTTCTTTAGTTCTTCTTCACTTTCTGCCATAAGGGTGGTGTCATCTGCATATCTGAGGTTATTGATATTTCTCCCAGCAATCTTGATTCCAGCTTGTGCTTCCTCCAGCCCAGTGTTTCTCATAATGTACTCTGCATATAAGTTAAATAAGCAGGGTGATGATACACAGCCTTGACATACCCCTTTTCCTATTTGGAACCGGTCTGTTGTTCTTCCATGTCCAGTTCTATCTGTTGCTTCCCGACCTGCATACAGGTTTCTCAAGAGGCAGGTCAGGTGGTCTGGTATTCCCATATCTTTCCCATCATTACCAGTACTTATAGGTATTATAGGACCATGGAAGATGCAGCATTAGTTCTATTTGAAGGCTTCAGAAAGAGGTTCCGTAAGACAAGGCGGCTATGCTAAGTTCTGAAATGTCCAGCATTCAACCCAGAAGATAATAACAAAGCACATTTCAGGCAGGAGAAAAATGGCCCCAAACTTTGACTACAGTATAAGCACAAAACGGCATGGTAACTTTTGGAAGCTGTTTAGAGGTGAACATGAGCTACAAGTCTGGCAATTAAAGAAGGTTGGAAGGGTGAATGACGACCAAGCAGAATTCCACCCAGAGCTGCCCGCTGTGGCATGCCCCTGCCCCACAACCTTAGAATAAAAGTGAGGCTTACCCAAATTTGAATTCATCTTGTCACAGAGATGAATGGCCACTTGAGTGGCCTTTGGATGCTTA
Organism: Tragelaphus eurycerus; assembly: GCA_935064755.1. NCBI lineage: Eukaryota > Metazoa > Chordata > Mammalia > Artiodactyla > Bovidae > Tragelaphus > Tragelaphus eurycerus. The sequence continues at coordinate 1,869,697 of CAKXYN010000074.1, forward strand.
TGTTAAACAATATTTCTGGGTGTGTCCATGAGAGTGTTTTGGTGCTTGTGCTTAGTTACTCTATCGTGTCTGATTCTTTGCAACCCCATGGACTGCAGTCCAGCAGGTTCCTCTGTCCATGGGATTCTCCAGGCAAGAATGCTGGAGTGGGTTGCCATGCCCTCCTCCAGTGGATCTTCCCAAGCTAGGGATCAAATCCAGGTCTCCTGCATTGCAGGAGGATTCTTTACCATCTGAACCACTGGGGAAACCCAAGAATACTGCAGTGGGTAGCCTATCCCTTCTCCAGAGCATCTTCTCAATCCAGGAACTGAATCAGGGTCTCCTGCATTGCAGGCAGATTCTTGACCAGCTGAGCTACCAGGGAAACCCTGGGAATTTTGGAGGAGATGACAATTGAATTAGTGAAACCCATAGAGTAGACTGCTTTGCCCAGTGGCAGCACCATCTAATCAGTTGAGAACCTGAATAGAATAAAAGGCAGAGGAAGGAGGAATTTGACCCCTTTTCTTCCTGCCTAATTGCTTGAGCTGAGACATTTATCTTCTTCCCCTGGTGCTCCTGATTCAAAGCACTTTAGACTTGGACTGACTCATACCACTGACTCTCCTGGGCCTCTAGCTTGCAGATGGCATATCATAGGACCTCTCAGACTATGAGTGAATAGATTCCTTATAATAAATATCTTTCCATACACACACACACACACACATATATATATATACCTGAAGGAGAGAATGGCAACATACTCCAGTATTGTTGCCCCCAAAACCACAGGGACAGAGGAGCCTGGTGGGCTATAGTCCAAACTGTCACAAAGAGTCAAATGAATGAGAGACTAAGCACATTCTTATATATGTATATGTATATATATACACACACAACCTATTGATTCTGTTTCTCTGGAGAACACTGACTAATACACAAAGTGTACTCAATGTGTTCTTTCTTTCCTCAACTATTTCCTTCCTCAACTGCTATTTCTTTCCTCAATTGCTGCAGCATTGTTAAGGAAGTAAAAACATAAAGGAACTGCCTATTATACATTTTACAGATCTGTCTTATTACCTAAACAGTAAAATGTTTTCTTTAGACAATGACAATAGGAACACAAAATCTGTAGCAGAATCAAGCCATTCAAAAGTTTCCCATTAGCTTCAATTTAAATATCTTGAATGAAAAGATGTTTTACATAACTTGGAAAAAAAAAAAAAAAAACAAAACCAAACACCTGTCCTACAATAGTCATGTTCATTGATATTCGATGTTGAAAGAAACCCATTACTAATCTAGAGTTTAGCAATAAGAGTACTAAAGGTCAATATTTTTAAGCCATCTTTTTAATTTCAAAACAACAAACTCCTAAAAAAATATGTCAGCTAGCATTGAAACATTTTGTTTCAATTCCATTTAAATTATGTTTAGAAGTCTTTTGATGTATTTACAGATATAGTTCAGATAGTTACCCCCTGCATGTATATTTTAACTTTTACATAGAATAACACATAATTTAGGAATTATTGGTATAGAAAGTTTATTGGAAATAGTCATTTTTTACATCAGTTAAAATTTGTCAGAGGCTTCCCTGATAGCTCAGTGGGTAAAGAATCTACTTGCAATGCAGGAGACCCCAGTTTGATTCCCCGGTTGGGAAGATCCCCCAGAGAAGGGAAAGGCTACCCACTCCAGTGTTCTTGGAGTTCCCTTGTGGTTCATCTGGTAAAGAATCCACCTGCAATACAGGAGACCTGGGTTCGATCCCTGGGTTGGGACGATTCCCTGGAGAAGGGAAAGGCTACCCACTCCAGTATTCTGGCCTGGAGAATTCCATGGACAGTCATGGGGTAGCAAAGAGTCAGACATGACTGAACGACTTTCACTTTTACTTTCAAAACTCATCATGGTCCCCCGATTCCCATTCTGTTGGGTCTGCACAATTAACACAGAAAATGAACACAATCACTTGAATTTGCCCTGTTGATAGGCTCCAACTGCTGCTAAGTTGCTTCAGTTGTGTCCGACTCTGTGCGACCCCATCGACGGAAGCCCATCAGGCTCCCCCATCCCTGGGATTCTCCAGGCAAGAACACTGGAGTGGGTTGCCATTTCCTTCTCCAATGCATGAAAGTGAAAAGTTAAAGTGAAGTCGCTCAGTCGTGTCCGATTCTTAGCGACCCCATGGACTGGAGCCTACCAGGATCCTCCATCCATGGGATTTTCCAGGCAAAAGTACTGGGGTGGGGTGCCATTGCCTTCCCCGTAATAGGCTCCAAAGCATTCCTTAAATATGACGTATAATTTTAAAAAATCAAAATTAAAAAAAAATACATATCTGAAAAGGGGCCATTAATATATTTTTAAATTAATGAAATTGCATCCAAGAAATTTCTAGGAATTTTAGATTGACGATTTCTGTGGCAATCCCGTTTTTTCACATTCCCTATGGAATTAGCCAGTCTCTTTAGATACGAAAACACTACCTGCATACTTTATGGGATCTTAAGAGAGATCAGTAGTTTCTAGGGAGATGCTATCATTTTTAATTCCAGGAAGGGCTGCTATTCTTCCTTAGCCAAAAGCCAAAAATACCTTGATCTTATCCCTAAAACGGTGGGGCACAGATTAACACTGCCTCTACCGGCTCTTTATTTTAAGTCTTTGTTTTCTCCTGAGCCTAATTGTGTGGCCCTTCCCTTTCAAGGGCACAACTTTTATTTCAGCAGCCTTTCTCTGAGTCTTTGTGTTTCTTTAATTTAATTTCTCTTACACCTGGTCATTCACCGGATTGTCTGCAGTTTATGACACTGCTCACAGCCAGCTGAGCTCGGGTAGTGCCTAATCAGAAGCAGTGGACAGGCGCCATCTGGTGGAATTCAGGCCTCTCACTTTTTCTGCTGCATCAGCTTGAACTCCTGGTTCCTAGTATCATGAGAATAAATTTGTTAACATGATTCTTCTGATTATTCATGTCTATTCAAAGCTGAAATATTGTATTGTATACTGTCCTCTACACCTAATTCCTTTCTAAGTTCAGAAACCACCAAATGTATGGCCACCAGCAAGATACCAAGCTGACCTAAACTACTTTTCCTGTAAATCCTAAAATGTTGATTACTCTGAAAGTGAGGCTGGATTTGCTTGTTTTACATAAGAAGATACATTTTTTACCTGAAAAATAACTACCTGAAATAGGAAAGTCCACAAGTTGCTTAAATTACCACAATCAAATTTTAAATTGTTATGTTAAGGATCAGAGATAGTTCTGAAAATAATGACATTTTTTAGTGTTAATTTCTATGCATATTTAATTTGGTGACCTGCTTTAAATAGTCCAGATAACACATAAAATTGTATAAATTTAACACAAACATATTCTGGGTTGTTTTTTTTTTTTCCTCAAGAAATTATTTTCACTACTTTTATCTGAAAAGGTTCATATTTCAGTTTAACACTTTTGGTAGTCTTCTTGAAGAGGTATTATCTTAAGAAGGGAAACATTTCTGGGTCTCTAAATATTTAAATTATTTCAATTTTATTTATTATAAAAATGATAGCATTTCTAGGCAAGATTTACCTATAAAACAAATATTTAGTAGACATAGTTTTAAGAAAATATACTCAGTTAAACGTGATAGTGAAGAAGCTAGCATACTATTATGCTTTAAAATAGTTTAAACTATATTTTTGTAATTAATTTTACATACAAATAAGCTGTCTTTCTTATTATGAAAACTTGAGTGACTTCTTTTCTTGATAAGCTAGCAGCTCTGGATAAAGATTCTGTCCTCTTATTTTGATATAATTACATTTAATGAATAGCCTTTGCCATTTACCAGCTGTATAAACCTAGGGGAGCCACCCAATATTGTTATGTTTTGTTTAATGATCCACGAAATGGAGAAAATAACAGCACTCAATTTGCAAGGTTGTTCCAAGGACAAAATATGAGTCAACATATGCAAAGATCTTAGAACAGCGCTTATTACTCAGGATATGCCAAAGAAACCACCATCATTACCACCACCATCATTATCATCGTCGTCATCATCAGTGTCCATATGCTTCCAATCAGTTGAGTTTTTTCCACACTCCTGGCACATAGTCCACAACCTTTAGCACATAGTCTTTCTGAGTCCAAATCAAAGCTCAGGTATATATATATTTTTTTTTCCTTTATGAATAATATATAAAGGACCGAACATAACTTGAAACATAGCTTTATTTTTCTTTTACTGCTTTTCAAAGACTGGGAATCATAAAGTAAACATTTCCAATTACAGCAGCTCTTGCCCAGAAGATTTCAAAACTGACATCATGTTTCTTCACAACAGGTCCTGATAAACTGAAGCTGATAAGGACCATGGGCTTTAGGTGACCTCAGGATGTTGGACGGAGAAAGCAATGGCACCCCACTCCAGTACTCTTGCCTGGAAAATCCGTGGATGGAGGAGCCTGGTAGGCTGCAATCCATGGGGTCGTTAAGAGTCAGACATGACTGAGCGACTTCACTTTCACTTTTTACTTTCATGCATTGGAGAAGGAAATGGCAGCCCACTCCAGTGTTCTTGCCTGGAGAATCCCAGGGACAGAGGAGTCTAATGGGCTGCTGTCTATGGGGTCGCACAGAGTCGGACACGATGGAAGCGACTTAGCAGCAGCAGCAGGATGTCGGAGGCACTTATGTGAATGAAATGAGAACACTTTTCTATCCAGTGAGCAAAGGGACTTCTTTTAACACACTGTGTATACACAGGACTAATTCTATCTTATCCCAAGTGCTCTTTTTGAATGCTTAATTAGCTGTGAAAAATACATCTTCAGAAGACATTTCAGGAATAAAGTCTAATGTTAAAGTCAGGGCTACTTAGACATGACCTCTTACTATTCAAATATTGTTTACACAAACTAACAATTTTTTTGAATGCATGTATAAGATGATTTAGATTTTCCAAAGCATTTAAAACTGGTTGTAAACTTAATAAATTTAGCTTTCCACAAGCCCAGCACTTTATAATAGTCATAATGCAGGGTTCTCTTAAATGCTGTAAACCCTTTTTACAATTAGACACATAAGCACAGTGATTACATGTAGCACCCTCCCAAATGCAGAATTAATAACAATGTCTGTTGGGTACAGTGTTGTTTCCATGATTGTCCTTTAATTGTTCAGCTTAATCCAACGGCAACATCTCCAACTTGGTAAAGTTCAACATCCACTTTATTTTCTCATAACAGAAGTCTTACTGCTCTTAGATTCTTTGTGTTCTTACTTGAGATGCATTTTCTCTCAGGTAATTTATAGATAATCTGTCTAGTTTTTAGGGGGAAAAAAACTCAAACTTTTGCCTTTATTACATCTCTGTGATAAACTGCTTAATGAAGTTTAAAGATCCAGACCTGGAATCAGATGGTTGGATAGCATCACCAACTCAATGGACATGAGTTTGAGCAAACTTAGGGAGATAGTGAAGGACCGGGAAGCTGGATGTGCTGCAGTTCATGGGGTCTCAAAGAGTCAGACACGACTGAGTGACCGAACAAAAGGAAAACAGCAAAAGGATCCAAGAGGTAGTCAATGTGTAAATGTGAATGTGTCGATGTATAAGTAAATGTGAATTATCTAAGTACCTGAACATATAATTACTCTTACTTGTAAATCGTATTTTCTTTCCTTAACATTGAATATTATATATGCCTTTCCCTTTTTTGTTGCTGTTTTTCTTTTTTCTTTTTTTAATGCATCAGCAGAATCCTTTATTTGCAACAAGCAGATGAAGTATGAGCCTGGATATAACTTCCTTATATCACTGCAAAGATAGCACCAACATGCCTATTGCCACTTGCCCTTCAGGCTGTCGCTGGGGTGAAGGGGTACTTTTACCTAGTTGGGCACAGACATTCAAAGGCAGAGAAGTGACATGAGTCTCTATCCTCATGGCCCTGGGAGGGCTGTAATAGCACCGTCTTCTCCCAAAGTAATGTCTTTGACTCTAATGAAATATCCTAATCCAGGCGGAGATCTCATATCCCAAAGTATCATTACTGCAGTGTCCTAAAAGAAACTATCAAAACTTCCAGAAAATATCCAACATAACACCATTCAAAACTAGTACCTAACAATAGTGTGTGAATCAGAAAATAAGCAAACACGTGAATAAAACGCATGGATAAATATCCAAACTGTCCTATATTACAAAGAGTGCTTCTTCTCCTACAGTCCCTTCTGTATATTCAGAAAATACCCCCTAAAAATGTGTTTCCTTACTTGATGTCACATGGTGGTGTGTGCTGGAGCCTCCTGCCCTGAGAGGTAGAGAATGGCCACAACTGTAGCACTTCGTCATATACATTTCATGGCAGATATGATCTAAATGCAGTGAGTATAAAATTCAGATGGACATCTCCATGGCAACCTGCATGTATGAGCATTCCTCCCCTTGCAAACGATATAACCTGTAGAAGATAAGAAAATAGAAAAATAAGCCCTGGCAGCCCTCAGGTTGTGGTTGTATGGATACTCATAGCTAGGCCAAGGTGTTTGACATGTAAAACAGATCATTTCACAAAACACCAACCTCAGTTGAGATTATTCAGTGGCCACACGAGAGTGAGATAAAAACAAGCCCATTTCACCATGAGACAACCATACACGTAGGAAAAGGCAAGCAAAAGAGAGTCATACTCTACAGTTACAAAATACTAAATTTAACATGCCCAATTATTTCATATCAAAGCTAATTATAGATCATTGCACAGGTGAAGGCAGGTGCAGATAATTATAAAACAATAGATAACATAAACCAGGTACCACACAAGAAGCACAAAGGACAGTCCTAATCTCAGTTCCTTAATTTTGAGAATGAAAAGTTGGTATGACAGCACTATATTATTAAAAGATGTTTTAATGTATTACTAGAACTACATTTGGGGAAGGCAATGGCACCCACCCTAGTACTTTTGCCTGGAAAATCCCATGGACGGAGGATCCTGGTAGGCTCCAGTCCATGGGGTCGCTAGGAGTCGGACACGACTGATCGACTTCACTTTCACTTTTCACTTTCCTGCATTGGAGAAGGAAATGGCAACCCACTCCAGTATTCTTGCCTGGAGAATCCCAGGGATGGGGGAGCCTGGTGAGCCTCCGTCTATGGGGTCGCACAGAGTCGGACACGACTGAAGCGACTTAGCAGCAGCAGCAGCAGAACTACATTTATATGAAAAACATGTCTATACTGAAAAAAAGCAAAAATGGTATAATAAATGAAAACATATCTATACATTCATTCACATATTCTATAAACTAGATGATGTCTATAACTTTCTGGGATATTTCAAGGCATTTAGTTCACTCATCAAATCATTTAAATGTAAATGGCTTTTAAATTTTTAGACTAGGAAAATAATAAAGATGTTTACTTAGCCCTATCAGTTTCTGAATTCTAACTGAAAAAGAAATACTTTTAAAATATATGAATTATCCACAATAATGTGAAGTAACACTTCTTACAGCTTACTGGGATGTTAAGTTTTTACAGTGTGAAGCATGCTTTTTTCTCTCTAATGCAATAAGCCTTTTAAATAACAGTCATTGTTAAATGAGAATACTAATATATATGTCATTTTCCCTGATAACTATGTTATACTTTTAAAATTGAATTGCTGCCAAAAGAAATATTTCAGTTCAATTTACATGTCTATGGTGGCAGCTTTTATGTTCTCAGTCCTGGCTTCCTAATGGCAATCATAATTCTCAATATGAAAAAAAGACATTTCTCTGCTTTTCCCTAAACAACAGGACAACTCATCATGTGCTTTATTTTGAAAAGGGCATCATATTTTTGAGACACATTTTATTTGTACTGGCCTCAAGTTTTGAGAGATGAAGAGCACACACATTTTATTTATTTATTTAGATATAGAATATACACAGTTTTACTTATTGAGCTTGGGAAAAGTATTCAAAGCCACTGACCGAAATCGATTCTCGTTAACCTAAACTAGATGATAGATGGTAAGTCACACCATTAATAGGAAGATCGAAGGAACAGGTTCATAGTGAGGACAGTAACGATAGAGACTAGGTCTTGGAATGTCAGTGAAATTGCAGGACCCAGGCAGCCTGATGGTGCTGTGGCTGCCAGCACTCAGACCTGGCAGTTATTAATAGATGATGCCACTGGACCTCTGTCATGAACAAATGCTTCCTTGTTTCCAACTCTTTCTGCCCCTTGCTCCAGTTTCAAATTCCTCACTGAACCAATCTGATCAGTTTTCTAGAGCTGCAGCAACAAATAACAACAAGGTTGATGGCTCAAAGAAGAGTGATTTATTCTCCCAGAGTTCCAGAAGCTAGAAGTCCAAAGTCAAGGCACTGCTAGGATTCATGTCCCATAAAATATTCTGGAGGAAAATCCTCCCTTGCCTCTTCCAGCCTCTGCTAGCCCGGGGGTTTCTTGGAGCTATACTTTATTTCATTTTAAATAATTTGAAATGCAAAAAACTGTTATAAATTCAATTCCTCCATTGCATAAAAGTAACATGTGGCTCCTGGGCTACTGCATAGGTCTGTGCAGTATAAACATGTTTCTCATCACACAAAGTTCTCTTAGACAGCACTGCTCTAGAGTATTCCCTGAACAAAAGAGATGGTCTCGCCTACCAGGTTTCAAACAACAAAGTGTCCTTTGATTGCCTAGTACTTGTATCAGATCAGATCAGATCAGATCAGTCGCTCAGTCGTGTCCGACTCTTTGCAACCCCATGAACCGCAGCACGCCAGGCCTCCGTATAGTAAGTTCAATATTTATTTTTTCATATTCACCAGGATAGTTGTTTATTCCACATTTGGATGAGATTTCACTGCCTCACTCAATTCCACCCACCATTGATGGCTTTCTCCACCCTTGTGGCTGTTCACGCAAAAATTAAGGACTTCCTTCACAGACAGATTGTTAAGCAGTGGACTCTCCTCTTAATATGTATTCTGCAATATAAAACCAGCCATGCAGGAGAAATCGACTATGGAAAGCTCAATTATGATCTGAGTGTTTACTGATTTACAAGCAGTTCAGACAGTAAAGTGTCTGCCTGTAATGCGGGAGATGTGGATTTGATCCCTGTGTGGGGAAGATCCCCTGAAGAAGGAAATGGCAACCCACTCCAATATTTTTGCCTGGAAAACCCCATGGGCAGAAAAGCCTTGTGGGTTACAGTCCACGGGTCGCAAAGAGTCAGACATGACTGAGCAAATTCACATGTAGTGCATAAATTGAACTAGCCACTCTTCTATGACATTTCCCCAAAAGTCAATGAACATAGTTTCTGTAACTAACATGAGGTGTTGCACTTCAAGTTATTATACCCAATTACCTGCTTACAAAATATATGCTTCCAACTGCTAGCCTACAAGTTATAGTAGGTGAAAATTTCACTGGAAAAAAATAGTGAAGCTTATTTGAAATTAGAAGCAAACCCACAGAAAAAGAGTTTACTCCAGACATTGTGATAATTTGTGCTCCATTTTTATTATTCATTATTTTTATTTTTCAAGAATGTATTGTTTTTCATAGCTGCCTAAGTTCAGTTCTGTTCATTCACTCAGTTGTGTCTGACTCTGAGATCTCATGGACTGCAGCACACCAGGCTTCTCTGTCCAACTGCCAGAGCTTGCTCAATTCATGTCCTTTAAGTCAATGATGCCATCCAACCATCTCATCCTCTGTCAATACCCTTCTCCTCCTACATTCAATCTTTCCCAGCATCAGGGTATTTTCCAATGAGTCCATTTTTCACATCAGGTAGCCAAAATATTGGAGTTTCAGCTTCATCATCAGTCCTTACAATGAATATTCAGGACTGGTTTTCTTTAGGATGGACTGGTTGGATCTCCTTGCAGTCCAAGGGACTCTCAACAGCCTTATACAACACCACAGTTCAAAAGCATCAATTCTTCAGCACTCATCTTTCTTTATAGTCCAACTCTCACAACATGACTACTGGAAAAACCAAACCTTTGACTAGATGGACCTTTGTCAGCAAGGTAATGTCTCTGCTTTTTAATATGCTGTCTAGGTTGGTCATAACTTTTCTTCCAGGGGGCAAACATCTTTTAATTTCATGGCTGCAGTCACCATCTACACTGAGTTTGAAGCCCAAGAAAATAAAGTTTCTCACTGTTTTCATTGTTTCCCCATCTATTTGCCATGAAGTGATGGGACTGAATGCCATGATCTTTGTTTTTTGAATTTTGAGTTTTAAGCCAGGATTTTCACTCTCCTCTTTCAATACCAACTTAAGACTCTTAAGTTCTTCTTCACTTTCTGTCATAAGGATGGTGTCATCTGCATATATGAGGGTATTGATATTTCTCCCGGCAATCTTGATTCCAGCTTGTGCTTCATCCAGCCCATCATTTCACATGATGTACTCTGCATAGAAGTTAAATAAGCAGGTGGCAATATATAGCCCTGATGTACTGGTTCCTAATTTGGAATCAGTTCATTGTTCCACGTCTGGTTCTAACTGTTGCTTCTTGACCTGCATACAGATTTCTCAGGAGGCAGGTAAGGTGGTCTGGCATTCCCTTCTCTTTTAAGAATTATCCAGTTTGTTGTGATCCACACAGTCAAGGCATTAGTGTAGTGAATGAAGCACAAATAGATATTTTTTATGGAATTCTCTTGCTTTTTCTATGACCCAACAGATGTTGGCAATTTGATCTTCTGGTTCCTCTACCTTTTCTAAATCTGGTTTGAACATCTGGAAGTTCTTGGTCCACGTACTGTTGAAGTCTAGCTTGGAGAACTTTGAGCATTACTTTGCTAGCATGTGAGATGAGTGCAATTGTGCAATAGTTTGAACATTCTTTGGCATTGCCTTTTTGGGGATTGGAATGAAAACTGACCTTTTCCAGTCCTATGACCACTGCTGAATTTTCCAAATTTACTGGCATATTGAATGCAACACTTTCACAGCATCATCTTTTAGGATTTCAATAGCTCAGCTGGAATTCCATCACCTCCGCTAGCTTTGATCATAGTGATGCTTCTTAAGGCCCACTTGACTTTGCATTCCAGGATGTCTGGCTCTAGGTGAGTGATCACACCATGATGGTTACCTGGGTCATGAAAATGTTTTTTTTGTGTAATTCTTCTGTGTATTCTTGCTACTTCTTTTTAATATCTTCTACTTCTGTTAGATCCATACTGTTTCTGTCCTTTATTGTGCTAATCTTGCATGAAATATTCCCTTGGTATCTAATTTTCTTGAAGAGATTTCTAGTCTTTCCATTCTATTGCTTTCTTCTATTTCCTTGCATTGATCACTGAGGAAGCCTTTCTTATCTCTCCTTGCTATTCTTTGGAACTCTGCATTCAGATGGATATCTTTCCTTTCTCCTTTGCCTTTAGTTTCTCTTTTCTCAGCTATTTGTAAAGCCTCCTCAGACAACCCCATTTTGCCTTTTTACATTTCTTTATCTTGGGGATGGTTTTGATCACCACCTCCAGTACAGTGTTACAAGCCTCTGTCCATAGTTCTTGAGGCACTCTGTCAGATCTAATCCTCTTCTCCAATTAGACATATTTTCAGATGTTTCAGATGTGGTTAATTATACTTAAAATCTCTGATTTTCTTGAAGAGATCCCTAGTCTTTCTCATTCTGTTGTTTTCCTCTATTTCTTTGCATTGATCACTGAAGAAGGCTTTCTTATCTCTTCTTGCTATTCTTTGGAACTCTGCATTCAGATGTTTATATCTTTTTCTCCTAACTGTGGAAAGTTCTGAAAGAGATGGGAATACCAGACCACCTTATCTGCCTCTTGAGAAATCTGTATGCAGGACAGGAAGCAACAGTTAGAACTGGTCATGGAACAACAGACTGGTTCCAAATAGGAAAAGGAGTACATCAAGGCTGTATATTGTCACCATGTTTATTTAACTTATATGCAGAGTACATCATGAGAATGCTGGACTGGAAGAAACAGAAGTTGGAATCAAGATTGCTGGGAGAAATATCAATAACCTCAGATATGCAGATGACACCACCCTTATGGCAGAAAGTGAAGAGGGGCTAAAAAGCCTCTTGATGAAAGTGAAAGTGGAGAGTGAAAAGGTTGGCTTAAAGCTCAACATTCAGAAAACGAAGATCATGGCATCCGGTCCCATCACTACATGGGAAATAGATGGAGAAACAGTGGAAACAGTGTCAGACTTTATTTTTCTGGGCTCCAAAATCACTGCAGATGGTGACTGCAGCCATGAAATTAAAAGACGCTTACTCCTTGGAAGGAAAGTTATGACCAACCTAGACAGCATATTCAAAAGCAGAGACATTACTCTGCCAACAAAGATTCATCTAGTCAAGGCTATGGTCTTTCCTGTGGTCATGTATGGATGTGAGAGCTGGACTGTGAAGGCTGAGCGCTGAAGAATTGATGCTTTTGAACTGTGGTGTTGCAGAAGACTCTTGAGAGTCCCTTGGACTGCAAGGAGAGCCAACCAGTCCATTCTGAAGGAGATCAGCCCTGGGATTTCTTTGGAAGGAATGATGCTCAAGCTGAAACTCCAGTATTTTGGCCACCTCATGCGAAGAGTTGACTCATTGGAGAAGACTCTGATTCTGGGAGGGATTGGGGGCAGGAGGAGAAGGGGACGACAGAGGATGAGATGGCTGGATGGCATCACTGACTCGATGGATGTGAGTCTGAGTGACCTCCGGGAGTTAGTGATGGACAGGGAGGCCTGGTGTGCTACAGTTCATGGGGTCGCAGAGAGTCGGACACGACTGAGCGACTGATCTGATCTGATACTTAAAATATTCCTTATTTTTTGAATCAACTTTTTTTTTTTTTTTCCGAATGAGTGGTTAGGTTTTGCTGTTTTGTTTCCTAAATTAATCATTTATTATGCTCTAATATTTGGTAAAGTTTTAAATGTACTAGTCAAACTTTAGGGAAAATGACTAAGTTAGTAAGATTTAGTAATTTGAGTTTTTTCATCATCCCAGGTAAAAATTTTACTTCTACCCCTGGTGGTGGTAGTGGTTTAGTCACTAAGTTGTGTCTGACGCTGGTGACCCCCATGGGCTGTAGCCCACGAGGCTCCTCTGTCCATGGGATTCTCCAAGCAAGAATACTGAAGTGGGTGCCATTTCCTTCTTCAGGGGATCTTCCCAACGCAGGAATCGAGCCTGGGTCTCTTGCAGTCTCCTGCATTGCGAGCAGGATCTTTTACTGACCAAGCCACCCAGGAAACCCCCACTTCTACCCCTGGGTTGTCACTAAATGAGGGATTGTGTTGACAAAGCCCTGATCCTGGTGATGTTGTGGGAAGAAAGGAAGGAAGCTGGTGATGGATGATTTCCTTTCCACGTGCATCAGTGATTTTTCTATCCTGTAGTGATTCTTGTGTTTCCCCGGATAGCCAGGTTACCTGTGGCAAATTCCATTTTTTCATATCCAGTGTTTACACCCAATGCTTATGTTTAAGATTTTATATGTTAGAGAACAGTGTTTAAATTATCTTGGGACAAGCTTCAGAAGCTAATCGCAGTGAATAGCGTAACATGTGGCAGCATTACCTTGTTGCCTTGTTTTCATAAATGAATTATCCAGTTAAATATTTCAGAGAGTCCTGCTTCGAAGCTCTTGTCCTCAGTTTACAGATTACTTCAGTTCATTATTACATTTTTGGAAAATTCATTTTATTGGTTATAAACTTTTAGTGCTTCTCCAGAATGGATATTTCTCAACTCGATCCAGTGACACCGTCAGTCTCACCATCCTGCTTTACATGTTACACAACTTTATCACAATCTGGGTCTGACTGCTATTCTAGTCATGATATTTCAGTATCAAAGGGCATTCATTTGTTGTTTCACCTTTCTTCCATTAATTAATGCATTTCATTCTTTCTTTTTTTTTTTTTTGAAAAGTTAGAAGTAAATATGGCATAAGCTACTTCTGCATTAATGAAGAGTTTTAAAAAAGGAATTCTGTGGAATTTTTCTATAATGAATTTTAAGAGTTAATATTAGAGTGAAAAAATATTTGATATTTCAGCAATGCTAACTTTTTGTGTGGCATCAACAAATATATTCTAGGAAATTAAAATGTCATGGTGTACAACTTTATAATGTGAAATTCTGAGAAAGTGGCAGTTAAAATCTCAAATACGGTATCAGGACTCATTTAATACATGAACATAAAAATAGTTTGATGGCTGTGACTTTTTTCTTTTCCTATCAATAAATAGAATGTCTGTAAATATTTTTAAAGAAAAACAATACTTGTACAAGTTATTAAATGTACCACTAATCCTAGACCCATAATATATAAATGCCATCTACAATAGTAAAAATTCTATTTTGCATTGCATATATTTCTCTTTGATTCACTCAAATACTGCCTACTGTAAAGTCTCAAGAATTTAAAATGAAGAAGGAATGTTTCTGGGTAAACATTGAAAAGCTTGTTGTTAAGATGCCTAATTGCTCTAATTAAAAAAGGATTCAGTAATTCTATTACACCTTTAGTAACATGATCATTAATTAGTAGCTGCATGTAATTTATATATTCCCCATTGGGGAATCAAACCCTGGTCTTCCACATGACAGGTGGGGATACTCACCACTGTACTGATGAGGACAGCAGTTTATATATAGGTCAAAACAGTTAAAATGGAATTCTTTGAAAGATACACTAAAAACATTTATTAATGATACAAATTAGTATATAAATAGATATTTTTTCCCTATTATATTGTAGGGTGAAGCACAAATAAACATACTTTTGTAAGATAGGCAGGATGAATCACCAGGGGGAAAAATAAAATAAATGTAGCTATATAATTTAGATGGGTGAATATGGCTAGATCAATTTTGCTGTAAATTTGATGAGCATTTTAATATTTAACAAGTGATGCATATCTATTTCTTTCAAAATATCTAGGAAATACTGAGTAAGATGAAAATAATGTGTGCTTTCTTAATAAATTTGTAATGATACTCTTTCCTTGATGGTAATGTGTAAGGTTCTGATTTTGTATCTTGAAATACTTAAAGATGGAGAGGAATTTATACACTATGACTAAAATCATTTACTGACAAAATATGACTACTTACCGTTTAATTTGGTTAAGAACCAAGAGGAAATATGAGGCAAATGTTTTCTCTGCACATTTATTGGATATTTATCATGTTGCCATATAAAAGAAAAATTTCCACTTAACTTGAAGTATTGGTTGAATGATAGCTTGAAAAGAATCTTAAAGGAGCAACTATTTTAACTAATGGAAGATTAAATGAGATAACTACTAATCCATTTCCCAACTGAAGATTTCATGATTGTACAGGGTGGAACTTAAGCAAAATACATTTATCATCTGATTCATAAGCAAGCAGACCTTACTCATAAGAATTATTGAGGTAGTACACGGAAGTATCTGCCAGATAGAAACTTGTGAATTTCCTTATTCTGATATGTTTATGTATTTTCCCCTTGAATTAAACAAGACAGCCAGCAAAAAATAAGCTCAATTTACAACTAAGGTTGAGTAATTTGAAATAAATTTCACAAAGAAAGTTAAAAATTATATTCATATTATTTGGGGCATTGTTTTAAAAGAAAGTGAGGAAAACTTTTTCTTTTCTCAGAAGAAAGAGTTTTTTCCACTTTGACTTAAATGAAAGGGTCTATTGTATCACATCAACTGCCCCTCTACCTTCACCTATCCTGAAGGAAAGTGAAACCGTTGGTGGCTCTGTGGTGTCCAACTCTTTGCGACCCCATGGACTGTAGTCTGCCAGGCTCCTCTGTCCATAGGGAAACTCCAGGAAATAATACTGGAATGGGTAGCCATTCCCTTCTCCATGGTATCTTCCTGATCTAGGGAATCAAACCCAGGTCTCCTGTACTGTTGGCAGATTCTTTACTGTCTGAGCCACCAGCGATGGTTGCTGCTGCTGCTGCTGTTTCAGTCGTGTACGATTCTGTGAAACCCCATAGACGGCAGCCCACCAGGCTCCTCCGTCCCTGGGATTCTCCAGGCAAGAACACTGGAGCGGGTTGCCATTTCCTTCTCCAATGCATGAAAGTGAAAAGTGAAAGTGAAGTCACTCAGCCGTGTCTGACTCCTAGGGACCCCATGGACTGCAGCCTACCAGGCTCCTCCGTCCATGGGATTTTCCAAGCAAGAGTACTGGAGTGGGGTGCCATTACCTTCTCCGACCAGCAATGGTTAGTTTCAGTTTATTTATTAACTATAATGTGAATCCCTATAGGTTTAAAATCTTAGTGAACTTTCTATTTTATACACATTTTAAAAACCAGAGAAAAGGTTTGTTGTCATCATAGCACTATTTATTGGTAGTTATGAATCCTATTACATTTATGACTGTATTATATCAGTTAATGCATTTTCTGTGCAATGATGCAGTTCCACCCTAGACATCCATCAGCAAAATCAATCTTTTTTCAAGGTCTCTGCATGAATACTAAACAAATCAATAGAAAATATGCAGAATCAAAATGTGGAAGATAAATCCATGTTAACTGTAGCTTGACTAATGCTGTTATTCAACACTTATTTGAACAACTACATTTTCTTACATTGTAATATACAAACACCCACCTTCTCCAAGTTAAACTTATTTTTGTTCCAATCAAGGCTAATTTATCAATTTTAGTAATCAAAGAGGACATTGGATATTTTAGAGAGAAACAGGAAATATGGCAGGAATTGCATAATGTTTCCCCACATATTAGATGTTACTATTTGAGTTCTTCATAACTGTTCCTTTCCATACAGTTTGTGTCCTCTCAGCTGATATGTTGCTGGCATCAATTTCCTCCTATCAAAATTGCATTTCTACTTTCAGTTTTTCTCTCTGGCAATATCATTATGATGTTAACTGCTGATGTCAAATACCATCTCTATTTATCTCAGGAACAGAGATGATAAAGAAGTGTGAGGAAAATGTCATTTTCACTAGGATAACCTCCAGTGATATTATCCCACAAATAACTTTCTAGAATATTTTTTTCCTCTTATTATTTTCTCCCCTACTTCTTCTCACGAACAGTTGATCTTGAAATCTAAACATCCAATATACTGCTAGGAGACAAATGTCCCCCTGCCTCCTCTGTCTGAACAAGCTCATTACAAACTTCTTATGATTGACTTAAATACTTGAGACAGTATTTCTTGTAATAAACACTTTGTCACAGTCCAGGTGCGCTGCCCCAGATAGTTCAGTGGTAAAGAACCTGCCTTCCAAAATAGGAGACACAGGAGACGTGGGGTCAATCCCTGGGTCAGGAAGATCCCCTGGAGAAGGAAATGGCAACCCACTCCAGTATTCTTGCCTGGGAAATCTCATTGACAGAAGAGCCTGGGGGGCTACAGTCCACAGGGTCACAAAAAGTCAGACACAACTTAGCTAATAAACAGCATAGCCCAGGTACAATGACTATCATAACTTTGTGATGGTAGAATTTGTTAAGAAGGTTTACAAAAATATTTTGAATGATCATTTTAAATCTTACTTCACCTTTCATTTAGGTTTTGCTTAATACTCCATTTCAAAGGGAAAGAATAGAACAAAAACAAAAAAAGATTATATATGCTCAGTGATGATTCTGTTAAGATTTTTTTCATGCATTTACAGTCTTAATTCTCATTTTGTTTTTGTAGATGAGAAAGTGCCCAGAGAAATCTATTATCAAGTTTACAATTAGAGTGAACTGGGAATTGGGAGTTGGCAGTACTCTTTTCTTAACCCTCCCTTTCTTTTGATTCCTACAAAAGACTTAATGAATTTATTGGATATTTTCCTTACTATGATTTTATTGTTCTTTCTCTTTTACTAAAGTTTTTATACTATGAGAAAATAAGCAGCAGCCTGTAATTATAAAGACATTCCAATCTAACTTTAGGAACAATGGTAAACAGAAAGGGGTGTAAGTAAAAGGCAGTTGAGGGAAGTTTAACAAATATAAGTAAGATTTGTAGCAATCTTTATTTTATTTATATTTTCACACTTCTTACTTTGAAATATTTCTTGGTTAGCTTATAATGAAAATCAGTTATTAGTCATTGTTGGTTGCAGGATCCCTTATCCCATGAGTAGCAAGTAGCTCAGTGTCACCTGCCTGCTGGTACAGTTTCCCTCTTTCTCTCCTTATTAATTGTTAAGGTCTAGGTTTGGGAAAACTGGAGATTCATTCTGATTAACTGTATTTCAGTCATTTCTAGTTTTAATTTTTTCAGCAAGGTCCAGGCATAGTACAAGCATTCTTATGTGAATTTAAACTTTATTAATGAAAAGTTTAAGAAAAACAGAGTTGTCATACTGTTTAAATATGATTGTCTAAAAAAGATTTTATCAGATGTTTTTTCCATCCAGTTTAGTACTATCTGTAAAACATGCTATATGTATGTGATACTTGATTAAATTATTTTAAACTATATCTTTTACAAAATTTCTTTGACACACATAAGAACAAAGGAAATTTATAGTAATCACGAGACAGTATATTAACTTAAAATAATTACACATAAAAATAAATAAGAACAGTGCAAAAGTTAGTGAATTTCCCAAATACAAAATAGGTCTCATGAAAAATATTTTCATCCCAATTTTACAGAGACTTTCTAAGGAATTTGTCAGCCTTTTATAATTTATTATTCATGAAGAGAAAGACCACAAGATATTTATGATTTAAATAAACTTTAACTATAAATTAATAAGCAATTTATTTTTCCTAATGAGTATAGTATTTGAGTAGAAGTAATCATCATTTATGTTTTTGTTTTTGTTTTCCTACCTACTTAAATGTGACACAAGCCTTAGAAAGGGTAGATATCTATAACATTTTATATTGAAGAGCATATGCTCAACTCTATGATCTATAAAACACATAAGATTAAACATAATAAGTACATGATAGGAATAAAGTTTAACAGAAGAACATGCTATCACTCACTCGCTCGCTAAGTCGCTTCAGTCGTGTCCGACTCTGTGCGATCCCATAGACGGCAGCCCACCAGGCTCTGCCGTCCCTGGGATTCTCCAGGCAAGAACGCTGGAGTGGGTTGCCATTTCCTTCTCCAAGAACATGCTATAAAACTATGTAAATAGAAAGCATGAATCCTCAGTTTCCAATAATCTTCTTTTTTTTTTTATTTTTTTTATCAAGAATATCTTTTATTGATTATCAGAAACATTACAAACATCTAATATGAACAAATTGTAACATGACAGTATTTAGTTTGAACAATTAATACATTTCAGATATAATATTATACATATTTCAATGTTATTCTCCCCAATCATCCCACCCTCTCCCAGTCCCAGAGTCCAAAAGTCTGATCTATACATCAGTGTCTCTTTTGCTGTCTCGTAGATAGGGTTATTTTTACCATCTTTCTAAATTCCATATATATGCGTTAGTATACTGTATTTGTGTTTTTGTTTCTGACTTACTTCACTCTGTATAATAGGCTCCAGTTCCATCCACCTCCTTAGAACTGATTCAAATGTATTCTTTTTAATGGCTGAGTAATACTCCATTGTGTATATGTACCACAGCTTGCTTATCCATTCATCTGTGGATGGACATCTAGGTGGCTTCCACGTTCTGGCTATTGCAAACAGTGCTGCTAGGAACATTGGGGTACACGTGTCTCTTTCAATTCTGGTTTTCTCAGTGTATATGCCCAGCAGTGGGATTGCTGGATCATAAGGCAGTTCTATTCCCAGTTTTTTGAGGAATCTCCAGACTGTTCTCCATAGTGGTTGTACCAGTTTGCATTCCCACCAACAGTGCAAGAGGGTTCCCTTCTCTACGCACCCTCTCCTTATCTTTGACAAAGGAGGCAAGAATATACAATGGATTAAAGACAATCTCTTTAACAAGTGGTGCTGGGAAAACTGGTCAACCACTTGTAAAAGAATGAAACTAGAACACTTTCTAACACCATACACAAAAATAAACTCAAAGTGGATTAAAGAGCTAAATGTAAGACCAGAAACCATAAAACTCCTAGAGGAAAACATAGGCAAAACACTCTCTGACTTACATCACAGCAGGATCCTCTATGACCCACCTCCCAGAATATTGGAAATAAAATCTAAAATGAACAAATGGGACCTAATCAAACTTAAAAGCTTCTGCACAACAAAGGAAACTATAAGCAAGGTGAAAAGACAGCCTTCAGAATGGGAGAAAATAATAGCAAATGAAGCAACAGACAAACAACTAATCTCAAAAATATACAAGCAACTTCTACAGCTCAATTCCAGAAAAATAAATGACCCAATAATCTTCTTTAAATCTGAAAAGATGATAAAACATCACCTAAAGATGGGAATACCAGACCACCTGATCTGCCTCTTGAGAAGTTTGTATGCAGGTCAGGAAGCAACACTTAGAACTGGACGTGGAACAACAGACTGGTTCCAAATAGGAAAAGGATACATCAAGGCTGTATATTGTCACCCTGCTTATTTAACTTATATGCAGAGTACATCATGAGAAACGCTGGGGTGAAAGAAGCACAAGCTGGAATCAAGATTGCCAGGAGAAATACCAATAACCTCAGATATGCAGATGACACCACCCTTATGGCAGAAAGTGAAGAAGAACTAAAAAGCCTCTTGTTGAAAGTGAAAGTGGAGAGTGAAAAAGTTGGCTTAAAGCTCAGCATTCAGAAAACTAAGATCATGGCATCCAGTCCCATCACTTCACAGGAAATAGATGGGGAAACAGTGGAAACGGTTTCAGACTTTATTTTGGGGGGCTCCAAAATCACTGCAGATGGTGACTGCAGCCATGAAATTAAAAGACGCTTACTCCTTGGAAGGAAAGTTATGACCAACCTAGATAGCATATTGAAAAGTAGAGACATTACTTTGCCAACAAAGGTCCGTGTGGTCAAGGCTATGGTTTTTCCAGTGGTCATGTATGGATGTGAGAGTTGGACTGTGAAGAAAGCTGAGCACTGAAGAATTGATGCTTTTGAACTGTGGTGTTGGAGAAGACTCTTGTGAGTCCCTTGGACTGCAAGGAGATCCAACCAGTCCATTGTAAAGGCGATCAGTCCTGGGTGTTTTTGGAGGGAATGATGCTAAAGCTGAAACTCCAGTTCTTTGGCCACCTGATGCAAAGAGTTGACTCATTGGAAAAGACTCTGATGCTGGGAGGTATTGGGGGAGGAAGAGAAGGGGTCGACAGAGGATGAGATGACTGGATGGCATCACCAACTCAATGGACATGAGTTTGAGTGAACTCCAGGAGTTGGTGATGGACAGGGAGGCCTGACGTGCTGTGATTCATGGGGTCCCAAAGAGTCGGACACGAGTGAGCGACTGAACTGAACTGGAACTCTGTAGGGCTTCCCTGTGGCTCAGAGGTTAAAGCTTCTGCCTCAATGCAAGGGACCTGAGTTCGATCCCTGGGTCAGAAAGGTCCCCTGAAGAAGGAAATGGTAACCCACTCCAGTATTCTTGCCTGGAGAATCCCATGGACAGAGAAGCCTGGTAGGCTACATCCGGTCCACAGGGTCACAAAGAGTCGGATACGACTGAGAGACTTCACTTTCACTTTCACTTTAACTCTGTCAGATACTTTATTTGAAGATATATAATCTTTCATTACTGAGAATGATGAAAATGCAGAGATGGGGTTGTCTTACACATTTTTGAAAAAGTCTTAATTCTTTCCTCTTTGAAAGAGATATGGCATAAAACATCATCATAATTTTTGCTTGTATGAAATAGAATGCTACTATCTTCAATAATTTTAAAAGCATTCTCTATGTTGTTTCTCACAATACTCTCTGGATCACCTATTGTTTCATAAAAATGGAAGATGAATATAAATATTGTCGCTCACTTCTCCTATAGTATACAGTATTCTATACTATATGTGAATTCTGGGGATTAGGGAAGGAGGGTGGAGGTAGCCCCAACATTCGGTTCAGTTCAGTTCAGTCACTCAGTTGTGTCTGATTCTTTGTGACCCCATGAATCACAGCATACCAGGCCTCCCTGTCCATCACAAACTCCTGGAGGTCACTCAGACTCACATCCATCGAGTCAGTGATGCCATCCAGCCATTTCATCCTCTGTCGTCCCCTTCTCCTCTTGCCCCCAATCCCTCCCAGCATCAGAGTCTTTTCCAATGAGTCAACTCTTCGCATGAGGTGGCCAAAGAACTGGAGTTTCAGCTTTAGCATCATTCCTTCCAAAGAAATCCCAGGGCTGATCTCCTTCAGAATGGACTGGTTGGATCTCCTTGCAGTCCAAGGGACTCTCAGGAGTCTTCTCCAACACCACAGTTCAAAAGCATCAATTCTTCGATGTTCAGCTTTCTTCACAGTCCAGCTCTCGCATCCATACATGACCACAGGAAAAACCATAGCCTTGACTAGACGGACCTTTGTTGGCAAAGTAATGTCGCTGCTTTTCAATATTCTATCTAGGTTGGTCATAACTTTTCTTCCAAGGAGTAAGTGTCTTTTAATATCATGGCTGCAATCACCATCTACAGTGATTTTGGAGCCCCCAAAAATAAAGTCTGACACTGTTTCCACTGTTTCCCCATCTATGTCCCATGAAGTGATGGGACCAAGTGCTATGATCTTCATTTTCTGAATGTTGAGCTTTAAGCCAACTTTTTCACTCTTCTCTTTCACTTTCATCAAGAGGCTTTTTAGTTCCTCTTCACTTTTGGCCATAAAGGTGGTGTCATCTGCATATCTGAGGTTATTGATATTTCTCCCAGCAATCTTGATTCCAGCTTGTACTTCTTCCAGCCCAGTGTTTCTCATGACTAGGGGAAGATTAATCCCTATTCTGTAGGATGTTTTTCTTGTTCATCAGTCTGACACATGGAGGACACTGAAGGTATAGGTTAAGATCATTTTAGGGGTTGTTGGCATAATGTTGGGGGAAATTCTTATTGATGGTTTATATTTTTGTTACTAGAGATTGAGTTCATTGAAAGTATGTATGAATAGCAGTGCCATAGGTTAAAAAAGAAAGAAAAGAAAAACATTTGAAACATCTACTATGGAGAGGACGGGAAAAAAAGCAAAACCAATTAGGAACAAAGGTTTTCAGGGCACTAATCAGGGCTCAGTTGATGCAGAGTTAGGAAATCAATAAAGATATCAAATCTGAAGCATTGTTACTTTATTTTCCATTACACTTCATTGCTATAGAGAAGCTAGCTGAGTGGATTGATTTAGGGTAAATGTAATCCTGTTGTTTTTTAGTTACTGAGTCTTGTCTGACTCTTCTGTGACCCCATGGACTGTAGCCCACCATGCTCCTCTGTCCACGAGATTGGAGTGGGATTCCATTTTATACTCCAAGGATCTTTCCAACTCAGGGATCAAACTTGCATCTCCTACTTAGCAAGCAAATTCTCTACTGCTGAGTCATCAGGGAATCCAAAGGTACTCCTAGTATAAGGCTCCTCCATCCATGGGATTCTCCAGGTAAGAATACTGGAGTGGGTTGCCATTTCCTTCTCCAGGGGATCTTCCTGACCCAGTGATTGAACCCAGCTATCCCGCATTGCAGACAGAGGCTTTAACCTCTGAGCCACCATGGAAGCCCCTAGTATAAGGCATAAGAGCCTAATCATAGAGTCTAACAAACACAGAGATGTTCACAGAGCACACAGTCAGTATGGTAAGGAGAAAATGAGGGTCAAGAGACTGAGGGTATGTCTGAGGCCAGAGAACATTCATTGAATAATTCCTGGGTGATAGAGAAATGTGGTCAGAAACTGGCCTATTTGACTTAGTTTCAAAAAAGGATCATTTCAAATGAATGACAAGATTTAGACAATTATCAAAAAAGAGTTTGGATAACATGGATGAAAATTGAAGGTCATTGGAGGAAAAAAGTCAATAAATTCAATTTAAGAATGCTGCATGGGCTATCAAACCTGAATATTCATTTGAAGGACAGATGCTGAAGCTGAAACTCCAATACTTTGGTCACCTGATATAAAGAACTGACTCCTTGGAAACGACCTGATGCTGGGAAAGATTGAAGGCAGGAGGTGAAGGAGATGACAGAGGATGAGATGGTTCAATGGCATCACCAATTCAATGGACGTGAGTTTGAGCAAACTCTGGGAGTTGGTGATGGACAGGGAATCCTGGTGTATCCATGGGGTCCAAAGAGTCAGACACGACTGAATGACAACGGAACTGAACTGATGGGCTGTCGATATAAATTTTTTCAGATTCTAAGAGACAAATGTGTTCATTTCGATGCTATTTTTTAATGTTAAAAAAAAATGTTGAAATCAAAATTCTGGAAAAAAGTTTTATTTAGCTTACCTAAAATATCAACATCAGTCAGTATTTATAGGACACTTTTGCACTTTCCAAAAGGTGTGTATTTCCACCATTCAGCTTATTAATTTGTGGTAATGCACTACTTTAGACTGCAAGGTCAAACCAGTAAATCCTAAAGGAAATTAACTCTGAATATTCATTGGAAGGACTGATGCTGAAATTGAAGCTCTAATAATTTGGCCACCTGATGTGAAGATCCAAGTCATTGGAAAAGACCCTCCTGCTGGAAAAGACTGAGGTTAGGAGAAGGGGATGACAGCGGATGGGATGTTGGGTGGCATCACTGACTCCATGAGTTTGAGTAAACTTCAGAAGGCAGTGAAAGACAAGGAAGCCTGGGGTACCACAGTCCATGGGGTTGCAAGAGTTAGAGCATGGGGTTTCAAAGAGTAGAAACCGAACAACAATAAGCAAAGATAAGAAATGAATACGAAGCACCCTGAGATGTTCTAGGAATCACAAGCATTTAAAAATAGCTAAAATTTCATGTGTGAAAGGAGTGGTGAATGAAGGAGACTTTGACTAGAACTTGTGGTACAGATTTCCCTCCTTTCTAAGAAATAAATAGATCAAAAGTGTACATTGAGTGTGCTATTTCAATTGTCTGTATCTGAGAGAAATATATTGACTACACAGTGAATCCAAGTAAAACATGTCACTGCCTTTAGAAGCAGCTTTCACAGAAGCATCTCAGTGCCTAGAAGACAAGTGTCTTTATGGTGTTAATATTGTAAACTTAAGTCTGTGAGAGGAGAGTGAAAGTCTTAATTGCATCATCCTAAAATTGATTTACATCATAGTACTAGGAGAAATGACACAGAACACTTGTGAAGTTCCAAGATTGATGGAATTGTATAGAAATAAAGCTACAGCAAAACAGTTTTAGGACATGCTAAGAAAGCCATTTGACCCCATATTAAAAAATATCTCCACTCATCCTTGAATAACTTTTTAATTGACTATTAGCCTATTAATTATGGTGAAGAGTAAAATAGACTCTTCTGTGAAGACTCTTACTGTGAAGATAAAACAAAAAGTGTTTTTAAAATTATGCAAAATATTAAGATAGAATAAATTTTGCCCAGAGAAGGATTTATTTGTTTTTGACATTGTTAATAGAAGAATATAATTGCAAATTAAGTTTATTATCATTTTTATGCCAACATCTTTTTTTCTGAACTTCTCACTGAGAACGTTGATGGATAAAGAATTACAAATGGGTGTGTTTCATTTCAGAAGTACATCAAATGTTAATGCACTATAGAAAGCTCTTTCATAAAGTAATATGAGCATCTGTGTTCTGGGAAATCTTTTCAACTATTACAAATTTTATTCTGCCTGAGTTATTTTGTTCTTTTCTTTTGTCCTGATTCCACAGTAAAGAAAGAATGTGGAAACACCCTAAAATCTGTAAGAAGCTCTTTTTCTAATATGAAAATTTGACTTTATCCTGGTGTGCCCAGTCCAGTAACTCTTTTCATGTTTTTAATCTCCTATATTTTTCTGCAAATTTCAACATCCACCTGTCTTTTTTATTTTTATTTTCTTATTCATTCAACACATATTTGTTGAGTACATAGAGGATGTGAAGAACTGTTCTAAGATGTAGAATTAGAATGGTAAATCAGGGCCTAATGGCCTGTCCTCATTCATGTTACTTCAGATCTTTAAACTTCACAAGACATATTGGAACTAATAGCTTTAGTTCATATTTCCTAGATGTTCTTAATCAGGATGGTGTAAACCTGCTCAAATTTACAGAGCTGACAATCTCTCCCTCCTAAATTACTTTGCTCTCTCATTGATACAGTGATTTTCTAAGGCACGATTTTAATATGTTATCCTTTCTTCTTCTTTAATATCTAGAGCAGTCCTATGGTTATTATCGTTATCAGTTAATCCTTATACACAAATTATTTTAAAAATATCAATTCATTTGTATTACCATGGTGATCACATTGATCCATAATTTTATGATTCCATGGTTGGAAAGATACAAAAAAAATCCTCCTTAAACTCTCTGAACTCACCTTTATAAAATTTTCCATTTCATCCTGAGCCACAAGGCAACAACAGGTAACAAAATGATGGCACCCCTTTTTGTTTATAGCTAAATCATAAGGCGTTTTCCTTTTCCTTTGTTATATTTGATATATGTATTTATTACTTATTTCCTTAGCTTTTGACCTTATTTCTGTCTATAAAAACATATTTTAAGTTGGTCTTTGTTCTATTTCTTAGTTAAAATTTTGTATATTTGTTTCCATTCATTGATATAACCCAACATATACTTGCCTGGTTGCCATTCTCCCAAGCCTGTGTTGGCATTCAGAGGTGGTCCAACCACAAAGGACAGGGAAGTCTGCTATGCTGCAGTCCATGGCGTTACAAGGAGTCAAAGGGAAGGCTGGTGTGCTTCAGACCATGGAGTCGCAAAGAATCAGGCATGACTTTGTGACTGAACAACAGCAAGAAGGTCATACTGTATATGAGGTAGAGTTCTAAGAGTTCTCCCATTGTAACTCATTTAGAACTCATAGAAAACACTATAAAATAGTATAATATCTGATATCCCATTTTTTAACATGAAAAAGCACATCATAGAGGGTAAATGCTGAGGTCACAAATCCAGAATTCAGATTTTAGCAATATGTTTGGAAAGGCCACTCTCTTATATCCCTTTCCATATAGATTGTGGCAAATCATTCTGATGATTAAACTTTATCTTGGGGATAAATTAATTGTAAAAGAAGAAGGAAATGGCAGTACAACCTCTAGCTTGAACTGTAGGTTGAAGGATGCCAAGGCAGCAGTTTATCCCTCATAAGAGTTGAAGGATTTACTCTTGGAATTTTTGGGTCTCAAGTTCATAGTTAAGCATACACCTATGGGAAAAAAAAAAAAAAGTCTGTTCATTTTCATAATAACTCATTATTAATTTTAATAGACATTTAATTCTTAAATCAAACATTAGAAAACTGAGTAAAAATTTCTTCTCTGAAAGAGTGGTGGAATGAAACATTTTATATTCCATTGTATCCTTTTTAAATTATGTATACAGTTAAAAAGATATCGATGTAGATTTTTATTGTATATCCTGTCCTTTACCTTTTGACCATGTTTTCAGGGTTACTATCAATTACTAAGATACCTTGATATTCTTCATTTAGAATATACCCAATTATCCATATTTATTACTTAATATTTACATAATATTTAATATCTAAAAATCTCTATGAATCTTCAGAGAAATGTCAAAACCAATTAAAACTTCTAAAATATGAATAAAATTATGCTTACATTTGAAACATTATTTTAATAGTATATTATCCTCAAACTATAATAATAAGTAGAATTACTTAGGAAAGAAATATTTTCAAATGAAATGACATGGAAGGGTGTGTTTGCTTATTAAATCTATGATCTAATTGTTGATGATTTTAGTATTGTTTTAAAAAATACTGAACTTTCCACATTGTAAATTGACATACCTCACCATAAGGAATGAAAAGGATAGACTAGAACTAATGATAATGATAGAAGTTGTGTAGGAATGGCTTTAGCCAAAGTATAAGTTCACTAATTGTAACCGGATTTCTGTCTTTTCATTCTAATTGGTTGACAAGGTCTATAGGACTTGAGTAGAAATCTATTCCTAGATGCTCATTATAAGTAAATGCGGTCAAGCATCATCATATCCAAAAAATCTAGACTAAAAATAACACTTCTGGAAGGACCATAGACAAGATGTGTTAAGGTGTTTAAGGATAATCATTAAAATGTGACACAAAACTCTGAGAAGAGTCAGAGAAATATCTTCATCAAATACTTTTATTTTAATAAAGAATATAATTTATTGGTACCTAAA
Organism: Tragelaphus eurycerus; assembly: GCA_935064755.1. Classification (NCBI taxonomy): domain Eukaryota; kingdom Metazoa; phylum Chordata; class Mammalia; order Artiodactyla; family Bovidae; genus Tragelaphus; species Tragelaphus eurycerus. Next base: position 1,897,940 of record CAKXYN010000074.1, read on the forward strand.
GCAACAGATTTTTTCTACTAGTCCACCAAATTTGTAAACTAAAAAAAAAAAAAAAAAAAAAGTGCAGAAATTAATTAGTTTAGATGGATGGGTGAAGTGAGTGAAGTTACTCAGTCTTGTCCAATTCCTAGAGACCACATGGACTGCAGCCCACCAGGCCCCTCCGTCCATGGGATTTTCCAGGCAAGAGTACTAAGATGGATGGGTAAAAGTACATAAATAATTGTCTATAATTGAATCTGGCACAATAAAAATGAGTAGAGCAGAATAGCTGTAGGGTACAAAGTTTAGACCTTTCTAAAATTTCATGTATACACACAATTATTTCCACTGACTCCAAAACAGCCTCGTTTATTGATCAGACAACAGGAGTTTATTTATTTTAACTACATATAAAACACAGCTTCTGAAAGGGAAAAAGCAATAGAAGCTTATTTCCCTTCATATACAATAGACATATTACATCTAGACATTAATGCCTCAAAGTTTAGCTAGCTGCTTCTCAGAATATGAGCTTTTAATTTTAATGCAGCATTTCTCTGCCTTTTCAAAGTCTTAATGGACCAGATTCAAAATGTTAAGAAAGATGGATCAAATAATTTCACAATAGCTCCAGGAAAAAAGAATCAGAGTCATTGGATTTAATTCTGTTGGATGCATTAGTATTTAGGTTTAAATGAAACCATTGATTTTCAGTCTTAGTTAATATAGATTGAGGAGTATTCCTAGAGTTATCTATTTAAAGCTAAAATTAAAATATAAATGAAAAATTTCCCTTAACTTCATAGCTATATGGCAGGCCTTTTAGCTAATATTATATTAATGCTATATGTATAATTGTGATTTAGAGCAATAGGCTATTAAGTCTCTGAATTATGGTCTCAGAATTGAAATGAATGTTTCCATAATCTATATACTTAGTTCACTTTGCATCAGTCATGAAAATATTGGGTTGGCTAAAAAGTTCATTTAGGTTTTTCCATAACATCTAATGAACTTTTTGGCCAACGCAATATAAAAACCTAACCTAGAATTCACACTGTGTGGTTCTTTTATACAGCAGAGAATTGTTTCACTGAAATCCGGGGTTCTATGAAATGACTAATTCATATTAAACTTGCACAGATATTAAACTCTTTAGAGTTGGAACAGTGTCTTCTTGTTTATGATGATTCATTCATCATGATTCACATTTGGTTCTTAGATCTATGTGCTGCCATGAAACAAATACAGATACACTGATTCATGCATACATGCATGCTTCATTGCTCAGTCGTCTGACTCTTTGTGATAATATGGACTGTAGCCCACCAAGCTCCTCTGTCCATGGGGTTCTCCAGGCAAGAATGCTGGAGTGGGTTGCCACACCCTCCTACAGAGGATCTTCCCAACCCAGGGATAAGACCCAGGTTTCGCACACTCCAGGCAGATTCTTTACTATCTGAGCCACCAGGGAAGCACAGATAAACTGGTACATGATGTCTATACTTTCTGTACACATAAAGAGTTTTGAAGAGCTCAACAATTTAAATATATTTTAGCATCTGTGGTTGTTGTTGTTTGGTAAGAGGTTAAAGGGACTCTCTTGATGGAGGATTAAATTTGTCCATGAGATTGCATTATGCCAAGTATTATCAAAAGGGTTCTAGAACATTCCAAATGAGAGCCTGATTAATCACTACTACTTGTGCAAAAGGAACAGAAACATCACCTGGGCTCTGGAGCCCACAACTCCTCTTCAACAGAAGAGGAGCCGCTTTTGGTTTTGTCCATTTTCTGAAATATTTCTGAAAAAGATACCCCATGTTCAAGGGAAAAGGAGAAGCTCAAGCAAGATGGTAGGAGGGGTGAAATCATGTTTAGAATCAAACCCCATACCCCCCAGAGATACTCAGAGGACTCAAACAACACGTTATGGGCAGCAGGACCCAGAGACTCCACAGAGACTGATCCAGACCTGCCTTTGAGTGTTTGAGTATATCCTGCGGAGGTATGGGTCAACAATGGCCTGCAACAGGGGCAAGGGCTCTGGGTACAGCAGTCCCGTGTGTGGCATAAACCCTCTTGCAGGAGGTCGCCATTAACCCCACCATAGAGCCACTGAGCAGACAACCCATAAACTGCAGAACAATTATACCAAATAAATTATCACACTGTTAAGAAAGTTCTGGGACCAACAACAGATTTCCCAACCTGGGGATCTGGCAAAGAGACTGAGAGCCCCCAGAGAATTTGAATTTGGAGGGCAGGGGGTCTTATATACAACTGGGGAAACAGACTCTTGGAGGACACAAACAAAACCTTGTGTGCACCAGCACCCAAGAAAAGGAGCAGAGACCTCACAAGAAACTGATTAAGACTTGCCTGTAAGAGTCCAAGAGTCTCCAGCTGAGGCATGGGTTGGCATTGGCCTGCTACAGGGCCCGGGGCACTGAGTGCATCAGTGCATGCACAGGACCTTTTGAAGGAGGTCAACATTATCTTCATTACCACCACCATAGTTTTCTCTCAGGTCAAATAATAGGGAAGAAACACAGCCCCACCCATCAACAGAAAATTGGATTAAAGATTTACTGAACAGGGCTCTGGGTGGGGGCAGGAAGGCCGAGAGGAGCTACTTCAAGTTCAACATCAGAAGGGGAGGACATGAGAAGATACCCCTCGTCCAAGGTAAGGAGAAGCAGCTGTGCTTTGCTGGAGCAGCATGAAGAGATACCCCACGTCCAGGAATAGAGAAACCCAAGTAAGACTGTAGGTGTTGCAAGAGGACATCAGAGGGCAGACACACTGAAACCATAATCACAGAAAACTAGTCAATCTCATTACACAGAACACAGCCTTGTCTAACTCAATGAAACTAAGCCATGCCCAGTGGGGACACCCAAGATGGGCAGGTCATTGTGGAGAGGTCTGACAGAATGTGGTCCACTGGAGAATGGAAAGGCAAACCACTTCAGTATTCTTGCCTTGAGAACTCCATGAACAGTACGAAAGGCAAAATGATAGGATACTGAAAGAGGAACTCCCCAGGTCAGTAGGGGCCCAATATGCTACTGGAGATCAAGGGAGAAAGAACTCCAGAAAGAATGAAGGGATGGAGCCAAAGCAAAAAGAATACCCAGTTGTGGATGTGACTGGTGATAGAAGCAAGGTCCAATGCTATAAAGAGCAATATTGCATAGGAACCTAGAATGTCAGGTCCATGAATCAAGGCAAAATGGAAGTGGTCAAACAAGAGATGGGCAAGACTGAATGTCAACATTCTAGGATCAGGGAACTGAAATGGACTGGAATGGGTGAATTTAACTCAGATAACCTTTATATCCACTACTGCAGGCAGGAATCCCTTAGAAGAAATGGAGTAGCCATGATGGTAACAAAAGAGTCTGAAATGCAGTACTTGGATGCAATCTCAAAAATGACAGAATGATCTCTCTTCATTTCCAAGGCAAACCATTCAATATCATGGTAATCCAACCTATGCCCCAGCCAGTAATGCTGAAGAAGCTGAAGTTGAACGGTTCTATGAAGACCTACAAGAGCTTTTAGAACTAACACCCAAAAAAGATGTCCTTTTCATTATAAGGGACTGGAATGCAAAAGTAGGAAGTCAAGAGACACCTGGGGTACCAGGCAAATTTGGCCTTAGAATACAGAATAAAGTAGGGCAAAGGCTAACAGAGTTTATCCAGGAGAACACACTGGTCATAGCAAAAACCCTCTTCCAACAACAAGAGAAGACTTGACACATGGACATCACTAGATGGTCACACCAAAATCAGATTGATTATATTATTTGCAGCCAAAGATGGAGAAGTTCTATACAGTCCGCAAAAACAAGACCAGGAGCTGACTATGGCTCAGATCATGAACTCCTTATTGCCAAATTCAGACTTAAATTGAAGAAAGTAGGGAAAACCACTAGACCATTCAGGTATGACCTAAATCAAATCCCATTTGATTATACAATGGAAGTGAGAAATAGATTTAAGGGACTAGATCTGATAGAGATAGAGTGTCTGATGAACTATGGACAGAGGCTCCTGACATTGTACAGGAGACAGGGATCAAGACCACCCCCATGAAAAAGAAATGCATGAAAGCAAAATGGCTGTCTGGGGAAGCCTTACAAATAGCTGTGAAAAGAAGAGAAGTGAAAAGCAAAGGAAAAAAGGATAGATATTAACATCTGAATGCCGAGTTCCAAAGAATAGCTAGGAGAGATAAGAAAGTCTTCCTCAGCAATCAATGCAAAGAAATAGAGGGAAATAACAGAATGGGAAAAACTAGAGATCTCTTCAAGAAAATTAGAGATATCAAGGGAACATTTCATGCAAAGATAGGCTTGATAAAGCACAGAAATGGTATGACCTAACAGAAGCAGAAGATATTAAGAAGAGGTGGCAAGAATACACAGAAGAACTGTACAAAAAAGAGCTTCATGACTCAGATAATCACGATGGTGTGATCACTGACCTAGAGCCAGACATCATGGAATGTGAAGTCAAGTGGGCCTTAGAAAACATCACTATGATCAAAGCTATTGGAGGTGATGGAATTCCAGTTAAGCTATTCCAAATCCTGAAAGATGATGAAGATGATGCTGTGAAAGTGCTGCACTCAATATGCCAGCAAATTTGGAAAACTCAGCAGTGGCCACAGGACTGGAAAAGGTCAGTTCTCATTCCAATCCCAAAGAAAGGCAATGCTAAAGACTGCTCAAACTACTGCACAATTGCACTCATCTCACACGCTAGTAAAGTAATGCTCAAAATTCTCCAAGCCAGGCTTCAGCAATATGTGAACTGTGAACTTCCTGATGTTCAAGTTGATTTTAGAAAAGGCAGGGGAACCAGAGATCAAATTGCCAACATCAGCTGGATCATGGAAAAAGCAAGAGAGTTCCAGAAAAACATATATTTTTGCTTTATTGATTATGCAAAAGCCTTTGACTATGCAGATCACAATAAACTGTGGAAAATTCTGAAATAGATGGAAATACCAGACCACCTGACTTGCCTCTTGAGAAACCTACATGCAAGTCAAGAAGGAACAGTTAAAACTGGACAGGGAACAGCAGACTGGTTCCAAATAGGAAAAGGAGTACGTCAAGGCTGTATATTGTCACCCTGCTTATTGAACTTCTATGCAGAGTTCATCATGAGAAACGCTGGGCTGGATGAAGCACAAGCTGGAATCAAGATTGCTGGGAGAAATATCAATAACCTCAGATATGCAGATGACACCACCCTTATGGCAGAAAGTGAAGAGGAACTAAAAAGCCTCTTGATGAAAGTGAAAGAGGAGAGTGAAAAAGTTGGCTTAAAGCTCAACATTCAGAAAATTAAGATCATGGCATCTGGTCCCATCACTACATGGGAAATAGATGGGGAAACAGTGTCAGACTTTATTTTTTTAGGCTCAAAATCACTGCAGATGGTGACTGCAGCCATGAAATTAAAAGACGCTTACTCCTTGGAAGGAAAGTTATGACCAACCTAGATAGCATATTCAAAAGCAGAGACATTACTTTGCCAACAAAGGTCCGTCTAGTCAAGGCTATGGTTTTTCCAGTGGTCATGTATGGATGTGAGAACTGGGCTATGAAGAAAGCTGAGTGCCGAATAATTGATGCTTTTGACTTGTGGTGTTGGAAAAGACTCTTGAGAGTCCCTTGGACTGCAAGAAGATCCAACCAGTCCATTCTAAAGGAGATCAGTCCTGGGTGTTCATTAGAGCGACTGATCCTAAAGGTGAAACTCCAATACTTTGGCCACCTCATGCGAAGAGTTGACTCATTGGAAAAGACTCTGATGTTGCGAGGGATTGGGGGCAGGAGGAGAAGGGGATGATGGAGGATGAGATGGCTGGATGGCGTTACTGACTCTATGGACATGAGTTTGAGTAAACTCTGGGAGCTGGTGATGGGCAGGGAGGCCTGGTGTGCTGTGATTCATGGGGTCACAAAGAGTTGGACATGACTGAGCACCTTAACTGAACTGAACATGGCCCTACCCATCAAAACAAGAACCAGTTTCCCCCTCAGTCACTGTTTCCCATCAAGAAGCTCCATAAGCCTCTTATCTTTATCCCTCAGAGGGCAGTCAGAAAGAAAACCACAATCATAGAAAATTAATCAAACTGATCACACGGATCACAGCATTGTCTACTCAATGAAACTATGAGCCATGCCATGTACGGCCACCCAAGATAGACAGGTCATCATGGAGAGTTCTGACAAAGCATGATCCACTAGAAAAGGGAATGGCAAACCACTTTAGCATACTTGCCTTGAGAACCCCATGAACAGTATGAAAAGGGAAAAAGATATGACACTGACAGATGAACTCCCCATGTTGGTAGGTATTCAATATGCTACTGGAGAAGAGTAGAGAAATAACACCAGAAAGGATGAAGAGACAAAACCATAGTGAAAATAATGCCCAATTGTGGCTGTGACTGGTGATGGAAAAAAAGTCTGATGCTGCAAAGTACAATATATTGCATAGGAACCTCAAATTTTAAGTCCATAAATCAACATAAATTGAAAGTGGTCAAACAAGAGATGGCAAGAGTGAACATCAACATTTCAGGAATCAGTGAACTAAAATGGACTGAAATGGGTGAATTTAACTCAGACGAATATTATATCTACTACCCTTAGAAGAAATGGAATAGCCATCATAGTCAACAAAAGAGTCCAAAATACAGTACTTGGGTGCAATCTCAAAAATGACAGAATGATCTCTCTTCATTTCCAAGGCAAACCATTCAATATCACAGTAATCCAAGTCTATGCCCCAATCAGTAATGGTGAAGAGGCTGAAGTTGAATGGTTCTATGAAGACCTACAAGACCTTCTAGAACCAACACCCAAAAAAGATGTCCTTTTCATCATAGGGGACTAGAATGCAAAAGTAGGAAGTCAAGAGATACCTGGAGTAACAGGCAAATTTGGCCTTGGAGTACAAAATGAAGCAGGGTAAAGGCTAACAGAGGTTTGCCAAGAGAATACACTGGTAATAGCACACAGCTTCTTCCAACAACAAAAGAAAAGACTGTACACATGGATATCATCAATGGTCAATACTGAAATCAGATTGATTAAATTATTTGCAGCCAAAGATGGAGAAGCTCTATACAGTCAGCAAAAACAAGACCAGGAGCTGACTGTGGCTCAGATCATAAACTCCTTCTTGCCAAATTCAGACTCAAATTGAAGAAAGTAGGGAAAACCACTAGGCCATTCAGGTATGACCTAAATCAAATCCTTTACTATTATAGAGTGGAAGTGACAAATAGATTCAAAGAATTACATCTGTTAGAGTGCCTGAAGAAATATGGGTGGAAGTTTGTGACATTGTACAGGAGGCAGGAATCAAGATCATCCCCAAGAAAAAGAAATGCAAAAAGGCAAAATGGTTGTCTGAGGAGGCCTTACAAATAGCTGAGAAAAGAAGATAAGCAAAAGGCAAAGGAGAAAAGAAAAGATATACCTATTTGAATGCAGATTTCCTAAGAATAGCAAAGAGAGGTAAGAAAGCTTTCCTCAGTGATCAATGCAAAGAAATATAGGAAAACAACAGAATGGGAAAAACTACAAATCTCTTCAAGAAAATTAGATACCAAGGGAACATTTCATGCAAAGATGGGCACAATAAAAGACAAAAACAGTATGGACCTAACAGAAGCAGAAGATACTAAGAAGAAGTGGCAAGAATACACAGAAGAACTATATAAAGAAATTTTAATGACCCACATAATCAGTATGGTATGATCACTCACCTAGAGCCAGACATCCTGGAATACAAAGTCAAGTGGGCCTTAGGAAGCATCACTACAAACAAAGCCAGTGGAGGTGATGGAATTCCAGTTGAGCTATTTCAAATCCTAAACGATGATGCTGTGAAAGTGTTGCACTCAATATGCCAGCACATTTGGAAAACTCAGCAGTGGCCACAGGACTGGAAAAGGTCAGTTTTCATTCTAATCCGAAAGAAAGGCTATGCCAAAGAACGTTCAAACTACCACTCAATTGCACTCATCTCACATGCTAGTAAAGTAATGCTCAAAATTCTGCAAGCCAGTAGTACATGAACTGTGAACTTCTAGAGGTTTAAGTTGAATTCAAAAAAGGCAGAAGAGCTAGAGATCAAATAGCCATCATTTGGGTTATTGAAAAGCAAAAAAGTTCCAAAAAACATCTACTTCTGATTTATTGACTATGCAAAAGCTTTTGACTGTGTGAATCACAACAAATTTTGGAAAATTCTTTAAAAAGATGGGAATACCAGGCCACCTTATCAAGCAATCTGTATGCATGTCAAGAAGCAATAGATAGAACCAGACATGGAAAAACAGATTGGTTCCAAATAGGGAAAGGAGTACATCAAGGCTATATTTTGTCACCCTGCTTATTTAACTTATATGCAGAGTGTATTGTGCAAAATGTCAGGCTGAATGAAGCACAAGCTGGAGTCAAGATTGCTGGGGGAAATATCAATAACCTCAGATATGCAGATGACACCACCCTTATGGCAGAAAACAAAGAACTAAAGAGCTTCTTGATGAAAGTAAAAGAGGAGAGTGAAAAAGTTGGCTTGCTGCTAAGTCGCTTCAGTCGTGTCCGACTCTGTGCGACTCCATAGACGGAAGCTCACCAGGCTCCCCTGTCCCTGGGATTCTCCAGGCAAGAACACTGGAGTGGGTTGCCATTTCCTTCTCCAATGCATGAAAGTGAAAAGTCAAAGTGAAGTCGCTCAGTCGTGTCCGACTCTTAGCGACCCCACGGACTGGAGCCTACCAGGCTCTTCCGTCCAAGGGATTTTCCAGGCAAAAGTACTGGGGTGGGGTGCCATTAAAACTCAACATTCAGAAAACGAAGATCATGGCATCTGGCCCCATTGCTTCATGGCAAATAGATGGGGAAACAATGGAAATAGTGACAGACTTTATTTGGGGGGACTCCAAAATCACTGCAGATGGTGATTGAAGCCATGAAATTTAAAAAACACTTGCTCCTTGGAAGAAACGCTATGACCAAACTAGACAGCATATTAAAAAGCAGAGACATTACTTTGCCAACAAGTTCTGTCTAGACAAAGCTATGGTTTTCCAGTAGTCATGTATGTGTGTGAGAGTTGGACCATAAAGAAAGCTGAGCGCTGAAGAACTGATGCTTTTGAACTGGAGAATACTCCAGTGGTGCTGGAGAATACTCTTGAGAGTCTTGGACAGCAAGGAAATCCAACCAGTCAATTCTAAGGGAAATCAGTTCTGAATATTCATTGGAAGGACTGATGCTGAAGCTGAAACTCCAATACTTTGGCCACCTGATGCATAGAACTGACTCCTTGTTAAAGCCCCTGATGCTGGGAAAGATTGAAGGCAGGAGGAGAAGGGGATAACAGAAGATGAGATGGTGGGATGGCATCCCTGACTGGATGCACAGGAGTTTGAGCAAGCTTTTGGGGTTGGTGATGGACAGGGAAGTCTTGCGTGCTGGAGTCCATGGGGTTGCAAAGAGTTGGACATGACTGAGTGACTGACTGACTGAACTGAACTGTACTGAACTGAAAGATTTATTTAAAATGTTTTTTTTTTTTTCCAAGCTTTTTTTAAATTACTTATTTAATTGAATAATTGCTTTACAGAATTTAGTTGTTTCTGTCAAACTTTTATACCTCTGATTTGATCGTGTGCTGTGCTCAGTCCTGTTTGATTCTTTGTGACCCCGTGGACTGTAGCCCTCTGGGCTTCTCTTTCCAGGGGATTCTCCAGGCAAGAATATTGGCATTGGTTGCCATATCCTTCTCTAGCAGATCTTCCAAACTCAGGGATTGAACCCATGTCTCTTGTGTCTCCTGCATTCACAGGCTGAATCTTTATTACTAGCACCAACTGGGAAGCTGCTGATTTGATATGCCATCCTATAAAGAAAATATTGAGTTAAATTTCTGTTTCATAGTATTTTTTGTAAAACCTTAGCCAATCAGAATATCCTAACTCTACAACAATGCTTAGTTTTCTCTGCTTTTCTGTTGTTCTTGTTCCCAAGTTATGAATAGATGTGATTAATCATCCAGCTCAGGCAGCCTAACTCTCCTCTCCACCCTTCTCTCACATCCATATGCCACTGGCTTGCCAGGCACTCTTCCCACTTCTGTCAGTGGATATTTATTTATTCAGTAGTAGTTCACAGAAACTATGATCTAGACACTGAAGAGGATTTCAAGCAACAGTGGTTTAAAACTAGACATTTTCTGGGAACATTTCAGTTATTTTTTCATACTCTGCCCTTCCCTGATTTAGCGACTGTGCTCCGTTCACTATTACCTCTCATTAAGAGTCTCTAAGGCATTTTCCAAAATATTGTTTCTTAGATTAAAGACTTTCACAATAAAAAAAAAAAAAAAGTGATGACCTGCTTGCATCTGGGACTCAAGTTCCATTTCCCCCCAAACCAGTGTTGGCTGTATCTACTACTGATTTCCTATGTTAAACTAAATGTTAATTTAAAATCTGTCCTGTTTGTCCTATGTTTACTTTGTGAGGAAGATATCAACTTAGAGTTTGCAAACTTTTGGCTTTTCTTTCCCCGAATCCACAGATACAGGTAACCATAAATAAGAGACTTCTAGAGAACAAACTCTTTCCCCAACTCAACTTTTAAAGGACAACTTTGCATCTTTACTGTCCTTAAGTTTTCCTTCTTGAACAGAAGTTCTTCATTAACTCTCCAGATTGCCCTACAATAGGACGATCAAATTCATCATTAATTTAATGTATTATAAATTTAAAATGCACTTAAGATTGTTGGCCCTCTGTATTCATGAGTACATATCTTAATTCAACCAACAGTGACTCAAACATGAGTGTGTGCATTTGTTGTGAGTTGTTTCAGTCATGTCTGACTCTTTGTGACCCTACGGACTATAGCCTGTCTGGCTCCTCTGTCCAAGGGATTTTCTAGACAAGAATATTGGAGTGGATTGCAGTGCCTTCCTCCAGAGGATCTTCTGGACCCAGGGACCGAACCTGTGTTTCTTATGTCTCCTGTATGAATCAAATATATTTGAGAAAAAAAAAAAAATTCCAGAAAGTTTTAAAAAGCAAAGTTCAGTTTCCAGCATGCCTAAGGCAACTATTTGCATAAATTTTCATTTGTATTGTACAACTATTTACATAGTATTTACATTGTATTAGGTGTTAGAAGTAATGTAGAGATGAAGGATGAGCACAGGTTATATGCAAATGTTATTGTTTAGTTGCTAAATCATGTCCCACTCTTTGAGACCCCCATGCACTGTGGCCGGTGAAGCTCCTGGGTTCATGGGATTTATCAGGCAGGAATACTGGAATAGGTTGCAAATACTTCACCATTTTATACAAGGGACTTAGGCATCTGTGGGTTCTGATATCTCTAGGTGTGTCTGGAGCCAGTCTCTCTTAAATACCCAGGGAGGACTGTACAGCTAACCTGCCAACCATCTTAGCTTAGCCTCATCCGCCTTAAATGTGCTCAGAATGCCTCACTTACATAACATACTACATTAGCCTATAATTAGATCAGATCAGATCAGATCAGTCGCTCAGTCGTGTCCGACTCTTTGCGACCCCATGAACCACAGCACGCCAGGCCTCCCTATCCATCACCAGCTCTCGGAGCCTATAATTGGGCAAATCTAAAACATTAATTTCACAATAGTGTTGAATATTGCATGTAGTTTTAGAGAGTTCCAGAAAAACATCTATTTCTGCTTTATTGACTATGCCAAAGCCTTTGACTGTGTAGATCACAATAAATTGTGGAAAATTCTGAGAGAGAAGGGAATACCAGACCACCTGATCTGCCTCTTGAGAAATCTGTATGCAGGTCAGGAAGCAACAGTTAGAACTGGTCATGGAACAACAGACTGGTTCCAAATAGGAAAAGGAGTACGTCAAGGCTGTATATTGTCACCATGTTTATTTAACTTATATGCAGAGTACATCATGAGAAATGCTGGTCTGGAGGAAACACAAGCTGGAATCAAGATTGACGGGAGAAATATCAATAACCTCAGATATGCAGATGATACCACCCTTATGGCAGAAAGTGAAGAGGAACTCCAAAGCCTCTTGATGAAAGTGAAAGTGGAGAGTGAAAAGGTTGGCTTAAAACTCAACATTCAGAAAACGAAGATCATGGCATCTGGTCCCATCACTACATGGGAAATAGATGGAGAAACAGTGGAAACAGTGTCAGACTTTATTTTTCTGGGCTCCAAAATCACTGCAGATGGTGACTGCAGCCATGAAATTAAAAGACGCTTGCTCCTTGGAAGGAAGGTTATGACCAACCAAGATAGCATATTCAAAAGCAGAGACATCACTTTGCCAACAAAGGTTCGCCTAGTCAAGGCTATGGTCTTTCCTGTGGCCATGTATGGATGTGAGAGCTGGACTGTGAAGAAGGCTGAGCGCCGAAGAATAGATGCTTTTGAACTGTGATGTTGGAGAAGACTCTTGAGAGTCCCTTGGACTGCAAGGAGATCCAACCGGTCCATTCTGAAGGAGATCAGACCTGGGATTTCTTTGGAGGGAATGATGCTCAAGCTGAAACTCCAGTATTTTGGCCACCTCATGCAAAGAGTTGACTCATTGGAGAAGACTCTGATGCTGGGAGGGATTGAGGGCAGGAGGAGAAGGGGACGACAGAGGATGAGATGGCTGGATGGCATCACTGACTCGATGAATGTGAGTCTGAGTGACCTCCGAGAGCTGGTGATGGATAGGGAGGCCTGGCGTGTTGCGGTTCATGGGGTCGCAAAGAGTCGCACACAACTGAGCGACTGATCTGATCTGATCTGATCCTGAAAGTGAAAAAACAGAATGATTGTCTGGGTACAGGATGGTTGTCACTGTATCAGTTGTTTAACCCTCCTGATCACGTGACGATCAGGGGTCTGTACTACTGCTGTGTCCCAGCATCAAAAGAGAGGAATTATAGCCCAGTAAAGGAGCAAAATTCAATTCAAAGCTTGATTTCTAATGAATGCATATTGCGTTCATACCATCATAAAGTCAAAAAATTGTAAATCAAACCATTGTAAATTGGAACTGTCTATGTATGTTTTGTCTCAATACTTCTTTAAAAATTTTGGTGTTGTTCAGTCGCTCAGTCGTGTCCTACTGTTTAAGACCCCATGGACTGCAGCACGCCAGACTTTCTGTCATTTACCGTCTCCCGGAATTTGCTCAAACTCAGGCGACTTAGCAGCAGCACCAGCAGGTCAATCAAGTCAATGATGCCATCCAACCATCTCACCCTCTGTCACCCTCTTCTCCTCCTGCCCTCAGTCTTTCCCTCCATCAAGGTCTTTTCCAGTGAGTTGCCTCTTTTCATCAGGTGGCCAGAATATTGTAGCTTCAGCTTCATCATCAGTCCTTCCAGTGAATATTCAAAGGTTTATTTCTTTTAAGATTGACTGGTTTGATCTCCTTGCTGTCCAAGGGACTCTAAAGAGTCTTCTCCGGAGCCACAGTTCGAAAGCATTAGTTCTTCCTGCTCAGCCTTCTTTATGGTCCAACTCTCACATCCGTACATGACAACTGGAAAAACCATAGTTCTGACTAGACAGACCTGTGTAAGCAAAGTGATGTCTTTGCTTTTTAATATACTGTCTAGATTTGGCATAGCTTTCCTTCGAAGGAGCAAGTATTTTTTTTTTTTTTTTTTAATTTCATGGCTGCAGTCACTGTCTGCAATAATTCTGGAGCCCAAGAAAAGAAAGTCTGTGACTGTTTCCATTGTTTCCCCATCTATTTGCCATGAAGTGATGGGACTGGATGCCATGATCTCAGTTTTTGAATGTTGAGATTTTTTATGACTTAAAAATTTAATGTCTGAAAGTAATAAGAAATCTGTCATGTGTATATGGTAAAGGGCATCCCAATATAATATTTTCCAATAAGATTATTTCAGCTTTTGTTGTAATCTAGAAATGCATGTTATATAATTTGTAGGACTAATTTATGCTCTTCAAAAATATAGAAAAATTAAGGGTGAGTTGACAGCAAGTTTGTAGTAAGATTGTCATACTCTTATGAAATTTCTTCTGACTCTTCAAAAAAAGTTTAAAAATAGAAAGATTTGATACTTTTACTTGGTACCTTTTTGAGAGACTTTTACTTATACATTATATCTTGACATTTTTTTTTTGTGATCTCACTTCTTCAATTTGTTTCTCCTTTCACCATAACAGTAACGCCCTCAGTCACAGTCCTATGGAAATATGTGCTATGTTCCTCTTACAATGGACAGCTTTCCTCTGTAGCTTTTCCTTTATGTAAAGATCGTAGAGCTGAGAAACAAATTCTCAGAAGGAAAATATGTCAGGATGACTATTTTAGGACAAGGTTGTTGGACCACAAAGAAGTAAACAATTTTTGCTTTATCTGAAATGAGAATGCATAATTTTGAAGAAAATTATACATTCAAGTTCCCTGAGAAATACATCTTTCTCCCTAACAAACAAAAATAAATACCTCAGGCTATGTTTAAAAAAGTACTAAATGAATATTGTATTTCCATGCTTAAGTTTTAAATATAGAGATAACATATACTCAAATAAATGACACTCCACTCTTTACACCAAATCTTCTGGGGATTTGATCATCTTCTATACTCCGTTATGTTCTTTCTGATGGGCAAGAACATACCAAACTTTCAGAAGACTTTTAGATCGAATAATTTTTTTTTCAGTTCTACTGAGGTATGATTAACATATAACATTGTGTAACTTTAAGGTATACAAGGACATGATTTTACACATATATATATATTGAAAAATCAATATCAATTTGTTATTAAAAGTAATTTAAATATATGTGAATAGGAAGTTTTCTGAATCACTAATGATATGCCAGCAAATTTGAAAAACTCAACAGTGGCCACAGGACTGGAAAAGGTCAGTTTTCATTCTAATCCCAAAGAAAGGCAATGCCAAAGAATGCTCAGACTACCACACAATTGCACTCATCTCACACACTAATAAAGTAATGCTCAAAATTCTCCAAGCCAGGCTTCAGCAATACGTGAACCATGAATTTCCAGATGTTCAAGATGGTTTTAGGAAAGGCAGAGGAACCAGAGATCAAATTGCCAACATCCGCTGGATCAAAAAAGCAAGAGAGTTCCAGAAAAACATCTATTTCTGCTTTATTGACTATGCCAAAGCTTTTGACTGTGTGAATTATAATAAACTGTAGAAAATTCTGAAAGAGATGTGAATACCACACCACCTGACCTGCCTCTTGAGAAACCTACATGCAGGTCAGGAAGCAACAGTTAAAACTGGACATGGAACAACAGATGAGTTCCAAATAGGAAAAGGGGTACATAAAGGCTATATATTGTCACCCTGCTTATTTAACTTATATGCAGTGTACGTCATGAGAAACACTAGGCTGGAGGAAGCACAAGCTGGAATCAAGAGTGCTGGGAGAAATATCAATAACCTCAGATATGCAGATGATACCACCCTTATGGCAGAAAGTGAAGAGGAACTAAAAAGCCTCTTAATGAAAGTGAAAGAGGAGAGTGAAAAAGTTGGCTTAAAGCTGAACATTCAGTAAACAAAGATTATGGCATCTGGTCCCATCACTTCCAAAAAAGGTCCATCTAGTCAAGGCTATGGTTTTTCCAGTGGTCATGTATGGATGTGAGAGTTGGACTGTGAAGAAAGCTGAATGCCGAAGAATTGATGCTTTTGAACTGTGGTGTTGGAGAAGACTCTTGTGAGGGCCTCGGACTGCAAGGAGATCCAACCAGTCCATTCTGAAGGAGATCAGCCCTGGGTGTTCATTGGAAGGACTGATGCTGAAGCTGAAACTCCAATAGTTTGGCCACCTCATGAGAAGAATTGACTCCTGGAAAAGATTCTGATGCTGGAAGGGATTGGGGGCAGCAGGAGAAGAAGACGACAGAGGATGAGATGGTTGGATGGCATCACTGACTTGATGGACATGAATTTGGGTAAACTCTGGGAGTTGATGATGAACAGGGAGGCCTGGCGTGCTGCGATTCATGGGGTCACAAACAGCCAGACACGACTGAGTGACTGAATTGAACTGAGCTGAATGAAGTGTTGGTTTCTTAAGCTATATTGAAATCAGGAAGAATATGTTCATTCTTAACAGAGATGCTCAGAATCAGTTTTTAGTTTTGCTTTTTAACCTGAAGGGGTGATTTCTCCACTTTTCCCTCTAATTTTTCAGTGTAGTTACTGAGGGAGCCAAAAATGAAATGTTAATGTTGCAGTCCTTAAAATATGTCATAATGTATTATGATACATGTATTCTATGGTTAGTTTATTTGTTAAGCACATGCAGGGTTCAAGAATTTGGAGGCACTGAATACTTTTACTTTTCCACTCTTCTCCTGTGAACTTATTTTGGGAAATATTATCTATGCCAGTCATTTTAAGTTGACTTACTGCTATGTTGGACTGGGGCTTCCCCCGAAACTCAGTGGTAAAGAATCTACCGGCAGTGCGGGAGACGCAAGAGACGTGAGTTTGGTTCCTGGATCAGGAAGTTCCCCTGCAGAAGGAAATGGCAACCCACTCCAGTATTCTTGCTTGGGAAATCCCATGGACAGAAGAGTCTGGTGGGCTACAGTCCAGGGGGTCACAAAGCATTGGACACGACTGAGCGACGGAGCACGAGCACGAGTGTGTTTTTAATCATAAATCCACCCACAACTGTCCTCTGGAAAATACAACTAAAAATACAATTCTTGAACATTGAGGCTGTAGCATATATAGTCCCATCAATCTGTGCTATTATACAAATATATGTATATAATATTTATGTATATATCTATATATACATATATATCCAATTATTTTCTATTATCTATACCAGAAAAAAAGGACATGAATTATATATCAATTTATATTGACCCATATACATATATGTGTAATTGTTTTCATTCTGTAAGAGTTGACTAAACTACAAATCTGACTCTAGGTTTTCTAGAAATCTAGGCAAAGAAAGCATCTTATTTTAAAGTTAAACTTTATAACATCTAGACAAGTGTAGCTTAATATAAGCCATCATATCACCCAAATGACATCAAAGGGGGCACTTAAACATCATGCAGGTTCCTTTACCTCACACAACTAATAAATCAACAACAACTTGGGGAGGGGCCAAGTGTGTATTGACAAGCTTCTCAGGGTGTTCCTGTGTACACTGCAGTGTAGTGACAACTAATGAAGAGGACGAAGGCACTGCCCATCCTTCAGGTAATAGCATGTGGCCTGTGCACACTGACACCTTGAAAATGCTCTGTAGGCTACCATAAGGATGGCTACATGCCGTTATACATTTGTCCAGACCCACAGAATGTAGGACACCAAGAATGAACTTCAGGGTGATTATGCTGTGTCAATTTAGGTTCATAGTTGTAGCAAAGGTACCACTCTAGTGGGGGATGTTGACAGTAGAAAGCTACACAAGAGTCATGACAGGTGTGATCTGATGAGTGTGTATTCAGTTAGGATACACCAGCAGCTCAAAATTTTTTGTCCAAAATATGTAATAAATACTTGAAAGAAAATAGAGGGATTGGATGATCTTTAAACATACTTAAAGTAATCAAATTGATTTTTGTTAATGTATGTACTATACAAGAACTTGTGTAGGTTGCCTCTGCAGTGCCCTACAGAAAGGAACATATATCTTCTATATGGGACAATAAATTAACCCAGATTTCACTCACAGCTTCAGACAAGAGTCATCTCCACCTGAACAATATGGAACAGTCACTCACTGCTGCTGCTGCTGCCAAGTCGCTTCATTCGTGTCCGACTCTGTGTGACCCCATAGACGGCAGCCCACCAGGCTCCTCCATCCTTGGGATTCTCCAGGCAAGAACACTGGAGTAGGTTGCCATTTCCTTCTCCAATGCATGAAAGTGAAAAGTGAAAGTGAAGTCCCTCAGTCGTGTCCGACTCCTAGGGACCCCATGGACTGCAGCCTACCAGGCTCCTCTGCCCATGGGATTTTCAGTCTTTCCTAAAGTGTAGTGATGATAGGTAGCTGAAATATTTACTGTGTCTCTCTCTAAGCCAGTAGGAGGTTGACCTTCATTTCTCAAGAGATACATTTCTTGGACAACATACTGCCAGAATAACATTATAATCAAAATATATGACCAAACTGTTCCTCCTTTGAGATTCCTACAGCCCAGTATCTGGAAATATAGGCTGGAGTTTTAACAGGGAAAGAGTAAAACTAAAGTGACTACTATGATTTTATTATTGCTATTTGTTTTTTATCAGAACTAATACATTGTATGAGGAGCTACTAATAAAGAATAACAGTTCAGAGCATCATGAAAAACCTCCCAAAATGAAATCCCAAATTCTAAAACCAAATACCTATTGGTTAAAGGTTGATGTAACATTGACTGATACCCTTTAAGTAAATATTATCTATACTAAGTTGTTTAACATAACATTGCTTTATAGTATATAAAAGCAGACATAGCCCAACACCTCAAAAACTGTAAAAGGGTATTAGTTAAATAAAGACTGAGGCTGTAACTTTATAATGGTTTCATTATTTTGGCCATATCTGGGCAACTTTACAGATATTTTAGTGTAAGAAAGCCCAGGAAAGGTAATTTCAGTTTAGAAGGGTCAGTCACCAAGCTTTTATTTAAAACTGGTTCTTATAATGAACTCTGAACAGTGTTGCTGGGATAAAATCGGTGCTTAGTAAATATATGTTATATGTATGTGACAGTCGATGTTTAATAAGTGATTAGAGGTTTTTAAAAACCCTTTCAATTAAAAAAAGTCATCACAAGCTTTGACTGTTGTACTGTTCCTTATCCTAATTCACAAAGAAAAACATTGGATGAAAGTAATGACATACCATCTATTCATTATGAACATCTCATTTACAGAACTGGACTGACAACTCCCATCTTATGATTATGTTGTGTGGAGGTAAAATTGTCCTTTCAATTAGTGACAAATGCATCAGGCCCTTTATCCAGTACACTGCTTGAAATGATTAAACTCATGGAATGTTTGCTTAATCTATTTTCCTTTTCCATACACTATGCGCTTTGCCTGAGGCAAACCCATCTAATAATTTCCAATTGAACAAAACCATAACTCAGGACCCAATAAATTATTAAGAAATCCTACATTGCATCTGATTCATCATTCATCTTCCCACAATGGCAGAAAGCCTGCTGAATTCTCTAACAGTTTCTTGCTTTGATAAATAGTTCCATTCTAATACTGAAGTAGAGTCATATGAGTTTGTGTATGTGTATTTTTTTACAAAATTATAATTAAAACTAAATTTTTCACCAAGACTTCATTTAGCCATAATGTTCTGCTCTAAAAATTGTTATAATCTAGTTAGCATTCATCATTTGTTTCTTAATCCTAGATAGTCTCCAGAAGTAACCATTATATTCTACCTGAAGTTTGGTTGAAAAATTAGTTAGAGTGTAGGATACCAAAAGACTGCTTCTCATTCCTTCATGATCTTATTCCTTGCATCTTAATATTCTGAAATAGTCTCTAAAAGTCCAAAATAACATTGTTTAGATGGGTATGTTACATAATAACAGTGAAATAAAGTTGGGAAGTGATCCCGATGTTTGAAAAACTTCAAAACAACAGATCACTGGAGTCTTGTCAGTAGCAAGCAGTAAGCTGTGTGAATGACCTGCCACATGACAGCCAACCATGTACACATACACTGACACACATTTTAAAGCATGGAAATTATATCAACATCTGAATTGCTGGATGCAAGATCTGAGATTACAATCCTTCCTAGTAACCAGTTGAAAATTAAACATGATTTTCTCTTTGCTCATGTTAATCATTAGTTATCACATTTAAAAAGTGCCATTTTAATAATAAAAATGAAACAGTTGACAACATCAGAAAATTTCACCTGCCTTCTCAGCTGTGTTTTAACATTGGCATGAGGACGGGATAAGCTACTCAACAAGCCTCAAAGTTGTGCCATTTTTAGAATGTATTTTCCTTTTTTAAAATTGAAAATTGCCAATATAACAGTTTTAACAACAATTTTGGAGAAAAATAAAGAAAAAATTTAAAGTATGGACAGCTCTATGATTATTCTTCAGTGTTTTAATTTCATTTTTAGATATTTCTCTCCATTCCATGTCAGTCACAAAAACTAAAGTGCCATTTCATTGTTTATGAACGTGTGTACTATCTTCTTTTGAAAGTTAAAATTGTTGTTTTGAATTGTTGCATGTTTTATTGTAGGTTTCCTGTTTTATGTCTCTCAAGGGCAGTGAAGACCAAATACCTATATTTATTCTTGGTTGAAAAGAAAATTCATAAGAAATTTAAAAATTTCAATTTGAATCAATTGTTCAATTGTTTTTTCCCTTTATTCCTGATGGTACAGTTGAGCTAGATGTCTTTTTGTGGGCCAGAGACACAAAAAGAAAACAGGAGCAGCAATAATTGTGTGTTCATGCCTGGGAGTTCCCTGAACCCAATTACTTAATCAAAGGTAATGTGCACCTGCAGTCACATGAAGGCGAAAATAACAAGATGCCGCAGGGAAGCTGGACTGCCTAGGAAACTTCAGAGACTTGCCCTTCTAGCCTTCCCTCCCACCTATTTGAAGTTTGACTCCTCTGTTTCATAAATAAATGCTTCAGCAAGACCTACAGAATAAAATAGGACATAGAAATAAAACACCCCAAGAAAATAAAATTTTTCCAGTGCCCTATAAGTCTCTGGAGTTCCTACCAAAGCAAAGAATAGCACTAGGATCACTTTTCAGGATTCTCATAATCATGATATGTGTATGAAATACTTAAAAGGTCACCATCCATTTGGCTGAGGTAACCAGATAATCCATAAGCTTTGCCGTAAATACCAGCAGAAGAACCTGATTCTGAGACAGTGGGGAATTCCTCAAGCAATATTCAAACCCCAAAGAATCATTTCTGCTCCTAAAGCCATCAACATTTATAAACTCTGTCTCCCCACACCAACATATATATATAAATATATATATATATATATATATATATATATGTAATCTAGCCATAATTTGTATAACAGTGTTTGTAGAACTTGTTAGTGGAGTCCACGTAAAGAGGAAAATGTTTGCACCCCAGGGCCTTCATATTATGTTCGTCCTTACAATAGGAAATTATTTCAAGTAATAGATTTCCTATGTTTTAATGATCATATGTAAAAAAATTTAGACAGAAAGATGGAGAGCACTTATAATTACTGAATCAAGGAAGCAATCATTTTTATATATCTGGATATAGGATTATATAATTGAAAAATCAGGTACTATAGATATGAATTACCAGACTGTAAAGCTAATATAAGAACTGATGTGGAGGCTTAGCCCTCAAATTCCTGGATCTTGGTGTGTGAGTGTGTGTGTGTGTGTGTGTGTGTGTGTGTGTGTGTGTGTGTGTTTGCTGGGGGGTTGTTTAGCTAAAGGTCATTCTTGAAGTCATCATTATTCATTCCATAGTTTCCATTAAATTTTGCTCAAGAAAACTTTCATTTTTCCCAAAAGTTCTGATTGCAAAACTGCTATAAACTAGTATTAATAAATACCCAAACTGGGAGACTTAAGCAACTATTTAGACAAAATTATCAAATAGAAATTGAATAATAAATAAAAACTTTTTAAAATTGGGCCCAAACTTGCTCATTTGTTATTTATGTGTGACCTTGGCTTCATTATCATGTGTCTGAGTATAACATATTAAACTGATATTTTTTAGAATTCATTGTAGATATTCTCTCATCAATGGAAAAAAGAAATGAGTTGGCCTCAGGTTCCTTGCTTCCATTTCCTTCTCAGGAAATGGGAACCCACTTCAGTGTTCTTGCTTGGAGAATTCCATGGACAGAGGAGCCTGGCAGGCTATAGTTCGTGGAGTCACAGAGAGTCAGACACAACTGAGTGACAAAGCTCACTCACTCCTTGTTGATTGTGAGGGGTTATGACAATGAAAACACACTGACTCTATTTGGCAATAACATGCCATGTAGTTCTTATAACTGAACATGAAAATAAGTGCATTGCTTCATATAGATGAAAAATTAAGTAAACTTCATAAAGATTATTAGTTTATCTAAGGAAATAAATCCACTGCTGCTGCTAAGTCACTTCAGTCATGTCCGACTCTGTGCAACCCCATGGACTGCAGCCTACCAGGCTTCTCCATCCATGGGACTCTACAGGCAAGAACACTGGAGTGGGTTGCCAGTTCATTCTCAAATGCATGAAAGTGGAAAATGAAAGTGAAGTCGCTCAGTCGTGTCTGACTCTTAGCGACCCCATGGACTGCAGCCTACCAGGCTCCTCCATCCATGGGATTTTCCGGGCAACAGTACTGGAGTGGGGTGCCATTGCCTTCTCCCAATAAATCCACTATTACAGGTTAAATCTTCAGTGTATCTTCCTAGTCTTTGAAGTATTATATCTATCTATCTATCTATCTATCTATCTTATATATATATATATGCATGTATTATAGCTACTGATTCACTAGAAAACACTCAATAGCACTGAATATCACTTCACTTACTTTCATTCACACATATGTGTGTCTGGTTGTGGTTTACTGAGGTACAATGGGCTAGTATGGGTTATCTACTTCAGGAAGATAGTCCAGATAGACAAATAGTTACAGAACTAGCTGGACTGGAGTCCCACTGTATATTGGATAAATCATACTCCTGTTGACTTAAAACAAAACAAAAAACAGCATAACACGAGAGTGTAAATTAAGCATTATTTGGAGCAAAATTAAAACTATAGCCTGGGAGACAGCATTTCAGATAGCTCTGAGAAACTGCTCCAGACAGGTACGGGGAGAGATCAGTGCTATATATGACTTTAGAGAAGGGGAATACCTGCAGTCAAGCACGCATTTTGGCACTGGCTTGCTGCTAGAAACAAAGATGTAACCATTAATGGTGTCAGTTTTTTGTTTGTTTGTTTTTTAGATACGAGGAAATGCAAGAATTCAGCTCATAAAATTTTCTGGAAATATCTATCTAAAGGCCTGTTCTGCAGTTTTTTATTCAGAGCACAGAGTGCCTCATTCCTGCTCTCCACATTGAGCTCCTTTCAGGGTGTCTTGAAGGTCAGTACTTGCAACAGCTCATGAGTTACTTCTCATCATCGATGGCAGGTGCCAAATTTGTAGTTGACATTCCACATATTTTGCACTCTGGAATCCAAGCTAAGGAGGCAGAAACTACCTGGAGAAAATGTTTCTTATAGTATTAGAAGAAGGGCAAGAAGGCAAATGAAACACAATTCCCCTTAAGGCTGAGCTGGAGAAATGGGCTACAGTCACTATCCTGTTAGACCTTCCAGTACCTGGTAGAAGCTTTTCTCCTCCTGAGGGCAGAAGCCCAAAAGAGCAGCAGAAATGTGTATTGGTAGAGTTAAAAATGACTAGAGATCCTTCCCTCTCATCAAAATGTGTCATCTACCTCCAATCCTTGAGTCTAGGTTGGCGAAGGAATGAGTGACTTGCGCGCAATGGCTTTCAAAGACCAATTAGACCTTTCCCAACTGTGATCACACAGAGGCTCTGACAAGTGTTTGCACACGAGAGCTCACTCAGTTGCCGCTCTGCCAAACCCTAAGACAAACACATTAATAAGGCCAGGCTAGACTTCTAGACACTGAGAGATCACGTGGAACTGATAATGAGCTGTCCCAGTTAAAACAAACAGTCTGCTGAACACCAGACAGCAGCTTCCGACTAACTGGCTCCCTCACATTATTGGAGGTGTGAGCAAAAGCAGCAGAGAACAATGATGCAAATAAGCCGGAGCAGCGACAGACTGTTTCACCGAAATAAATTGTGATATAATGTTGCTGTTGTAAGTAACTATTTGAGGGTTTTTTGTTTGTTTGTCTGTTTTACAAAGAGAAAACCTACACAGGACAGAAAGTGTTACCTAGAAGAGTATTGTCTTCATAAATCCTGAAGCATATGGTATTGGCTTTGGAACTGGGTAATAGTCAGAAAATGAAAAATCACTAAACACACTGTTGAAGAAGGCTAGAGAAATGGTGCAGAAATTATTACTGAAGGGTGAAAGAAAATGACAACTTATTTATGTCATCGTGAGACAATTGGCAGAGCTGTAACCTGCAATAACTTGGCAGGTAGAAAATCTCCCTAATAAACATGAATTTTTCCAGAGAGCTCTAGACAGAATACTGAAAGTGTTAGTTGTTTGTTCCTAACTGCATATGATAAAGAACTTCAGGAGAAAGGGAAGAAACTTAAAATTGCAAAAATAATTTAAAATGGTTACAGAAGAGGTTTAAATTATGGGGCTGGAAAATAAACTCTTTCTTTCCTCTAGTCTCCAAGTCAGTAAAAGATTCTTGAAATAAAAGAAAGACTGACACCATAGTTAATGTCAAAGATATGGCTGTATGTGTTAATACCGTCAAAAGATTTAACACAATGCCTAATATACTCTCCCAGCTGCAATAAGAGGCATTACACAAAACTGAAACTTACAAAACAGAGAAAGGCCAATCTCAGAAAGAACTGTAGTTTTTGTAATAAATGGATTACAAACTCCAGGAATTGGTGATGGACAGGGAGGCCTGGCATACTGCGATTCATGTGGTCACAAAGAGTCAGATACAACTGAGTGACTGAATTGAACTGAACTGAAGCATAATATAAAGATTATAAAGATAATGGATTGTAAAGATAATATCCTCACAAAAGTTCTTAAGGGGAACATGGTGGCTTTGACCAAAAGGAATTGAGATTGATCAAATTTCAAGAGGCCCTCAGGTTTGCCAGCTTTCTACAAGCAGGAAGTTTGAGAAAGCTATTAGATCACAAATGTTGTCAATTTCTTAAGAAAAAAAGTGGGACATCTCAGGAAGCAGAGTACAGATCTCCTATGGAGAACAATGAACTAGGGACCAATTCCCATAAGATAGAACTAAGGGAAGTGGCATATACTACTGTTCAGCAAGCGGGCCTGGCCCACGTGTCCAGTGGGATTTCAGATTTTTTGTGAACCAGTGTCTGCTGTACATCTCATTCTTCACCTCTTAAAACATGATGATTTATTACAGTTATGCACCAGTTGTCTAGCCATGATATCTGCGAGTGTGAAAAGATCATTCATTTCTTAGTTTATAGGACTAGTAATTAAGAGGGACCATACATGAGAAACTGCCCTGGAAGAGTCTCCTTTACATCTGAACTTATATGTGTGTGTGCGTGTGCTCAGTCATTCCGTCATGTAGGATTCTTTGCGGCCCCATGGACTGTACCCTGCCAGGCTCCTCTGCCCATGGAATTTTCCAGGCAAGAATACTGGAATGGGGTGCCATTTCCTACTCCAAGGGATCTTCCCAACCTAGGGATCAAAGCTGCATCTCTGATGTCTCCTGGCATTGGCAGGCAGGTTCTTTACCACTGGCGCCACCTGGGGAGCTCTTTGCACATACAGCAAATAGTAAAGGAATTTTTGCTTATCTTCCTAAAATTGCTAGATACTTCTTATTTTCCTGTTGAAACTGGATGGGAATGATACATTTCACACTGTAAGAAACTTGGTGCCCAGGCTGAAATGCAGCACAATGGAATTCTGACTTTTTTTTTTATCATAGAACATCTTTTACATCCAACAAGAAAAAAAAAAAAAAAAAAAAGGAAGAAATTCTTCCTAGATTTTGTACACAAGCGTTTCTTAATAGACGTTATGTTTATTGTATCGGCAGACTACTGATAATATAAATTCAAATGTGAATTGGGAAGTGAAGGGAAGAAATGAAACACAGACATGTATGGACTCCAGAGAGGTTAAATCCTTCCTGTGTTAATTTTGTTTTCTTCTCCATCTGCTTCTGATTCTTTGTGCTTGAAGCCATGCCATCAATAAATAGGAAGCAAAAATTGAGGCAACTATACTCTTATTTGTGGATGCAACACTAAAAATCTTTAATTCATGTGGGAAGAGAACAGTTGCCTGACTTTGAGAGGCAGTGGGACAACTGCTGTGCAGCTGGGACCCACCTGGAACCTGGGACAAAGAGGAAAATGGACAGTTTGCTTCCATTGCTGCTTTAACGTATATTTCTTTACCTATTTTGCTTAAGGCCGGTTTTCATTATTTGTAACAGAAAAATAGGGTACAGATAGAAAGTACGAATCTTGTAGAGATACATGGTTGTACCAAGTCATATTTTTCTACCAAGGAAAAAATAAGACCAGCCAAGATACTCTCATAAATAAAAAGCATATATTTAAACATTAATATCATATTTCTCCCAATGAGTCATTTATTCAATAACTAATTAATGTTGATTAGTATATGACTCATTCACTGCACCTATTTTTCTCTATATCAGCATTACATTTAAAATGCTAATTTAAAATTTCACAGAAATAATAGAGATGGGCTTTTTTGATGGCCTCATGCAGCAGCAGCATGTTGTCACCATAAAAACCTGTCGCTAACACAAAGGCATGTTAACAATAATGCCAGTAATCAAGGTACTCTGAAAATGGTTGACATAGTGGGATGGGGGTGTGGGGTAGGAATTAAGACCTAGCAATTAAAAATAGATGTGGAAATCCTGTAACTATGGGTTTATTTAAGTTTTTATAGATTTCAAAAACTCCATCCCCCAAAAGAATGAGGAAGAGCCAAATATGTATTTTTCTGGGTTTGGTCTTCCAGTTCTGCACGTTAAAACCAAACATTTTGTCTATGGTTACTGGAAACTGCCCAACATTTCTGGAATATTTAATGTCAATCCTCAAATATGTTTCTCCCAAACACATTCAGCTCTGTTTTAATCAGCACTTACTCTTTTGCTGCTTTTATATGCCATATGAAATATTAAGTTTCCTCATATGACCAAATTAATGTAGATGGACCACGGTGAAGAAAATGTAAAGAATAAAAAATTTATGGTGTAACAAATACATGTAGTTCCTATTTAAATAAATAAACATAGTTTATGCTTTGTCAGATTCATTTTAGTTTCTTTTAATGCATATACATTTGTGTTTTCCTTTCATCTGTACCCTCAAATTAAACTATATTTTAGTTCACTTTCATTCTATCTGAAATCAAATATCCAAATCCCCTCTATTATGAGGTGAGTATTTGGTAGGGCAGAGAGGCGATGGCACCCCACTCCAGTACTCTTGCCTGGAAAATCCCACGGACAGAGGAGCCTGGTAGGCTGCAGTCCATGGGGTTGCTAAGAGTCGGACATGACTGAGTGACTTCACTTTCTCTTTTCACTTTCATGCATTGGAGAGGGAGGTGGCAACCCACTCCAGGGTTCTTGCCTGGAGAATCCCGGGGAAGTGGAAGCCTGGTGGGCTGCCATCTATGGGGTCACACAGAGTCAGACACGACTGAGTGACTTAGCATAGCATAGCATTTGGTAGGGTATACATTAACAAGCTGGGGGCAGGCTAATTACAGATGCTGAAAAGAGTCCAGAGTGTGGTCAATATTGTCAACTGAAATAGCAGAGAACACCAAAAACAAAGGTTCACACAAAGTCAAAAACCATGCAAGAACGGTGACTCTTCCAAAGGATGAAGATCGAACCACAAAGACAACTACATTGTCAGTAGATTAAAAAAGAATGGAAATTAGAAGCCCTATGCCAAGGAAATGAGGCCAAGAAGATGTGAATCAGAAGTAAAAGATGGAGGAATTGATGTGAAAAAGCATCACTAATTTGGGTTTTAATTTGTCTTCATGAAGTGACCAAGGCTCGGTGGATTGGCCACTTAAGAGAACTGGCTGGTGTTCATATGGTTCTCTCAGATATTAAATTTGTCTTCTTAACCTGTATTCCTCACTGTATCTGATCAAAATGCTTTCCAAATAAAAGATGCATGCATAACAATAACTACTGCTGAATGAATAAATACATGGATAATAAACAGTGCTCTCTAAAACAGATCACTGTGTCTTTTTGTCAGCCCCAAAATAAATTTTTGCTGCTTTGGGAAGTTTTCACAAAATACCCAAGATGTCCTAGCTGCAACAGCTTTCCAGCTCCTACCGTGTGCGGTTTGTCAGAGCTGAAGTGATCACATGAAGTCTCCTATTGCAGACTTCCTTCACCAGCATCTAATCACCTTGGTCATGTCCACTGGGCTTAGCACTTTCACTTTTCTATCTTCCGTTGGACCATGCATTTTTTTCCAATGTCTGTGGATATGAACTGAGCAAACTCCAGGAGATAGTAAAGGATGGGAGAGCCTGGCTTGTTGCAGTTCATGGGGTCACAGAGTCAGACAAGACTTAGTGACTGACCAACAACAAAACAAAGAAACATGAGATTCTGAAAATGAATGGTTACATTAACCCTTTCTTTAATATCAACTTAAAGATAAAAATGTCTCTTTATCTCAATGTTTTTTTATATTTATTTTCCTTGAATCTTTCTCTTGCAGCCAATGCATTGTTAAAGTAATTATTTAGAGCAAATGCTCATTTCTGCAAATGAATATATAAGTAATTAGTTAAAATGGATTAAGTGACAATCATATTTATCATATTAGTTTCTAATCGAATTTTTTCTTAGTGGGCATTAAAATTTTGTTAAGAAAATAATATTTAATACAAAGCACTTCATAATATAGTGTCTTTGACTTCTGTTTCAGCAAGTCTCCTGTGGTTTAATATGTTACTGTTTAAAATTGAATGAAATAAAATCACCAACCATTAGTTTGAAGTGCTTTACTGAGCAGTATTTTCACTATATTTAAATTGCTATCACATACAGTTATAAAACATCTTATTGTGTATATCATCTCTGTCAATGTGTTCACCCACACTTCATTACTTTTTCATGTATTATTTTATGGGTATTTTTACAAGGATATAGCCGATGTTTGGGGGAAAAAAAGAAATGCACATGCTCTTCGCTCTTAAAACTCATTTTCAAAATCAAAATCAATCTTTTATTATTTATTATAATTAGCCTTTTCAAGAAAATGTTGCATTGAATTTCACAATCTTTCTACTACTGTTGGTTTCTCCTACTTCATAGGCAGTGCTCAGTTTCCTGGGACTCATAATGTGAATTATGAGGCATAAGCATGTAAATATATAATATTTATACATTTTAAATCTTTCTTTAAAACAAGAGAGATGATCATTTTCAAACTATATTAGTCTCATTTATCTCCATGATGCCATTAATGTTGTAAAACGTTGCAGCAACATTACCAACTCCTGAAGGCCTGCATCAGCCTTTAGCTACTCAGGCGCATTATTAGATTGTCAACATAATTCAGACATCTCATATAGAGGGAGCCAACCCGCTGGCTCCAATGCTTTGTAAATGTGTTTGCTTGATGAAGTAGCTCTGAACATATTGAGGGCTTTACCATTTCCATGCATATCACACTTGCAGAATCATCTTTATCGCTGCTTCAAAATGCACTTAAGATTTACACCTTTGTTTTTCTGTCTTGTACACTTCAGTATGTCTCAATATCTAGTCCCCGATGAGCACAGGATAAAAGAAAATGCTACTTAAAAATCAGTATTACATTTTATAGCATTACAAAATGACAGTTTCACTTACTTTTCTAATTAAGAGATTAAATAAAGCCTCCAAATATAAATATGATAAAATAACATATTTAAGAAATCTATGAAATATTTATGGGGTGGAATGGATGCATTTGTTTTGCAGTTAATGGGTTTATCACTGTCAGATGAGTTTTACGTATCAAATTATTTTTTTAAAAAGTAAAAATAAGAGTTCCCCTTTTAAAATGAATTCAGACATGGAGTATATTTGCAAAGATCTAGAATTGAATTTAACATCAGCGTGGAGAAGCAAGTGGAGATTTGTTCAGAGATGTAACACTTGAAATCACAGTGATGAACAGTGAATACAGAAAGGTGAGAAACAGAGAACTTTCTGTTCATACTGCGAATTCTCTTTATCACTCCCTGTCTCCTTTATTTGCAGATACAGAGCTACTTTCAATTGACTTAATACTCCCAAGTTATGATTTACTTATTTTGGATTATTTTGTTTTTTAAATACTTCAGAGATAATCACAATATGTATATTGGGGGGGGGGCAGGGGCTTGGTTAAAGAATTAATGCTTTGCTGCTGCTGTTGCTGCTAAGTCCCTTCAGTCGTGTTCAAAGCTGTGCGACCCCATAGATGGCAGCCCACCAGGCTCCTCCGTCCCTGAGATTCTCTAGGCAAGGACACTGGAGTGGGTTGCCATTTACTTCTCCAATGCATGCAGGCATGCATGCAAAGTCACTTCAGTTGTGTCCGACTCTGTGCAACCCCATGGACAGCAGCCCACCAGGCTCCTCTGGCCACAGGATTCTCCAGGCAAGAATACTGGGATGGGTTGCCATTTCCTTCTCCACCAACTAATGCTCTTCAGTTCAGTTCAGTTCAGTCACTCAGTTGTGTCCAACTGTTTGCAACCCCATGAATTGCAACACGCCAGGTCTCCCTGTCTGTCACCAACTCTCAGAGTTGACTCAAACTCAGGTCCATCGAGACAGTGATGCCATCCCACCATCTCATCCTCTGTTGTCCCCTTCTCCTCCTGCCCCCAATCCCTCCCAGCATCAGAGTCTTCTCCAATGAGTCAACTCTTCTCATGAGGTGGCCAAAGTACTGGAGCTTCAACTTTAGCATCATTCCTCCCAAAGAACACCCAGGACTGATCTCGTTTAGAATGGACTGGTTGCATCTCCATGCAGTCCAAGGGACTCTCAAGAGTCTTCTCTAAAACCACAATTCAAAAGCACAAATTCTTCATTGCTCAGCTTTCTTCACAATGCAACTCTCAGATCCATACATGGCTACTGGAAAAACCATAGCCTTGACTATATGGACCTTTGTTGGCAAAGTAATGTCCCTGCTTTTCAATATGCTATCTAGGTTGGTCATAACTTTCCTTTCAAGCAGTAAGCGTCTTTTAATTTCATGGCTACAATCACCATCTGCAGTGATTTTGCAGCCCCCAAAAATAAAGTCTGACACTGTGTCCACTGTTTACCCATCCATTTCCCACTAATGCTCTATTACCAACTAAAACGACTTTCCAGGCAACCCAGTGAGAGGAATCAATGCAGCATCTCACAGTACACATGGCAGTGATTCTGGAATCTCCTTTTGTTTCCCTACATCTGCTCAGTTTATCAATCATTTAATCACAACAGACTCTATCTCTTATGCTGGGAGCTTAGTTACAGAATCATTAAATCCTATCTGCAAACACTTACTGAATCCCTATTGTGAGCTAGATACTGTGCTAGGCACACAGGAATCAAAGATGTGAAGATGAGAGCACACAGCTTCAGAAAAGAGGCAAGCCCTCAGAGGAGACAAACATGCAAGCTGACAAAGGCAACACACTGTGAGAAGTAAAACAACCAAGTATGAACAAAGTGGCCACAGGTTTGGGTTGCAGTAATTTCATCTGCTTGGAGATGCTATCAATTAACTCCAAGCAGAAATATGTTGTTGTTTTTTTTTTTTTTTTTTCCGAGCTTTATTGAGGACAGAACTGATGTATGCAATGTGATGATTTGATTCACTGTGATCATTGTTTAGTTTCTAGGTTCTATCTAACTCTTGAGAACTCATAGACTGTAGCTGTCAGGTTCCTCTGTCCATGGGATTTCCTAGGCTAGAATACTGGTGTGGGTTGCCATTTCCTTCTTCAGAGGATCTTCCTGACCCAGGGATCAAACCCACATCTCCTGTATTAACAGGAAGATTCTTTACCCTCTGAGCCACCTGGGAAGCCCAATGATTTGATACATGTGTATATTGTGAAATGACCATCACAATATAATTAGCTAACATGAAAATTGCATAATCACATAATTACAATCTTTGTGATGAAAATATTTAAGATTCATCTCTTGGCAACTTTCAAGTATATAACACATTATTGTTTGCTATAATCACCATATTGAATATTAGATTCCAAGAATTTTTACTCATTTTCTATCTGGAAGTTTAGACTCTTTGACTGACATTTCCTCATTTCCCACAACCTAGCCTATGGCAAGCACCAAGCTTATCTATGTTTCTCTGGGTGTCTCTTTTTTCAGATTCTGCTAAGTGAGATTATACAATATTTGTCTTTCCGCCGAAGAATTGATGCTTTTGAACTGTGGTGTTGGAGAAGACTCTTGAGAGTCCCTTGGACTGCAAGGAGATCCAACCAGTCCATTCTGAAGGAGATCAGCCCTGGGATTTCTTTGGAAGGAATGATGCTAAAGCTGAAACTCCAGTATTTTGGCCACCTCATGCAAAGAGTTGACTCATTGGAGAAGACTCTGATGCTGGGAGGGGTTAGGGGCAGGAGGACAAGGGGACAACAGAGGATGAGATGGCTGGATGGCATCACTGACTCGATGGACGTGAGTCTGAGTGAACTCTGGGAGTTGGTGATGGACAGGGAGGCCTGGCATGCTGCGATTCGTGGGATCGCAAAGAGTCGGACACGATTGAGGGACTGATCTGTTCTGTTCTGTCTTACTTATTTCACTTAGCATAATGCCCTCAAAGTCTAACCACACTATCGAAATTTCCTTCCTTTTTATTGTCAAATATATATATTTTTCATTCTATGTATAAACATCTTTATTCATGTATGAATAAACATTTACATTGTCTTCCTATCTTAGCTATGGTAAAAATTGCTGCAGTGAACATGGGACTGTAGATATCTCTCTGAGATAGTGATTTCAGTCCTATTGTATATATAGCCAAAAGTGGTTTGCTGGACCATATGGTAGTTATACGCTTAATTTATTGACGAAACTCCATGCTGTTTCCCTACTGGCTGCAGCAATTTATATTCCCATCAATATATTCCTTTATTCCCTAGTCCTCTCCAACACCTGTCCCTGACTTTCTGATGCCAGTCGCTCTAACAGGAGTGGGAGATATCTTGTGGTTTTGATTTGCATTTCTCTGACGGCTAGTAATGTTGAGCTTCTTTTAACATACCAATTGGTTAATTCCCTGCCTTTTTAGAAAAAAATGTATATTTCAGGTCATTTTTCCATTTTTAATTGGATTATTTGTGAGTTATTTTGTTCTGTTGTAGTATTCATGATTTTCTTACATATTTTGGCTTTTAACTGCCTATTTGATAATGATTTGCAAATATTTTTTCCCATTTTACTTCTGTTGATTATTTCTTTTGTTCTGTAGAAGAAACAAAGGTGTTAGTTTGATGCAGTTCCATTTGCTTCTTTTTGCTTTTGTTGTTTGCACTTTTGGTGTCATATCCAAAAAATTGCCAAGGCCAATGTTTCAAGGTGTTTTTAGCTGTATTTTCCTGAAGGAATTTTCTATTTCTACATCTAACATTGTATCCTTTAATCCATCTAAGTTTTTGTGAGTGGTGTAAGACAAGGGTCCAGTTTTGTTCTTTTGCATGAATAACCAGTTATCCCAATACCATTTACTGAAAACTTTCTTTTACCTATTGAATATTTTTGGCTCCCCTATCAAATATTAGTTGACCTTGAGTTTACTTACAGATTCTTGATTTTATTTCATAGTTCATATGTCTATTTTTATGCCAGTATAGAACTTTATTATTATTGGTAATAAATAGTATTATTATTATTTACTATATAAATATTTTATATTTATAAAG
This sequence comes from Tragelaphus eurycerus, assembly GCA_935064755.1. NCBI lineage: Eukaryota > Metazoa > Chordata > Mammalia > Artiodactyla > Bovidae > Tragelaphus > Tragelaphus eurycerus. The sequence continues at coordinate 1,931,677 of CAKXYN010000074.1, forward strand.
TATTTACAATACTTTATTATTATGGTTTTATAACATAATTTTAAGTAAGAAAGTGCAATGCCTTTAGATCTGTTCTTGTTGCTTTGGCTGTTTGAGTTATTTTTTGTGGCTCCATACAAATGTTTTATATTTCTATGAAAAAAATTCATTAAAATTTTGACAAGAATTACATTGACTCTATAAATACATTTTAGTATTTTGGACATTTTAGCTATATTAATCCTTCTGATCCACAGACAAATGATGTCTTTCCATTTACTTGTGCCTTCTTCAATTTCATTCATCAATATCTCAATACTTTTCAGTGTAAAAGTCTTTTATATTCCTGGTTAAACTTATTCCTCAATATTGTATTATTTTTTTATTCTATTGTAAACGTAACTTTTTTCCTTATTTTGATTTTCAGATATGCTGTTGTTAGTGCATAGAAATGAAATTGATTTTTGTATGTTGATTTTTTTACCTAGAAATTTTGCTGACTTCATTCCAGTTTGTGTGTGTGCGTGTGTGCATGTGTAATCTTTAGGGTCTTCTATATATTAGGTAGCACAATCTGAAAACAAAGACAATTTTGCTTCTTTCCTTCCTGTTAGGATTTTCTTTTTCCCATTCTAATTGCTCTAGTCAGGACTTTAAGTACTAAGTTGAATAGAAGTGGTGAGAGGAAGCACTCTTGTTTTGTTCCTGTTTTTAGAGAAAAAACCGTTAGCTTTTCACCACTGAGTTTGATGTTATATATGATATTTATTATGTTGAGATGTATTCCCTCTGAAAGTGAAAGTCGTTCAGTTATCTCTGACTCTTTGCATCCCATGGACTGTACAGTCTATGGGATTCTCCAGGCCAGAATATGGGAGTGGGTAGACTTTCCCTTCTCCAGGAAATCTTCCCAACCCAGGTCTCCTGCATTGCAGGTGGATTCTTTACCAGGTGAGCCACAAGGGAAGCCTAAGAATACAGAGTGGGTAGCCTATCCCTTTTTTACCAACTGAGCTATGAGGGAAGCCCTCTATTTCTCTATTTGTATTCCCTCAATTTCTAACTTATTGAGAGCTTTTATTATGCAAGGTAGTTTTGGAAAGATAAATCTGAGCTGACTGAGTTGCTGGGTCAGAGAGATGTAAGAGATGCTTAGAATATTGTTTTATAGTGGTAGAGATGAAATAGTCCTAAGAAATCACTGTATTAAATTCTGTTATTTACAGATGATAAAATCAAGGCCCATTCAAATTTACTGACTTGTCCAAGTCAGTTATCTAGTTATTGGTAGTTAATGTCCTGCACCTCTGTGTACCTCTCATTCCTCATTTGGCCTTGTGTTACCATACATTTCCAGTCTGGTGTCTCTCCTCAGAGTTCTCCTGTTTTGTTTTGTTTTGTTTTTAACGCTTCTGCTGTTGTGTCATATTCTGTCAATTTCTTGAGCTTACCTCTTCTCCATCTTCTTGGCTCTTGCTTGACACTCCAAGGATAGTGAAAGCTAGCTCTTACTCAGTGGTTTATATATGGACCTTAGTATATTTCAGTTAAAATACATTTTGCACTTCCAAACTAGGATGCACAATAAACATTTAGAAGCTGGTAAAAAAATAAGAAAATAACATATAACATAAACATTATTTTGGGAGAAAATGAGTACGTGTATATCATTGGCTGAAACCCTTTGCTGTCCAACTGAAACTATCACAGCATTCTTAATTGGCTATACTCCAATATAAAAAGTTTAAGACCCGAAAAGCATTAAAAATGTTTGTATTTATTTTGTAAGTGTATATTGTATATTACATTATAAATATACAGATTATAAACATAAAGCTTATTGGCTCAGACAGTAAAGAATCTGCCAACAATGCGGGAGACCTGAGTTTGATCCCTGGGTTGGGAAGATCCCTTTGAGAAGGGCATGGCAACCCACTCCAGTATTCTTGCCTGGAGAATTTCATGGACAGAGGAGCCTGGCAGGGTACAGTCCATGGTGTCAAAAAGAGTCGGACGCAGCTGAACAACTAAGCACAGCACAGCACAGTACATATCATGAGTCCATGGATTTGTATTGTATCCTCCAATTTAATCTTTTTTTAATTTTATTTTTATTTAACTTTACAATATTGTATTGGTTTTGCCATGTATCAAAATGAATCTGCCACAGGTATACATGTGTTCCCCATCCTGAACCCTCCTCCCTCCTCCCTCCCCATACCATCCCTCTGGGTCGTGCCAGTGCACCAGCCCCAGGCATCCGGTATCAGGCATCGAACCTGGACTGGCGACTCATTTCATATATGATATTACACTTATTTCAATGCCATTCTCCCAAAGCATCCCACCCTCTCCCTCTCCCAGAGTCCAAAAGACTGTTCTATACATCAGTGTCTCTTTTGCTGTCTCGTATACAGGGTTATTGTTACCATCTTTCTAAATTCCATATATATGCGTTAGTATACTGTATTGGTGTTTTTCTTTTAATCTTAATATTTTAGTGATTTTGTTATATGTATCAGTTCAGTTCAGTCGCTCAGTCATGTCTGACTCTTTGCAACCCCATGAATCACAGCACACCAGGCCTCCCTGTTCGTCACCAACTCCCGGAGTTCACTCAAATTCATGTCCATTGAGTCAGTGATGCCATCCAGCCATCTCATCCTCTGTCGTCCCCTTCTCCTTCTGTCCCCAATCACTCCCAGCATCAGAGTCTTTTCCAATGAGTCAGCTCTTCACATGAGGTGGCCAAAGTACTGGAGTTTCAGCTTCAGCATCAATCCTTTCAATGAACACCCAGGACCAATTTCCTTTAGGATGGACTGGTTGGATCTCCTTGTAGTCCAAGGGACTCTCAAGAATATTCTCCAACACCACAGTTCAAAAGCATCAATATTTCAGTGCTCAGCTTTCTTCACAGTCCAATTCTCACATCCATACATGACCACTGGAAAAACCATAGCTTTGACTAGATGGACCTTTGTTGGCAAAGCAATGTCTCTGCTTTTGAATTAGCATGCTATCTAGGTTGGTAATAACTTTCCTTCCAAGCAGTAAGCATCTTTTAATTTTATGGCTCCAATCACCATCTGCAGTGATTTTGGAGCCCCCCAAAATAAAGTCTGACACTGTGTCCACTGTTTCCTCATCTATTTCCCATGAAGTGATGGAACCAGATGCCATGATCTTAGTTTTCTGAATGTGGAGCTTTAAGCCAACTTTTTCACTCTCCTTTTTCACTTTCATCAAGAGGCTCTTTAGTTCCTCTTCACTTTCTGCCATAAGGGTGGTGTCATCTGCATATCTGAGGTTATTGATATTTCTTCTGTCAATCTTGATTCCAGCTTGTGCTTCTTCCAGCCCAGCATTTCTCATGATATTTTCTCCTAATCAAAAAATCTTGATTTGTAACATCATCAGCATAGTAATTACTAAGTTTATCTGGCAATATATAGCAGTAGCTTCAAAACAAAACATCAAGTTTGTTACTAAAAATAACACTATAGTGTGAAATTTTAAACTTCCTTGCACTTTTTTTTTCATTCAAATTTATCACAAAAAGTACATCTTAAAGTACAGTCAGCAGCTTTTCATTAAATTACTTGATATAAATTATTTCTTCCTGTGTTAATACTATGAAATTGATCTAAAGATTAGGTTGATTTGTTTCCACTTGAATTCATTTAGAGGGCTTTCCCTCCCCCCGCCCCATCCCCACCCTTTGGGGAAGGAGAGAGTAGCTTTATTGTTTAGCCAGGCAAAGGTAGAACACAGCAGGCTACTGCCTGAAGAACTGTGCCCTCTCCCTGGTGAGTAGAAAGAGGTTATATAGTCAGGCAGGGGTGTGTGATAAGGATCAAAGCAGTAACAGTCTTGTATTCCTCTGTCTTCTGCAAAAGTTTCAAAAGGGTGGGGTTGCTGACAAGATTTGGGTGTGTGTAGGGTCTTGAAAAGTGAAAAATGAAAGTGTTACTCACTCAGTCTTGTCCAACTCTTTGCAAACCCATGGACTGTAGCCCTCCAGGCTCCTCTGTCCATGGAATTCTACAAGTCAGAATACTGGAGTGGGTAGCCATTCGCTTTTTCAGGGTACCTTCACAGCCCAGGGACCAAATCCAGTGCTCCTGCATTGCAGGTGGATTCCTTGCCATCTGAGCCCTGAGGGAAGCCCTCCTGCAGGGTCTCAGGTGGTCCATTTCCTAATATCAGCAGGCTTCTCTGCTCCCTTTAGTCTTCATCTCAGGTGATTTCCTGTCTGAGCCTCCTTTGGATAGCAACTTTCTGCCCTTAATTTATATTTTTGTGATTACTTTTTGAAACTAAGTGTATTTATTTGATTCAAAGACAAAGATAATGTGGAAATTTGTCTTACCTTCACACTTGAACTTGTGACCGTACAACCCCTTACCTACTAAAAGTGACCAATAGTATTGGTTTCTTGGTTATACAATAGGATCATTGTGTTTTCCTTGTGAGTTTAAAAAGTATATGTTCATAATGTATGTAAATATGTACTCTGACTATATCTACCACTTTCTCTTTCCCCCCTCTTTTTTTTAAAAATACAAATGTTCATATATTAAATACACTGTTCTGAATTCTGCCAATCAAAACAAAGAATCAGGAACCATCTATCTTTTTTAGGGTCTTTCTTTATACTTTCATAATAGTTTAAAGAATCCTCCAGTGTTCTCTGAGTTATAGTCATCAACATCACTCTGTTTCTTCCATTCTGGGTCCCTAGATATAGAAAACACGTCTATCAGAAGTTTATAATTTAAAAATTTTCCACTTATTATCTGTTTGTTTTATTTGTTTGTTTTATTTTTGACCCACAGCATGTGCTTACTGATGCCTTGTTAAGCAAGATTGTAAATAAAGTTTATTTCTCAAGAGTCCAAACCATTCTTCAAGGATTCTTATGCTGTATCTTTTTTCTCCAATTCTACAGACAGCTGAACGGAAACCTCCCCCCAGCCTACTCCGCAGCAGTCACAGGCAGCAGAGCTCCTCTGGCTCCATCTGCCTATCTTATCCAAACTGTGTGCACACGTGCTCAGTCGTGTCCCACTCTTTTGCGACCTCATGAACTGTAATCTGCCAGGCTCCTGTACCCATGGAATTTTCAGGGAAAAATACTGCAGTGGGTTGCCATTTCATCTTCCAGGGGATCTTCCCGACCCAGGGATTGAATCCATGTCTTTTGCACGTGTATTCTTGACCACTGCACCACTTGGGAAGCCCTGATACAATCTGCAGTTTGCTCTTTTTATGGGTGTCAGTTTGTCAGGTCAAAGCATTAGTTTTGCATTTTGAAGGATGTTGTCAGATAGGGACAAAGGAGTATTACAAACTTTCATGACCCATTTAGAGAATTTTTGGATTCTTGATGAATTCCGGCTTCCCTGTTTACCTTGAACTGATCATAAATTCTGAAAAGCACCATTTTTTATTCCTCTCTTCAGGAATATTTTTACAGATCAAAAAGAACACTTTTTAACATATCTTATAAATGGTTCTTAGTAACCATAATATCTGTAATTTAGAGATTATTACAATGCTTCCAGCAATTGCCTTATATGTATTAGATCTTTCCCTTAATCTTCCTAAAAGCTCTACAAAGACATTAGTATCTTTTTTCTTTTTATAAATCAGAAAACTATGTCTTCGGTGTTAAGTATTTTCTCAAGAATTTCCTGTTAACAATAATTTTTAAAAGGCCACAATTATGAATTATCTGTATGACTTCAATATCTGAGCTCTGATCACTACAAATCGTTTCTTAACAGGATAAAATTATTTAAAAATTGAATTCACCTGCATGTTCCAAAGGATTGCTGGTGTCATTCTGCCATTTCAGTTTTGTGTTTGCAGTTACCAATAGACTAAAATAAAAGAATGATGAAAAGACCCCAGATATGTAATTTTTTTCCAGGCTTATAAATAAGCATTGTCATACTGAGTAATACAGGGCCTGAGACATAAGGCAAATTTAGTAATACTGAACCTGTATTTATCTAAAATTTTATATTTTGTTCATCATAAATTTTGCACTAACTGTAATTTTTAAAATGTGTTGCATCCATTACTTATCTGGATGCTTGAGACTTTTTTTTGATGTTGCTGCTGCTGCTGCTGCTAAGTCGCTTCAGTCGTGCCCGACTCTGTGCGACCCCATAGATGGCAGCCCACCAGGCTCCCCCGTCCCTGGGATTCTCCAGGCAAGAACACTGGAGTGGGTTGCCATTTCCTTCTCCAATGCGTGAAAGTGAAAGTGAAGTCGCTCAGTCCTGTCCGACTCCTGGGGACCCCATGAACTGCAGCCTACCAGGCTCCTCTGTCCATGAGATTTTCCAGGCAAAAGTACTGGAGTGGGATGCCATCACCTTCTCCGTTTTTGATGTTGTTACCCTCTCCTTAATTTTATGCTCAAAGTGAGTCCCATATTCACTTCCTCCAAGCCCCAGCCCTGTAAGTAAGAAAGGTGATTGTGATTAGAGAACCCATAAAATTCCGTTGGTCAAGTATGTATAAGACCAAACTAGGATGAGCATTCTCATTCTGGAGGATGATATGAACCAGAGTCATGGTCTTGGGCTGGAGGAGTTTTCCATGAAGATTCATCCATAAACTATAAGTATGAAAATGCACGATAGGGATGAGCATATGGCAAGTTCAAAACAAAATAGTTTACTTTCTAGTTCTGACAATAGCAGGATCCAAATGAGTCAGAGGAGTTAGAGAGGTTGTTATTGTGTACACAGAACTTGAGCTGAAACTTTAAGAATTTGTAAGACTCAAACAGAGGTGACCAGGAGGACACTGCATTTCAGGGAAATATGAGCCATTAAAGGTCAGAATTTGTAGGGTTTTGGAGGAGGGTTGGGGTGAATACAAAACTAAGGTAAATTGATCAGGAAGTTCATGCAGTGAATTAGTATAAGAACATATGTAAGATTTGATTGTGAAGACTTTGGAAGATTACCGGAATCCAGGACTTATCTTTATAAAAGGGGGGAATAATATTTCACAGGACATTTCTGGACAAGCTTAGTTTAGTAAACAGGAAGAGTTGCAAGGATAGAAACTTATCCTTACATACTAGAGTCTGAAATGAAATAATGGGTACCTAATAGCATGAAACAGGAGGGGTTTCCCAGGTGACTCAGTGGTAAAGAATCTGCCTGCAACACAGGAGATGCAGATTTCATCCTTGTGTTGGGAAGATCTTCTAGAGGAGGAAATGGCAATGCACTCTAATATTCTTGCCTGAGAAATCTGATGGACATAGGAGCCTAATGGATTACAGTCCATGGGACTGCAAAGAGTCAGACACGGCTGAGCGAACAGGCATGCAACATGAAATGGAACATTTTATTTATTTATTTTAATATAAATTTATTTATTTTAATTGGAAGCTAATTACTTTACAATATTGTATTGTTTTTGCCATCCATTGACATGAATACGCCATGGGTGTACATGTGTTCTCCATCCTGAATGCCCCTCCCACCTCCTTCCCCATCCCATCCTTCTGGGTCGTCCCAGTGCACCAGCCCCGAACATCCTGTATCATGCATCCAACCTGGATTGGCGATTTGTTTCACATATGATAATATACATGTTTCAATGCCATTCTCCTAAATCAGCCCACCCTCGCCCTCTCCCACAGAGTCCAAAAGACTGTTCTATACATCTGTGTCTCTTTTGCAGTCTCGCATACAGAGTTATTGTTACCATCTTTCTGAATTCCATATATATGTGTTAGTATACTGTATTGGTGTTTTTCATTCTGGCTTACTTCACTCTGTATAATAGGCTCCAGTTTCATCCACCTCATTAGAACTGATTCAAATGTGTTCTTTTTAATGGCTGAATAATACTCCATTGTGTATATGTACCACCGCTTTCTTATCCATTCGTCTGCTGATGGACATCTAGGTTGCTTCCATGTCTGGGCTATTATAAACAGTGCTGCGATGAACATTGGGATACACATGTCTCTTTAGATTCTGGTTTCCTCAGTGTGTATGCCCAGCAGTGGGATTGCTGGGTCACAAGGCTGTTCTATTTCCAATTTTTTAAGGAATCTCCACACTGTTCTCCATAGTGGCTGTACTAGTTTGCATTCCCACCAGCAGTGTAAGACAGTTCCCTTTTCTCCACACCCTCTCCAGCATTTATTGCTTGTGGACTTTTGAATCGCAGCCATTCTGACTGGCTTGAAATGGTACCTCGTAGTGGTTTTGATTTGCATTTCTCTGATAATGAGTGATGTTGAGCATCTTTTCATGTGTTTGTTAGCTATCTGTATGTCTTCTTCGGAGAAACATCTGTTTCGTTCTTTGGCCCACTTTTTGATTGGGTTGTTTATTTTTCTGGAATTGAGCTGCAGGAGTTGCTTGTATATTTTTGAGATTCTTTGTCAGTTGCTTCATTTGCTATTATTTTCTCCCATTCTGAAGGCTATCTTTTCACCTTGCTTATAATTTCCTTTGTTGTGCAGAAGCTTTTTAATTTCAATTAAGTCCCATTTGTTTATTTTTGCTTTTGTTTCCAATATTCTGGGAGGTGGGTCATAGAGGATCCTGCTGTGGTTAATGTCGGAGAGTGTTTTGCCTATGTTCTCCTCTAGGAGTTTTATAGTTTCTGGGCTTACATTTAGATCTTTAATCCATTTTGAGTTTATTTTTGTGTATGGTGTTAGAAAGTGTTCTAGTTTCATTCTTTTACAAGTGGTTGACCAGTTTTCCCAGCACCACTTGTTAAAGAGATTGTCTTTTCTCCATTGTATATTCTTGCCTCCTTTGTCAAAGATAAGATGTCCATAGGTGTGGGGATTTACCTCTGGGCTTTCTATTTTGTTCCATTGATCTATATTTCTGTCTTTGTGCCAGTACCATACTGTCTTGATGACTATGGCTTTGTAGTAGAGCCTGAAGTCAGGCAGGTTGATTCCTCCAGTTCCATTCTTCTTTCTCAAGATTGCATTGGCTATTCGAGGTTTTTTGTATGTCCATACAAATTGTGAAATTATTTGTTCTAGCTCTGTGAAAAATATCGTTAGTAGCTTAATAGGGATTGCACTGAATCTATATATTGCTTTGGGTAGTATACTCCTTTCACTATATTGATTCTTCTGATCCATGAACACAGTCTATTTCTCCACCTATTTGTGTCCTCTTTGATTTCTTTCACCAGTGTTTTATAGTTTTCTATATATAGGTCTTTTGTTTCTTTAAGTAGATATATTCCTAAATATTTTATTTTTTTCATTGCAATGGTGAATGAAATTGTTTCCTTAATTTCTCTATTTCTCATTATTAGTGTATAGGAATGCAAGTGGTCTCTGTGTGTTGATTTTATATCCATTAACTTTACTATATTCATTGATTAGCTTTAGTAATTTTCTGGTGAAGTTTTTAGGGCTTTCTATGTAGAGGATCATGTCATCTGCAAACAGTGAGAGTTTTACTTCTTTTCTTTCAATTTGGATTCCTTTTATTTCTTTTTCTGCTCTGATTATTGTGGCAAAAACTTCCAAAACTATGTTGAATAGTAGTGGTGAGAGTGGGCATCCTTGTCTTGTTCCTGACTTTAAGGGAAATGCTTTCAATTTTTCACTATTGAGGATAATGTTTGCTGTGGGTTTGTCATATACAGCTTTTATTATGTTGAGGTATCTTCCTTCTATCCCTGCTTTCTGGAGGGGTTTTTATCATAAATGGATGTTGAATTTTGTCAAAGGCTTTCTCAGCATCTACTAAGATAATCATATGGCTTTTATTTTTCAATTTGTTAATCTGGTGTATTACATTTATTGATTTGTGAATATTGAAGAATACTTGCATCCTTGGGATAAAGCCCACTTGGTCATGATGTATGATCTTTTTAATGTGTTGTTGGATTCTGATTGCTAGAATTTTGTTAAGGACTTTTGCATCTATGTTCATCAGTGATATTGGCCTGTAGTTTTCTTTTTTTGTGGCATCATTTTCAGGTTTTTGTATTACGGTGATGTTGGCCTCATAGAATGAATTTGGAAGTTTACCTTCCTCTGCAATTTTCTGGAATAGTTTGAATAGAATAGGTGTTAGTTCTTCTCTAAATTTTTGGTAGAATTCAGCTGTGAAGCCGTCTGGTCCTGGGCTTTTGTTTCCTGGAAGATTTCTGATTACAGTTTCAATTTCCATGCTTGTGATGGATGTGCTAAGATTTTCTATCTCTTCCTGGTTTAGGTTTGGAAAGTTGTACTTTTCTAAGAATTTATCCATTTCTTCCAAGTTGTCCATTTTATTGGCATATAATTGCGAAATGGCCAACACTAAAATCAGATTGATTATATTCTTTGCAGCCAAAGATGGAGAAGCTCTATACAGTCAGCAAAAACAAAACTGGGAGCTGACTGTGGCTCAGATCATGAACGCCTTATTGCCAAATTCAGACTTAAATTGAAGAAAGTGGGGAAAACCACTAGCCCATCCAGGTATAAAATAAATCAAATCGCTTATGATTACACAGTGGAAGTGAGAAATAGATTTAAGGGACTAGATCTGATAGATAGAGTGCCTGATGAACTATGGATGGAGGTTTGTGACTTTGTATAGGAGGCAGGGACCCAGACCATCCCCACGGAAAAGAAATGCAAAAAGGCAAGATAGCTGTCTGAGGAGGCCTTACAAATAGCTGTGAAAAGAAGAGAAGTGAAAAGCAAAGGAGAAAAGGAAAAATACAAGCATCTGAATGCAGAGTTTCAAAGAATAGCAAGAAGAGATAAGAAAGCCTTCCTCAGCAAACAATGCAAAGAAATAGAGGAAAACAACAGAATGAGAAAGACTAGAGATCTCTTCAAGAAAATTAGAGATACCAAGGGAACATTTCATGCAAAGATGGACTCGATAAAGGACAGAAATGGTATGGACAGAACAGAAACAGAAGATATTAATAAGAGGTGGCAAGAATACACAGAAGAACTGTACAAAAAGAGCTTCACAATCAAAATAATCACGATGATGATATCACTCACCTAGAGCCAGACATCCTGGAATGTGAAGTCAAGTGGCCTTAGAAAGCATCACTACGAACAAAGCTAGTGGAAGTGATGGAATTCCAGTGGAGCTCTTTCAAAACCTGAAAGATGATGCTGTGAAAGTGCTGCACTCAATATGCCAGCAAATTTGGAAAACTCAGCAGTGGCCACAGCACTGGAAAAGATCAGGCTTCATTACAATCCGAAAGAAAGGCAATACCAAAGAATTCTCAAACTACCACAAAATTGCACTCATCTCACACGCTAGTAATGTAATGCTCAAAATTCTCCAAGCCAAGCTTCAGCAATACGTGAACTGTGAACTTCCTGATGTTCAAGCTGGTTTTAGAAAAGTCAGAGGAACCAGAGATCAAATTGCCAACATCTGCTGGATCATCAAAAAAGCAAGAGAGTTCCAGGAGAACATCTATTTCTGCTGTATTGATTATGCCAAAGTCTTTGACTGTGTCAGATCAGATGAGATCAGTCGCTCAGTCGTGTCCGACTCTTTGCGACCCCATGAACCGCAGCACGCCAGGCCTCCCTATCCATAACCAGCTCTTGGAGGTCACTCAGACTCACATTCATTGAGTCAGTGATGCCATCCAGCCATCTCATCCTCTGTCGTCCCCTTCTCCTCCTGCCCTCAATCCCTCCCAGCATCAGCGTCTTCTCCAATGAGTCAACTCTTCGCATGAGGTGGCCAAAATACTGGAGTTTCAGCTTTAGCATCATTCCTTCCAAAGAAATCCCAGGGCTGATCTCCTTCAGAATGGACCGGTTGGATCTCCTTGCAGTCCAAGGGACTCTCAAGAGTCTTCTCCAACACCACAGTTCAAAAGCATCAATTCTCAGGCGCTCAGCCTTCTTCACAGTCCAGCTCTCACATCCATACATGACCACAGGAAAGACCATAGCCTTGACTAGGTGAACCTTTGTTGGCAAAGTGATGTCTCTGCTTTTGAATATGCTATCTAGGTTGGTCGTAACTTTCCTTCCAAGGAGTAAGCGTCTTTTAATTTCATGGCTGCAGTCACCATCTGCAGTGATTTTGGAGCCCAGAAAAATAAAGTCTGACACTGTTTCCACTGTTTCTCCATCTATTTCCCATGTAGTGATGGGACCAGATGCCATGATCTTCATTTTCTGAATGTTGAGCTTTAAGCCAACCTTTTCACTCTCCTCTTTCACTTTCATCAAGAGGCTTTTGAGTTCCTCTTCACTTTCTGCCATAAGGGTGGTATCATCTGCATATCTGAGGTTATTGATATTTCTCCCGGCAATCTTGATTCCAGCTTGTGTTTCCTCCAGTCCAGCATTTCTCATGATGTACTCTGCATATAAGTTAAATAAACATGGTGACAATATACAGCCTCGACGTACTCCTTTTCCTATTTGGAACCAGTCTGTTGTTCCATGACCAGTTCTAACTGTTGCTTCCTGACCTGCATACAGATTTCTCAAGAGGCAGTGTGTGGATCACAATAAAATGTGGAAAATTCTGAAATAGTTGGGAATACCAGACCATCTGACCTGCCTCTTGAGAAACTTATATGCAGGTCAGGAAGCAACAGTTAGAACTGGACATGGAGCAACAGACTGGTTCCAAATAGGAAAAGGAGTACATCAAGGCTGCATATTGTCACCCTGTTTATTTAACTTATATGCAGAGTACATCGGGAGAAACGCTGGGCTGGAAGAAGCACAAGCTGTAATCAAGATTGCCAGGAGAAATATCAATAACCTCAGATAGGCAGATGACACCACCCTTATACTAGAAAGTGAAGAGGAACTAAAAAGCCTCTTGATGAAAGTGAAAGAGGAGAGTGAAAAGTTGGCTTAAAGCTCAACATTCAGAAAACGAAGATCATGGAATCTGGTCCTATCACTTCGTGGGAAACAGATGGGGAAACAGTGGAGATGGTGCCAGACTTTATTTTTTTGTGTGTGGGGGGGGGGGGCTCCAAAATCACTGCAGATGGTGACTGCAGCCATGAAATTAATAGACGCTTACTCCTTGGAAGGAAAGTTATTACCAACCTAGATAGCATATTGAAAAGCAGAGATATTACTTTGCCAACAAAGGTCCGTCTAGTCAAGGATATGGTTTTTCCAGTAGTCATGTATGGATGTAATAGTTGGACTGTGAAGATAGCTGAGCACCAAAGAATTGATGCTTTTTAACTGTGGTGTTGGAGAAGACTCTTGAGAGTCCCTTGGACTGCAAGAAGATCCAACCAGTCTATCCTAAAGAAGATCAGTCCTGGGTGTTCATTGGAAGGACTGATGCTGAAGCTGAAACTCCAATACTTTGGCCACCTCAAGTGAAGAGCTGACTCATTGGAAAAGATCCTGATGCTGAGAGGGATTGAGGGTGGGAGGAGAAGGGCAAGACAGAGGGTGAGATGGTTGGATGAAATCACCGACTCAATGGACATAAGTTTGAGTGAACTCTGGAAGTTGGTGATGCACAGGGAAGCCTGGTGTGCTGCGATTCATGGGGCTGCAAAGAGTCGGACACGACTGAGAGACTGAGCTGAACTGAATTGCTTGTAGTAGTCTCTTATGATCCTTTGTACTTCTGTGTTGTCTTTTATGGTTTCTCCATTTTCATTTCTAATTTTATTGATTTGATTTTTCTCCTTTTGTTTCTTGATGAGTCTGGCTAATATTTTGTCCCTTTTATTTATCCTCTCAAAGAACCAGCTTTTGGCTTTGTTGATTTTTGCTATGGTCTCTTTTGTTTCTTTTCCATTTATTTCTGCCCTAATTTTTAAGATTTCTTTCCTTCTACTAGCCCTGGGGTTCTTTATTTCTTCCTTTTCTTGTTGCTTTAGGTGTAGACTTAGGTTATTTATTTGACTTTTTTCTTGTTTCTTGAGGTATGCCTGTATTGCTATGAACCTTCCCCTTAGCACTGCTTTTACAGTGTCCCACAGGTTTTGGGTTGCTGTGTTTTCATTTTCATTTGTTTCTATGCATATTTTGATTTCTTTTGTGATTTGTTGGTTATTCAGCCGTGTGTTGTTCAGTCTCCGTATGTTGGAATTTTTAATAGTTTTTCTCCTGTAATTGAGATCTAATCTTACTGCATAGTGGTCAGAAAAAACGCTTGGAATAATTTCAACTTTTTTGAATTTACCAAGGCTAGATTTACGGCCCAGGATGTGATCTATCCTGGAGAATGTTCTGTGTACGCTTGAAAAAAAGGTGAAATTCATTGTTTTGGGGTGAAATGTCCTATAGATATCAATTATGTCTAACTGGTCTATTGTATCATTTAAAGTTTGTGTTTCCTTATTAATTTTCTGTTTAGTTGATCTATCCATAGGTGTGAGTGGGGTATTAAAGTCTCCCACTATTATTGTGTTATTGTTGATTTCTCCTTTCATACTTGTTAGTATTTGTCTTACATATTGCGGTGCTCCTATGTTGGGTGCATATATATTTATAATTGTTATATCTTCTTCTTGGATTGATCCTTTGATCATTATGTAGTGTCCTTCTTTGTCTCTTTTCACAGCCTTTGTTTTAAAGTCTATTTTATCTGATATGAGTATTGCTACTCCTGCTTTCTTTTGATCTCTATTTGTATGGAATATCTTTTTCAAGCCCTTCAGTCTTTTTGTGTCCCTTGTTTTGAGGTGGGTCTCTTGTAGACAACATATATAGGGGCCTTGTTTTTGTATCCATTTAGCCAGTCTTTGTGTTTTTGGTTGGGGCATTCAACCCATTTATGTTTAAGGTAATTATTGATAAGTATGATCCTGTTGCCATTTACTCTATTGTTTTGGGTTCAAGTTTATACACCCTTTTTGTGTTTCCTGTCTAGAGAATATCCTTTAGCATTTGTTGGAGAGCTGGTTTGGTGGTGTTGAATTCTCTCAGCTTTTGCTTGTCTGTAAAGCTTTTGATTTCTCCTTCATATTTGAATGAGATCCTTGCTGGGTACAGTAATCTGGGCTGTAGGCTATTTTCTTTCATCCCTTTAAGTATGTCCTGCCATTCCCTCCTGGCCTGAAGAGTGTCTATTGAAAGATCAGCTGGTATCCTTATAGGAGTCCCCTTGTGTGCTATTTGTTGTTTTTCCCTTGCTGCTTTTAATATTTGTTCTTTGTGTTTGATCTTTGTTAATTTGATTAATACGTGTCTTTGGTGGTTTTGCCTTGGGTTTATCCTGTTTGGGACTCTCTGGGTTTCTTGGACTTGGGTGATTATTTCCTTCCCCATTTTAGGGAAGTTTTCAACTATTATCTCCTCAAGTATTTTCTCATGGTCTTTCTTTTTGTCTTCTTCTTCTGGGACTCCTATGATTCAAATGTTGGGGCATTTAACATTGTCCCAGAGGTCTCTGAGATTGTCCTCATTTCTTTTAATTCATTTTTCTTTTTTTCCTCTCTGTTTCATTTATTTCTGCTGATCTATCTTCTACCTCACTTATCCTATCTTCTGCCTCCGTTATTCTACTGTTGGTTCCCTCCAGAGTGTTTTTGATCTCATTTATTGCAACATTCCTTATACATTGACTCTTTTTATATATTGACTCTTTTTTTATTTCTTCTAGGCCCTTGTTAAACCTTTCTTGCATATTCTCAATCCTCATCTCCAGGCTGTTTATCTATAACTCCATTTTGTTTTCAAGATTTTGGATCATTTTCACTATCATTATTCAGTATTCTTTATCAGGTAGATTCCCTATCTCTTTCTTTTGTTTGGTTTGGTGGGTATTTATCCTGTCCCTTTACCTGCTGGGTATTTCTCTGCCTCTTCATCTTGATTATATTGCTGTTTGGGGTGGCCTTTCTGTATTCTGGAAGTTTGTGAAGTTCTCTTTATTGTGGAGTTTCCTCACTGTGGGTGGGGTTGTATGGGTGGCTTGTCAAAGTTTCCTGGTTAGGTGTTCTGGTGGGTGGAGCTGGATTTCTTCTCTCTGGAGTGCAATGAAGTGTCTAGTAATGAGTTATGAGATGTCAATGGGTTCGGAGTGACTTTGGGCAGCCTGTATATTGAAGCTCGGGGCTATGTACCTGTGTTGCTGGAGAATTTGCATGGTATGTCTTGCTCTGGAACTTGTTGGCCCTTGGGTGGTGCTTGCTTTCCGTGTAGGTATGGAGGCATTTGGTGAGCTCCTATTAATTAATGCTCTCTGGAGTCAGGAGTTCTCTGGTGTTCTCAGGATTTGGACTTAAGCCTCCTGCCTCTGGTTTTCAGTCTTATTCTTACAGTTGCCTCAAGACTACTCCATCTATACAGCACTGATGATAAAACATCTAGGTTAAAGACGAAGTTTCTCCACAGTGAGGGACACCCAGAGAGGTTCAAAGAGTTACATGGAGAAGAGAAGGGGGAGGAGGGAGATAGAGGTCACCAGGAGGAGAAGAGGGGGAATCTAAAGAGGTGAGAGCAAGCTAGCCAGTTATCACTTCCTTATGTGCTCTCCACAGTCTGGACCTCTCAGAGATGTTCACAGAGTTATACAGAGAAGAGAAGAGGGAGGAAGAAGACAGAAGTGGCCAGGAGGATAAAGGGGGGAATCAAAAGGAACGAGACAGATCCAGCCAGTAATCAGTTCCCTAAGTGTTCTCCACAGTCCGGAACACACAAAGAGATTCACAGAGTTCGGTAGAGAAGAGAAGTGGGAGGGACGAGATATGGGCGACCTGGTAGAGAAAAAAGGAGAGTCCAAAGAGGGAGAGAGCAATCAAGCCAATAATCTAGCTCCCAAGTAAAATGGGTACTGATGATTGGGTTCTTAAAGGTACAAAATTGATAACAAATACCAAAAGGCAAAGATTAAAAATCGAGAGTAGAGGTTGGATTCTCAAAAAAACAATATTAAAGAAAAAAACAAAACATAGTCACAAAAATTATAAAATGTATATATATGAAGTTTGCTTTAAAAAAAAATAGGGTCTTTTTTTTGCAAAGTAATCAGATCAGATCAGATCAGTCGCTCAGTTGTGTCCGACTCTTTGCGATCCCATGAACTGCAGCATGCCAGGCCTCCCTGTCCATCACCAACTCCCGCCCCCAACCCCTCCCAGCATCAGAGTCTTCTCCAATGAGTCAGCTCTTCGCATGAGGTGGCCAAAATACTGGAGTTTCAGCTTTAGCATCATTCCTTCCAAAGAAATCCCAGGGCTGATCTCCTTCACAATGGACTGGTTGGATCTCCTTGCAGTCCAAGGGACTCTCAAGAGTCTTCTCCAACACCACACTTCAAAAGCATCAATTCTTAGGCGCTCAGCCTTCTTCACAGTCCAGCTCTCACATCCATACATGACCACAGGAAAGACCATAGCCTTGACTAGGTGAACCTTTGTTGGCAAAGTGATGTCTCTGCTTTTGAATATGCTATCTAGGTTGGTCATAACTTTCCTTCCAAGGAGTAAGCGTCTTTTAATTTCATGGCTGCAGTCACCATCTGCAGTGATTTTGGAGCCCAGAAAAATAAAGTCTGACACTGTTTCCACTGTTTCTCCATCTATTTCCCATGTAGTGATGGGACCAGATGCCATGATCTTCGTTTTCTGAATGTTGAGCTTTAAGCCAACCTTTTCACTCTCCACTTTCACTTTCATCAAGAGGCTTTTGAGTTCCTCTTCACTTTCTGCCATAAGGGTGGTATCATCTGCATATCTGAGGTTATTGATATTTCTCCCCGCAATCTTGATTCCAACTTGTGTTTCCTCCAGTCCAGCATTTCTCATGATGTACTCTGCATATAAGTAGTAATAGTAAGTTATAAAAATTAAAGGAGTAATAGAGGACTTAAAAATTAATTTTTTTTTCTTTTAAATTTAAAGAATGATAATAGTAAAAATGTATCTAGGACTTTCTCTGGTGGTGTTGTGGACAGTGTAGGTCAGTTCATTTTCAGATAGTTCTTTGATCCGGCTTATACCCCTCAAGATCTATAGGCCCCTTCCTATGTAGTCAGTGCTAACTACAGGGTTTTAATCTATTGCACCTGTCACTTCCAAGGCGGTTCCCTCTGTTTTAGCTTCTTCTGTTTGCTGGTCTCTTCAGTGTCTAATTTCTCCCCTGACACAAGGGGGCGGTGGTGGACACTTTTTTAGGTTCACTTATTCAGTCGTGCTGTGGGGAGGGAGGAACACTGCAAACAAATAACACTGGTGTGTGCTCACAGTGTCTCAGCCACACTGGGTTTGCCTCTGCTTTGGCATGTGTATTGTCACCATGTTTATTTAACTTATATGCAGAGTACATCATGAGAAATGCTGGACTGGAAGAAACACAAGCTGGAATCAAGATTGCCGGGAGAAATATCAATTACCTCAGATATGCAGATGATACCACCCTTATGGCAGAAAGTGAAGAGGAACTCAAAAGCCTCTTGATGAAAGTGAAAGTGGAGAGTGAAAAGTTTGGCTTAAAGCTCATCATTCAGAAAACGAAGATCATGGCATCCGGTCCCATCACTACATGGGAAATAGATGGAGAAACAGTGGAAACAGTGTCAGACTTTATTTTTCTGGGCTCCAAAATCACTGCAGATGGTGACTGCAGCCATGAAATTAAAAGACGCTTACTCCTTGGAAGAAAAGTTATGACCAACCTAGATAGCATATTCAAAAGCAGAGACATTACTTTGCCAACAAAGGTTCACCTAGTCAAGGCTATGGTCTTTCCTGTGGTCATGTATAGATGTGAGAGCTGGACTGTGAAGAAGGCTGAGCGCCTAAGAATTGATGCTTTTGAACTGTGGTGTTGGAGAAGACTCTTGAGAGTCCCTTGGACTGCAAGGAGATCCAACCAGTCCATTCTGAAGGAGATCAGCCCTGGGATTTCTTTGGAAGGAATGATGCTAAAGCTGAAACTCCAGTATTTTGGCCACCTCATGCGAAGAGCTGACTCATTGGAGAAGACTCTGATGCTGGGAGGGATTGGGGGCAGGAGGAAAAGGTGACGACAGAGATGAGATGGCTGGATGGCATCACTGACTCGATGGATGTGAGTCTGAGTGACCTCCGAGAGCTGGTGATGGACAGGGAGGCCTGGCGTGCTGCAGTTCATGGGGTCGCAGAGAGTCGGACATGACTGAGCGACTGATCTGATCTGATCTGATGGCATGTGTGCTTTCCCTGTCGACACTGCTTAGGCTCTAGGTTGTTCTGCAGGGAACTGTCTAAGGTGGGCCCTGGGTTGTATGCACCTCCCAGGTTTAAGCTGCTCAGTTTCAGGCACTCGGGTAGTCCTCAAAGGTGCAGACTTGGTTGGGCCTGCATTTTGTGCCCTTCCCAAATCCAAGCAGCCCAGGTGACCAGGTGCTTGGAGAGTGCTGTTGTTGTGACTTATCACCTCCCCCATCCCTACTGCTTGGTTTTCTGTGTGTGTACAACTGGCGCACCTTCTCAGGTGTGCCGTGTGTCTCTTCTGGGGAACTGATCTCTGGCTGCATACCTCCCAGTGGATGTGGACTGTCTAGAATCCTGAGAAGTCTTTGTTAGCAATGAAGCCTGCTTGCAGTTTGATAGATGATGCCTCTCTGGGGCTGTGATTGCCCCCTTCCAGCTCTGGCTGCCCTTGCCTGCCTGTCTCTGGTGGGGAATGGGCTGGTCCGCAGCCGGCTAGCTCTACTCAATCCTTTGTTCTGTGAGCAGGCCTGGTGGTGTCTTAGGTTAGGGCTCTTCCCAGGGTAGCTATCCCACAGTCTGGTTTACTATCTCAAGTTAGTTCCCTTAGATTGCCCTCGGGGCACTCAGGCCCGGTCCTTACCCTAAGCAATACAGCTGGTGCCTCCCTGCCCAGCCCCCGCTTGCTAGTGGCGAATGCAGGCATCTGCGCTGCTTCTCTGCTGGGATTTACCATTGGGCATGTAATCTGTGGGGGTCAATTATTTATTTATTTTTCCTCCCGGTTATGTTGCCCTCTGAAGTTCCAAGGCTCTTTACAGACTAGTCAGTAAGAGTGTTTCCTGGTGTTTGGAAACTTCTCTCTTTTTAAGACTCCTTTCCTGGGACAGATCTCCATCCCTACCTCTTTTATCTCTGTTTTTATGTTTTATATTTTTTCCTACCTCCTTTTGAAGACAATGGGCTGCTTTTCTGGGTGCCTGATGTCCTCTGCCAGCATTCATAAGTTGTTTTGTGGAATTTATTCAGCGTTCAAATGTTCTTTTGATGAATTTGTGGGGGAGAAAGTGGTTTCCCCATCCTATTCCTCTGCCATCTTAGGGCCGCCGCCCAAGTGTCAAAATGGAACATTTTAATGTCCATCATTTACTAAAAATAACTTTATCCCATCAAAATAATAGTTACAGAGCTAACAGTTTTTGAACATATACCATGTGGTAGGCTCTGCTTCTTAAGCTCCAAATGCTTGATACAAACAGAAAGAGTTTTTAAAGAACTCAGAAAAAACAGTCTCAATTCTTCGGCCATTTGAATGATGTTACTTGTATTCATTTTAGACACTTTACCATATTAAGAAATTTTTTTTTTTATCAAGTGATGCTTTTTAGCATCCATTGAATTGCTCACATGTTTTTTTCTACATCTTCTTGCTAATGTGAAAAATCACATTGTCAATAAATATTAAGTGCTAAATCACCTTTCAATTCTAAACATAATCAGTGTGGTTGATGCAACCTCTCTTGTTATATTTTGGAAGGTTTGACTTGTTGACATTTTTATTGCATTTTAATCCATAGTAAAATGGTATCTTTATCAGATTTTAGTACAATAATTGGGCTTCCCAGGTGGCTCCATGTAAAGCATCTCTTTGTCTATGCAGGAGACCCAGGCTCAATCTCTGGGTCTGGAAGATCCCCTGGAGAAGAAAATAGCAACCCACTACAGCATTCATGCCTGGAAAATCTCATGGACAGAGGAGCTTTGCAGGCTACAGTCCATGGGATTGCAAAAGACTCGAACATAACTGAGTGACGAGCATGCACGTAGTACAATAGTCATGCTGAATCCATAAAATGATTCAGAAAGTTCTACCTCTTCTTCCCTTTTCTGGAAGGTTAAGATGGAGATTATACCTTACTTAAATATGTGGGGAAATATACAAACAAATTTTTCCTGAATCTGGAATCTTGTTGTGATTCATTACTCTTTTGGTCATTGTGGATATTTTTTAAAAGGTTTAACTACATGTTTTAATTTATTTACATTATCTAACTGCATTGTCCCCAGGTTAGATATTTAAAAGGACTCACTCTGTATAATAGGCTCCAGTTCCATCCACCTCCTTAGAACTGATTCAAATGTATTCTTTTTAATGGCTGAGTAATACTCCATTGTGTATATGTACCACAGCTTGCTTATCCATTCATCTGTGGATGGACATCTAGGTTGCTTCCACGTCCTGGCTATTGTAAACAGTGCTGCTATGAACATTGGGGTACACGTGTCTCTTTCAATTCTGGTTTTCTCAGTGTATATGACCAGCAGTGGGATTGCTGGATCATAAGGCAGTTCTATTCCCAGTTTTTTGAGGAATCTCCAGACTGTTCTCCATATTGGCTGTACCAGTTTGCCAGAAACAAAACCACAAATACAGTATACTAACGCATATATATGGAATTTAGAAAGATGGTAAAAATAACCCTATTTACGAGACAGCAAAAGAGACACTGATGTATAGACCAGACTTTTGGACTCTGGGACCGGGAGAGGGTGGGATGATTGGGGAGAATAACATTGAAATATGTATAATATTATATCTGAAATGTATTAATTGTTCAAACTAAATACTGTCATGTTACAATTTGTTCATATTAGATGTTTGTAATGTTTCTGATAATCAATAAAAGAGATTCTTGATAAAAAATAAGTAAAAGAACAAAGAACAAAAAAATAAATAAATAAAAGGACTCACAAGACTCTACAGAGAGATACAGTGAGGGATCAGATGCAGTAAGAGAAAGAGAACACGTGTTGCAAGTCCAAGGACACCCCATGCGGCCACTGTCCTTAGACAGCTGTTCATGTGGATTACCGCTGTGTCCCCCGGCTGAATCTCCGTATCTGTCTGGGGACCCTTGGCTGGGAGTGCGCTTAGTATCCCTCTATGTAATTAGAAGGGAGAAGGCAATGGAAACCTACTCCGGCACTCTTGCCTGGAAAATCCCATGGACAGAGGAGCCTGGTAGGCTGCAGTCCATGGGGTCGCTGAGTCAGACACGACTGAGCGAATTCACTTTCACTTTTCACTTTCATACATTGGAGAAGGAAATGGCAACCCACTCCAGTGTTCTTGCCTGGAGAATCCCAGGGACAGGGGAGCCTGGTGGACTGCCGTCTATGGGGTCGCACAAAGTCAGACACAACTGAAGCGACTTAGCAGCAGCAGCATATAACTAGAAACTCTGTTAAACTCCTCATGACTTTCCCCTCATCGTCATAATATGTCAGATAAAAGTTCTGTGTTCTGACATTCCCTGTTGTATATCCTTTCTTGAATCAGGATTATCTTTGATTTCAGTCTCATTAATGCTGCTGAAATATTAAGGTCAAAATTTTATTTATAAATGATATTTGAAAAGTCAGGGCAATTGGCAACATCGTGAAGTGGATCACAGTGGGACCTCTGCCTGTAATAAGTCAGCGTTAGTGGAAGAAAAAGCTTTCATCACTCAAGCGTTCATCTTTGATATTAGGTCATGTGTCTGTATTATTATCTCCTAATCGGTCATCAGTCTGTCTTGTCGCTCTGACACAGGAGTCTAAATGGTAAAATATGATTCCCTGTGACAGAGTAACTTTTTCCCTTTTAATTTTTTCCCCAACACTCTCCCTATACGTCACTGTTCAGTTGAGGATAAGGAAGTAATTTTCAACTTGGAAGTCAGAGCACTCATCTTAACTGCCAAATGGCACAAAATAATTCCACTTGACAGTGGCTGGCACTGTATCTATAATGCTTCAAGTCACGAAATACTTTTCCAGAATTTTGTTCTTCTCTTCATTCTTCTTTTGCACTCTCTCTCCTCTCACTCTTTTTATCAATCCAGTTAAGCTGCACTTCTTTTTATTAAATAGAAGGCCCCAAGCATGCCAACTTTTAACAGGCCCAACAGTAAGTCACACTGTAAATGGAGATTTCTCGACTTTTCCTTGGCATAATTTCAGCTCTTTACTCTGAGAACTTTTAAACTTTAGTTCTACTGTTCCAACTATGGTTAAAAAAATGTTCTAAATCAAATGACTAATAATATATGAGGCCCTATACTATATGCTCTCTTAGAGGCAAAATAAAAATATAGTTTGTTTTTTTAAATAGTAGCATGCATGCTAAGTCACTTCAGTCATGTCTGACTGTGATGCTATGGACTGTAGCCCGCCAGGCTCCTTTGTCCATGGGTTTCTCCAGGCAAGAACACTGGAGTGAGTTGCTATGCCCTCCTCTGGGGGATCTTCCTGACCCAGGGATGGAACTCGCGTCTCATATGTGTCCTGCATTGGCAAGTGGGTTCTTTACCATTAGAGACACCTGAGAAGAGTCCTTTGGACTGCAAGGAGATCCAACCCATCCATCCTAAAGGAGATCAGTCCTGGGTGTTCACTGGAAGGACTGATACTAAAGCTGAAACTCCAATACTTCGGCCACCTGATGCGAAGAGCTGACTCATTTGAAAAGACCCTGATGCTGGGAAAGATTGAGGGCAGGAGATGGGAATGACAGAGGATGAGATGGTTGGATAGCATCACTGACTCAGTGGACATGAGTTTGGATAAACTCCGGGAGTTGGTGATGGACAGGGAGGCCTGGTGTGCTGCGATTTATGGGGTCGCAAAGAGTCAGACACGACGGAGCAACTGAACTGAACTGAGAAGTCCTTTTAAAATAGTAGAACAAAAGCTAAATGACTGTGTCTATGGGAGAAATTTACCGAGGTTGGAAAAGAGCAGTATACACTGTAGCAGGCACTGTGTGAGTCAAGCTTCTTCCTAGTATAATGGGTTAAATGAAATACACACACCCTGTTGAGAAGCCTAGCAGAAAAAGAAGAGTGCCCGTTCTTGGTATAAATATTTACCTTAGTCTCTACTGTTCTACTCTCTACTATTCCTTTACTTGGGTTTGATAATGGCTTTAATGCTGTCTGGCTCTGGGAGAATGAAAATTGCTTAACATTTTGTATAAAAATTGAATGGTGTATGAAAAATAGAGAGGTAATGTTATCTTCTTCCTATAAACATATACTTGCTCCTAGCAATTTGTAAACCTACGGTCAAATCACCTTTATGCAATATGTGTTTGAGTTGTCTTGAACCTAGTTACAATATTTGTAAGTTTGCCCCTGGTGTTAAGCTTTAGCCTCTCTCCTTTGAAAGCCTGGGCTGTTAACCAGGCCACCTTTGTAGATCCTGGGTTTACGATGACTCCCTTCTCAGCACTGAGATGGTTGAAAGTTCTCCTGAGGTCTTTGGCCTTTTAGGTGATGCTCTGTTATTGGCCTCTTTCTCCACATAACTTCTGCAGATGCTCTGAGACCCAGTGTGAAGCAGACTAGCAGGCTGACTTCTCTCTGGATCCCTTTCTCCACGTTTTGGACTACTCAGCTTCAGACCTCCTTAGTAACTCTCAGCAGCATTCTTCTATTTTTGTAATATGGCAGAAAGTGAAACCCTGAACCATTTTAGCCTGTGAATTGTCAATTGTTTCAAATGGAAAATTAATGGAGAGTGATGGGCTTTTCTGAATTCATGTCCCTCCTCCAAGGATCTTGGCAATTTCATCCTGGCTAACTCAGTTGCTCTATGGTTCATGTAAAGGACTTGTTTTGTTTGTTCCCTCCCCGCAGTTCGTTCTATTTTATGTCATCAGAAAAGTTTGATTAAAAACTACTCATTGCCTCCAAAAGCAGAAATATAGAGCAGTAGAACACATGGTGAAATTTAGTTTGTTTATTTTCTAAGAAACATGGAGATAAAGGGTCACATAAGCTTTTAGTGGCCCAGCCAGAAGTGGAGTTCTCTTCCTTGAGAGAGGGAAGAAAAAGAAAGAAAGAGGGAAAAGAATGTCTGGTTTCCTGACATCCTATATTTCTATGCCAGTTTCCACTGTGTGAATTCAATTATTGTACTGGAAATTAGATGTGATATGATTCATGAGACCATCGAAGGAATCATTATTTCAGTTAGACCAAAAAGATATCTACCATTTTCACTTATGTGGATCACTGTATATAAAGCTACTCTTTGAGTCAGAGAGCAATTGTTTCTCAGTAAAATTCTCTTTGTAGAAATAATTTTGTCTGGATATATTAGTTGAATTTCTTATTTTTGATAATAATATTGAATTTTAAGAAATTAATTTCTCTGTATCACTACATATAATGGCTAAATATTTTCAAAATTGAATAACACATGTTGACCAACATTAATTTCTCTCAAATGCAAAAATATTTATATTTTCTTAGTTTCCATTACTTACTTTCAAAACAAGGTCCAATCTCCATGTTTACTCTAACTATACTAAGCTATGTATTAAATCAATTTGTGGATAATTAACAGAAACATTTTTATAAATAATAAAAATAGAAATAAATTTGGAATTTATAGTTTTCTGAAGTCCTAACTTTTATCTAATACTTCAGGAAGCTATCAGGGATCACTCTTGTGATCCCATGGACTGTAGCCTGCCTGGCTCCTCTGTCCATGGGATTCTCCAGGCAAGAATACTGGAGTGGGTTGTCATTTCCTTCTCCAGAGAATCTTCCCAACCCAGGAATTGAACCTGGGTGTCCTGCAAGGCAGGCAGATTCTTAACTGTTTGAGCTATAAAAAAAATAATAAATAAGAAAAAATTATTTATATTCATATAAATGAGAAAAATATTATTTATATGAATAAATAATAAAAAAGAAATAAACTTGAAAATTATAGATAAAGCTCAACATTCAGAAAACTAACATCATGGCATCTGGTCCCATCACTTCATGCAAATAGATGGGGAAACAGTGTCAGACTTTATTTTGGCGGGCTCCAAAATCGCTGCAGATGGTAATTGCAGCCATGAAATTAAAAGATGCTTACTCATTTGAAGGAAAGTTATGACCAACCTAGATAGCATATTCAAAGGTAGAGACATTACTTGGCCAACAAAGGTCCATCTAGTTGGTTTTTCCTGTGGTCATGTATTGATGTGAGAGTTGGACTGTGAAGAAAGCTGAGCACAGAAGAACTGATGCTTTTGAACTGTTGTGTTGGAGAAGATTCTTGAAAGTCCCTTGGACTGCAAGGATGTCCAACCAGTCCATTCTAAAGGAGATTGGTCCTGGGATTTCTTTGCAAGGAATGATGCTAAAGCTGAAACTCCAGTACTTTGGCCACCTCATGTGAAGAGCTGACTCATTGGAAAAGACCATGATACTGGGAGGAATTGCGGGCAAGAGGAGAAGGGGACGACAGAGGATGAGATGGCTGGATGGCATCACCAGCTCGATGGATGTGAGTCTGAGTCAACTCCGGGAGTTGGTGATGGACAGGGAGGCCTGGCATGCTGCAATTCATGGGGTCACAAAGAGTCAGACACGTTTGAGCAACTGAACTGAACTGAACGGAAAGTCCTAACTTTTGCATTCCAGTCCCCTATAATGAAAAGAACATCTTTTTGGGGTGTTAGTTCTAAAAGGTCTTGTAGGTCTTCATAGAACCGTTCACCTTCAGCTTCATCAGAGTTACTGGTTGAGGCATAGACTTGGATTACTATGATAGTGAATGGTTTGCCTTGGAAATGAACAGAGATCTTTCTGTCATTTTTGAGATTGCATCCAAATACTGCATTTCAGACTCTTTTTGTTGACCATGATGGCTACTCCATTTCTTCTAAGAGATTCCTGCCCACAGTAGTAGATATAATGGTCATCTGAGTTAAATTCACCCATTCCAGTCCATTTTAGTTTGCTGATTCCTAGAATGTCAATATTCACCCTTGCCATCTCCTGTTTGACCACTTCCAATTTGCCTTGATTCATGGACCTAACATTCCAGGTTCCTATGCAATATTGCTCTTACAGCATCAGATATTGCTTCTATAACCAGTCACATCTACAACTGGGTGTTGTTTTTCCTTTGGCTCATCCCTTCATTCTTTCTGGAGTTATTTCTCCACTATTCTCCAGTAGCATATTGTGCACCTACCAACCTGGGGAGTTCCTCTTTCAGTGTCCTATCATTTTGCCTTTTCATACTGTTCATGGAGTTCTCAAGGCAAGAATACTGAAGTGGTTTGCCATTCCCTTCTCCAGTGGACCACATTCTGTCAGACCTCTCCAACATGACCCACCCATCTTGGGTGGCCCCACATGACAATGGCTTAGTTTCACTGAGTTAGACAAAGCTGTGGTCCCTGTGATTAGATTGACTAGTTTTCTTTGATTATGGTTTCAATGCATCTGCCATCTGATGCTCTCTCCCAACACCTACCATCTTACTTTCAGATATTCAAGCTGGTTTTAGAAAAGGCAGACGAACCAGAGATCAAACTGCCAACATCTGCTGGATCATCGAAAAAGCAAGAGAGTTCCAGAAAAACATCTATTTCTGCTTTATTGACTATGCCAAAGCCTTTGTGTGGATCACAATCAACTGTGGAAAATTCTGAAAGAGATGGGAATACCTGACCTGCCTTTTGAGAAACCTATATGCAGGTCAGGAAGCAACAGTTAGAACTGGACATGGAACAACAGACTGGTTCCAAATAGGAAAAGGAATATGTCAAGGCTGTATATTGTCACCCTGCTTATTTAACTTATATGCAGAGTACATCATGAGAAACGCTGGGCTGGAAGAAGCACAAGCTGGAATCAAGATTGCTGGGAGAAATATCAATAACCTCAGATATGCAGATGACACCACCCTTATGGCAGAAAGTGAAGAGGAACTAAAAAGCTTCTTGATGAAAGTGAAAGAGGAGAGTGAAAAAGTTGGCTTAAAGCTCAACATTCAGAAAACTAAGATCATGGCATCCGGTCCCATCACTTCATGGGAAATAGATGGGGAAACAGTGGAAACAGTGTCAGACTTTATTTTGGGGGGCTCCAAAATCACTGCAGATGGTGATTGCAGCCATGAAATTAAAAGACGCTTACTCCTTGGAAGAAAAGTTATGACCAATCTAGATAGCATATTGAAAAGCAGACATTACTTTGCCAACAAAAGTCTGTCTAGTCAAGGCTACGGTTTTTACTGTGGTCATGTATGGATGTGTGTTGGACTGTGAAGAAAGCTGAGCACCGAAGAATTGATGCTTTTGAACTGTGGTGTTGGAGAAGACTCTTGAGAGTCCCTTGGACTGCAAGGAGATCCAATCAGCCCATTCTAAAAGACATCAGTCCTGGGTGTTCTTTGGAAGGAATAATGCTAAAGCTGAAACTCCAGTACTTTGGCCACCTCATGCGAAGGGTTGACTCATTGGAAAAGATTCTGATGCTGGGAGGGATTGGGGGCAGGAGGAGAAGGGGACGACAGAGGATGAGATGGCTGGATGGCATCACCGACTCGATGGACATGAGTCTGAGTGAACTCTGGGAGTTGGTGATGGACAGAGAGGCCTGGTGTGCTGTGATTCATGGGGTCACAAAGAGTCGGACATGACTGAACGACTGAACTGAAAGTCCTAACTTTTATCTAATGCTATATTTTTTTCAATATTTTACCATATTACTTAATTTGTACTTACATGCTTCTAGGTCTATAAATAATACTATACAAATGTTAGACAAATGTTATGTTACTCAAATTTATTCTGGTAATGAAAATAAAATGTGTCTATTTTAGGGAATGTAAAAATACAAATATAAAGATATATACAAATCAGTGCTAAGATCATCCATCAATTCAGTTGCTCAGTTGTGTCCAGCTCTTTGCAGCCCCATGGACTGCAGCACCCCAGGCCTCCCTGTCCATCACCAACTCTCGGAGTTTACTCAAACTCATGTCCATTGAGTCAGTGATGCCATCCAACCATCTCATTCTCTGTCAATCCCTTCTCCTCCTGAGTTCAATCTTTCCCAGCATCAGGGTCTTTTCCAATGAGTCAGTTCTTCACATCAGGTGGCCAAAGTATTGGGAGTTTCAGCCTCAGCATCAGTCCTTCCAATGAACACCCAGGACTGATCTCCTTTAAGATGGACTGATTGGATCTCCTTGCAGGCCAAGGGACTCTCAAGAGTCTTCTTCAAGACCACAGTTCAAAAGCATCAATTC
Source organism: Tragelaphus eurycerus (assembly GCA_935064755.1). Taxonomy (NCBI): domain Eukaryota; kingdom Metazoa; phylum Chordata; class Mammalia; order Artiodactyla; family Bovidae; genus Tragelaphus; species Tragelaphus eurycerus. The sequence goes on from CAKXYN010000074.1 coordinate 1,960,870, forward strand.
TTTGGCCCTCAGCTTTCTTTGGAGTCCAACTCTCATGTCCATACATGACTACTGGAAAAACAATCCACAGATAAACTAAAATACATAAAATATTTCTTTGATAATTTTAATAAGATTTTTAAAGTATTGAAAGGCAATTAATGAATAGCAATATATCATGTGTGTTTATATATGCACAGATAGTCAGATTTTGTGTAATCCTTTCTCTTACAGACCTGTGTTAGATTCACAGCAAAAAATGAGGGGAAAATACAGTAATATTTTGTATATCCTCTGCCCAACACAGGCATAGCCTCCTCAACTTTCTTCAATCCCAATCAGAGTGATAGGTACATTTGTTACACTTGAAGAACCTAATTGGATGGAGTGTGATCAGCCAAAGACCATGGTTTACATTACATTACATTCCACTCTTTGTGTGAACATCCTGTGGATTTGGACAAATGGATAATGACACATATCCATCATTATGATAGCATACAGAGTATTTTCACAGAGTAATTTTGCCCTAAAAGCCCTCTGTTTTCTGCCTATTCACTCCTCCCACATCCTCAATCCCTAACAAACACTGATCTTTTTACTCTCTCTTTAGTTTTGTCCTTTTCAGAATGTCATGCTGTTGAATCATACACTATGTAGGCTTTTTTAGTCTTTCACTTAGTAATATGCATTTAAGTTTCTTCCATGTCTCTTCTTGGATTGATACCTTGTTGCTTTTAGTGCTGAATAATATACTGGCTTTGATATGTAATTTAATTTCACTGTAATCAGAGATCTTACTATGTATGAACTGACTCCTTTTAGATTTATTTTGACTCAGTAGGTGTGCCAAAATATGACCCATTTTGATAAATACTCCATGTGCTTTTGGAAGGAATGTGCATTCATTCTCCTGATGCTGTTAAGAGAAGTTTATCCAAGTCATGTCCATCAAGTCGTTTGAAAGCATTGCTCAACTCTTCTGTTTTCTCACTGATTTTCCATCCACCTACTCTATCAATTGTTCAGAAAAAAAGAAGTGTAAAAATTTCTGACTATATATGTGTATTTCTCTGTTTAAAATTAAAGCTTTATTTTTAGGTACATAAATCCTTACACTAGTTATGCACTCCTCATTAGTGAACTCCGTTATCATCAGGAAATATCCACTTACCCTTTGTAATACTCTTTGTTCTGAAACCTACTTAACAACCTCTCTAGTTTCCTTCTGATTGTTATTAGTAGATTATAAATTAGTCTATCCTTTATCTTTTCATCTTTTTGTGTTTTTTAATATATGAAGCAACCTTCCTATAGGGCTTTCCAGGTGGTGCTAGTGGTAAAGAACCCATCTGCCAATGCAGGAAACACAGGAGATGAGAGTTCAACCCCTGGGTTGGGAAGATCCTCTGACATAGGAAGTGGCAACCCATTCCAATATTCTTGCCTGAAAAACCCCATGGACAGAGGAGCCTGGTAATGTACAGTCCATGGGACTGCAAAGAGTTGGACACAATTGAGTGACCGAGCACAAAGTTCCAATAGCAACATGCAGTTAAGTCTTTCTTGTGTGTGTGTCTATTTTCAATTAGTGACCTTCAATGTGCCAGTCCATATGTTTTATGTTGTCACAGAAATATAAATCAGACTGTGTACTCGGGAGCTCTGCATTCAGATAAATAAGCTCATATACATCCAGCTAGCCATATGTAACACAAAAAGCAGAGCAGTTGATACAGTGGTAATATTCACAGTTCTCTGAAGATGCAACAATATTAAGACAATCTGAAATATAACTTAATTCTGATTATTTAGGTAATTATACAAATTGCTAATGAAACCTGCTATTAAAGTTTTTGAATTGTGTTAAAAATAAGGTATCCATAGTATATTATATAAAACATGACACGTCAGTATTTTACCATTTGTAATTTCTTAGTCCAACAGATCAGGGCCAGAAGAAGCAAATAACAAAGTGAAAAACACTTTCACAGAGAAAATAGCTGAACCTGCAAATCAGCAGCATTCTCTCACGCTGAGACATTCTCGGGTTCGATTGGGGGAAAATGAAAAGCTACAGGGAACAAGATATGAAAAGCAATTGAAAAACCAGGTGAACTGGATAAAGAAAATAACACCCTACCACACTTCAAATGCACATCAGATAAAAGCAGTAATTATAGGCAAAATAAAATGTTTCTCAATGTTATCAAAAACCTGAAATGATTAGTTTAAAAGGTATGTCACACATATCCTACTATGTCTCTAGGGAAAATAATTTCATTATGTCATGGTTTCAGCCTTTAACTAATAGAACTTGTGATTTGATTTTAATAATTGTTTTCTATTTTATTTTCTTGACTGTAGGTTAGTTTCTCAATCAGAAATTGCTTTCTCTCTCAGTTCACACTTGTTAGAAATAGCTATCTTTGTGATATGATTGCTATTACTAATAAGTCCAGATATATTAAGTAATGACTCCTCTAAGCTCAGTATTCTTAGCAAAATTCTGCCACTGACCAAAAAAGAGATACACCATCAGTTCAGTTCAGTCGCTCAGTCATGTCCGACTCTGTGACCCCATGAATCACAGCACACCAGGCCTCACCAACTCCCAGAGTTCACCCAAACTCATGTGCATTGAGTTGGTGATGTCATCCAGCCATCTCATCCTCTGTTGTCCCCTTCTCCTCCTGCCCCCAATCCCTCCCAGCATCAGAGTCTTTTCCAATGAGTCAACTCTTCACATGAGGTGGTCAAAGTATTGAAGTTTCAGCCTCAGCATCAGTCCTTCCAATGAACAACCCAGGACTGGTCTCCTTTAGAATGGACTGGTTGGATCACCTTGCAGCTGAGGGACTCTCAAGAGTCTTCTCCAACACCACAGTTCAAAAGCATCAATTCTTCAGCACTCAGCTTTCTTCACAGTCCAACTCTCACATCCATACATAGCAGTTGGCAAATTCAAGGTGGCCTTGTGTTGACATCCATGAAATTTCTATTGTGAAATCCCCCAAACAGGTTAAATTTGTCCTGTAACTTCTACCATAATCTAAAGCTGAAATATCTAATCATCTTAGACATGGAGATTCCTTACACACTTCAAATATCTCTATGGACCCTTACAGTTGAATTTTTTAAATCAAAGCAAATAGCAAAAGTATAATGACAATGGTCTCCATGAATTCAGTGAAAGTGTAGTTGCATATCTGACTGCGAACCCATGAACTGTAGTCTCCCAAGCTCCTCTGTCCATGGAATTCTCGAGGCAAGAATACTGGAGTGGGTAGCCATTCCCTTCTCCAAGGGATCTTTCCCACCCAGGTTTCCAACTCAGGTCTCCTGCACTGCAGGCAAATTCTTTACCATCTGAGCCACCAGAAAAGCCCAAATTCAGTAATATTTTTAAAACATTTGTTTACGTAATTGTGAGAAAATAGGTACTAAGTACATTGACAATGCTTGTTTTCCATGGGGATTGGGAACACTTTCTAATAAGCATTGAAAGTGAAAGTGAAGTCGCTCAGTCATGTCCTACTCTTTGCAACCCTGTGGACGGTAGCCCACCAGGCTCTTCCATCCATGGGATTCTCCAGTCAAGAATACTGGAGTGGGTTGCCATTTTCTTCTCCAGGGGATCTTCCCAACCCAGGGATTGAACTTAGGTCTCCTGCATTGCATGCGGATGCTTTAACCTCTGAGCCACCAGGCATTACTTTCTAATAAAAAGGGCTTCCCTGATAGCTTAATTGGTAAAGAATCCACCTGCAATGCAGGAGACACCGGTTCAATTCCTGGATCAGGAACATCAGCTGGAGAAGGGATAGGCTACACACTCCAGTATTCTTGGGCTTCCCTTGTAGCTCAGCTGGTAAAGAATCAGACTGCAAAGAGGGAGATCAGGGTTCGATCCCTGGGTTGGGAAGATTCCCTTGGAGAAGGGAAAGGCTATGCACTTCAGTATTCTGGCCTGGAGAATTCCAGGGGCTGTATAGTCCATGAGGTCACAAGGAGTAGGACATGACTGAGAGACTTGCACTTTCACTTCTAATAAAAAGATTCCTAATAACAAGATGTGTAAAATTGTTGCCATGTATTTTTATCTATTAATCTTTTCTTAAAGTTTAAAATGTAGTAACTAAAAGTGCTAATCAGTGGTGAAATAATGCAGTAGTTACTAATTTGAAACTTTTTTATATATGTAGGTCATAACCATAAAGCATTTAAATCCAATAATGATTCAGTCATTTAATAACATTGTTATTTCAGTCATGGTCAAAAGCATTTTAATAGATTCACTAATAATTAATTTCAATATCTGATATATTGCACACAATTATTTGGAAGTCCAATTAACAAAATACCTTCATTAAAATGCTTTATATCTGATGTAATAGAATTAAGCTAATAAAATCACACAGATTTTTGATGTACCCCCACCTCCTAAGATAATAGATCAACCTGTGGAATTTTGGTAGCAGCAGCATTCTTATATTTTATTAGGAAGACTGATGCTCAAACTAACTGAAAGATGAGAAGAGATGACAGGACCAGCAGTTTCTGGACAAAAGTATACTTATGTATTTTATACACTCAAGAATTCTTGATCCATTGACAAAACATATACACATTTTTAAAAATCATTGACAGAAATATACATACAGAATGATATTCAATGTGTATTTAAAACAGGTTTAATTTTCAATAAATTAAATACTTTTATTAGTCCTTTTAGGAGAAGGAAATGGCAACCCGTCCCTATGGACAAAGGAGCCTGTCAGACTATAGTCCATCGGGGTCACAGGAGTCAGACACAAATAAGCGACTAAATCACTACCAACCATTAGTCTTTTAATACAACTTCATAATATTTATTTGACAAACTCATTTCTAGGGATAAGAGTGAGAATTACAACCAGTAATCAAGAGTATCTTTGTGCTTTGCATTGAATATTACATGTATTCCTTATGATAACTCTATGAGTTAGGTGCTATTTCATTGTATATATAATAAATAAGGAAGTTAAAGCTTAGAAGATTAAATAATTCACACAAAGTCCCACAGCATTATAACATAGATTCATTCTACTCCTAGGGTTTTATCTTTTTTTTTTCTTTTTGAGATTGTAGAACTAAAAGAAACAAAACATTAAAATACTCTGTCTAGCTGCACTAATGCAAACAATATATATTTCTTCATATTGATTATACAAACTAATGGACATGACTGAGCGACTGAACTGAACTGACTGAATATTTATTGGACACTTACTAAATATTAAATAAAGTTGCACACCCTTTAGACATAATAACTAACTGGTAATCTTAGAAAATATCTAGGATTTTTTCTAGATCAGATCAGTCGCTCAGTCGTGTCCGACTCTTTGCGACCCCATGAATTTCATCATGCCAGGCCTCCCTGTCCATCACCAACTCCCGGAGGTCACTCAGACTCACATCCATTGAGTCAGTGATGCCATCTGGCCATCTCATCCTCTGTCGTCCCCTTCTTCTCCTGCCCTCAATCCCTCCCAGCATCAGAGTTTTCTCCAATGAGTTAGCTCTTCGCATGAGGTGGCCAAAGTACTGGAGTGTCAGCTTTACCATCATTCCTTCCAAAGATATCCCAGGGCTGATCTCCTTCAGAATGGACTGGTTGGATCTCCTTGCAGTCCAAGGGACTCTCAAGAGTCTTATCCAACACCATAGTTCAAAAGCATCAATTCTTCAGGGCTCAGCCTTCTTTACGGTCCAGCTCTCACATCCATACATGACCACAGGAAAAACCATAGCCTTGACTAGATGACCCTTGGTTGGTAAAGTAATGTCTCTGCTTTTGAATATGTTATCTAGGTTGGTCATAGCTTTCCTTCCAAGGAATAAGCGTCTTTTAATTTCATGGCTGCAGTCACCATCTGCAGTGATTTTGGAGCCCAGAAAAATGAAGTCTGACACTGTTTCCACTGTTTCCCCATCTATTTCCCATGAAGTGATGGGACTGGATGCCATGATCTTCGTTTTCTGAATGTTGAGCTTTAAGCCAACCTTTTCACTCTCCACTTTCACTTTCATCAAGAGGCTTTTTAGTTGCTCTTCACTTTCTGCCATAACAGTGGTGTCATCTGCATATCTGAGGTGATTGATATTTCTCCCAGCAATCTTGATTTCAACTTGTGTTTCTTCCAGTCCAGCGTTTCTCATGATGTATTCTGCATATAAGTTAAATAAACAGGATGACAATATACAGCCTTGACAAACTCCTTTTCCTATTTGGAATCAGTCTGTTGTTCCATGTCCAGTTCTAACTGTTTCTTCCTGACCTGCATACAAATATCTCAAGAGGCAGATCAGGTGGTCTGGTATTCCCATCTCTTGAAGAATTTTCCACAGTTGATTGTGATCCACACAGTCAAAGGCTTTGGCATAGTCAATAAAGCAGAAATAGATGTTTTTCTGGAACTCTCTTGCTTTTTCCATGATCCAGCAGATGTTGGCAATTTGATCTCTGGTTCCTCCACCTTTTCTAAAACCAGCTTGCACATCAGGAAGTTCACGGTTCACATATTGCTGAAGCCTGGCTTGGAGAATTTTGAGCATTACTTTACTAGCATGTGGGATGAGTACAATTGTGCGGTAGTTTTAGAATTCTTGGGCATTGCCTTTCTTTGGGATTGGAATGAAAACTGGCCTTTTCCAGTCCTGTGGCCGCTGCTGAGTTTTCCAAATATGCTGGCATATTGAGTGCAGCACTTTCACAGCATCATCTTTCAGGATTTGGAATAGCTCCACTGGAATTCCATTACCTCCATTAGCTTTGTTAGTAGTGATGCTTTCTAAGGCCCACTTGACTTCACATTCCAGGATGTCTGGCTCTAGGTCAGTGATCACACCATCGTGATTTTCTGGGTTGTGAAACTCTTTTTTGTACAGCTCTTCTGTGTATTCTTGCCACCTCTTCTTAATATCTTCTGCTTCTGTTAGGTCCACACCATCTCTGTCCTTTATAAAGCCCATCTTTGCATGAAATGTTCCTTTGTTATCTCTGATTTTCTTGAAGAGATCTCTAGTCTTTCCTATTCTGTTGTTTTCCTCTATTTCTTTGCATTGATCACTGAAGAAGGCTTTCTTCTCTCTTCTTGCTATTCTTTGGAACTCTGCATTCAGATGTTTATATCTTTCCTTTTCTCCTTTGCTTTTCACTTCTCTTCTTTTCACAGCTATTTGTAAGGCCTCCCCAGACAGCCATTTTGCTTTTTTGCATTTCTTTTCCATGGGGATGGTCTTGGTCCTTGTCTCCTGTACAATGTCACGAACTTCACTCCATAGCTCCTCAGGCACTCTACCTATCAGATCTAGGCTCTTAAATCTATTTCTCACTTCCACTGTATAATCATAAGGGATTTGATTTAGGTCATACCTGAAAGGTCTAGTGGTTTTCCCTACTTTCTTCAATTTAAGTCTGAATTTGGCAATAAGGAGCACATGGTCTGAGCCACAGTCAGCTCCTGGTCTTGTTTTTGCTAACTGTATAGAGCTTCTCCATATTTGGCTGCAAAGAATATAATCGATCTGATTTCAGTGTTGACCATCTGGTGATGTCCATGTATAGAGTCTTCTCTTGTGTTGTTGGAAGAGGGTGTTTGTTATTACTAGTGCATTTTTTTGGCAAAAGTCTGTTAGTCTTTGCCCTGCTTCATTTCGTATTCCAAGGCATTTACCTGTTACTCCAGGTGTTTCTGAACTTCCTACTTTTGCATTCCAGTCCCCTATAATGAAAAGGACATCTTTTTTGGGTGTTAGTTCTAAAAGGTCTTGTAGGTCTTCATAGAACCGTTCAACTTCAGCTTCTTCAGCATTATTGGTTGGGGCATAGACTTGGATTACTGTGACACTGAATGGTTTGCCTTGGAAATGAACAGAGATCATTCCTTCGTTTTTGAGATTGCATCCAAGTACTGCATTTCGGACTCTTTTGTTGACCATGATGGCCACTCCATTTCTTCTGAGGGATTCCTGCCCCCAGTAGTAGATATAACGGTCATCTGAGTTAAATTCACCCATTCCAGTCCATTTCAGTTCGCTGATTCCTAGAACGTCGACATTCACTGTGGCCATCTCTTGTTTGACCACTTCCAATTTGCCTTGATTCATGGACCTGACATTCCAGGTTCCTATGCAATATTGCTCTTTACAGCATCGGACCTTGCTTCTATCACCAGTCACATCCACAGCTGGGTATTCTTTTTGCTTTGGCTCCATCCCTTCATTCTTTCTGGAGTTATTTCTCCACTGATCTCCAGTAGCATATTGGGCACCTACTGACCTAGGGAATTCCTCTTTCAGTATCCTATCATTTTGCCTTTTCATACTGTTCATAGGGTTCTCAAGCCAAGACTATTGAAGTGATTGACTAGTTTTCTAGATTGACTAGTTTTCTGTGAGTATGGTTTCAGTGTGTTTGCCCTCTGATGCCCTCTTGCAATACCTACCGTCTTACTTGGGTTTCTCTTACCTTGGATGTGGTGTATCTCTTCATGGCTGATCCAGCAAAGCACAGCCATTGCTCCTTACCTTGGACGAGGGGTCTCTCCTCACCGCCACCCTTCCTGACCTTCAACGTGGGATAGGTCCTCTAGGCCCTCCTGTGCTTGCCAGGAGAATATTAAACTTGCCTCTAATTTTTAGACAGAAAACACAGGCACAGAAGTATTCATTAAATTGCTTAAGGCTCAGGCAAAATGGAGCAGCAAAGAAGAGATTTACATTCTTGGAACAATGAAAAACTTTTGATAAAATATTTTTTTAAAATAATGGACTGAAGGACACTAGTGTCAAGCAGCAATGGATACTGATTCCTGAGAGATGGGAAACAAAGGACATGGGTCCTATACATACTCAAGGTTACTTCTTTCAGAGCATCTACAAATAGCAGTTTATGGGGGGAATCCCAGACAGCAGCTCAGTGGACTCCAGGAACAAAATTGACAGAATTCATGGGAGACTATATTACAGAGGAGCAAGAACCTTCAGGATTTGGAGAGGTAAGAAACAACCTATCACACAGAAATAGGGAGCAGGACCAAGGAGCCACTCAGGGCCAGGAACAGAGCTGACTTCCACCAGCCAAACAGAAAAGTATAATTTATAAGGCAACAGGTGGAGTACTTAGAGAGATCCTGCCTCACTATCTAGTCCTGCACAGACAGTCCTATATTAAACATAGACCTACTCTCACCTCATAAATCTTTAAAAGCAAGCACCAAAAGCATCAAACTTTCCAAATAACTGAACTTCATCACAGAACAGAGCTCAAGAATATTTATAGGAATGCAAAAATATCAGACACCAATAACTTAAAATTTACCATGTCTAAAATCCAATCAAAGATCACTGAGTGTGAGAAGCTGCAGAAAAAGCAACCCATAATGATTAAAAAGTTCGTAATAGAGCCATGATCTACATTGATGTAAGAATTCCAAGATAAGAAAACTGAAATTTATTCCTACCACAGTCTACATGTTCAAAAGTTAAGTAGAGTCATGAAAGTTAAAAAAAAAAAAAATCCAGAAAAAAATGTATGGTTGATGGCACAGTTTATCAAATTGTACATTGTAAATGTACAATTTAAAATATTTAGTTTATCATATGCAATGTATGCCTTAGTAAATCTGTAAAGGGGAAAAAGAAAAAAGATGGTATAGAAATAAATGAAGAAACACTGACTAAGGCACACAAATGAACTTAGACCAGAATGTAAGCCCCAGTTTTTTTACTCTAGTGCCCTTACCCACTCCACTGGAACAGCTCTGGTAGAATCTGTTACCAGAGAGTCAACATGAAGTACCGCTGTGAGTCACCTGCCGTGCAATCTCTTAAACATGAAGCACTGTTTGCTTTTAATATATGAGCAAAAAATTCACGATTTCTTTGGCATAGCCAGGCAAAAAAGAATTAGCATTAGGCCCCCTATTTTTTTTTTACTAACTTAACTGAGGATTATGTATGGATATTGAAACAATAATAATTCATTATCCCTTTCTCATGTCCTCACTATAATATCAATATTGTATTTCATAGCTTTTAAATATTCATAATCTGAAGATTATAAATTGGACAAAATATCATACCCATGTCTCGAGTTGATTTTACAAATAAATAAATAAATAAAAACAACAACAAAAATCAAGAAATATACATTATTAAGAGAGCATAGCTTGACTGGAAGCTTACATTGTACCTAGAATCAATCAACTTCTTTCTTTTATCCAGAGAACTTTTTTCCTAAAGTCATATCCAAGCTTCATTCAAGCTGAAACTACTTGTCTACTGACATAATCCAATGACCCAAATCTTCTTTCATCTGCTTCTTTGGACTTTTGTGTCCTCTATGTAAATTAGAAAACTCAGCCAACCTGAAACCAATCCCCAACAGTCCAGGCCCCATCTGCATCAAGCCTTTGCCCACGTGATTATGCATATATCATGCTCTCACTGTAGAGCCACAGAGGCCCTCACCCCAAGGTGTCCTGGTTATAAGTGTGTTCTCCTGGAAATGAGCCTCTTTGATCCCCAAAGCCCATTAGCTCAATTTAAAGAGCCCTTAAATTTTGCAGTTTCACCCTGGACCCAGTGAGTCCCATTGTATGTAAATCATCAGGGTGTGTATCCTTCATAGCGTCTTCTGATCCTGACTATTCAGCATCAGTCACCTCCTCTTGTCTTTGATGTACCTTTTGTGGAAGCACTTTCCTGGAATTCAGGGTCCTGTCTACCCCAAAATCTCCAAGTCCCTCCTGGGCGCCTTCTGTTTCATTCACATCCACTGCCCTCCTACAAGCTCATTTCTTAACTCTTACTTTTTTGTTCTTTTTATAAACTAGCTGACTCCTTAAAACTTCAGTTATTTCAGAAATTTTGTGACAGTATCTTATCCCTCATATAGGAACACGTTACTGACACAATATTCTGTGAGATTTATTTCCAACAACATGGCCTCATTCCTTTCTACTGTGCACAGGTTTCCCCATTCTCACAACTTAAACAGTGATGTTTCAATAATTATTTTTATAAAACATGGCTTGGTAAACAATCCTCACAAAATATAAACCTATTTCAATTTAATTGATTTAAATAAATATTGTAAAACTATTACTGACTTAAAATTCATGACACAACAACATAATTATTTGAAGTAAAAAGCAATTATGTCATATGTACTGTTGAATGTGATTGTGTGAAAAATTCTGATTTCTTATAGTTTTGTATATACTTTTGCATTTCTTCATAATTTAGATAATACTTGGGGAATGATGGGAGAAAAACAATTATTTTAACAACAATACTAGGAAACCATCTTCTAAGATTTAAATATCCATTCAGTACAGTTCAGTCACTCAGTCATGTCTGACTCTTTGCAACCCCATGGACCACAGCACACTAGGCCTCCCTGTCCATCATTAACTCCCAGAGTTTACTCAAACTCATATCCATTGAGTCAGTGATGGCATCCAACCATCTCATCCTCTGTCGTTCCCTTCTCTCACCTTCAATCTTTCCCAGCATCAGGGTCTTTACAAATGAGTCAGCTCTTCTCATCAGGTGGCCAAAGTATTATCAGGTGGCCAAGGTAATATCTATTAGATGTGAGCATATTCCTGTAAACATCACAAAAAAACTTTGAAAACTCATGCCATTTTGTACAATGATTAAGATACACACGGCCACCAAAATTATCCTTAAAGTAGCACTTAAATTATAGAAGACTTCCTTTTAAGTATATGTTACCCTCATATCGGAGAAGGCGATGGCACCCCACTCCAGTACTCTTGCCTGGAAAATCTCATGGGCGGAAGAGCCTGGTAGGCTGCCGTCCATGGGGTTGCTGGGAGTTGGACATGACTGAGCGACTTCACTTTCACTTTTCATTTTCATGCATTGGAGAAGTAAATGGTAACCCACTCCAGTGTTCTTGCCTGGAGAATCCCAGGGAGAGGGGAACCTGGTGGGCTGCCATCTATGGGGTCGCACAGAGTCAGACATGACTGAAGCGACTTAACAGCAGACTCTCATATATTATTTTTAAATTGCTATAAATTGCCCAAATCACAATGCAAAGTTACAGACCAATAAATCTAAAAACAAATGTGAGAAAAGTGTGGTTGTTCAGTCATGTCTGACTCTTTGTGATTCTGTGGACTGTAGCTCACCAGGCTGCTCTGACCATGGAATTCTCCAGCAAGAATACGAGAGTGAATAGCCATTCCCTACTCCAGAGGATCTTTCCAACTCAGAAATCAACCCACATCTCTTACATTTCCTGAGTTGGCAGGCAGGTTCTTTACCACTAGCATCATCTGGAAAGCCCTAAAAAACAAGAATCAGTCAATTCAGTTGCTCAGTCGTGTCCGACTCTTTGCAACCCCATGAATCCCAGCACGCCAGGCCTCCCTGTCCATCACCAACTCCTCGAGTTCACCCAAACTCAAGTCCATCAAGTCAGTGATGCCATCCAGCCATCTCATCCTCTGTCGTCCCTTTCTCCTCCTGCCCTCAATCTTTCCCAAAATCAGAGTCTTTTCCAATGAGTCAACTCTTTGCATGAGGTGGCCAAAGTACTGGAGGTTCAACTTTAGCATCAATCCCTCCAAAGAACACCCAGGACTGATCTCCTTTAGAATGGACTGGTTGGAGCTCCTTGCAGTCCAAGGGACTCTCAAGAGTTTTCTCCAACACCACAGTTCAAAAGCATCAATTCTTTGTCGCTCAGCTTTCTTCACAGTCCAACTCTCACATCCATACATGACCACTGGAAAAACCATAGCCTTGACTAGACAGATCTTTCTTGGCAAAGTAATGTCTCTGCTTTTCAATATGCTAACTAGGTTGGTCATAACTTTTCTTCCAAGGAGTAAGCATCTTTTAATTTAGTTATAGTCAAATATAACCACCTATGAAACATCTATCTATAAATATAATTTTGTGTTATTTATTTATACCAAATCCTGAAAGATGATGCTGTGAAAGTGCTGCACTCAATATGCCAGCAAATTTGGAAAACTCAGCAGTGGCCACAGGACTGGAAAAGGTCAGTTTTCATTCCAATCCCAAAGAAAGGCAATGCCAACGAATGCTCAAACTACCGCACAATTGCACTCATCTCACACGCTAGTAAAGTAATGCTCAAAATTCTCCAAGCCAGGCTTCAGCAATATGTGAACCGTGAACTTCCTGATGTGCAAGCTGGTTTTAGAAAAGGCAGAGGAACCAGAGATCAAATTGCCAACATCTGCTGGATCATGGAAAAAGCAAGAGAGTTCCAGAAAAACATCTATTTCTGCTTTATTGACTATGCCAAAGCCTTTGACTGTGTGGATCACAATCAACTGTGGAAAATTCTTCAAGAGATGGGAATACCAGACCACCTGATCTGCCTCTTGAGAAATGTGTATGCAAGTCAGGAAGCAACAGTTAGGACTGAACATTGAACAACAGACTGGTTCCAAATAGGAAAAGGAGTACGTCAAGGCTGTATATTGTCACCTTGTTTATTTAACTTATATGCAGAGTACATCATGAGAAACTCTGGACTGGAAGAAACACAAGTTGAAATCAAGATTGCTGGGAGAAATATCAATCACCTCAGATATGCAGATGACACCACTGTTATGGCAGAAAGTGAAGAGCAACTAAAAAGCCTCTTGATGAAAGTGAAAGTGGAGAGTGAAAAGGTTGGCTTAAAGCTCAACATTCAGAAAACGAAGATCATGGCATCCAGTCCCACCACTTCATGGGAAATAGATGGGGAAACAGTGAAAACAGTGGCTGGCTTTATTTTTCTGGGCTCCACAATCACTACAGATGGTGACTGCAGCCATGAAATTAAAAGACGCTTACTCCTTGGAAGAAAAGTTATGACCAACCTAGATCAGATCAGATCAGTCGCTCAGTTGTGTCCGACTCTTTGCGACCCCATGAACCGCAGCACGCCAGGCCTCCCTGTCCATCACCAGCTCCCGGAGGTCACTCAGACTCACACCCATCAAGTCAATGATGCCATCCAGGCATCTCATCCTCTGTCATCCCCTTCTCCTCCTGCCCTCAATCCCTCCCAGCATCAGAGTCTTCTCCAATGAGTCAACTCTTCGCATGAGGTGGCCAAAATACTGGAGTTTCAGCTTTAGCATCATTCCTTCCAAAGAAATTCCAGGATTGATAGCATATTCAAAAGCAGAGACATTACTTTGCCAACAAAGGTTCGCCTAGTCAAGGCTATGTTTTTTCCTGTGGTCATGTATGGATGTGAGAGCTGGACTGTGAAGAAGGCTGAGCATCGAAGAATTGATGCTTTTGAACTGTGGTGTTGGAGAAGACTCTTGAGAGTCCCTTGGACTGCAAGGAGATCCAACCAGTCCATTCTGAAAGAGATCAGCCCTGGGATTTCTTTGGAAGGAATGATGCTAAAGCTGAAACTCCAGTACTTTGGCCACCTCATGCGAAGAGTTGACTCATTGGAGAAGACTCTGATGCTGGGAAGGATTGGGGGCAGGAGGAGAAGGGGACGACAGAGGATGAGATGGCTGGATGGCATCACTGACTCGATGCATGTGAGTCTGAGTGACCTCCGGGAGTTGGTGATGGACAGGGAGGCCTGGCGTGCTGGGATTCATGGAGTTGCAAAGAGTCGGACACGACTGAGTGGCTGATCTGATCTGATCTGATTTGTATTTTCTAGCTTGATAAATTATTTTAGATGTTTTTAGTCAAATTAAAAAGCATTTTGTTGATTGAAGCAACTTCTAATTCCAACAGATGAGGCAATGCAGACCCAAAATTTCATAAGTGCTAGAGGTTTATCCTGCTTTCATGGAAGCCTCACTAAAACTTGGTTGCATCCAGACATTGGGTTCCACCTCAATGATAATGAGATGTAAAAGAAAACTTCCATTTCTTCAATTACCTCATGGCAGCACTAAGTTAATATTCTGTATTAAGGTGGCAGCAAATGATTTATTAGCATTGTCATCACTGGAGTGATGGCCAATCGCATAGATGATAGGCTGGTGAAAACCACTGTTGATGTAATATCTCTGTAATGGCATGATCCTGATGACTTGAAGGAAAACATTATTAAGGAAACACCAAGCTGATTACTTGCCTCTGTAATATATCATTAATTTGATGTCACTACTAAGATATATAAGTGTAATCTATAATCAGCAAAGTGAAAGGTGGCAGCAAGACTTTCAATTAAGTAATCTATTAAAGGATTTATTTTTGAAAACTTTATTCTAAGTACTTCAGGGAAGGTTTGGTGAATTAAGATTATTTAAAGATGAAGGTGATATATTCAAGTTGTAGAACAAGTATAGTAGAAATATTTGGTTGAATCACTGTTAGTTTGATTGTGAGGAGAGTCAAGCAATGGCCCTGCCCAGAATTTTTGGTTTGATCAAGAATTCCATCTCAATGATGGCAAGCTAATTTAAGATATGTGGCAAGTGCCTTAGTTTTAAAAGCATTTTGAAGTGTTTAAACTTCCATTTTGATGATGTTTCTTAATAATATTGTTGAGGAAGGAATTCTGAGGCTTTTTAAATAATTAAGCAGTTAGATATTAAAATCTACTTATCTCATGGAACTGCAGTAACACAGTGGGGGGATAAGACTCCTTAAAACTTGGGTATTGAAGATTCTTATCTCTCATGCCAATAATAATCCATGATTTTAATCAACTCAGCCTTCTAGACATCAGTTTTCTTCATCTATAAAACAGTTTTAATTTAAATAAGGTAATCTCCATGATTATAGTTGAATTTGAGTCAAAGGACTTCCTTTAGAACAAAAAAGCAATTATTCAACATACTCTTTCAAAAGTATTAATAGGGAAAAAACCCTATATGCTTGATGTTTCACAAGAGATAATTTTCTAACCATGTGAAAACGTAAAGCTACTCTCTGTTTCCTTAAGTTTGTGGACAAGAAGATTGTTTACTAATACATTACAAACAGTATGTTTAGTTTATCATAGGATTAAAAGACAGCACCAAACAATCCTTAGAAATACATTTCTTCATGAGCATAGTCCCCAGGGCATTTGCCCACCAATTCTCAAAATACACCTGCACAATTCTGTGCTTAGAGAGGCTAAAGAATTCTTGTCATTATGAGAGTCTCAAATATAAAACATTACTGGATATTTAAGTAAAAACAATTATGAAAGCATTCATCCTAGGATTTTTAATTCTCCATTTAGAAATACAAATAAAAACTACATCCAGAAATTATATTAAAATTCAATTAATGCCATAGCCAAACCCTTTATGTATATGAATTTCCTACTCAGGACATTTTCATGCAACTCTATTTTCAAAAAAATTGCTATTTTCCCAGGGTGTTTTGCAATAGACTCTCTTCTGTTGTGGATTTGGCTAAAAGTAGCAACTCTTTTGTAGAATTCAGTAAGGCTTTGCTTATTTAAACAACATTCATAACTGAAGAAAGAGGAAACATAGGAAAACACAGTGTAATTAGAATGAGTAGGAAAGCAAGGAAGAAAGTTTATATTTGATTTACTAGTATGCAAACTTTTTGCTTTCCTTTTTGTCTCCAAGTTTCTTGGGGAATAATTGACATACAAATAACAGAACATATTTAATGTGCACAATTTAAAGAGTTTGGACATATAAGCATACCTGTGATGCCATCTCAACAAATAGGGAAATACATAGACACAACACCTCCTCACCTGGAGTTGCAAAGAGTCAGACAAGACTAAGCGACTAACACAGACACACACACAGACACACACACTCCACCTCACAGAGAGATTTTTGGTTTTTCAAAGTTGTTTTGTTTTGTAAAACACTTACCATGAAACCTACCCTTTCAAAACATTGTGAAGAGAACAATACCATACTGTTACCTATATATACTATTTGGCTTTCCATAACAGGCCTATTTCACTTAGAATAATGGCCTCTGGGTCCAGCCATGTTGCAGCAAGTAACAGAGCTGTCTTACTTTATGAGGCTGAATAAAATTCCATTGTATGTATATACCATTTTATTTACACATGAATCTGTGGATGGATATTTACACTGCTTCCATATCTTAACTATTATGAATAATGTTGCAATAAACGTGGGAGTACAAATATCTCTTTAAGATCCTAATTTCAATTCTTTTGTAAATATACCCAGAAATTGGACTGTGAATCATTTGGGAGTCTGTTTTTAAATTTTTGAGGGTCTTCCACATTCTTTTTCCATAGTTGTCTCACTCTTTTACATCCTCATCAACTGCATAACAGTGTCCCAATTTCTTCACACACTCACCAATATTTATCTTTTGTTTTTATTTTTTAATAGCCATCCTGAAAGGTATGAAGTAATATCTTATTGTAGTTTTATTTTAATTTCACTGATGATTATTAATGTTGAGCATCTTTTAACATACCTGTTACCCTTTTGTATGTCTTATGAAAAATATCTGTTCAGTCTTTGGCTTATTGTTTAATTGGGCTATTTTGTTTTATTTTGCTATTGAGTTGTATGAGTTCCTCATATATTTTCAATACCATCATCTTATCAGATATGTAGTTTACAAATATTTACTCCTACTCTGTAGATTTCCTTGTTGTGCAGAGTAAAGAGGCAAAACTTATTACTAAGGCATGATTCTGAGAAATGGAGTATTTCCTGCCATGTCGGTAAATAAGGATGTCACAGTTATCAACAATTCCAGCCCCCCAGTTTGAATTCCTGAGCCCTAAGCGTACTCAGGAAGGAAAATACCTGTGTGATTTGGCAGCAACTAGGCTGCACTTTCATGCATTGGAGAAGGAAATGGCAACCCACTCCGGTGTTCTTGCCTGGAGAATCCCAGGGACAGGGGAGCCTGGTGGGCTGCTGTCTCTGGGGTCGCACAGAGTCGGACACGACTGAAGTGACTTAGCAGCAGCAGGCTGCATCCACTTTCTACAATGAGCACTGAGGAACTCAGGATGTGAAAAGCGCAGGATACTGGCCCCAGATAGCTGTGATGCATATGACAGGGACGAATTCAGTTGCACCCGGACTCTTACATCTTCCCACACAGAGAAAAACACATTGCCTTCTCCAGAGAAAAACACTAAATTTCTTAAATTGAAATTTAAGAAATTTCTCACCCCACCTCCTGGGAGCAGCTCTCTCAGGGCTACTTGAGATGCTGCTTCCTGGGCTTAAGTCCTAAAAATTTCTGCTAAATAAAACATAACTCTCAACTTTTAGGTTATGGCTATTTTTTAAGTCGATAATACCAACCAAAGCCTTTGCCCATTGGAGATAGTGTGCTGTGTACTGATGTGTGGCATAGATGGTGGGTCCTTATCACTGTTATTTAGCAGCACATACTTTAAATATTCTGTAAATTTGGTTTGCCTTAAGATTCAAGTCTTTACCAATGGTCTTGGAAGCACTTACGAAAATTTCAACCATTATCAGGTTGCTGAGTGTGTGCCTTAAACAATATTGTGCATGTTTCCTAAATAACAAAAGTAGTTTGCCTCCAGAGAAAGTAAGTGAACTGCTATAGAATATCCCTATTGTTGCTAGCTCTAGGAAATGTGAATCTTTTGATAAAAGAAGCTCTGTGTCTCTTGAACATATGTCTGAGTTTGTCATTTTAGGCTTGTGTTTCTACTTTAGAATTGACTCAATATGCTGCTGGTACTAAATAATTAACAGAGAAATGGCTATTGGAGGGGCTGATCTTTATACTCAGCTATATATATTAAGAAATCACAGCATTTTAAGTGCAACTTATCCGGTTGAATGGAGTGAGCCAATATCAATACAAAAAAAAGAAAAAAAAAAAAAAAAAAACACAAATCAAAGTATAGTAAAAGTGAAAATAGCTCAATTTATCTTCTTTCACTACTTTTCTGATGGCTACACAGTCTTAAGGCTGTTTCAATTCCTGTACCTAATACCCTCATCCCATGAACACCGGGACTCACAGCAGTTAGTTTCTCTAATGTTTATTGTCACTTTTAAAGTGTAGACTTCAAAGTCAGTACTCATGGGTTCCAATTCTAGGCAAACTCTATTTCTTTGTATTTTTATCTTGCAAGAAATAGAGAACTAAGTTTCACAAACTCTGGATTCTTCACTCATTCTTCATGCCCTCGCCCTACTGCAAATTCATGATTCTAAGAATATATAATTAATACACATTAAAATAATTAAATAAAACTTATTTTCTGCATGATGTTAATGAAAAGAAATTGCTTTAATAAGGGCCCCCAAGCCACAAAAATGCTAATTTTAAATATTTTAGTAAAATTATTTTAAAAATAACTAAATGTTTTCCATTACTACAGTTACTTTTATACTGAAATCTCTAATTTTAATATAACGTGCATGCTCACTCTTGCTTGACTCTTTGCAACCCTCTGGACTGTTGCCCACAGGCTCCTCTGTCCATTGATTTCTCAGGCAAGAATACTGGAGTGGACTGCATTTTTTCTCTAGGGGATCTTCCCAGTTCGGGGATTGAACCCAACTCTCCTGTATCTTTTGCATTAGCAAGCAGATTCTTTCCCTGCTGAGCCATCAGAGAAGTTCCTATTACAATGAGAACAGTTAGTAATCTTCATTCACTTTCCTGTGTTATCATCAGTTTCCTATCTTTTTTTTCAAGTAGATACTACCTAATAGCATCTAAAAATAATCCCTGTAAAAATATATATAGAAAAAAAAAATGAACACTTGCAAATATCAAAAAGTCAAAATTTGCCAGAAACTGAAGAGAAGATAATCACTGATGCAACTGCATTGAAAATCACAATAGTTATCCAGCATAGAAGCCAATGCTGAAAGAGACAAATTTCCTTTTCCCCTTACTCCAGTTCCTGAACAGGGCTCTGAGTCTGTCAGAAAAATGAGTAGCTTCTCTAGGGCTGTGGTCCCTGGTTTTTGAGGCAACCACATACTGAAAATTCCTGACCTTGAACCTAGAATTTTTTTCCACTTCAGTATTTACTCTTGGTAATTTTACTTCTTTCTTTCTAATTTGGATGCCATTTATTGCTTCATTATTTTAACCCAAGCTTGCAGTACAATATTGAATAGCAGTGATGAAAGCAAGATTTTTTTTTTTTTGTCCACTTTCTGATCTCAAGGGAAAGCTGTAGGTTTTTCACTATTGTGTAAAGTGTTAGTTGTGGATTTTTCATGCATGCCCTTTATCATGTTGAGTAAGCTTCTTTATGTTCCTGGTTTCCTGAGTAATTTTATCACAAAGGGGTTTTCGATTTTTGTAAAATGTTTTTCTTGTGTCATTTGGGATGGTTGTATATTTCACTCTTTCAATCCTCCAATGTAGTGTGTTAATTAACTGACTTTCTTATGAAACATCTTGCATTCTTAAGGTAAATCCCATGCAGTCATGGGCATTGTCTTTTTGGTATATTGTTACATTCATCTTGCTCATATTTTGTTGAAGATATTTTTCATCTATGTTCATAAGGGGTATAGTCTCTAGTTCTCTTATGGTGTCATCGTCTGGTTCTGATAATGAATACCAGCAACAGAATTAGTTAGGAAATGTCCCCACCTCTTCTATTTTTTGGAAGTTTGATGAGACTGTGGAACGTTCATACAATCATACAATCAGCAGAAGTGGAACGCTCATACAATCCTGGTGGACTGTAAAATGGTGTAATCACATTAGGAAAGAGTTTGACAGATTATCAAAAAGCTATATTAGTCAGAGTTCTCCAAAGAAACCACGTCTAGGATATACATAGACAGAAATTACTACAAGGTATTGGCTCATGTGATTGTGAAGATTGAGAGTCACAGGACTTGCAGTCTGCAAACTGGAAATGCAGGAAAGCCCAAGATGTAATTTGAAGGCCTGAAAGGTAGAAAGCTGATGATCTAGACTCTAGTTGGAGTCCAAAAGTTTAAGAACCAAGAGTGCTGAGGGCAGAAGAAGATCAACATTCTAGCTCAGCAATTACATAAAGAGTAAAGCCAATGTTTCTTCATTTTGCTGTTTTTTTGTTGTTTAGATCCTCAATACATTGGATGATGCCCTTTCTCATTGGGGAGGGCCATCTGCTTTACTCAGCTCTCTGATTAAAATGTAATCTCCCCCAGAAATACCCTCACAGATCACCCAGAAATAACATTTCACCAGATATCACTTCAGAGAAGGCAATGGCAGCCCACTCCAGTACTCTTGCCTGGAGAATCCCATGGATGGAGGAGCCTGGTAGGCTGCAGTCCATGGGACTGTGAAGAGTCGGACACAACTGAGCGGCTTCACTTTCACTTTTCACGTTCACGCATTGGAGAAGGAAATGGCAACACACTCCAGTGTTCTTGCCTGGAGAATACCAGGGATGCGGGAGCCTGGTAGGCTGCCGTCTATGGGGTCACACAGAGTCAGACACGACTGAAGTGACTTAGCAGCAGCAGCAGATATCACTTGACTTGTGATCCAGTCAACGCTTATGACTATCACAAAAATTAATCAGTCTTTTACCATATGACCTGATTGTTTCATTCCTAACCTTTTACCCCAAGAGGAAAGGAGCCATACATTCATATGCGTTTTGTATGGGTTTATATCAGTTCTGTTTGTAATCACAAAACCTAGAAATAACTCAAAATTTATCAATCAGGAAAAGTATAAACAAACTGTAGTGTATACAAACAATAGAGTTGTACTCAGGAAAAATAATTATTGAAATATACTTATAAATAATTGTAAATGAAAAGGTATATACTATGTGATTCTGTTCACTGGAAACAAAAATACTAATTCACTGTGACATATAAACAAAACACTAGTTGTCTAGGAGGCAGATCTGGGGAGGGATGAGGAAGAGAGATTACAAAACGTCACATGGAGACTTTTGAAAGTGTTCGATTGTTCACTCTCTTAACTGTGGTAATGGATGTGTATATGATCTTATCAAACTGCACAGCATGAACATGTATGGGTCATTGTATGTTAATCATACCTCAGTAAAGCTGTTAAGAATCAACATTAATCTATACTTGCGTCATAACCTCTTCCAGATAGAGTGGGAAATTCTACATTCACTATTTCAAATTTTGCTCATTGAAAGCATTTCTGTCATGGTCATTCGGGGCCATGACTAGGTGAAATTATAATCCTCAAGCTGTATAGTTTCATGTGTTCCACTTTTAGTGCAGAATCATCCAAAGGCCAAAAACACAATATCTTCTTCAAGAGTCAATGAGTCATAGTAATTTCCCTGTGATGCTGTAGATATGGGTTGAGGGACAGGATTCAGTGTAACAGGCATAGTTACCATAGTAATTTAAACTACTTGCTGTTCTCCCTCCTTCAGAACTGTCTTAAGTACGACTTTCCTTGTAGTACTATGACTGTGTTCACATCAGTCTCATGAAGGTCAGGGTACCCCATGATCAAATGTTCAGTCTACATCAGGGATCAATAGCCACCAGAAATTATTTTTCAATAGGATTTTTAATACTTGCAGATGTTTGCATATATTTGCAGTTATCTGCATGCCTGCATGCAGGAAAGAATATGCAGGTTTGATGTAAGAAGGGCTTACTTACGAGGTGTTGCCAGCCTGTCCAGACTGTTTCTACAGTGTGAATATTTGATTTTCTTCTAGAAGTCAAGAATTTTCATGGATGGAAAGTGTCTACATGATTGTTGTCATTTAGTCTCTAGATCAAATCAGATCAGATCAGTCACTCAGTCGTGTCCGACTCTGTGACCCCATGAACTGCAGCACGCCAGGCCTCCCTGTCCATCACCAACTCCTGGAGGTCACTCAGACTCACATCCATCGAGTCAGTGATGCCATCCAGCCATCTCATCCTCTGTCGTCCCCTTCTCCTCCTGCCCCCAATCCCTCCCAGCATCAGAGTCTTTTCCAATGAGTCAACTCTTCGCATGAGGTGGCCAAAGTACTGGAGTTTCAGCCCCAGCATCATTCCTTCCAAAGAAACCCCAGGGCTGATCTCCCTCAGAATGGACTGGTTGGATCTCCTTGCAGTCCAAGGGATTCTCAAGAGTCTTCTCCAACACCACAGTTCAAAAGCATCAATTCTTCGGTGCTCAGCTTTCTTCGCAGTCCAACTCTCACATCCATACATGACCACTGGAGAGACCATAGCCTTGACTAGGCGAACCTTTGTTGGCAAAGTGATGTCTCTGCTTTTGAATATGCTATCTAGGTTGGTCATAACTTTCCTTCCAAGGAGTAAGCGTCTTTTAATTTCATGGCTGCAGTCACAATCTGCAGTGATTTTGGAGCCTAGAAAAATAACGTCTGACACTGTTTCCACTGTTTCTCCATCTATTTCCCATGTAGTGATGGGACCAGATGCCATGATCTTCGTTTTCTGAATGTTGAGCTTTAAGCCAACCTTTTCACTCTCCTCTTTCACTTTCATCAAGAGGCTTTTTAGTTCCTCTTCACTTTCTGCCATAAGGGTGGTGTCATCTGCATATCTGAGGTGATTGATATTTCTTCCAGTAATCTTGATCCCAACTTGTGTTTCTTCCAGTCCAGCATTTCTCATGATGTACTCTGCATATAAGTTAAATAAACATGGTGACAATATACAGCCTTGACGTACTCTTTTTCCTATTTGGAACCAGTCTGTTGTTCCATGACCAGTTCTAACTGTTGCTTCCTGTCCTGCATACAGATTTCTCAAGAGGCAGATCAGGTGGTCTGGTATTCCTCTCTCTTTCAGAATTTTCCACAGTTGTGTCCAATCCTTTGCAACCCCATGGACTGTAGCCAGCCAGACTCCTCTGTGCATGAGATTTTCTCAGCAAGAATACTGGAGTGGATTGCCATTTTCTTCTACCAGGGATCTTCCCAACACTGGGACTGAACCCATGTCTCCTGCATTGGAAGGCAGATTCTTCACCACTGAGCAACCAGGGAAGCCTGTCTACATGATTAGTCCTCAGTAAAACTCAACCATTAAGTCACAATGGGGCTTCCCTGAACAAAAATACTATGCACCCACAATGATGCATGTTGCTGCTTGTAAAAAGGTCATGCTCTGAGTGACTCCCACCAGGGAATGGGAGAAAGCACAGGAAACTAGTGCATGGATTTCTCTGACTCCACCTGACGTGTCTTTCCCCCTTATTGCCCCAGCGTCATATCCTCACACAGTCACTGTAGTAAATCTTAGCTGTGAGTACAGCCATATGCTGAGTACTGAGTCCTTGGGTGCTGGGGATGACTCCAAGTTGGTAATAGATAATGCAACATAGAAAAAACATCACAACCAAAAACTCAATTGTCCTTTGTTATGTTAGTTCAGTTCAGTAGCTCAGTTGTGCCCAACTCTTTGCGACCCCGTGGACTGCAGCATGCCAGGCTTCCCTGTTCATCACCCACTCCCGGAGCTTACTCAAACTCACGGACATCAAGTCAGTGATGCCATCCAACCATCTCATCCTTTGTCGTCCCCTTCTCCTCCTGCTTTCAATCTTTCCCAGCATCAGGGTCTTTTCCAATGAGTCAGTTCTTTGCATCAGGTGGCCAAAGTATTGGCATTTCAGCTTCAGCATCAATTTTTTATTATATATGCATCTTTGTTATATATGAACCTTTGTTATATATGCCTCTAATATTCTATCTTGGAGCCAAATTAATTATGATTTTTTAATGTTAAAATTTTAAGTCTAACATTTACAAGTTCAACTCTTTATTAATAGTGACAAATATAATACCTTAACGTTTTTCTCTTTTCAACTGAAAAGATAGGACAATCTCAGCTATCATTGAAAATCTGCAGTTATTTCTCCATACCAGTATTTGTATGTAACATGCAGATTTTTACTGGATTAAAAAAATAAAAGACTCCTATATAAGAGAAGGACTGACTGATTTAGCTAGCTTGAGACCGATGTGAAAACAGAAAATCTCTCAGGATTCAGGTCCAAGAATGTGCACATTAAAGAGAAGAAATATTTCAACTGAAGCTTAAGAGGGAAGAAGATATGTCTGCCTAGGGACACAGAAAAATGCATGTCTTCTGTAATTGTTCTGTTATTTATTACATAATACTGCTTTGGCTATTATTCTAAAGAGAAATATATTTTAGTAGAGCCTGAAAGTAGGAGGGTGAAATTTTTCTAGTTTTCTCCTCAATCAGATGAACAGACCAGCCAGGTGCTGTTAGAGTACACCCAGTTCAGCATCCTTCCTGAGAGCAGCCTCTTTTTGAAAATGGAAGGATAAGAATTCAATAGAAACAGATTACATGTGACAAAGCCCCTAAAATTTAAAAACATTCACTGAACACTAATTTGCTCTTTAATAAAAATTAAAGAAGAAATCAAAATTTCTTTACCTAGAATATTGAATTGTAGGCTACAAATTAAAGATCTAGACAGACTGAAAATAGCTGTTTTTCAGGTTTATAAATAACACACTTCTTTCTGCTTTCTAATAAATTGTACAGATCACGAGTCAGATGCTGTAGCATGGTTAATGAAGGAAGACATTGGAGATAGTATAAATGTGTCCATGGAGATACCCAAACCTTTTATGAATCTAAAAAGCAATGACTCCTTTCCAGGATTTTAAAGATATTTGCAGATGAAAGTCATTTAAAAATAATACCTGTGTTTTTCGTAAGAGAAGAGATTAAATTGACCTACTTAAGTTGTACAAAAAGTATATTTCATTTTACATGATAATTTTTAAAGGTTAATATAGCTCCAGAGGATGAAAAGTTGATACGATGGTTCCAAGTTAAAAGTTCTGTTCTTTTGAAAAATATAAGAATTCTTGAAGCACCACTATCTTGATTATTTCAAATTTCTTGACACAATTATATTCTTTACATAATGCTAATTCATCATGGGAAAATCTTCTTAGCTCCCAACTTTTAATTTCTATATAATCCCTATCAATGTATTTTGTGTAGCTTTACTTTTTATAAACTCTATGTCAAGAAGCACACTAGATCACTTATTTTCATTGTTTATGTTCTTTTCCTTTACCTCACACCTCACATAAATAAGAATGATATAAATTATGGGCTAAAAGGGAGAATTCCATCTGTATTTATCTAATTATCTAAGTACATAATTTTTACTATGTCATATCAATCAAGTCAAAGCTATCTTATAGATCAACTCAAAAGATTGGAATGTGAAAAAATACTCAAATTACTAAAGAATTACTAGAAATGTAGTTGAATATTGACTCAACTACTCAAATGTAGTTGAGTATTTCAGAACAATCACAAAGAAGAGTCGTCTAGAGAAATGCTTACTTCATTCATATGAGAAAAGATTATCTCCACAGATAACTTCTTAATATACATTCTGTTGCCCATCTCTAAGTGTGAGGACATTTGAGAAGTTGACATATCTTATAGAATCTTACATTCCCAGGTGGCTCAGAGGTAAAGAATCTGCCTGCCATTGCAGGAGACTCAGGTTCAAACCCTGGGTCAAGGAATATCCCTTAGAGGAGGAAATGGCAATCCACTCCAGTATTCTTGTCTAGAGAAATCCCATGGACAGAGGAGTCTGGAAGGTTACAGTCCATGGGATCACAAAAAGTCAGACATGACTGAATGACTGAGTACACACACACAAACACACACACATACACACATGCACACACTCACAGAATCTTATAATGATGCTTATTCATGTTTTGGAGAAGGAAATGGCAATCTATGTTTAGCAGTTCTTTAGTGAAATAATTATTTTCTGGCTTTTGAAAATGTTGGCTATTGGTGAATTCTTCTGGCTATTGATAAAATCTGAAACTGTGAATGAGGTTGCTATAAAAATAAAGTTAAGGCTTTTAAAATCCAATTTTAAAATTCATGTTTACACACACAGCGGAGAACTACTGCTTCATATTTCAAATACTATGTTGTAAAAATTTTCTCTTTCAGGGCTGTTCAACCTCTAGTATGAGAAATGTTTTCAGCTCAAAACAGAAGTGATTAACATAGCTTTTGTAAGTTTAGGGAAACTTGGGATTCATCATGTATGATACATTGATGACCATAAAATAAAATAAACAAATAATAACCAGATTTATTGTCAATCACCTGGCCCTAAAACAAACTTTGTTGTTGCTGCTCAGTCACCCAGTCATGTCTGATTCCATGGACTGCAGCATGCCAGGCCTTCCTGCCCCTCACCATCTCCCAAAGTCTGCCCAAGTTCATGACCATTGCATCGGTACAAAATAAACTTATGTACTATAAAAGAAGAAACGTACATCCTGGTACTGTACCCTAAACAGAAGTCTTGTTGTTCTTTTTAATAACCTTTTCTCCTTTAGAAGGAGATTATCAGTCACCAATCACAATTGCAGGACCATTCCCTTTCTTTCCCCATTTCTCCAGTGAGCAAGCCGCCCTCACCTGGTGTCACTAAGTGCATTGGGAGCCAGCCATTCGGAGGGCAGAAGGACGCTTCCAGTGCTCTGCACTCTAGGAAGCTCCCTGTGAACCCTATCCCACGTTTGGCATAAGACAGACACTTCTAAGTCCAGCCACTCCTCCTACTGGTGGAGCTGTTTCAGGGTCGTTAGCAAGTGAATTCTCTGGCTGGTCTGGGAGGCATCTGCCCACTGAATGAGACAAGCTCCAAGGTGAAGGTGCTGGGGGAGATTTCTCCTGTGCAGGGACCTAGCCAGAGTCTTATTTTCCTTATTCTTTCTAGATCCGTTCCCCATAATCCAGCCTGTTTTCCCTCTCCCATGGATTGTCTCTTACCAGAGTGCGTGCCCGCCCGTGCGGGGGTTCTCATAGTAGCTTGTAAACAGGCAGCAACTTCACCGTTCTGCGTAGATCTGTTTGATGTCCTACCAAAGCCCGTGCTACACCTCCTCACTGTCTATTCCACCCTGACATCAGGCGGCTTTTCCGTTTCTGGCTTCAGTTGTACTGATACCTCGGCACTCACCCAGGGCCTCCTGGATTATCGCAGCAAGCGGCCACTCCAAAGGCCTCCTTCCCCAGACAGCTCATACTTCAGTCACTGCTGCGGAAGGACAGTATTCACAGTGACCGCATGACTTTAGACACTTCCCATCACAGATATGTTTCTTGGGAGAAAATGAAGTCCACGTGATTTCTTTCCTATTATCAATTTTATTAAATTGCTTTTCTGAAAAATAATTTTTTTTTGCTCTTACTTTTGTTGTTGTTCAGTCGCTCAGTTGTGTCCGACTCTTTGCGACCCCATGGACTGCAGCACTCCAGGCCTCCCTTGTCCATCATCAACCAGTTTATTCAAACTCATGTCCATTGAGTCGGTGATGCCATCCAACCATCTTATCTTCTGTCGTCCCCTTCTCCTACCTCCTTCAATCTTTCCCAGCATCAGGGGTCTTTTCCAATAAGTCGCTCTTCGTTATCAGGTGGCCAAAGTATTGGAGCTGTCGCTTCACCATCAGTCCTCCCAATGAATATTTTGTGCCCTGTCACTGCTGCTGCTGCTAAGTCGCTTGTCGTGTCCGACTCTGTGCGACCCTATAGACGGCAGCCCACCAGGCTCCCCCGTCCGTGGGATTCTCCAGGCAAGAACACTGGAGTGGGTTGCCATTTCCTTCTCCAATGGATGAAAGTGAAAAGTGAAAGTGAAGTCTCTCAGTCGTGTCCGACTCTTTGCAGCTGCATGGACTGCAGCCCACCAGGCCCTTCCGTCCATGGGATTCTCCAGGCAAGAGTACTGGAGTGGGGTCCCATTGCCTTCTCTGCTGCTGCTGCTGCTGCTAAGTCGCTTCAGTCGTGTCCGACTCTGTGCGATCCCATAGACGGCAGCCCACTAGGCTCCTCTGTCCCTGGGATTCTCCAGGCAAGAATACTGGAGTGGGTTGCCATTTCCTTCTCCAATGCATGAAAGTGAAAAGTGAAAGTGAAGTCACTCAGTCGCATTCTCCGTTTATTCATAGAAGTGAGTCTGAGGCAGGTTCTTTCCAAACAGTGTAATTTGGCGACATCTGGTGGTCGTTATACAATATTCCATCTCACTATTAGTTTATCAGATTCCATTGTTATCAGCAGTAAGACAAGAAAGGCAAGACTGTTCAGTTGATATTTCATCCTTAAAAAATGCATCCATAGCATCAATAATGAGGATCTGTTCCAAAAAAATAAAGCTTATAACATCATATAACAAGTTGCCTTTTGTGAAACACAAAATTTTTCATTTTTATGAAGTAAATTTCTAAAGCAACATTTTAAAAAGTGCTTATCTTAGCTAGACCATATCCAGGCTTGGGAAGTGAAAATCCTTTAGATTATATATATTAGATTTAATAATTATTATAATTATCACAATGCAACTCATTTGATAAATGGTCTATATGTATTTATTGGATGTATTCCAGACATTTATTTAATATTTTAAATGAATTAATTTACATCAAATGAAATTTATGCTATAAGAGATATTGGAAATTAGGAATTCATCAAATAAATATTTTTATGTTGCATCAAGGAATAAAAGAAAACAATGAAGGTAAGTTTGCAAAATAATATGACAATAGCTTATATGTGTTTAAACAGTTTTCATGCTAAGTTTTAGGGGAAAAGGACGTATCTAATTCTCTGCTAACAGTCATAAAATGACCCACTTTTCCAATTATGGAAATTATTGCTGCAATATGACATTTCAAAAATGTGACTTTAGAAACTATTGAGATTAATTTGTGACTAAGCCTACAACAGTGTTTCAAAAGTAATTAATAATGAATAAAACAGTGAAAGTGAAGTCGCTCGGTCGTGTCCGACCCTCAGCGACCCCGTGGACTGCACCCTACCAGGTTCCTCCGTCCATGGGATTTTCCAGGGAGGAGTACTGTAGTGGGGTGCCACTGCCTTCTCCAAAATACTGGGTTAAACAAAGTTAAAAAGTTCCTATAGGACTTCTCAGAACCTTTAAATGCTCACAAATACTGTAAAGGTATTATAATGGAAAGTGTTTGTTAAACCCCAGTCAGTTAGCGAACTAAGGATTCCATAAGCACCAGGAGTCCAATGAACACACCTTGAGAAGAGTTGTTACAGGTAAGGCCCCAAATAAGCCATCTGCCACTATCTTCAAAAGTACAGTAGGGCTGTGGCACTGCCATTTGTTAGCCGTGGAAATAAAAAGAGTGCTAACTTTGAAAATAAACAACTCTATGATGAAAGTGAAAGTGGAGAGTGAAAAGGTTGGCTTAAAGCTCAACATTCAGAAAACGAAGATCATGGCATCTGATCCCATCACTTCATGGGAAATAGATGGGGAAACAGTGGAAACAGTGTCAGACTTTGTTTTTCTGGGCTCCAAAATCACTGCAGATGGTGACTGCAGCCATGAAATTAAAAGACGCTTACTCCTTGGAAGGAAAGTTATGACCAACCTAGATAGCATATTCAAAAGCAGAGACATTACTTTACCAACAAAGGTTCGCCTAGTCAAGGCTATGGTCTTTCCTGTGGTCATGTATGGATGTGAGAGCTGGACTGTGAAGAAAGCTGAGCGCCGAAGAATTGATGCTTTTGAACTGTGGTGTTGGAGAAGACTCTTGAGAGTCCCTTGGACTGCAAGAAGATCCAACCAGTCCATTCTGAAGGAGATCAATCCTGGAATTTCTTTAGAAGGAATGATGCTAAAGCTGAAACTCCAGTATTTTGGCCACCTCATGCGAAGAGTTGACTCATTGGAGAAGACTCTGATGCTGGGAGGGATTGAGGGCAGGAGGAGAAGGGGACGACAGAGGATGAGATGGCTGGATGGCATCACTGACTCGATGGGTGTGAGTCTGGGTGACCTCCGGGAGCTGGTGATGGACAGGGAGGCCTGGCGTGCTGCGGTTCATGGGGTCGCAAAGAGTCGGACACGACTGAGCGACTGATCTGATCTCTGATCTGATGAATTAAAAAAAAAAAAAAAAAATGCAGAGTTGGATCAAACAAGGTTATCATTTTGTACTCTCCCGTCTGTACTCAGGAGTTTATGGTATTTTTCCACTTGCTGGTCGAAGACCCTGGAAGAAAATCCTGTCTGGATAAAGTCCACTGGAGTCAGAAGGTATTTGAGTGCCAGGCCCCTGAACTCAGGAGCCCGAAGAGGGGCAGCCTCACTGCACTGCGCCGGGCGGCGGCCTGAGGCTCTGGGTGTGGGCGCCAGCGCGCGGGGGCGGGCCCTGGCCTCCCGCAGCTGTGCGCCTCTGGCTGCCGCTG
This sequence comes from Tragelaphus eurycerus, assembly GCA_935064755.1. NCBI lineage: Eukaryota > Metazoa > Chordata > Mammalia > Artiodactyla > Bovidae > Tragelaphus > Tragelaphus eurycerus. Next base: position 1,992,078 of record CAKXYN010000074.1, read on the forward strand.
GGAGTGGCATGGGCTGTCCCCACTGCCAGGGCCCCTGACTCCCGGCTGCGCGGCTCCGGAGCCCTGCCCTCGTGGCTGCGCCGCCGCAAGGTTTCCCACGTGCAGGACCGGGTTACCGGCCTGCGGGGCTGCAGAATCCGCCCCCCCACTTCCCCCCCTCCCCCCACCCCCCCCCCCACCCCCCCCCCCCTCCCCACCCCCCCCCCACCCCCCCACCCCCGGCAGCCAGAGGCGCACAGAGACCCCCAGGACCCGTCCTCAGCGACCTGGGGTGCAGCCATCACCTCGCTCCAGCCAAATCAGGAAGAAGGCTGCAATCCGACAGAATCAGATTTATTTGTAATCAGGAGGAAGGGCACTCCAGAGGAAGCTTGGATACCGCTCAGAAAGGATATGCCAATTGCAACCCAGACCTAGTTCTTCCTTCCCAAGAAGAAGCTGCCCGCCAGATTGTTGAGCTCATTCGAAAGCACCCACAACATAACATAAAAATTGGACTGTACAGCCTGGGAATAAAACAGTACATGATTATTAATAATTATGATATATCAGCTAATTTAATACTAATAAGTGGCAGGCCATGAATTTCATGAAAACTTATGAGGTGAGTTTTAATTTTATAAAAGCTTAGTGGAGCTCAGCAAGAGATAAATTACATGCCCAAAGTCACATTAAGTCCCAGAGCAAAAGTCAAATTTTATTTTTTGCCATATTTTAACAATGCTAATTTAATTATGATTATCAAAATTTTAAATTGATATTGTAAAGGAAAAAATCTATTCTGTTATTATAAAGTAGTAATATATATGAGCTTTTTATTTAAAATAGAATTTCATCAGCATCTTAAATTTAACTTTTTTAATTTCAAATCAGATGCGGGCAAAGTCATAGCTCACAAGGTTGAAAGTGAAGACTGACAAATATTTAGCTATGAGGTAGACTGAGAAAAATCCACACAGACTTTAGAGGACTACAGTCTCTCTCTTTTTTTTAACAGATTTTGTAAAATTAATTTTATTGGAGCTTTATAATGCTGTGCTAGTTTCTATTGTACAGCAAAGTGAATCAGCTCTACATATACATACAGCCCCTCATTTTTGGATTTCCTTCCCCTTTGGGTCACTACAGAGCACTGAGTATAGAGTTCCCTGAGCTATTAGTAAGTTCTCATTAATCATCTATTTTATACACAGTAGTGTATATATGCCAAGCCCAATCCCCGACTTATCCCACCCTCCTCCATTCCCCCTTTAGTGGCCATAGTCTGTGTCTCTATTTCTGCTTTTCAAATAAGATCACCTGTACCACTTTTCTAGATTTTATATATACACGTTAATATATGATATTTGTTTTTCTCTTTCTGGCTTACTTCACTCTGTATGACAGAGTCTAGGTCTATCCACATTTTTACAAATGACCCGATTTCATTCCTTTTTATGGCTGAGTAATATTTCATTGTATATATGTACCCCATCTTCTTTATTTATTCATCTATCTTTTATTAATTAATATACCATCAGCTTTAGTGGATACTGGGAGCAGGATGACCAACCCCATTGAGTCTAGGAGGCAGACCATCAAACAAGATTATTCTCAAAATTTAAGATCTCACAGAGTTTATCAAATAAGTTCAAATATGTCTAAAGAAATATGTTCAAACTGTTTCATATTTTAAAATTTTATCCTAATTTTTATCTTTCCAAATATTTCACAATATTCTTCTTTTCCACTTTTAGATTAATTTGAAGCTATCTTCTTGGGCCAAAGAAAATTATTCATAGTGTGATGGTTCTCCTTAGTGTATTATCACAGATAATAGGGGACTGAAATGTTGCTTAAATGGAAGCTAGATACTTTTCCATCTTACCAAATTAGCTCAATGTTTAAGTAAATATTGTATAACTTGATGCTTTTTAACTACAAGTAACATTTCTTTGAAAATATTTCATTACTATAACCACTGCAAAAGAGAAGAATTTATTTCTATGGTGTATATTAGAAGATCAATAATATCATAAATAACAAGTTGCATCATATATAAATGGTGAGAATGAGCAAGTTGGATAATGATTTCATTAACTCATTTTAATTGTGACTTGGGGAGATGAAGATGCAGACAACTTGATGTATGTCCTGAAATATGCCATGTTAAAATATAATGAGTTGTGAATTATATTTCTGAGAATTACTTTTGGACTCCTAGTGAGACAATGAATTGTTTCATTATGCCAGGAAAGTATGACACCAAACCCATGCTATTAATCTATACACCAGTAAATGATTAGTCTCGGAGTGCGGCAATTTAAAATACTTTATAAAAAGTCACCATAAATGTGAATACTTTGGTAAAATGAAATGTTATGTCTTCACAAGTTTAAGTTATATTTAACTGATAATTATTTGAATTTTTGAGTTTCTGTTTTGCTATATTTGGTGGTTTACCACTAACTTTATTTAACAAATTAAGTCTCTAGATTGTTGTTACTCTAAATATTCTTTGCCTGGGCTTATTATTTGCTTATAAATTTATGTTGTGATTATAGAACATGTGAAAACTAAACCAAGACTATAAATTGGGATAGAGTTCTGTATTGCATTTTATCAAACATTTGGATTATCATATTTAAAATTAATTGTAAAATGATTAATTTTTAATTCTAGAGTCAGGTTTTGGTCTTATATAGTTGTGGGTGAAGTATTTAGTAACAAATTAGCAAACAAAAATAAGTCATTTTGTCTGGAGGCTGTATTTTGGCATAACTAGAAGAGATACTCTGAATACAAGATTATATATTTGATAAGTTATGTCATACAAGTGAAGAAAAACTTGGACATTAGAGCCCTGGCCTTGGAAAATAGCATTTAGGTTAAAATATTTTATGGTACAGGCTCTACAGTGAGAATATTAGGGTTCACATTCTAAATCAGACAACAGTAGGCATTTAACCATAAGCAAGTTATTTCACCTCTCAGAGCTTATGTTCCCTTATCTATAATATGAAATGCTATGGGTACCTACCTCATAATACTCTTGTAGGATTATTGAGGACTTGTCAAAGGCCTATGTATGGTAAACGCTCAGTACATTTGACCATTATCATCAACATTATTATTAAAACTATGCCATATGCAAGATCCATTTCTAAATGCCTGATGAAATAGAAAGATGAATAAGTCATGATCCCTTCTCAAAGGAACAACTCCATGATTAAAATTATGATAATATGATCAGTATCCACATCAGCATTTATCTTTTCTTCAGACGAAAATGTCATGGCAGAATGAAAATGGAATTTTAAATCAATCAATCTGTAAAAATGCAGTGACACTAGGAAGGCTTCTAAGATTGCATTTCATAATTTTAAAAACTGCTGAAATAGATTAAATGCCAACATCATTAGGTTTACTTTTTAAGACAAGCTAAAACCCAAGAGATGCACATGAGCAGTTAGCTGAGGAGATAAGACAGTTCCAGAATCACTAATTTAGAAGTAGTGAAACTATGGCGTATGTAGGACTCCTGAAATAACCAGGATAGCTTGTGAATGAACTCTTAGAATCTGGGTGTGCATTCCTACTCCACTTTCCATCTCACTGAATGGCAAAAATAAAAGCGCAGTATTGACTTCCAAGATATGGCCCAGGGCATGAAGAGGAAAGCTAAACATGACCCGGGGCTGGAAAGGAAAAGTAGTCTTTCATCCAAAACTTATCAGAAGCTATGAACTGCCTATATTTACAAATGCCCAGCCTCCTCTGCCCCCCACGATCAGAATAAGCTGACTATAGTAATCAGGAGCCAGTGTACATTTCTCAAAAATAAGTATACGTCAACAAAAATCAATAAATAATTTATCCAAATCACTGTTATCTCAGGCACTACAGTAAACAGAGAAAAGCTAAAACCAGAGGAAACTCATATAAGCAATTTAAGTGAATACTATACCTATAAAATAATAACTTTCTATGAATAGTTAATGATATTGAGACTAAAAGATAATCATGACCATCTAACTAAAAATTAGTAGAATAGAAGATATAATTGAAAAAGAAACCTGTTATATATACAAAATATATAAAACTGTTTATATAGTACAGTAAATCTAGGACACAGAAGAAGTTGTTAGACGTAAGGAGCAGAAATATGGAATATAATTTTCATAACACATCAGGGAAAAATGCAACAAAGACATGACATCCATGTTTTAATAAATTGAAGAGAACAAGATAACAAGACAGACATAGCCCTTTAGCTTTGTTCTTATTTTTCAAGTTTAAGAAGAGTAAAAAGCTTTAAATTTTTTTTTCTTGAATATTCTAGATGACTGATGACTTCAACTTGTGGTATGGTATAGACATAGAAAGTGATACAGGGAATTAAATATAGTTTATTTGGATGACTCAGTTATTGATTTTTATTTACCTAAATTGTGCTATGTTTAGAGAGTGATATGATGCCAAACGGTGAGGAAAGTTGCTTTAACACAGTCATCATATAATTGATAAGTTGTTTTGCCATTATATTGTCATAAAGAAAAAGCCAGCCAAAGCTATCTTGAGAAAGAAGAATGGAACTGGAGGAAACAACCTGCCTGACTTCAGGCTCTACTACAAAGCCACAGTCATCAAGACAGTATGGTACTGGCACAAAGACAGAAATATAGATCAATGGAACAAAATAGAAAGCCCAGAGATAAATCCACGCACATATGGTCACCTTATCTTTGACAAAGGAGGCAAGAATATACAATGGATTAAAGACAATCTCTTTAACAAGTGGTGCTGGGAAAACTGGTCAAACACTTGTAAAAGAATGAAACTAGAACACTTTCTAACACCATACACAAAAATAAACTCAAAATGGATTAAAGAGCTAAATGTAAGACCAGAAACCATAAAACTCCTAGAGGAAAACATAGGCAAAACACTCTCTGACTTACATCACAGCAGGATCCTCCATGACCCACCTCCCAGAATATCAGAAATAAAATCAAAAATGAACAAATGGGACCTAATCAAACTTAAAAGCTTCTGCACAACAAAGGAAACTATAAGCAAGGTGAAAAGACAGCCTTCAGAATGGGAGAAAATAATAGCAAATAAAGCAACTGACAAACAACTAATCTCAAAAATATACAAGCAACTCCTACAGCTCAATTCCAGAAAAATAAATGACCCAATCAAAAAATGGGCCAAAGAACTAAATAGACATTTCTCCAAAGAAGACATACAGATGGCTAACAAACACATGAAAAGATGCTCAACATCACTCATTATCAGAGAAATGCAAATCAAAACCACTATGAGGTACCATTCCATGCCAATCAGAATGGCTGCTATTCAAAAGTCCACAAGCAATAAATGCTGGAGAGGGTGTGGAATGAAGGGAACCCTCTTACACTGTTGGTGGGAATGCAAACTAGTACAGCCACTGTGGAGAACAGTATGGAGATTCCTCAAAAAGCTGGGAATAGAACTGCCTTATGATCCAGCAATCCCACTGCTGGGCATATACACTGAGAAAACCAGAATTGAAAGAGACACGTGTACCCCAATGTTCATAGCAGCACTGTTTACAATAGCCAGAACGTGGAAGCAACCTAGATGTCCATCCACAGATGAATGGATAAGCAAGCTGTGGTACATATACACAATGGAGTATTACTCAGCCATTAAAAAGAATACATTTGAATCAGTTCTAAGGAGGTGGATGGAACTGGAGCCTATTATACAGAGTGAAGTAAGCCAGAAACAAAAACACAAATACAGTATACTAACGCATATATATGGCATTTAGAAAGATGGTAAAAATAACCCTATTTACGAGACAGCAAAAGAGACACTGATGTATAGAACAGACTTTTGGACTCTGGGACCGGGAGAGGGTGGGATGATTGGGGAGAATAGCATTGAAATATGTATAATATCATATCTGAAACGAGTCGTCAGTCCAGGTACGATGCCCAATAACAAATGCCTGGGGCTGGAGCACTGAGATGACCTGGAGGAATGGTGTGGGGAGGGGAGAGGGAGGAGGGTTCAGGATGGGGAACACGTGTATACTGGCGGCAGATCCATCTTGATGTATTGTAAAAGCAATACAATATTGTAAAGTTAAGCAAAATTAAAAACAAACAAACAAAAATTAATTAAAAATGGATTTGTAGAAAAAAAAAAAAGAAAAAGCCATCTTCTACATCCTGATATTAAATTTAATCTTGTTTTTCTAAGCTAGCTTTCAGATAATGATCTAGTGTCTTCCTGTTTCTTTTTAAATCACTGTATTTGAAGCATGATTGACATGTAAAATATCTGTGCATATTTAATACACACAACTCGGTGAATTTTCAGATAAGTACACACCCATGAAATCTTCACCACCATAAAGACCACAGACATACCCAAGTACCTCACAAAATGTCTGCCAACTCCCATTATTATTCATGCTGTTTTTGTGGTTGGGATAGTTAACATAGATCTGCTATTGCTCAAAATCCAAGTAGTTTGGCGGGCAGTGGGGGTGGAGGGGATGGGAAGGAATTTAGGTGCTACAGCCAACTGTAATGCAACTCCTGGTGTCCTGTTTCCATTTCCCAATACAGCTCTCTTTTGCTCAGGTGGAAATGATCCAATTCACATAGGAGTCTTGGATTTTGGATGGACACAAAGTCCCTTGATGACTATTTTTATTATTTTGTGTGTGGTAGGGGGGTGTTAATAGTAGTGGTTGTTAAAATCTGTTTTTCTCCGATTAAGTCACAGTAAGAATTCAGCAACTGACTTTCAAAAGGACTAGTATTTTATGTAATGCATTTAGGGAAATAGTAGTTCTTGAATTCCTAATTTGGGCCTTATATTTCCCTTCTGTCCGCCATTCAAAAACTTTGTGGCTCAGAGTAGACGCTTCAGCTATTCAGAACTGTTTCTGGGTGATGTGTGGCTCAATAAAGAAGGCTTATGGTTTTCTCTCAGGCTTTGCAGCTATTGTTCACTATCCTAAACAATCAAGATGCCATTTTAGCAATTAAGAGCAAAAGAAGAATATTTATTCAATCCCTTTAAGATCTTATCATGTCAATTAAATTATGTTTACCAATATAACCTCTAGATCAATCTGTCCTTTGATTAGCCAAGTCTGTGGCTTCAGTAATTCAACAGATACATAGTGAAAACCTAGTATTCATCATGCATTGTTCTATGCTCTTACCAGACATCCACGAGTAAAAGGAATATAGATTTTTCAAAGAAGCACGAATACAATTATCCTCATTTCTTCCAACTCCTGATATGTGGTTTTGGCTTGAATCACTTCTGTTGACATTCAGTGCTTAAAATATTATATTTACTATGTCCTTGGTGGGGCCATTCCATAGGCTGTGTTTGTTCTGTGGTCACCACTTTATGCTATGCTCTGTCCATTTAAGTTCGGTTTCATCCTGTCCACATGATTGCAATAAACCAGCTACAAAAGTACAGAGAAGGGTTCAGTTCAGTTCAGTCGCTCAGTCATGTCTGAATCTTTGCAAGCTCATGAATCACAGCACACCAGGCCTCCCTGTCCATCACCAACTCCCGGAGTTTACCCAAACTCATGTGCATCAAGTCAGTGATGCCATCCAGCCATGTCATCCTCTGTCGCCCTCTTCTTCTCCTGCCCTCAATTCCTCCCAGCATCAGGGTCTTTTCCAATGAGTCAACTCTTTGCATGAGGTGGCCTAAGTACTGGAGTTCCAGCTTCAGCATCAGTCCTTTCAATGAACACCCAGGACTGATCTCCTTTAGGATGGACTGGTTGGATCTCCTTGCAGTCCAAAGGACTCTCAAAAGTCTTCTCCAACACTACAGTTCAAAAGCATCAATTCTTCAGTGCTCAGCTTTCTTCACAGTTCAACTCTCACATCCATACATGACCACTGGAAAAAACCATAATCTTGACTAGATGAACCTTTGTTGGCAAAGTAATGTCTCTGCTTTTGAATATGCTATCTAGGTTGGTCATAGCTTTCCTTCCAAGGAGTGTCTTAATTTCATGGCTGCAGTAACCATCTGCAGTGATTTTGGAGCCCAGAAAAATAAAGTCTGACACTGTTTTCACTGTTTCCCCATCTATTTCCCATGAAATGATGGGAAAAGATGCCACGATCTTCGTTTTTTGAATGTTGAGCTTTAAGCCAACTTTTTCACTCTCCTCTTTCACTTTCATCAAGAGGCTTTTTAGCCCCTCTTCACTTTCTGCCATAAGGGTGGTGTCACCTGCATATCTGGGGTTATTGATATTTCTCCCAGCAATCTTGCATCCAGCTTGTGCTTCTTCCAGCCCAGCGTTTCTCATGATCTACTCTGCATATAAGTTAAATAAGCAGGGTGACAATATACAGCCTTGATGTACTCCTTTTCCTATTTGGAACCAGTATTAGAGCAAATAATTAAACTTTCATGACTCTTTTTCCATAATTTCTGAAGTTTAAAGTAGTTAAAATCATAACTTAATAGACAAATTTTTCTCTAATGCTGTATCTAAATATTTTTGAACATTTGAAACTAGTATTTGATCTAAACCATGTGAGTTCAGACATAATTTATGTGGTAATGGAGGGAAAGATAATTTTTTTTTTTTGTCTTCTTTCAACAAGACCTCTTCTGAACTCTACTCTTTAGGAAACTCTAACATTTAGAAAAATTAAGACAAATTATTGTTATATATGTAGTCTTTTACTTTTTAAATCCAGAGAAAAACAATTATGATTGGAATGCTTTTTATTTGAAGTTTTGACTTTGTTTTTGTGTTGTATTTGTTCCCAAATCTTTTGAACAAGTAAAGTGAAAGTTTGCCAAAGTTTTTGTTATGGCTGCAACAACCACTGTAAATTTAATTTGCAAAGTGCAACATTAATTTCAATTTTAATTTATAAATTAAATTTATAAATGTACCACTATGCTTATTGTTCTTTTAAATGCTATTATTCCCAAAGACATGACCAAAGCCGTGACCAAAACCATTAATCTGGGCAATATCACCAGGACCAGACATTGACTCCTCAAACTGTATTTCTTTAGCCAATAGTCAAGAATTTCATGCTCGGTCGTATCCAACTCTTTGTGATCCCATGGACTGTAGCCCTCCAGGCGCCTGTCTGTGGGATTTTCCAGAAGAGAATACTGGAGTGGGATGCCATTGCCTTTTTCAAGGGATTTTCCTGACCCAGGAATCGAACCTGCATTGCAGGCAGATTCTTTACCATCTGAGCCACCAGGGAAGTCCCTCAGTAGCCCTACCTTAAAACACTTTCAGGAAAATGAGTATAATTTTTCAAAAATAGATTGAAGAAAACCATTTTCCTTCTTATAGAAGGAAATCATGTCTGACCAATTAGATTATAGATAGACTCAAAAAGTATTTTCCTAAAACAGCAAGAGTCTTGATATTTAATTCAAAGATTTTTTAACAAGGAAATAATGGCCATGTATTTAAATTGGTTAATGTCAGAAGATATGCCTTAATGGTCAGGCCCATAATTTGAATTTTTCACCCTGTCAGTATTTCAAGTTAATTATCTTTTACTGCTTACAAAGGATAGAGATGTAAAATGATTCTGTTTTTCTATCCTGAGTCTCTATACATCCTCTAATTCTGCTTGCATACTTCTTTACTGTATTTTATAAATTATGAGGAATCAGGTTAGCTTTCTAACATTTTATCTGAAAAGTATCTTGTCCATGTGCACAAATTTAATGAGCATGTTTCAAAGTTATCATAGACAGATATCCTACCAATTATTGTACCACTACTTAACTCATTAAAAAAAAAAAAGCACAATGAAATTGATAAAATAAAAACAATGAAGGAAATAGTTTTTAAAAAGTTATTTTTTGAAAGATTAGTTAATGAATCCCTGGCAAGCCTAATAAAAATAGATGGTTCATTCACTAAGTCATGTCAGACTTTTGCAACCTCATGGACTGTAGACTGCAAGGCTCCTTAGTCCATGGGATTTTCCAGACAAGAATACTGGAGGGGTTGGCATTCCCTTCTCCAGGGGATCATCCCGACCCAGGAATCGAGCCAGGGTCTCTTGCATTGCAGGCAGATTCTTTATGAACTGAGCTACAAGGGAAACCCCTCATAGATAAAAATAGATCAGATCAGATCAGATCAGTCGTTCAGTCGTGTCCGACACTTTGCGACCCCATGAACCACGGCACGCCAGGCCTCCCTGTCCATCACCAACTCCTGGAGGTCACTCAGACTCACATCCATGAAGTCAGTGATGCCATCCAGCCATCTCATCCTCTGTCGTCCCCTTCTCCTCCTGCCCCCAATCCCTCCCAGCATCAGAGTCTTCTCCAATGAGTCAACTCTTCGCATGAGGTGGCCAAAATACTGGAGTTTCAGCTTGAGCATCATTCCTTCCAAAGAAATCCCAGGGCTGATCTCCTACAGAATGGACTGGTTGGATCTCCTTGCAGTCCAAGGGACTCTCAAGAGTCTTCTCCAACACCACAGTTCAAAAGCATCAATTCTTCGGCACTCAGCCTTCTTCACAGTCCAGCTCTCACATCCATACATGACCACAGGAAAGACCATAGCCTTAACTAGGGGAACCTTTGTTGGCAAAGTAATGTCTCTGCTTTTAAATATGCTATCTAGGTTGGTCATAACTTTCCTTCCAAGGAGTAAGCGTCTTTTAATTTCATGGCTGCAGTCACCATCTGCAGTGATTTGGGAGCCCAGAAAAATAAAGTCTGACACTGTTTCCACTGTTTCTCCATTTATTTCCCATGTAGTGATGGGACCAGATGCCATGATCTTCGTTTTCTGAATGTTGAGCTTTAAGCCAACCTTTTCACTCTCCACTTTCACTTTCATCAAGAGGCTTTTTAGCCCCTCTTCACTTTCTGCCATAAGAGTGGTGTCATCTGCATATCTGAGGTTATTGATATTTCTCCCAGCAATCTTGATTCCAATTTGTGTTTCTTCCAGTCCAGCATTTCTCATGATGTACTCTGCATATAAGTTAAATAAACATGGTGACAATATGCAGCCTTGACATACTCCTTTTCCTATTTGGAACCAGTCTGTTGTTCCATGACCAGTTCTAACTGTTGCTTCCTGACCTGCATACAGATTTCTCAAGAGGCAGATCAGGTGGTCTGGTATTCCCATCTCTTTCAGAATTTTCCACAGTTTATTGTGATCTACACAGTCAAAGGCTTTGGCATAGTCAATAAAGCAGAAATAGATGTTTTTCTGGAACTCTCTTGCTTTTTCGATGATCCAGCGGATGTTGGCAATTTGATCTCTGCTTCCTCTGCCTTTTCTAAAACCAGCTTGAACATCAGGAAGTTCACGGTTCACATATTGCTGAAGCCTGGCTTGGAGAATTTTGAGCATTACTTTACTAGCGTGTGAGATGAGTGCAATTGTGCGGTAGTTTGAGCATTCTTTGGCATTGCCTTTCTTTGGGATTGGAATGAAAACCGACCTTTTCCAATCTTGTGGCCACTGCTGAGTTTTCCAGATTTGCTGGCATATTGAGTGCAGCACTTTCACAGCATCATCTTTCAGGATTTGGAATAGCTCCACAGGAATTCCATAACCTCCACCAGCTTTGTTCGTAGTGATGCTTTCTAAGGCCCACTTGACTTCACATTCCAGGATGTCTGGCTCTAAGTCAGTGATCACACCATCATGATTATCTGGGTCGTGAAGCTCTTTTTTGTACAGTTCTTCTGTGTATTCTTGCCACCTCTTCTTAATATCTTCTGCTTCTGTTAGGTCCATACCATTTCTGTCCTTTATCGAGCCCATCGTTGCATGAAATGTTCCTTTGGTATCTCTGATTCTCTTGAAGAGATCCCTAGTCTTTCCCATTCTGTTGTTTTCCTCTATTTCTTTGCATTGATCGCTGAAGAAGGCTTTCTTATCTCTTCTTGCTATTCTTTGGAACTCTGCATTCAGATGTTTATATCTTTCCTTTGTTCCTTTGCTTTTTGCTTGTCTTCTTTTCACAGCTATTTGCAAGGCCTCCCCAGACAGCCATTTTGCTTTTTTGCATTTCTTTTCCATGGGGATGGTCTTGATCCCTGTCTCCTGTACAATGTCACGAACCTCATTCCATAGTTCATCAGGCACTCTATCTATCAGATCTAGGCCCTTAAATCTATTTCTCACTTCCACTGTATAATCATAAGGGATTTGATTTAGGTCATACCTGAATGGTCTAGTGGTTTTCCCTACTTTCTTCAATTTAAGTCTGAATTTGGCAATAAGGAGTTCATGGTCTGAGCTACAGTCAGCTCCTGGTCTTGTTTTTGCTGATTGTATAGAGCTTCTCCATCTTTGGCTGCAAAGCATATAATCGATCTGATTTCGGTGTTGACCATCTGGTGATGTCCATGTATAGAGTCTTCTCTTGTGTTGTTGGAACAGGGTATTTGCTATGACCAGTGCATTTTCTTGGCAAAACTCTATTAGTCTTTGCCCTGCTTCATTCCGTATTCCAAGGCCAAAATTGCCTGTTACTCCAGGTGTTTCTTGACTTTCTACTTTTGCATTCCAGTCCCCTATAATGAAAAGGACATCTTTTTTGGGTGTTAGTTCTAAAAGGTCTTGTAGGTGTTCATAGAACCGTTCAACTTCAGCTTCTTCAGCGTTACTGGTTGGGGCATAGACTTGGATTACTGTGACATTGAATGGTTTGCCTTGGAAACGAACAGAGATCATTCTGTCATTTTTGAGATTGCATCCAAGTACTGCACTTTGGACTCTTTTGTTGACCATGATGGCCACTCCATTTCTTCTGAGGGATTCCTGTCCGCAGTTGTAGATATAATGGTCATCTGAATTAAATTCACCCATTCCAGTCTATCATAAAATATTCAAATATATACCTGAATAATCTTGTAACTACTAAAGAAAATTAATCCACATATAAAACTCTGTGAACAAATGAGACACCAAGCCCAAACAGACTTGATGTTTTATTCTCCCCAGTATTTGACTCAGAAAAGATATAAAATCTATTATATGCTCCAGAAGGTGGAAATCTTTCAAGCTTTTTATAAATTTTTTTTTCTTCTCTCCATCACTTTTTCCTTCATCTTTTTTCTTCTTTCTCTCTTATCTTTACTACATTTTTGTTTTTAATTGCCTAGTTTAGTTAAAATTAGTTTAAACAACATTGGAATAGTCTAATCATAAATGCTTGGTTTGGAAGTTATTTTGTAATGATGTCAGCAATATTTTCTTTTTCAGGACAGTGTCCTAGAACTGAGCAATGGTGTTTTAATAGTATTTTTGTGGTGTATGTTGTTGTTGTTGGTTACTCACTAAGTCATATCTGACTCTTTGTGACCCCATGGACTGTAGCCCCCCAGGCTTCTCTCTCCATGGGACTTCCCAGGCAAGATTACTGAAGTGGGTTGCTATTTCCTTCTCCAGGGGATCTTCTGACTGAGGAATCGAACCCCTGTTTCCTGCTTGGCAGCAGGATTTTTTACCACTAAACCTGAATGTTACTTCCAGGTTATATCACACAAAATTATGTGAAGTATATATCATTTTTCCTTTTAAATCTATTTTTTTATTTTCATGTAATTTTGTTATAATTTTCAGTAAATTTCCATAAGATATATGAAATATATATTGGAATATATAAAAATCAAAAGAAATTAAGGCCAAGATACTGAAGGAGAGTCCAGTGTAAAATCTGACTTTTTTCTTCAATTGTTCTAAGATTTTGGAAATGTGATAATGAACAATGTTTTAAAGTAAATCATAACTATTCATACGGCTATATAGGTTTGATTTTCTTTGTAATTTACTTTAGCAGTTGATGTAAAATTTGACAGGGAGTAAGGGTTAGAAGCAAGAATAACGAATCACAGTTACATCTGAATTCAACAATAAGTTGACTCTCATTTAGATACTACTCATATTTAGTTACATTTATGGATAAATTTTTACTTTCAATAAATTATGTTTATAATGGATCTCTTGATTAAATCTAATGACTGGAGGTAATTGGCTACATTATAGATTATCACAGTTAATTACAATATTTGGCTACATACATGAATGAGTATATCTTTATGATTCAGAAAAATCTTAACTGTTGACTAAGTACTTGATTTTAATGTTGAATTTCAATAATTAAGCTATACATTCAGCTAATATCGTGAGAAATGATTCATGAGAAATAATTTCAATGGAGCATGCTGCTGCTGCAAAGTCGCTTCAGTCGTGTCCAACTCTGTGCGACCCCATAGATGGCAGCCCACCAGGCTCCCCCGTCCCGGGGATTCTTTAGGCAAGAACACTGGAGTGGGTTGCCATTTCCTTCTCTAATGCAGAAAAGTGAAAAGTGAAAGTGAAGTCACTCAGTCGTATCCGTGTCCGACTCTTAGCGACCCCATGGACTGCAGCCTCCTAGACTCCTCTGTTCATGGGATTTTCCAGGCAAGAGTACTGGAGTGGGATGCCATAGATGTCAAAATTTTATAAATCAAAACTATATTACTAAATTGAGTAAGGGGCTTCCCTGATAGCTCAGTTGCTAAAGAATCTGCCTTTATGCAGGAGATCCCAGTTCAATTCCTGGGTTGGAAAAATCCACTAGAGAAGGGATAGGCTACCCATTCCATTATTCTTCGGCTTCTCTTGTGGCTCAGCTGGTAAAGAATCTGCCTGAAATGCAGGAAACTTGGGTTTGATCTCTGGTTGGGAAGATCCCCTGGAGAAGGGAAAGGCTATACCCACTCCAGTATTCTGGCCTGGAGAATTTCAGGGACTGTTAAGTCCATGGGGTCGCAAAGAGTTGGACAAGACTGAGAGACTTTCACTTTCACGTTCTTTCAAATTGAATAATACTTAGATGAACTTCTAACACTTTGCTTATCCTTTGAACTATAGTTCTGGATTCAAAAGAAAAGAAAGATTTCATAATTTCTGGAAAGTCTTGTATCTAAAAGTTTGGGAGCAATACAAATGTAATTAATTCTTTCTATTTACCAGAGTATGAAAACCAACTGGCAGAATTAACTCTGTTCTTTTTTCAAAAGACAGGTTTAACTCCCATGGAAAATTAACATTTTTGTTTCTGCAAGAGTTGTTATACTTCATTTTTTGAATAATAACAGTGATATTTATATGTGGATATTTGAAAAAAAAATTCTAAAATGGACAATATCCAGTTTTGTGGGTCAAGCAAGAACTCATAATATAAATCATCACTAATTGAAAAACATTGCAGGGTTGGACAGGAGATTTATTTTTTAGATTCAACAGAAAAATTTTTAACACTTACTATTTGCCAGGATCTGTGCGGAATACTAGAGATATATCATTTTAAGCATTCATGTAATTTATATTCTAAATTGTGGAAATACTCAACCAAGAAAATAAAAGTGGAAATACATAGTCTGATAGAAAATCACATATGAATTGAAGAAGAATAAAATATAGAAAGAGACTATGTGTTGGGAGAAGTTTAAGTTTAAAAGTGTGAGTCAAGGAAGGTGTGGCAAGGACATTTAAGGAAAGATCTGAAGAGTGTTGAGGGAGTGAGTCTTGAAATTGTCAGAGGAGAGAACTGATGCAGAGAAAACAGCAAGTGCCTGTGCCCTCAAGGGGGTGGGAGTGATTCTCCGATGACATGCCAAGGACGAAAGTGTGGTGAAGAGAGAAGGAAGCGGGGATCCTTAGAAGGAAAACACTGGGAGTGGACTAGCACTCTTAGGCTTTTCATCTGATGGTACGAGAAGCCATTGAAATTTTTAGAAAAAGAAAATGATCACATTTGACAGGATGTGGTTGTGTTGAAAACGGATTAAAAGAGGGCACCGATAGGGAGAGGGATTGAATTATTCAGCTAAGAGAAGATGGTGTCTTGATGCAGGAAGTATCTGTTATTAGTGCATGGACATGGGATATACCCTGCTGCGGCTGCTAATTGGAAAGCGAGTGCTTAAACCTAAAGATTCGGGGAAGGCAATGGCACCCCACCCCAGTACTTTTGCCTGGAGAATCCCATGGACGGAGAATCTCAGTCCATGGGGTCGCTGAGAGTTGGACACGACTAAGCGACTTCACTTTCACTTTTCACTTTCATACATTGGAGAAGGAAATGGCAACCCACTCCAGTGTTCTTGCCTGGAGAATCCCAGGGACAGGGGAGCCTGGTGAGCTTCCATCTATGGGGTCGCACAGAGTCGGACACGACTGAAGCCGACTTAGCAGCAGCAGCAGCAAACCTAAAGATTATTCAACGCGCCACAGTTTTTAGGTTGTCCACCAGATGGCGAGCTTTCACTATTAATCAGTCAACTCTATGCCAGACCCTAACATTTTACTCAGGATTGAAATGATCCCATCAATATAGCTAAGTCTTCTTTGGAAGAGTTGACTCATTGGAGAGGACTCTGATGCTGGGAGGGATTGAGGGCAGGAGGAGAAGGGGACGACAGAGGATGAGATGGCTGGATGGCATCACTGACTCGATGAATATGAGTCTGAGTGACCTCCGAGAGCTGGTGATGGATAGGGAGGCCTGGCGTGCTGCGGTTCATGGGGTCGCAAAGACTCAGTGGGGACACGACTGAGCGACTGATCTGATCTGATCTGATCTTTGGAAGAACACACTACAACATCAATCGTATATTAAAACAAGTCAAATTATTTCTACATATCCTTGATATTTTACAATAATAGTTTTTATTTCTAGTTTAAATTGACTTTAGGCAATAATTAATTAATATAATTAAAAGGAAAACAGCCCCCAAACATTATTTTATTCCCGCTATTACTATAATTCCCCATACTTCAGGGGAATCTTCAATCTACATAATTTAATTTAAAAATATTTGACCATTTGTTTCTGCACTTCCATGAATAGTTTTGAATAAGACTTTCAAAGTTTCAGGACACTTTCCCCCACATTTTTCCCTCATAAGATTCCTCAGAGGCAGGTATTGTTGCTTTAATAAGGAAAAGGAAGGCACAGGGAGTTTGCATGCCTTGCCTGAGTAATATATTTCCTTTCAGAATTATAAACTGCAGAGTTCAATATTAGAACATTGTACCTTCCTTTAGGTATTTTCAATTAAAAAATAAAATATTTAAAAGTGCAGAAAATAAAATGTAGATAATAAAGCAATAATAATAATCAGTACATCGCTTAATCATATCTGAACAATGACCTTATTTCCTTCAGGCTTTTTTTTTTTACTAAGTGAATATTACAGAAAGAATTGAAGCCCAATGAAACCTTCCCAAATTGGTTCCCTTTCCTCCCATTCTAGAAGTGATATCTTGAAAGTAACCACCACACTATGGAGCACTTATTCCTCATGAAAGTTTTACATTATAATTTCATCCTCAACATTAGTAAACTACATGGATTTTATTATAGCACCATGCTGTTTATATGGTTCTGCATCTTTCACTTATTTATGTAACATAGTCTGTGAATTTTATTCCAATTGATCTGTATAACTGTTTATTTTGCTGTTGTTTAGTCGCTATCTTGTGTCTGGCTTTGCAGCCCCGTGGACTGTAGCCTGCCCGCTTCCCTGTCCATGGGATTCTCCAGGCCAGAATACTGGAGTGGGGAGCCAATTCCTCTTCCAGGGGATGTTAAGGATCCAGGGAGTGAGCCTGCATCTCCTGCATTGAAGCGGATTCTTTATTGCTGAGGCACCGGGGAAGCCTTTGCAATCTCTGTACAACTACATAATTTTCCCCATCTGAAGAATGAAGATGATATAGTTACCTCTTACACTAAATAGCTTCACATATGTTTACACCCCAAGAAAAATATATAACACATATTGTTTGGTGTTAGATATTGTTATGTTTGGAGAAGGCAGTGGCACCCACTCCAGTTTCTTGCCTGGAAAATCCCATGGACAGAGGAGCCTGGTGCTGCAGTCTCTGGGGTCTCTGTGAGTCAGACACAACTGAGTGGCTTCACTTTCAATTTTCACTTTCATCATTGGAGAAGGAAATGGCAACCCACTCCAGTGTTCTTGCCTGGAGAATCCCAGGGATGGCGGAGTCTGGTGGGCTGCCGTCTATGGGGTCGCACAGAGTCGGACACGACTGAGGTGACTTAGCAGTAGCAGTAGCATTGTTATGTTAGATATGTTATTAGATATTGTAATGCTATTCAATGTAGTTGTTAAATTTATATGTTCAGTACTTTTAATTGTCTATATAGGTAATACTATGGAGCTTTTCCAATGACTCAGCAGTGAAAGAATCTATCTGCAATCCAGGAGATTTGAGTGCAATCTCTGGGTTGGGAAGATCCCCTGGAGGAGGAAATGCCAACTCACTTCAGTATGCTTGCCTGGAGAATTCCATGGACAGAGGAGCCTCGCAGTCTATAGTCCATAGGGTTGCAAAGAGTCAGACACAACTGAGTATTCAATAATAATGTTAATGATATATTTATATGCTTCTTTACCTGCTTCTTTATGGATCACTGTAAGGAATTAAATATAACATGGTTCACTAATTCTTCAAAATTAATTTCATATTTTAAAATCCTGTAAAATCCTTTCTTACTGTCAGTTTATTACTGAAATAAAAATCAGATGACAAATACCATTAAGATTTAAAGATTATATCATAATCCTTTTAAAAAACATACACACTGGCAAATCAGTAAGAAGCTTAGGGAGATAAGACTTATAAACTGCAGCTACTGTATATTTCCAAATGAGAGAAATAGCTCTTAAAAGGAAAACAGAGTTGAGGTGAGAAATCACCTGAAAACTACATGTTTGAATGTTTTTATTCATAAAAAATAAGGTAGAGCAAGAGATTTTTGTGCTCTTTCCCAATTCTGAAGCTCTATTTCTTTATTTCAGCATCTTAATATCTGTTGGAAAAATAAAACAGAAAAAGATTGTTGACCTAAAAGCACATTTCAAAAATTTGACCTGATATCAGTAAGTGCAAAGTATATAGTCTTTAAAAGGTATGTGAAATATATCCTTTTATTAGATATCATTATCATACATGCAAGAAGCATCAGCCTATTTGGAAATACTGATTCAAAGGGATGGAATTACTCAGAATATTAAGTAATTGAATAATTAAGATATCATAATAAAAATATAAATAGAAAATACTCAACTGTCTAAACATTAAGCAATATTGCTCCAAATAATTATTTAACCAATGAAAGAATGAGGAATTATAAAATATTTTCAACTGAATGAAAATTAGGATTTAGTATATCAAAACTGATGAAATGATAAGACAACGTTTAAAGGCTGCTTTAGTGTCCAATGTAAATGTGAATGTTTGTGTTTTTCATTAGAAGATGCTCTCCTCATTTATTAAGCACAATGCTTTTCTTTGGGATAAAGCATGTCTTCCAAGATTTCACCAATCCCTGCACCCGGGTCCTTTGCCAAGTGACCTTGAAGTTCTTCCCCTTAGAGGCAGAGAATTCTCACCCCTTGACTATAAACGGGCTCATGTGACTTACTTTAACCAATGGGATTTTAACAGAGGTGAAGAAAGCAGGAACTCAAGTGTGCTTGAACGACTGAGCTTGCTGGCAAGAGCCTTAGGCACTCCCAGGAGAACTCTCCCCTGATGACCACCACTTCTCCAGTCTGAGCTCCCATTAAGCAGATGCCAGTAGACCTGAGCCTAAACTAAGCTCAGAACCAGCAGCTTGAAGGAGAGCAGCTGATTTGAACCCTAGCTGACCTACAGACCCATGAACAAGAAGAAATGACTGTTCCTATTCCTTTCAGCCTTAGATTTTGGGGACCATCTATTATAAAGGAAATTTGACTAATACTCTCTCTAAAAAACATCTTGGAACAATAAACATCTGTGAATAATATTAGTTGATTACAAATACATGGAAGGATCACCAGACAATCACCTATTTTTTGGTTCATGAACATATATACCAGTTTATAATTCCCCTCATTTCTAGAGCAAGTGTGAACATTTAGATTGATATTACATGAATAATGTATGTGTATGCATTTATTCCCTGCTGGACTTCCCTGGTGGCTTAGATGGTAAAGCATCTGCCTAGAATGCAGGAGACCTGGGTTCAGTCCCTGGGTTGGGAAGATCTCCTGCAGAAGGAAATGGCAACCCGCTCCAGTATTCTTGCCTGGAAAATCCCATGGACGGAAGAACCTGGTAGGGTATAGTCCATGGGGTCGCAAAGAGTCAGACATGATTGAGCTGGTAAGCTATGCATTTATTCAGTCTTATTTTAAAATATTAAAGAACTTGCACTGAAATTGAAATAACTAGTGGGATTTTTGTTAAGCCTGGTAATCCATTTTAGTTCCAAAGGTCCCAGTTTTATCATGCAGACATGGGGCCACCATTTTTCCTATTATGGTCCTCAACTGAAAAAATAATATTTTTCTTTAGATTCCTTGTATCTAATTCTATCATTTGTACTGCAGGGTGACCTAAGCCAGGCTTTCAGTTTGTTTTACTTAAGACATATTGCTGGCATGTTCTCAGATTTCATCTGACAAACGAGCTTGGTGAGAACAGGAGCAGAACAGAGTCAATACTATTTTTCTTGCTTATTAGCTTCCAAACATCTCAGAATACAAACACAAAGTGAACTGCAGATTGTTCAGCATTATCTCTAATTGCTTTTGTGATGTGTTTCAAGTGATGTTAGTAGCAAATAAGCAACTGGCTTTCTTTGGCCACTCTGATTTCAATTGTCTAAGGACAGAAATCATAAAGTCAGTAACTGTTAGACTTCCTTTTTTTAAGTGAAGCACAAGAGGGAGATAGAGTGCCTTCCTTCAAAATGTTGCTTCCCCCCCCCCCCCCCCCCACCCCCCCGCTTATTGTTACTATGGTTCATTAGAGATCAGCCTCTTGAACCTATAAAAGGTTAAGACCTGCCCAACATGATAAAAATTTTAAGCTTTTCATTCAGCCTTCTCAAGTAAAAGGGAAAGTGTTGCCTCATTTCTATTTAAAGCTTAAACATGAAAACTCAGAAGGGTGTCCATAATCCATGAAATCATGTCCTTTACAAAGAAATGCTTAGAAATATGTGGTCTGAAGACTTTTGATTTTGGTTCTTTAGACTTATCTGAAATAGCAATTGAGTACAAGTATTCAAAGTGACTTTATATAACTTGGAAAAATCAATTTTAACAAAAAAAAATCTTAATTTAGTCTAACTCACCATATTCTGAAAGATATCTTTTAAGTTCATTTTAAAATAAATATTACTATTTACAGCATTTTAAAAAATAGTTCCATTAACTCGTTGATTGTGTTGCATGGAACAATATATTTGGATCAGTTTCATATCTGAGAAATATATTTGACCTTTAAACTATGTGCCTTTTAACTTGAAAGAAAATCATGATGACATATTAACCTAAAATTACCTTTAGTAATTAAATGTCATCTTAAAACAAGCAAATATATTTAATTAAAAGTGCCACTCAGAAGATATCTAAATTGCTCTATATTAGTCTTATATGACTTTATTTAATGCTCAAATTCTTTACCAATTCATTATGTATATAAACACAAATTAATATATTGTTAAATTTTGATGGTGCTGCATTATGTGTTTAAAATCATTTAAGAACCATTTTGTTGTTTTAAAATAAGTGTCAGATTTAGAATTATTTGGCATTACCTACCTTTTAAGGTATTGTATTCTCTTGTCACATTACATGTTCTATACTTCTATATCTACAGATTCCTTTTTTTTTTTTTTTAACTCTTGACCATATTTGTATCACAGCCCATTATCTGAATACCATCTAAAATGCTTAGGGGATATTAGCTAACTATTTGAGCCTATGTATCTTGATAGGATAGATAATAAATGTGACTCCTAAGTCACAACCCTTTTCTTTCTTAAACAACGATTGGCATCCTGGATCATTTTGACTTTCTTCAAAAGCTTGTGTAAGTGATTGTTTAAAGAATTTTATTTTTCTGACCAATAATTATGAACGTTCACAGCATAGCTTCAATGTGTGTGTGTGTGTGTTAGTTGCTCAGTAGGGTCTGACTCTTCGTGACCCCATGGACTGCAGTCTGCCAGGCTTCTCTGTCCATGGAATTCTCCAGGTGAGAATACTGGACTGGATAAACATTCACTTCTCCAGGGGATCTTCCCAACCCAGGATCAAACCCAGGTCTCCTACATTGCAGGCAGATTCTTTACAGTCTGAGTCAACGAAGTACTCTATTTTAAACACACAGTACTCTATTTTAAACACAAATTTGTTTATTTTTTAAAGTATAGATAAAAATAGATCATTAGGGTTATCAAACAATTTAACAATTTGCCTTTCAATTTGCCTCTTTTGTATACTTTACCAACTAAGGATTTACTTCATTAAAATACTCAGTTTGAGATTTTTCCCTTGCTCAATCAAGAAGTCCAGTTTTCCAATATCACTTGCTTATACACAGTGAAAATATAAGATCCCTACTGAATTAAAATTATGTGTTTCAAAATCCAAGTAACCAATAAAGTGATAGAATTAATCATTTCAAATTATTACCAATCAGTCCTATTTAACATACATATTACAAGCAGTTCAGAGATGTGGCAATATCTTTTATTTATTTAGGATCAGAAAAACTATGTTTAGTTTTTCTAAACATAGAAAAACTAGTTAGTGGCTGTCATTCTTTGGGGGTATGACCTTTTGTAAATTCAAAGTGGTTAGAATATGGGGAGAGCTATTTTTCCCTTCTTGTCCCTGATGGCCAAATGACACCTGTATACACAAGAGTTTCCTTTTCAAAGAAAACTTAAATCTAACTGGAGGTGCCTGCACAGATGATGGCTTTCCAGCTGTTTTTCTTATGTTTTCCTTTTCTTTTTTCTCTTTTCTGTTGAAAGTGGAGATTGAATTGGAAACTTCAACCTCACTTGAGCAAATATCTGCGCCTGTGACCTAGAATATCTTTCCCAACACAGTCAAGCAATACCTCCCTTTTGCCTGTTTTGGTCTCCTGATATTGGTGGGTCTGTGTGCCTCTTGTCCCTTTTTAGTTGCAAGATTGTTTTTGATATACCACTGAAGATAAAAATCATCACCTTTTGGCTTCTCTTAATTTTATGCTTCTTGAACTTCTATGACCGTAAAAAGAGCCCACTTTTTCAGATGGTACAGCCTATTCTTCTATAGTCTGCACACTAGAGGAGAAAGCCACTTACGGTTTTCTCTTTGAACACTAAACCAATTGAAAAAAATGGAAGAGACATCTAGAGTTTAAAATACCATCTTGGTTGCCATTAAAAATGGATCAGATAGCTCCACTTGTATCCAAGGTCAAAATAGACGTTCTCACACCCTGCCATCTCTATAGATCCTATTCAGTGAAAGATCCAGCTAGCATTAAAGTGTTTCTTAGCTTTTTCTTTTGTGTTTAAATTTCCTGTGGGGAATTGATTGAGAAGAATAGTATGTCAAGGAATATTTGAGACCCCATGAACTAGCCCACCAGGCTCCTCTGTCCATGGAATTCTCCAGGCAATAGTACTGGAGTGGGTAGCCATTCCTTTCTTCCGGGGATTTTTCCCCAGCCAGGGATCAAACCCAGGTTTCCTGCATTGCAGGCAGATTCTTTACCATCTAAGCACCAGGGAAGCCCATATTAATGGGACGACTACCTAAATATTATATTCTATCACTGCTATCTCCAGAATATCGCAAGTCATCAATAACCATATTCTTTGCTTCTAAAGAGTATTGACACATAATTAGTACAAAAATAGTGTATAATTATTTTTACAGAAACTATTATAGGTAATTGATTTTATGGAAATTTCTGGGTGAGCCTATCTTATCCTTGCATTTCCCTAGGCCATTGGAAGTATTCTAAATAATGAACATACTGACTAAATACAGAGATTTGGACACTGAATTAACAAAGCATACAATACATCACATATATCTAAAACTGTGTGCGAGATTATACACAGGCACTAAAATTTCCCAGATATGTCTTTAAGAAACATTCATTTTACTATTGCATTTTACTAATGTATCTGAGTCTTAATGTAGAGTGAATGGTGACAGTAGTATTTCTTAATAGATATATAAAGCAAAAATTCCTTCTAGACAAAATTACCCTGGGAAGTCTATTAAATTACTCAATATGCATGTCATGAAATACTACATCATCTAGCAATAATTCCAAGTATTGTACAGCCAAATTTTTCTCCAAAAACAGACTGCTATTTCTATCATTAGGCCCTGAGTGATATACTTGACTTTGAATGACACATTATGCACACAGAGTTGCGATTTTGTGCAGTATTTATAGACAGAGAGCAACTTGCACACTGTACAAGATGGAAAGGAAATTAAATCTTCTGAGATACAATGTATTCAAATATCCATTTCACTCTCGACTTTGAATTCTGATGAGCTTGGATAACCTAAAGTACTTCAGTCTCCCTCTCACAAACACTCAGTGTTTACTGGTAAGCAGAAGTGTGGATGTATGTGATGTCCTGCATTGTTGGTTTTGTAGAGAGTCTTGGCTTTTGTACATTTTTCAAATATACAACCTCTGGGCTTTCCCAGAACTCAGCTATATGTATTTGCCTTCATGAGGTTTGTGCTATAGATGGCGGAGGGGCGGGTGGAGTTTACCCCATTGTTATTGCTAGCTCAAAGTGTAGCTCACACAGAAACTTATTAATGGGTAAGAAATTTCTTCCAGATACATTCTAACTAAGCGGCTACCTTTCCTTTACACTTTCAGAGGGCTAGAGAGAGAATTCTTTTATTACAAATGTTTTGGGACTCACAGATTGTAGAAATGTTTTTATGCTTACTGTATCCAGTTTTCTTTTGACTTGGCATTTTCTTGTTATTGTTTTGGTAACTTTCGAGTGGAGAAGATATCTTGATTTCTGATGACAACCATCTCTTTCCTGTGTTAAAAAATCATTGCTGTGACATCTGTGATTTCTTTCCCATTTTCTTGTATCATTCATCTAAGAAACTCTCATAAATAAATTTTTCTCTGATACTGCTTTTTTATATGGTGCATTATTAAAGCACACTTTTGAAAACAACATGTATTATGAAGTGTCTTTAGTGAAAATCACTCATGGTGCATGAAAGTGTGTGTGTGTGTGCGCGCGTGCATGTGGGTACATTTTTGTATTGAAGAGTTTAGTTTTTTGACTAACAGAATTAAATGAGTCAGAAAAAATTACTTTTGAAATTAATGTGGCATAAGTGATTGTGTTTTTAGAAGAGGACTAGATCTTTTGTCATAAAATAAAAGCATTCTCATAATTTATCTTTGATGATAAGTTTAAATAGAATGTGCATATAAGACATTACAACTACTTGCTTTTTACCTTTAATATGACTATTGACAGAATTCTAAATCCTTCCATTAATCTCTTTTCTTTCTAATTCAGGTGAATTGACACTGAAGTGCAGATCTATCCCACAAATTCCTCCCACTCTTGAGTCTCTGCAACTACCACTTCATCAAATGCTCTAAATGCCTATTAAAGAGAAAAATAGCTGGGGCTTTTCATACAGCAAATAATTCACAGGAAAACTAGATGTCATTTTTGTTTTGCAAAATCGTCTTTCAAATTTCATTTTATTTGGGGTACAATCTTAACATGGAAATGTTGAAAACTCAATCCAGTGCATAAATTAAAATTAAATTATTATTTTGGAAAAGCGGTACATAATAGAATGGTTACTTTCTAAAATAAACTGCATCCTCATTATCATGATTAACTTTAAAACATCCACTGTTTATTGAATCCTTGTGCCAAAAACTGTACAAATTACCTTGATTTTCTAATTTAGCCTCTTAGGAATCCTTTAAAAATGTAGTATTTATTCTATCTTTAAGATGTGGAAACCAAAGTTAAGACACCTCACCACTAATCATACCTATCACATGATTTAATCATGTAATATTAATATTGACATAAGTATATACAAATAGATATGAGAGTCTACAGATTAAACACCGTTTAAATGATCACATTAGCATGACTACTATTTCTATTACTACTAATGTTACTAACATGACAACCCTGGTTGTTGACAACCCTGAGTCTGATTCCTGACTGTACTACCCAAAACACTTATTACCTTGAAGGAATTTGGTATTTAATAGCAATAATAGTCACTGAAAGATTTGTGGAATTCCTAGTCTGAAAATTGCAAGTTCTAAGTATTACTAGCCTGGGATTCACAAGAAGCAGTCACTCAGCAATACATATCTGATTCTATTTGACAATGGATTCTGTTTGTCTTTTGTTAGCAGATGATCATTCTTATATTTAAGAGGAGAAAGTCTCAACCCTACTGATGCAGTAAGGTATGCTCAACTTTCTAGAAAAATGTATGGAAAAAAATCTTTAAGTATTATTTTTAGGAATCCATCAGCCTCTAAAACACTCTCAATGAGCACCCAAAAAAAAAATCTATGAATGCCAAGTTAAGAATTCCTTTATCAGATTATGCATCACAAATTTTGAAAGCTTTATAATTATAAGCTGAGTCTCAAAAAGTGAGAAGGATTTAGCATATGGAGCTGGACTCATCAACATCTGTATCTTATCTTACACCAACATATATATCTTGTCCACCTTCTTATCTTCAGGAATCTCATATATTTAGGACATGCATAGGCAAAGAAACCTCTCCCTACTGGTGGTCTCTTTGGGTGTAAGATTCAGTACAAAACTTGATCTCTGATGAACAGAGCTAGACTACCTGGGGAAATGAGAACATCTTTTCTCTTTTTAGATTAGTTGGCTAAACCTTTGTTTCAGCCTCAGTGCATGGATTTATAATAAATTGGCAAATATGTTCCACTTAATAAGCAAGAAAATCTCCCAAACACCATCTTATACAACATTGCTGAAAGATAAAATGAGAAGTTTTTCTTAATATATGCTAATCTATATAAATTGTGCAAAAGTTCCATTCCTATTATCAGGGACCTCATTAATGTCTTAACTATAACCAATCTATTTCAAAAAATTCCTCCTACTTAGGAGTGAGCGTGGAAAGCATGGGAAAAGAATAACTGACAACAGTTTACCACTTTCTGTTTTGACTTTCTTGTTTTCTTTTAAGTCAGTGAGCTTAATAGCCAAACATTCAGACATTGATGTCTATGAGGAGAAATGTAAGAGATGGTTTGTTACCTTAATGGAATCCCTTACATAATTATCCCTATGGGTCTTATGTATTTTTCTGAGAATAACAAGACAGGAAATCTAGTCCTTTAATATATTTATAAATGTCTTACCAATCCTGAGCTGAAGAAATTCTGATTTCCATCTAGACAAAGCTTAAATTCATTTAAAATTATATTTCATATAGTATATTAAGAAAAAGGAGAAATTTCACTCTTTTTGTTCTTATATAAAGTGAAGCAATTACTTTAACAATTTTATTAGATTATTCAACGTGCAACTCATCATAGCATAGCTTAAATGATATGGTTCCTGTTAAATGTCTATAATCCGCTACTACACTGTAACCCTGAGGAACTAAATCTTCATGCATCATTTTGTAGACCCTTGAACTACATAGAAATTAAAGTTCCACAGGTTATCTGCCCTCTCTTCTTTCATGTTTGGAAATTAAAGACCAGGAAATATTCTTCTCTAAAGATTATATTATTGCCATATGAAGATTTATTCCCAAGCCCTAAATTAGTCTACATAAAAGGTTGGTAGGACCAAATAGGTTCTACCTATTTGATCATTCAAATAGGAATGATCAAACTTGCAGTGACTTGGAACTTAGAAAACAGGGAATTAACTCCATGAATTATTTTTCTAGAAGTTTACTGCAAATTCCAGATTTACCACTTACAGGAACATAGTAGTTTAAAGGTGGAAGTTGATGATAAGGAAAGAGAATAATTTCCACCACAGGTTTGTTTGATAGCTCCCTCCCCTTAAGTCTTCACTATTAGAAAATTATAGTTGCTATTTAGTAATCCATTTTCATTTTGAAGATTGAGTAAACTAAAAAGAACTGTGATCTTCTGTTCCACAGAAATTTGATGTATAAAAATGAACCTAGCATGGCAGAGCATCTTTATCTATGCACATAAATATATCTATATAACAGGAAGGAGGGATAAAGGATAGAGGGCTGGAAATTGCATGCACTGAGTCAGTCATCACATCTCTTGCCAGATAGGTATAGGTATTTGATTATTTGCAAGTCAATATTTCTCAATTGTTTAATCATTTGTATGATAAACAGATGGGTAGGACTCTCGAATATTGTGAACCCTCTTTGCAGGTTTAATGTGCAAGAAATGATACTCTTCAATTAGGGTAATGTCAGCAAGGCATCAAAATTAGAATTGGATTCAAACAAGACAGCTTGCTGTATCTATTAGCTAAAATAAATCATTTACAATAAAGGTCATGTGTCTCTTCCAAAGAAAAAAGTCTCAAAACCTGTCTTTAAATAAACATCTTGAAGTTTTTAGGACAAATTTGGGAAGATTAAAACTCAAAAATTCATTATGCAACCCCAATGTCACGAAGCACTATGATTCACCCAGCAGCAAGAATTATTACTTGTATCATCCCTTTCATATTGTATTCAATTGAATTATAGTGACAGGAACTGGCATAAACATAAATGATGCCAACCATTGGCAAGAAAATTATTAGAACAAAAGCATATTATGTTTTTTAATATACCAAACTTGGAATCATACATTTATGCCATGTGAGCTTCCAGAACAAGCTAATTTTTAAGCTCACTGTGAAATCCAACAGGACTGATGACAGTTTCTTTTGACCTAAGGAGCTTCTTCTATTAGACCCATTCTGTCTGTCTGTCTATCTGTCTCTCTCTCTCCCAGTCTATGCTGAGGGCACAGAGGAAAACAATTTCTACCTTCCCAACAGGTAAACTCCCAGAGGAAGGCCCTAGTCCTACAAGGGACATCTGTGTTTTGGCAGGTAGCTTCAATTTGGCAGCAATGTACAGCGAGGCCCAAAATGCCTATCTAAGTCATTTTCTGCAATCCAGATTTTTATATTAAAAAATTAAAAATTCATACCCATAAGGCAGATTGCCACTTCTGTTTCTCAATTCTGAATGCAGAGGAAAGAATAGATGTTGCTATGAAACCCTAAAAGCCCCAACACTTTCCTAAACTCTAATTTGAACCACTTATTAAATATTCTACATGATCTTCCATAGGCCAAGATAGTTAGGAAAGTATAAATTGTTAGGTATATACTATAGGCTAGCTACAGTGTAAATTATTTGGCTTAGTTATTATTTCAAATGTTCAAGGTAGATGATATCTCTCCAATTTTATATGCCAGGTCAAAGAGGATTATATGCCATGTCGAAAGGATTAAGATGTTTAGGAATTCTAAGCACTGAAAAAATTTTGTGTATAAAAAGAAATGCTAAACCATAAAATAAGTGTTAAGTGTTAGCAACAGTAATTAAATTTGGTTTCCCATTATAAGCACATACTTTCTTTGTGAAGCTCCTTCTCATGCTCATGGCTGTCTTGTTGCTTGAAGCCCACCATCTGTGGTTAGGCTCCCAGTTGGACAGCTGCACAGGAAGGTCAGAAAGGTCTCAGGAAGGGGCTGAGCCAAGACTTTAAAGCCAGCGTTCCTTCTTCTGTAATTCATTGTGTTTGTTATCCTGAACATTTAAAATATGAACATTACAAAATTATATAGTTTAATGATTGAGCAAATACATATATATGTGTGTAGAAAAGGCAAGCAAAATTAGTAAAAAGTGACAACTGTAGAATCTAGGTGATGGATAAACAGGTGTTCATTGAATCATTGATTCAGCCTTTCTCTATGTGTTAAATTTTTAATAATAGAATCATTTCATGAAATGATTTATTGGTTAACTGTGAGTTAACTTGGAAGTAGGAACACAGTTTTAACTTCATGCTTCATCCAAATTTGGTAGGATGCCTAACATACACAGAACTCAATGGATATGTATGAAGAGAATGAATGCAAATAAAAATCAAAGTAAGGATAAAAGAAAACAGTTATATTTTTGTACTGATGACTCCATACTAGTCACGGTATCAAGTGTTTTACATGAGCAATTTCACTTAACTATTACATAAATTCTCTGGGAAAGATAATTCAGATACATCAAGTTTATGTATTCAGAAACTGGGAACTAGAAAGTTAAATAACTTCCTCAAGCCAACCAAGTGTTAAGTTGAATAAGTGAATCAATAAAGATTCTAGGGTAGAAGTTGTGAATAATTCACTATTCTGTGTTTCATTCTATATTAAAGAGAATAAATAAAAGAGCCCAAGGAAGACAGAGACTGATAATGAGATGGGTGAAATGATTGAAGCTGGAACAGAGTCCAGGAGAAAATGAAATCAAGTGATTGTCCAAAGTCACCATTACTTACCATTCCATCGTTAAGTGCAAGTGTAAAATCTTGGCAGTCTGGTGCTTTAAATCTTGTTTTACTGATGAGGGAGCTGCAGAGGATGGAGTTTGAATTCCTGACACCAGTGGAGTCCAGGTGACTCCTAAATTTAGTACTCTTTCAAGTCCCTACACTGACTGTATCTCTATTTTCACTTTCATCCTGCTTTACATGATTACCTTTCAAAATATTTTCCCCCTCTTTGGACAATTTTTTTTCTTTTGATTAATTTATAGGTACTAAATTCTATCATGATCTATTAACGGGTTTTTAATATGCAGATGAGTAAGTGCTATATTCAGAGTTAATTAGCTAATTAATCAAATAATTTTCAGTAGGTTCCCACAGTTTGAAGATATATGAAGGTCATTTCTGTGTTTGAAAAGTACCTTTAAGTAAAGCCTGGAGCCAAGTAAATATATAATGATCTTGGTAATATTATATAGCTCGTTTGTTTTCCCTTTAACAGAGATGATTTTTATTAGCTTGTTATAAAGCAGTGGATAAATACTACACAGACGGACATGTCCTAACTATACAAGAGCATACACAATCAGTGTTTGAAAGTGCAATTAGACCCTTAGCTGCATTATCAGTATACACCTTGTGAACTACAGATACATATACAGCTGTCACTGTTGTTAATCATCGTATGTTTTAAAGTTTGGGCTTTTACATTCAAATCACCATTTATAAAAATAATCTGCAACTGAGAAATATATTCAAAATCCTGTCTATACTACACTGCTGATTCCATAAAACTTGTCATTTGTCACTAGCTTAACGTTTACTCAGTTTCCCCTGGGTGCTAGGAACTGCACTGTGAACTGACAGGAAGAGGAGAATTTAATGTGGGATGCTGCTGAGCATAATGTGTGCAGCTCTAATTTATTTTAAAAACAGGAGGCACCCACTAATGCTAAAGGTAACAAAAAGGACCCAGGACTGGTGGCAGCTATTGTGCTTTACCCTACGGATGGCACACAGGTGCTGGAGCATCAATCTATAATACAAACTTCCCAGAGTTCATACACTAGCCCACGTTCCCTGTACTTGCAGTACTATAGTCACCGACAGTCTGCATCATCTTCTCTCTATATCCTAACATAAAATGTTAGAATTATAAAAGAAAACACCTCTGCAGTAACTTGTTTTTAAAAAGATGAGGTTGCCTTGCGTAATATCCCCTCTTCATGTTAATGTTAATTGTATTGCAGCTAGGTATTTTCAGAACCAGCTCATGACTGACTGCCCCACTCTGAATCCTGTTACTCACTGCTGCTGCTGCTGCTGCTGCTGCTGCTAAATCACTCAGTTGTGTCCAACTCTGTGCGACGCCATAGATGGCAGCCCACCAGGCTCCCCTGTCCCTGGGATTATCCAGGTAAGAACACTGGAGTGGGTTGCCATTTCCTTCTCCAATGCATGAAAGTGAAAAATGAAAATGAAGTTGCTCAGCTGTGTCCGACTCTTCGCCGACCGCATGGACTGCAGCCTACCAGGCTCCTCCCTCCATGGGGTTTTCCAGGCAAGAGCACTGGAGTGGGGTGCCATTGCCTTCTCTGCTGTTACTCACAGTGAAGTGGTTATTTGAAAGCAGAGGAGATCAGCATGATGGAATGCCATTTGTGTGTGTGTCTGTTGCAAGGGGGTACTCAAAAGGAATGTTTATTCAATTCATGAATTAACTGCAATTTATTCCATGGTTATGTGATGGAATACCTTGTTGAGGCTATACCAGTGAGAAGGAGTGAGAAAGAACAAATCTGGGGGATGCTTTAATTGTTTCTTCTGTTACAGAAAACAAGGAAGAAGTTAAAGAACATCATGTTATCTTTCCAGTGATGCATCTAACATGAAAGCAAATGAGTGACTGTTGGTGGAAAAATTTCCTGAATATTTCATAAATATAATTTTATGTATATACATGGGAGTGAAAAAATGAACTATTCCAGTTTCTTGTGGTACCAGCAACTAAGCAATGAGAGACAAGGAGGAAGTGCAGGAGTCTATATTTAGGATGTTTCAGAAGATTCACTTAGTGAATTAGGCTCTGCCAAGGATCTGGCTACTACTTCAACTTTGGTTGGTACAGGTTGGAAAAGATGTCCCAGCTCCTCCGTTCTGAAGTTTCCAAGGCACCAAGTAGCCTGTCATAGTGGCTGGACAAAGTAAAAGAAAAAGCCAGGGCGAAATGAACATCACGCTGCACAGCATGCTCTTCCAAGGATTGGAGGTCAGCGTCCAGTGTCACGTTAGCAACCTAGGGTGAACAGTCAGTCTTTCTTAAGAAGGATGTCAAGGAGCAAGGGCTTTTCTGGTTGCTCAGATGGTAAAGAATCTGCCTGCAGTGCAGGAGACACCAGTTCAATCCCTGAGTCAGAAAGATCCCCTAGATAAGGGAATGACTGCCCACTCCAGTATTCTTGCCTGGAGAAGTCCATGGACAGAGGAGCCTGACGGACTGAAATCTATGGGATCACAAAAAGAGTCAGACACAACTGAGCAACTGACACTTTCATTTTACACAGCGACCAAACCCACTCACCAGCTGTGGATCTGCTATATCAGAGATGACTCAGCCTAGGGATGCAATGTGCCAGGGGTCACTAGTGACTCTCAGACCTTCTTCATTTCATATACTCAGGGAGTACTTATTAATCCATTAAAAATAAATTAAGCTCTTATTAAGGGACTTCCCACGTGGCTCTAGTGGTTAAAAAAAAAATAAATACCAGCCTGCCAATGAAGGAGCCATAAAGAGACTTGGGTTTGATCCCTGAATCGGGAAGATCCCCTGGAGGAGGGCATGACAACCCACTCCAGTATTCTTGCCTAAAGGATGGAGGAGCTTGGCGGGCTACAGTCCAAGGGGTCGCAAGGAGTTGGACATGACTGAAGCAACTTATTAAAATGCTTAATCTAACGGGAAGCCAAGGGAGCTAGGTGACCTGTGATAGCTTCTAGTGGACCCACCTTTTTAAACCCTGAAAGGCTGAGACAGCTGCAGGAGGGAAAGCCTATTACAGAAGCACTCTTACTGAGTGCTTTTGGATAATAGGAACCATTTTCTCAAGTGCCCAGAGCCAATTCCTTTGTTGTGGAGAAGGCCGGTGATAAATGCAGCACTCAGTTACCAGATTTCATCTCAACGGCTCATCAGCAGCATTTGACACCATGGTCTCCAGCCCTGCACAGCTGCAGACTTCCCTGAGTCCAGGAGGAGAAGCTCTCTCTACTTGCCTCCTCACTCTTGGGGAGTTCCTTTTTTAGTCTCATTGGCTGGCTTAAGTCTTTTGACATGACCTCCTAATAATTTTCTGCACCAGAAATCTTTTGCCCTTTCCTCGTTGGTGTTTACACATATATTTTTGGTTCTCATCCAGTCTCATGACTTCACACCTGTATTGTTAGAAAAAAATAGGGTTTTAAAAGTTTCTAGTAGAGTTGAGGGAACACAGAGTTTCTCCTACAAAGTATAACTATTAGGGGAACCACTCATTGAAAACACCTGCCCTGGCCGAGCATGACAGTTACCACTTGCATGAATTATCTTGCGATAGATTGTCCTGGTAAGGAACATAGAATTGATAAAATAGCACCAACCAGAAAAATGCAGAAAAGGTCAAAAGGAGAGAAAAGACACCTGTCCATATGTCCCATAGAGCTCCCAGAATCCTCCTAGCTGGAATCACCTCAGGAAGGACCCTGAGTCAGAGTCATTGGTCAGAGACAACCCAGAAATTAACACCATCACCATAAAACCTGAGACTGCGAGCCTTGTGGCGGAGCAGTTCTCCTGGGTTCCCTTATTCTCCTGCTCTCTGCCTGGGCCCCCTTCCCAGTAAAGCCTTGATTTATCAGCAAGTGTGTCTCCTCGGACCACTCATATTCGAGTGTTAGACCTAAGAGCCCATTCATGGGTTTCTGGAAGGGTTCCCCTTCTTGCAACATAACCATAAAATTAGACATGGATTAAGTATGGGCACCAAATTATAATTTCCAGTTTCAAACCCATTGTGATAAACAGAATAATGATCCTTTAAAGATGTCCGTGTCTGAATCCCTGGAACCTGGGCATATGATCTGTTACACATCAGGGACTAATTATGGTTGCAGATGGAAGCAGGTTACTCCTCGGCTGACTTTAAAATAAGGAAATTATTCTACATTTTCTGTGTGGGCTCATTGTCATTGCAAGGGTCATTTTAAGTGAAAGAGGGCAGTCGAAAAGAAGAGCATGGACAGAAGGAATCTTGAAGATGCTAAACTCCTGACGTGGCGGGTAGAACCAAGGGAGATGAGCCCTTAAAAAACAGGTAATGCCCCAAAGCTGGAAATGGCAAGAAAACAGATGTTCCCTGAGAGTCTCAAGAAAGAAACATACCTTTCCTATGACCTTGGTTTTAACCTGGGAACCCCTTTTCAGATGTGTGACCTCCTGAATCGTAAGACAATAAATGCATGACTCCGTTTGTCATAGCTTATTACAGCACTCATCAGAAACGGACTGACCCAACTCAGATACTAAATCATACTCTTTGTTTCACAGCTCATCCTTTCTCCACCTGCATAGACTACATAGATAAAGCTTAAATATTTATCTTCACAGAGGCTCACGACGTTATCTTTCACATTAACTTTGATGACTTATCTTGCTTCCTAACTGTTTCCTGACACTTAGGTGTTTGTTCTTACTCCTCTGCAATTGCGTTCACTTTATGGCCCATCATGCTGCAGCCTGCCCATGGCTCCTCCAGGGTTCTGGCCTCATATCTCTTTTGTTCCATAGCTTCAGCATTAATCTTCTGCTGATGCTGCTACTACTCTGTCACAGATACCTTCTACTTAATGTACCTCCCACTGGCAAGTGGCTCAAGCAACATTTATCAGTGTTGCCAGGTACAAAGTGAAAATCAACTTTCCGTGTCCTGTGGAAATTTAACAACAGTTATTACAAAGGAGAATTATTTTAATACAAATAAGAAATATAGCCATTTGCGATTATCCTTTATCCTAGAACATATTTTGAAATGTGTAAGCAAAATTGAAGGTACATCATATCTTTGTCCTGAGTAAATGAAAGAGAAATGTATGCATGTTTTGCTTTAATATATGAAAGCTTTTAGATATTATTTTTTTGATGCAGCACTTTATTCACTTTAACACATGTACCTCTGATTTTTTTTTTTTTTTGAAGCTATACAGTTCCTAAGACTTATTTTCCTCTTCTCATTCCTCAGTTCCTGCTTTATGGTACTACTTAAAGTTACATCAGTAATATTCCTAAATAAATTATAGTAAATAATTCTAAAGCCAGATAGATTCAGTTTATGTCAGTCACACAGTCATTTCTGACTGTTTACAACCCCCATGGACTGCAGCACAACAGGCTTCCCTGTCCATCACCAACTCCTAGAGCTTGCTTAAACCCACGTCCATTGAGTCAGTGATGCCATCCAACCATCTCATCCTCTGTCGTCCCCTTCTCCTTCTGCCTTCCATCTTTCCCAGGATCAGGGTCTTTTCTAATGAGTCGAACTGAGCATACCCTTTTCCCATTTTGAGTCTGTTGTTCCAGTCCGGTCCTTTGCATCCAGTAGCCAAGGTACTGGAGTTTTAGCATAAGCATCAGTCCTTCCAATGAACATTTAGGACTGATTTCCTTTAGAATGGACTGATTGGATCTCCTTGCAGTCCAAGGGACTCTCAAGAGTCTTCTCCAACATCACAGTTCAAAAACATCAATTCTTTGATGCTCAGCTTTCTTTATGGTCCTACTCTCACATCCATACATGACTACTGGAAAAACTATAGATCTGACTAGATGGACCTTTGTTGTCAAGGTAATGTCTCTGCTTTTTAATATGCTGTCTAAGTGGGTCATAACTTTTCTTCCAAGGAGCAAGTGTCTTTTAATTTCATGGCTACAGTCATCATCTGCAGTGATTTTGGAGCCCCAAAAATAAAATCAGCCACCGTTTCCAGTGTTTCCCCATCTATTTGCCATGAAGCGATGGGACTGGATGCCATGATCTTCACTTTTTGAATGTGTTTTAAGCCAGCTTTTTCACTCTTTTCTTTCACTTTCATTAAGAGGTTCTTTAGTTCTTCTTCTTCACTTTCTGCCATAAGCGTGGTATCATCTGCATATCTGAGGTTATTAATATTTCTCCCAGCAATCTTGATTCCAGCTTGTGCTGCATCCAGCCTGGTATTTGGTATGATGTTTTCTGCATAGAAGGAGAAGGCAATGGCAACCCACTCTAGTTCTCTTGCCTGGAAAATCCCATGGATGGAAGAGCCTGGTAGGCTGCAGTCCATGGGGTCTCAAAGAGTCAGACACGACTGAGCCACTTCACTTTCACTTTTCACTTTAATGCATTGGAGAAGGAAATGGCAACCCGCTCCGTTGTTCTTGCCTGGAGAATCCCAGGGATGGAGGAGCCTGGTAGGCTGTTGTCTATAGGATTGCACAGAGTCAGACACAACTGAAGCAACTTAACAGCAGCAGCAGCATTCAGCATAGAAGTTAAAAAAGCATGGTGACAATATACAGCCTTGACATACTCCTTTCCCAATTTAGAAGTAGTCTGTTGTTCCATGTCCAGTTCTCACTGTTGCTTCTTGACCTGCATACAGATTTCTCAGGAGGCAGGTAAGGTGGTCTGGTATTCCCATCTCTTGAAGAACTTTCCACAGTTTGTTGTGATCTACGTAGTCAAAGGCTTAGGCATAGTCAATAAAGCAGAAATAGATGTTTTTCTGGAACTCTCTTGCTTTTTCTATGATCCAATGGATGTTGGCAATTTGACCTCTGGTTCCTCTGCCTTTTCTAAATCCAGCTTGAACATCTGGAAGTTCTCAGTTCACGTACTGTTGAAGTCTGGCTTGGAGAATTTTGAGCATTACTTTGCTAGATTTATACTAGATACAGATATAACATCACCATTTGAAATAATTATATATTTATTTTTTAAAGCTGAAAAGAATCGCTAAACTTCCAGATAAATATTTTGATACATGAAATATTTGTTTCTGAAGTTTCCCTCTGAATAAAGAATATGCAAAAATATCAGGACACTGTGATAATACGGATTTGTAAATGCCTTCTTCAATTTTAGGAGCTGAACTACAAATAGATCTTGTGTCACTGTGATAAAGTCTCTACTCCTACACAACATTTCACATCTACTCACCGGATGGGTAAGTCATTATTCATATTATTTCAAGACTTATAATATTTATAATCTGTCACAATAGTTCCCTTAGTTATTTATTCTTATTTATCTAATTAGTGTATTCAATTTATACATATCCTCTCTATCATTTATCTAATGAAGAGCTGAATTTATTGTCAATAATTTATTTTTAAAAGGAGAGATCATAACTGTCACATTTCTGAGAGCTCAGACAACTGATAATAAGAGGTAATTGCTTTTATATTCAAGGAAATAGACTATCTTGAATATAAAATACAAACTGGTTGGTTGTAGTGTTAATGGATTGCACATTTCTTTGTTTAGAACATTGATTTTGTTCTGCCTTCTTTTTGCACTGGGATTTTGTGGATAATTACTGTAGTTAGTTTCAGGCCAGCCTAACTTCTTCCTCCTGTGGATGACATGCTTTTACTGTTTGAATCCCAGAAGATGTGTTTATTTTTCCTAGAGGGTAAATAATCATAAAATATAGTTGATATAATTGCTCTATATCAATT
Organism: Tragelaphus eurycerus; assembly: GCA_935064755.1. Classification (NCBI taxonomy): domain Eukaryota; kingdom Metazoa; phylum Chordata; class Mammalia; order Artiodactyla; family Bovidae; genus Tragelaphus; species Tragelaphus eurycerus. The sequence goes on from CAKXYN010000074.1 coordinate 2,030,252, forward strand.
TTTCTTGGAATACAAAAAGCACATATTTTTTTAAAAATTCAGTTATTCCTACACACCAGGGAATTTTCCATGAATTCTGCCTCTGAATATCTTTTCTCTTCCATTTATTTAATTCTACAAATAGAAGCCATAAAATATCTCTATGTTCAATTAAAAATTATATATATAGTCATTAAGAGCTATAAAAGTTGTCACTGTCTCAATTCTGTTAATTATTGCAAGATATTCCATTTTCAGTACTTTGTACTTTCATACAAGGTAAAATCCTTTAGCCAGTTTTCCTTGTAATACTAGTACTATTTCCCAGGAAACTTTGATTTTTCATGTGTGCTTACTTATTCTCTTGTTGGTTATGCTAAATTTTTTAAGCTTGCAGATATATTTTTCAGTCTCAAATTTTATCTTCAACTCTGAAAGTCCCCCTTTAAAATTTTAAGACTCCTACAAGTTAGTAAGAAACTAGACGGTGGCGGGGGAGCGGGGAGTTAATATCTTGAATAGCAACTTCCCCAAAAGAATTTCCAAATGCCTAATACAAAACTGCCTACTTCTTTTTTTTTTTTTTTCCCTGCTGGATAAAGTACTATAAAGGCAATATCAGGGCAAGAGGGTTGGATGTTAACTCCATTTTAACATCTTCAGTGTTCAGAGTAAGTCAAGGGCAAGTGCTAACAACAAGGGCAGATAATGGTGTGAGACAAGGGGGAAAAAAGCAGGAAAGTTATTTTGCTAGTAAGATTCATGGCATCATCAGGCAATTGTTGAAAGAAAGGTGAAGGGTCAGGAGTACAGCCTCAGGAAAGAAACTATTACGTTCACTGAATGTAGTCTAGTAACCCCTGGGCTGATCCACAGGCACAACAAGACAAGATGGCTTTTTCTTTCATACAAAGAAAACCTTTTAGCCAGTTTTCCTTTTAAATACCAATAATATTTTCTAAGTAAATTTATCTTAGTTTTCCAAGTAAAATCTTCAAATTCAATCACGTTTTCACTGTAAATTTTTGCTAAGTTTCCTATCACACATTATGATGTCTTGTTATGTCTGTTCCTTTCTGTCTTTGCATTATCTTCTAGAATATATTGTACCATCTGCCAAGTGATTTCAGTTTAAATGTTCTTTATGTATTATTTATGAAATAATAATGATCAGCTTCATCTGCTATTCATACCACTTAAATAACATTGTCACTGGATAGACTACTCATTCTTTCCATTCTGCTTACATATGTATGTTGAAATGCATTGTCTTAACTTATTAGACCCCTTATAGACCGCTTTTTTCCAAAAGCTGTATGGAAAATCCGAAGCTTTAATGTCCAATGCAAGTGTCATTTCTGTGCCGTATTTTAATCATATCAGATCTTCTGGTTACAAAGACCCTTCTCAACCCTTCAAGACCCAGAGGAAAAATTTGTTACCATGTGATCCTAAAGAATTTTGTGCATACCACAACATGCTACCTTTCCCCTTACATTATTGCTAATTACTGTGCTTGAGAACTTTTTGAGAATTCTTCTTTGTATAAATTTATATACAGCGTTAAGATTATGTCTAGCACATAATCAGAAAACGTGTTTAATTGAATAGAATAACATATGAATTACCTCCACTAGAAAAAAGTGGGAAAAGAATTTTTTAAAAAATAGAAAAAGAAATGTATCTAAAGCTAAGAGGTAGAATGTAGAATGTAGCATTTCTACCCATTTTAGGGCAATCCCTCTCTAAGGAATTAACAAATACATATATACATATCTTTGTCTGAAAATCGTCCACAGGTGAAATACCTCATCCTTAATCAGAGGAGGGTTCCACTTGATAAATGTACTATCATAATAAGAATTAAGGGAACTCTCATTCTCAGTATATAAAGAAGTCTTTGATTTTCATTTTGTGGACAAGCAGCAATTTAGCTAATTCTAGGAAGATACTGACTTTGGGTATGCATTTCAAAATGTAAAGAAGAAATGTAACTTCCACTTTTTAAATCTAAATACTAAGTGATAAGAAGAATAAAGAAGTGATTTCACAACTGGAAAGGTAGCATTCGGAGTTGAGTTTGAATCAGAAGCTGTTTACCTATGGCAGCACTATGTCCAGTGTTGTCAGGTGGTACACGTACAACTTTGCTTACCCGTCTTAGTATTTGCCAAATTAGTGAGATGAAAGAAAAATGGGATATAGAATTGAAGAATTTGGCCATAAAGTGATTAAAATAATTGATCCATAAGCCAAGGCTCATAAGACTCCACAGTCCTGTATAAGGTTTTGATAAAGATACATGGTCAGTAAGACAGAGGAAATAAACATAGACAATCGGTGAGAGCCCCACAGCTTCTAACTTCAGGCTCTCATTCCTCCTTTAACACATACAACATGCTATGTGTTCGGATTATGAAATATCAAGAAATATGCCAGATATCTTGGTTTCAAGGAAGCTATAGTATAAATTGGGATTCCCTGGTGTCTGACATGGTAAAGAATCCACCTGCAATGTGGGAGACCTGGGTTTGATCCCTGGGTTGGAAAGATCCCCTGGAGGATGGCATGGCCACCCACTCCAGTATTCTTGCCTGGAGAATCCCCATGGACTATGGAGCCTGGCGGGCTGCAGTTCATGGGGGTCACAAAGAGCTGGACATGACTGAGTGACTAAGCACAGCACACCTCGCATAGCACCAGTTTACGGGGTCTTTTGTGCCGTGCTGGTCGCACAGCTAAAACCAGTCTAACAAGTCAAGAGGTTCAAATCATCAGTTCATACATCTTCTCTAAACACTGTAGACAAATTAGCACTGCTTAGCCTCCAGAGCAGTGTGAACACTAAACAGCACATTATAAATCACTGCATAGCACATCCCATCCTAATCTTGGCCAAGTGGCAACAGCATCCTCCAGAAGTCCCTGGAGATAAGCATACTTCTCCCCAGGATCAGATGCAAGTTCACTGTTTCCTTATATACCTGGATAGGGAAGTAACTTAAAATATGAGGAGGTTATGAGAAAAGGAGAAAGTTTCAGCATCCAAAGACTGCAAGAGAACAAGAAGGTGTCAAAAACTGTAAAGGCTCTGAGATTTTGCTCTACTTACAAGCTGACAGGTTAGCCTGTCTAGTCTCTAGGTGCTGGCAGAAGACACAAGAGCCCTGAATCAAAGACAGAGACAAGAGATGAAGGATTTATTACTCATTATTCTTTGCACAGCAGGTAGCATGAACTGAATGTCTGCATTATTTCCTCTTTCCCCCCAGGTCTCACAGCATAGTATGGAGCAACCCACACAAAGTCTGCCTGCACAGCTGATCCATACTCTAGTTAGAAACCCCAGCTCAGGAAACATTCAGTGAAGGAAGGGCTGGGAAGAAACCTGAAGCAAACATCATTTTTATCATCCTGATGTTCAAAAAGCGGACACTGCCTCTCTAGCCCAAAGTTATATACACTTCCTTAAAAAGATAATCTGGAACAAAAACTGTTAAATGTAGGCAGAAATATGAGAGATCTGTGAAGAATTATTTTCTAAAAAGAAAGATGTGAAAATATGACTAGGAAGAAGATTTTTTCTTTTTAAGTGTTTTCACGGTGAGACAGGTCTCTGCAATCTGAATTCTAGGGCATGTCAACTGAGTGAGTTGCTACAGTGGGGCTGAGTGACAGTAGCTGGGGATATAAGGAGATAAGAAAATTGAGAGGCTAGGACACTAGATATGTCATGCACGTGGTATTTGAGAGTTTTCATGCTATTGGTAGAGTGATGGCGTAGACTAGGAATTGGTGCTGAAGACTGCAATTAACATAAGAGAAAACGACAGCTATTCAGAGTAGGAAAGGTTGGCATTCCTGATTATCCCTGGAACGATCTTGAAGCATCAGGGTAAAATCATGATGCGCATGTGTGCTCAGTTGCTAAGTCATGTCAGACCGTTTGTGACCCCATGGACTATTCTTGGGATTATCTAGGCAAGAGTACCAGAGTTGGTAGCAATTTTCTTCTCCAGGGGATCTTCCCAATTTAGGGATCGAACCTGTGTCTCCTGCATTTCCTGCATTGGCAGGCAGATTCTTTACCACTGAGCCAGCTGGGAAGCCCAGAGAGAGGATATCCAGCCCAATTCTAGATCCATGGGTGAACAGATCCACAGGAGAACTGGGTATATCAGCTTTCTGTTGCTGCCATAGCACATCATCAACAACAGCCGTTTATTATCCTGTGTGTGTTAGTTGCTCAGTCATGTCTGACTCTTTGCGACCCCATGGGGTTCAGTCCACCAGGCTCCCCTATCCATGGGATTTTCCAGGCAAGAGTACTGGAGTAGGGTGCCATTGCCTTCTCCAGCCCTTTCTACTGCATCTCTCTAATTCCCGCTAGAGAAAGTTCTGCTTTTAAAGGCCCAAGGGATTCGGCCAGACCCACCCAGATAAGCTCTGATAATCTATTGTAAGCCTCCTAATATTAACTGTTCCTGCATGGTCCCTACAGCTGAGTATTCTTTCTGCTTTGGTTCCATCCCTTCATTCTTTCTGGAGTTATTTCTCCACTGATCTCCAGTAGCATATTGGGCCCCTACTGACCTGGGGAGTTTCTCTTTCAGTATCCTACCATATTGCCTTTTCATACTGTTCATGGGGTTCTCAAGGCAAGAATACTGAAGTGGTTTGCCATTGCCTTCTCCAGCGGACCACACCCTGTCAGATCTCTCCACCACGATCTGCCCATCCTGGGTTGCCCCACGGGCATGGCTTGATTTCATTGAGTTAGACAAGAGTGTGGTCCTGGTGTGATTAGATTGACTAGTTTTCTGTGAGTATGGTTTCAGTGTATTTGCCCTCTGATGCCCTATTGCAAGACCTACCTTCTTACTTGTGTTTCTCTTACCTTGGGCGTGGGTTATCTCTTCCCGGCTGCTCCAGCAAAGCACAGCCATCGCACCTTACCTTGGATGAGGGGTCTCTCCTCACCGCCGCCCTTCCTGACCTCGGTCGTGGGGTAGCTCCTCTCGGCCGTGCTTAGTGCACCAGTCCTCACCGCCGTCCTTCCTCGGTCATTGGGTAGCTCCTCTCAGGCGTGCTCTCAGTGCACCGCGCAGCCGGAGAGGGGCTCTGAGTGCACTGCTGGCGGGCAGGCCGGGTGCTCTCAGTGCGCCGCGCGCGGGCAGGCCGGGCGCTCTCAGTGGGCCGCTCGCGGGCAGGCTGGCCGCTCTCAGTGCGCTTCTCGCGGGTAGGCCGGGCGATGGACCTGGAATGTCAGGTCCATGAATCAAGGCAAATTGGAAGTGGTCAAACAAGAGATGGCAAGAGTGAATGTAGACATTCTAGGAATTAGCGAACTAAAATGGACTGGAATGGGTGAATTTAACTCAGAGGACCATTATATCTACTACTGTGGGCAGGAATCCCTCAGAAATTGAGTGGCCATCATGGTCAACAAAAGAGTCCGAAATGCAGTACTTGGATGCAATCTCAAAAACGACAGAATGATCTCTTTTCGTTTCCAAGGCAAACCATTCAATGTCACAGTAATCCAAGTCTATGCTCCAACCAGTAACGCTGAAGAAGCTGAAGTTGAACGGTTCTATGAAGACCTACAAGACATTTTAGAACTAACACCCAAAAAAGATGTCCTTTTCATTATAGGGGACTGGAATGCAAAAGTAGGAAGTCAAGAAACACCTGGAGTAACAGGCAAATTTGGCCTTGGAATACGGAATGAAGCAGGGCAAAGACTAATAGAGTTTTGCCAAGAAAATGCACTGGTCATAGCAAACACCCTCTTCCAACAACACAAGAGAAGACTCTATACATGGACATCACCAGATGGTCAACATCGAAATCAGATCGATTATATTCTTTGCAGCCAAAGATGGAGAAGCTCTATACAGTCAGCAAAAACAAGACCAGGAGCTGACTGTGGCTCAGATCATGAACTCCTTAATGCCAAATTCAGACTTAAATTGAAGAAAGCAGGGAAAACCACTAGACCATTCAGGTATGACCTAAATCAAATCCCTTATGATTATACAGTGGAAGTGAGAAATAGATTTAAGGGCCTAGATCTGATAGATAGAGTGCCTGATGAACTATGGAATGAGGTTCGTGACATTGTACAGGAGACAGGGATCAAGACCATCCCCATGGAAAAGAAATGCAAAAAAGCAAAATGGCTGTCTGGGGAGGTCTTGCAAATAGCTGTGAAAAGAAGAGAAGTGAAAAGTAAAGGAACAAAGGAAAGATATAAACATCTGAATGCAGAGTTCCAAAGAATAGCAAGAAGAGATAAGAAAGCCTTCTTCAGTGATCAATGCAAAGAAATAGAGGAAAACACCAGAATGGGAAAGACTAGGGATCTCTTCAAGAAAATCAGAGATACCAAAGGAACATTTCATGCAAAGATGGGCTCGATAAAGGACAGAGATGGTGTGGACCTAACGGAAGCATAAGATATTAAGAAGAGGTGGCAAGAATACACAGAAGAACTGTACAAAAAGAGCTTCACAACCCAGATAATCATGATGGTGTGATCACTCACCTAGAGCCAGACATCCTGGAATGTGAAGTCAAGTGGGCCTTCGAAAGCATCACTAGGAACAAAGCTAGTGGAGGTGATGGAATCCCAGTGGAGCTATTCCAAATCCTGAAAGATGATGCTGTGAAAGTGCTGCACTCAATATGCCAGCAAATCTGGAAAACTCAACAGTGGCCACAAGATTGGAAAAGGTCAGTTTTCATCCCAATCCCAAAGAAAGGCAATGCCAAAGAGTGCTCAAACTACCGCACAATTGCACTCATCTCACACGCTAGTAAAGTAATGCTCAAAATTCTCCAAGCCAGGCTTCAGCAATATGTGAACCGTGAACTTCCTGATGTTCAAGCTGGCTTTAGAAAAGGCAGAGGAACCAGAGATCAAATTGCCAACATCTGCTGGATCATGGAAAAAGCAAGAGAGTTCCAGAAAAACATCTATTTCTGCTTTATTGACTATGCCAAAGCCTTTGACTGTGTAGATCACAATAAACTGTGGAAAATTCTGAGAGAGATGGGAATACCAGACCACCTGATCTGCCTCTTGAGAAATCTGTATGCAGATCAGGAAGCAACAGTTAGAACTGGGCATGGAACAACAGATTGGTTCCAAATAGGAAAAGGAGTACATCAAGGCTGTATATTGTCACCATGTTTATTTAACTTATATGCAGAGTACATCATGAGAAATGCTGGACTGGAAGAAACACAAGCTGGAATCAAGATTGCTGGGAGAAATATCAATCACCTCAGATATGCAGATGACACCACCCTTATGGCAGAAAGTGAAGAGGAACTCAAAAGCCTCTTGATGAAAGTGAAAGTGGAGAGTGAAAAGGTTGGCTTAAAGCTCAACATTCAGAAAATGAAGATCATGGCATCTGGTCCCATCACTACATGGGAAATAGATGGAGAAACAGTGGAAACAGTGTCAGACTGTATTTTTCTCGGCTCCAAAATCACTGCAGATGGTGACTGCAGTCATGAAATTAAAAGATGCTTACTCCTTGGAAGGAAAGTTATGACCAACCTAGATAGCATATTCAAAAGCAGAGACATCACTTTGCCAACAAATGTTCGCCTAGTCAAGGCTATGATCTTTCCTGTGGTCATGTATGGATGTGAGAGCTGGACTGTGAAGAAGGCTGAGCGCCCAAGAATTGATGCTTTTGAAGTGTGGTGTTGGAGAAGACTCTTGAGAGTCCCTTGGACTGCAAGGAGATCTAACTGGTCCATTCTGAAGGCGATCAGCCCTGGGATTTCTTTGGAAGGAATGATGCTAAAGCTGAAACTCCAGTATTTTGGCCACCTCATGCGAAGAGTTGACTCATTGGAGAAGACTCTGATGCTGGGAGGGATTGGGGGCAGGAGGAGAAGGGGACGACAGAGGATGAGATGGCTGGATGGCATCACTGACTCGATGGATGTGAGTCTCAGTGAACTCCGAGAGCTGGTGATGGATAGGGAGCCTGGCATGCTGCAGTTCATGGGGTCGCAAAGAGTCGACACGACTGAGCGACTGATCTGATCTGATCTGATCTGATCTGCATGGGCCCTCTTTGTGTCATGCACAGTATGTCACGGGTTCTGTGATAAAGATGTGACGTTTTTTGAAGGCCAGCATTCTGACTAGCATGAGAGGACAATGAGCAACATTTGCTTGAGATGACTACAGGGCACAGATTTTAAGTGGATTAGGATGTATGGATAGATTTTGATCCATCACTGGCATTTTTCACAATGTGCAGAACAAGAGAAAAAAGATTCTGGGGTCAACACTCAATATCATTGTAGTAGTAGTGTTAGTTTCTCAGTTGTGTCTGACTCTTTGCGACCCCATGGTCTATGGCCCACCAGCCTCCTCTGTCCATGGGATTCTCCAGGCAAGAATACTGGAGTGGATTGCCATTCCCTTCTCCAGAGGATCTTTCCAACCCAGGAATCGAACCTGCATCTCCCACACTGCAGGCAGATTCTTTACCATCTGAGCTACAGGGAAGATCAAAGCAATATCACATAGGAGGGTGTAAAATCAGGATAGGACTTTTGGTGTGTCTAATTCCTGGACACCATCAAATTCCCAGCAGTATTTCTTAAATGTGAAAAATATACTGATATTACAAAGTACTTAAATTTTGAGGTCTCAGGAAAAAAATGAAAGGAACATAATAAAATGTTGAAACCTGAGCAAAGCTAATGTTAGGACAAAGAGAGAAGCTATTTTGTAATTCTCAGGTTGTGTTGTTCAAGCTTTTGTTCCAACCTAGAGGAGCACCTCTTGCAACAGGTTAAAAGGACATAAGAGACAGTGTTCTCGGTCCTGCTAACCTGACTTGCTCATGGGGTTTGATTGTCCTGCACAAGCTGGGCTATGTTTCACATTCCTAAGATGACTGCTCTGTAACGTTCATTCTCTGCCTCCACTATTTGGCATCCTGTCTGTATGGGAACAATTTCTCCTCTATGTGTAGGCGAATACTGTTGAATTATTTGAGTCATGTTGGAGTGCTATTCTTATTTATGATATGTCCTTCAACATAATGCCCTATCCGGAAGCTGTGAATATGTCACCCAAGGGTGATGGAGATCTCCAAATAGTCAATTTCCACAGTTGTAACTGGCACTTGCTTTAAATCGGTGTGATTATGTCTAAGCCATGAGATTTGAAAGGATGGTGCTGACACGCACAGACCCTTTCTATCGCTTTAGTGCCTTTCTCCCTATCATAGATCCAAACAACATTTTATCTCTTGACTGAGTATGACAGCTCTATGATTCATTTTTCACTGTGAATCCAATTAATCTGTCTATGCTTCTGAGCTTTTTAATTTTTTGGCATATGCGTTTTCTTTCTTTCTTTCTTTTCTAAACAAGTTGTTTACATTCTCAGAATGTTTATCTTTAGATCTTCATGCTTGTCTGCTTTTCAGATTACTTGCCCTTTTATCCCAGCTTCCTTTTATGGGTTTACTAATGATCAGCCTCATCTCTTGGACTCTAGACTCAGACTTTGATTTAGTTTCTTCTCTCATACATGCACTGGAATTACTTGAGGTGCATTCAATAGCTCACTTAAAAGAAGCAGACAAAATAATCCTGACAAAGTCTCAACATTGATTTTGTTCTCTGTAAAGGTTTACAAGAGCTTAATGTGAATGTTATGAAAACTAAGGACATCAGACAGCTAATTGTTTCCACCAATACTCTTTAAGAAAGGGATAAAAAGAGACACAAAGAAAAGAATCAAAAGTCATTTGTAAGGACATATGAAATCTACTGATGTAGCAGTTACAGAAAGCAACTGGGCTGAAATATGTCATGGTTCATTTCCTTCGTGAAACTCATTTACAAAAACTTTAAGTGAGATAATATAGGTAAGCTCACACGCAGCAAAAGGTTTTATAAATCTTCACCCTCCGCTATGATAGCCCTTGTTATGTATGGCTTTTGAGCACTTGGAATGTGATATGACTGAGGAACCAAATTTTAACGTTATTTAGTTTAAATTAAATAGCATGTGTGGCTACTGGCTACTGTATTGAACAGATTGGTTCTAGCATGTAAAATCCATGCAGTCAGAACTCTCCTCTACCCTTATCCTATTTATAAATGTAACACCACTGCACAGAACAGTGCTTGTCAGTTGGCAAGATCTCAATTAATTCTCGTAACAGGGATCCAGAAAATTAATCATTATGTGTCAAACCTGAAAACAGGGGAAAATCCATCCAACTCAACAGATTTGGAGATGAAAAGCAACTGGTCTCAAAATTTGTAATAAACACAGTCACATTTTAAAAGATTTCATATTTCAAGCAGGGTTAGTAACTATATAGACCTCTTACACAAAATGAATGTTAACATTATTAATGAAACCCACATCCAAGTACATGATAAATATAAAATGGACATTACTCCAAAGAGGAAGAATTTCATTTTTGAAAAGTCAGTCGATTTAAAAACTCTCAAAAACCGATACAAGTTTTAACAAATTTCTAGACCTCATGTGTGAGGTTAATTTCTAGACTTCATACGTGAGGTTAATATCAGGAGTATTTACGGAATAAATTAAAACACTGACAAGAGCTCTGATAAGATGTTCATTCAGATCTCTCTCTATCTGCCCTGTCAACTTGATGTGAAGGCTACAAGAGGAACCTTGGTATCTCACAAAATTACTGACATCCTTTCCTAAATCTCTAAGTCAGCTGTCCCCTATGCTATTGAATCATCTTTTAAACTGATGTCAAATGTGGATCAGAAAAGGCTGCCCCACAGTGCTTTATCTAAGTACTTCTCCAATTTAAAATCATCATTTTGATCTAAACTCAACTGTATTTCTCTTTCTGATATCTAAGTTCACAGTTTCCACTAAAGACCCAGAGTGTGGTTGGATAAGAGACATGTATATAAAAACCTCATATTTTGCAGCTTTTATTTTTGTTAGCAATTATTTTTCAGAATAATCATTTAATTTTTTTCCCCTTTAGGGAAGAAAGCATTCACTCACTCATTTATTCATGTACTTTTCACAAGACTGTAGTAAATACAAACTGTGTTTAGAACCTCTGCTGAATTCTGAGGGCACAGAAAATTGAGGGAGCCCCATCCTGCTCTGTAGACCATTAAGAACAAGGATTGGAGTATATGGAGGAAAACCAAGTGTGACCCACCCACTCTCCATCCACTGGTGTGTCTAGTCCAGACATATATGACCTACACTGTTTTTTTTTTCCCTCTCATTCATATCTTGCAAACAATGAACTACTAAAGTCCCCTTAAATTTCACTGTCTCTCCATTCTGACCTCACGATTTGTATAGCTTGCTTACAGTCTATTTTGTATCATATTTCATATTTCGCCCACTTACAGTATGCATGTATGCTAAGTTCCTTCGATCGTGTCCGACTCTTTGCAACCCCATGGACAGTAGCCTGCCAGGTTCCTCTGTCCAGGGAATTCTCCCAGCAAGAAGACTGGAGTGGGTAACCATTCCCTTCTCCAGGGGATCTTCCCAACCCAGGGATCAAGTTCACATTTCTTGCATCTCCTGTATTGGCAGACAGGTTCTTTACCACTAGCACCACTTAGGAGACTCTTCCACATTCTAGCCCTGGTTGTATATTTAGATTGTAATTCATATTTTCTTTTTCCTCACCTCAAAATCCTCCCAGGCTACCCTTGGCAACATGAATACCCTGAATATTCATCAGAAGGACTGATGTTAAAGCTGAAACTCCAATGTTTTGGTCACTTGATGTGAAGAACTGACTCCTTGGAAGAGACTCAGAGGCTGGGAAAGATTGAAGGCAGGAGGAGAAGGGGATCACAGAGGATGAGATGGTTGGATGGCATCACCGACTCAGTGGACTTAAGTTTGAGCAAGCTCCTGGAGTTGGTGATGGAGAGGGAAGCCTGGTATGCTGCAATCCTAGGGGCCCCAAAGACTTGGCCATGATTGAGCAACTGAACTGACTGACTGACCCTTGGCAAAAGTCCATGGGGTTGCAAAGAGTCAGATATGACTGAGCGACTAAGCACACACACACATCCTTGGCAAACTAGACCTCTAGGGCCAAACGTAACTCATGGCTTATTGTACATTTTATGACCTAAAAATGTTTCTTACAATCCTAAAGGGAAGAGGAAAGAGGAGGGAGGGTACAGAGAGAAGGAGGAGGAACAGGATATAATTTAAAACATAAATTTACAAATGGGAGGATCCCTGTGCAACTGCCAAAGCCTACAATATTTACCATCATCCCTTTATAGAGAAAGGATAAAACTTCCTTTGTTGCCATACAAGAACTTTCACCATTCAAGTTAAGAGTTTCAGGACTCTGATATCTATATTTCAGCCTTTTTTTTTTTTTCCCTTGCTGCAAAATAGAGGTAAAGTTAGTATCTATTTCATAGAATTGTTCTTGTAATTAAAGAAGATAATGCATGCAAAGTATATAACAAAGACCTTATGGTGGGCTTCCCACATGGTGCAGTGGTAAAGAATCTACCTGCTAATGTAGGAAGGGCAAGAGACACAGATTCAATCCCTGAGTTCAAGTCCTAGAGTAGGAAATGGCAACCTGCTCCAGTATTCTTGCCTGGAAAAATTCCATGGACAGAGGAGTCTGGCAGGGTACAGCCCACGGGGATGCAAAGAATCGGACAGGACTGAGCGACTGAGCACACACGCACTGTACAGATAGATCCCACTGCTGACTCATCCCTCACGCCCATCACCGAGGCTGGCTCCTAACAGTGCCTGCATCTCCTATCCCTGTGCATTTGCACACCTAGCTCCTTCTGTGTCAAAAACATGCCTGTACCTCATGCTGCTGGAAGTATCTACAGAGCTGTCCAGTTTCTGCTCAAATACCACTTCCTGTCCCTAGCCTCAATACTTGTCTTCATTTGCCCCTAATTTCCCTATGATCACTCCATACTGCTTGACCATTTCTTCTAGAAATAAACCTATCGGTGCACTTGCCTCCACCAGACTAACCACTTGACTCTTGACTTCTTTTTGTTAGAAAGTATCTGTTTATCTTGTGTGCTGAATGCTAATCCGACATACTATAAATTCAACCCCCCATAAATATTTATTTACTTAACACATTCAGGGGAGGCAACACTGGATTTTAAATCTGTTTGAGAATTATCCATTCTTCTTATCAATTGTCACGTTCATTCCATCTCCAGGGCTGGCTAAAATGTCACTGATTAAGGACATGATAAAGAGTCTAGTAATCCTTTATACTTGCTTTTAGAAGGTTTTCTCCTCATTTAGTTATTAAATTGGCATTTGCCCCTTTGTGAGTATTTTTTTCTGAAAAGAGAATAAGAATTTCCTGGCTTGATAATGTTCATCTTCTGAGCAATTCACTACATAAAACCAATGAAGCTGTCCAATTGTGTTAGGCACTAATTTTTTACTTCCCTGCTTAGGTAATAAAACACAACAGTGCAAGCATTAGAGTCTAATAAGGACACACCTTGGTAGTTGTTAGGAATATGAGTAAGCATTAACTGCCTTTAACAACTCTGAGTTGTCATTATCAGATTGAAAAAATTCCCAAGGTGAATTATGGTTATGAAAAATAATTTAACTGACAAAAGACATAAAAGTAATATATTTAAATAAAATTTCTTATAAATGAAGAATATCATCATGCACGGATAATAAAGTCCCTTAAAGGTTTTAAGAAGAATATTGTCTAAAGAAAGTTGAAAACTTTCAAGAACAGCAATAAAAAGTACATAGAGGACAGGACCATACCATACTGTATCTTGGGGACTTATTTGGACTTAGAGAAAGTCAAGGTTTTACTACCTGTCTGCCTTCAAAGAACCTTGAAGTAATAATTCTCAGGTCCTTTGGGCGAAATCCTAGAGGATCATCAGTAAATACTCTTTCTCTAGTCTGCCTCTTGCCCTTCTCACCAGCTAGTCAGGAGTTTCTGGTGAGTTACATTCTGCACTAATTTGCTTCAGTCATATCCAACTCTGTGTGACTCCATGGACTGTACTCTGCCAGGCTCCTCTGTCCGTGGGATTCTCCAGGGAGGAATACTGGAGTGGGTTGCCATCTCCATCTCCAGGAGATTTTCCTGACCCAGGGATCGAACCCTCGTCCCTTCATGTCTCCTGCATTGGCAGGCAGGTTCTTTACCACTAGCGCCACCTAAGAAGCCCGAGGTTACACTCCAACATACCCAAGTAAGGATCCTCAATGACTAGATAGTCAATGACTAGAATGTCTTAAAAGAAGAGCAAGAAAGCCTCAGATCAGGACATATGCATACTCTGGTTATTGACACTTGGTATGTAAAGTAGTTTTTTGTTAACATTTTTATTTGATGTGCAGAAAACAAGGTCATTTTCCCTCGAATGTCCCATAGAGGATATGAACTGAATTTCATTAAGGTCTTATTCAGAGACAATTTGCATAACAAGTATCAACATCTATTTTAAAGTAAAATAGATTACAAAGTGGCAAAGCTGTTTACTAACCAAATTGCTGATCCCTGTCTTCCTGACTCTTCCTTTGGAATTAGTAGTTAAATGTTATTAACATATTCAATCATTTCAACTCACAATAATGAAAATTTTATTGGTTAAATGTGGTTGGAACTACATTATTGCAATAAAGTCAAATTAATAAATGATCAATTCAACATTGTGTAAGTATAAAAATTTTTCTCTTTGGTCTCCTTTAAAAACTAACTGACCTTGATGTAGGAATTAATGTTTTTTACTATAAACAGTAAAGGGGAATAAAAAAAAGAGAAGGTCATACAATTAAAGGCACAAAGTGTGGAAGAGCTTCTGTAAAATTCCTGACTCAGAACAAATTTAGAGAAGAAAATGGTAACCCACTCCAGTATTCTTGCCTGGGAAATCCCATGGATAGAGGAACCTGGTGGGGTCACAAAGAGTCAGACATGACTTAGCAACTAAACAACAACTACATAAGGAATTGCTTATTGCTCACCAGTTTACATGGAGTACACCGACCTTTGCCTATGATCTGATTCTTAGTTACTTATTTTACAAATGAAATCCCAGATTGCTACCCACACACTATGTTTTCTTTCAGATTCTCAACCCTGGTAAAAATAATAGAGACCTTTAGTGTAAAGTTTTAGTATTGTAAAGTATTAGGTGCCGCATCAATGACTTAGTGTATTTGAGGAAGCACAGTTTCAGTAAATAAGTACAGAGGAGGGTCTGCATCTCCCGACATATTTTATTTCTGAACACAGAATATATTTTTAAACATAGAGACATTATCTTCATTTTTGTATCTTACACATAGATTTCCAAGCTAATAAATAAGTGTTTCTATTCTGTATATGTAACTAAAGTTTCTCAAGAATATTTCATAGACTCTCTGGGCTAGAAGTTAGAAAGGTAAATAAATAAGAGGATTAAACTCCTGTTCCATGAGAGAAAGACATTACATCACAGCACTGATTCCATGGGAAGAAAAAGGGAGGGGGAGGAGTGGAATAATGGGAGAGAGTAGGGGGACTTAAAAGGTGGGGGGATAATATGTATAAAAGTGAAAGTGGAAGTGAAGGTGCTCAGTTGCATCTGACTCTTTGTGATCCCATGGACTGTAGCCTACCCGGCTCGTTCATCCATGGAATTTCCCAGGCAAGAATACTGGAGTGGGTTGCCATTTCCTTCTCCAGGGGATCTTCCCAACCCAGAGATCGAACTTGGGTCTCCCACATTGCAGGCAAATACTTTGCCATCTGAGCCACCAGGGAAGCCCTTATATATAAGTATGTAAGGCAATGGCACCCTACTCTAGTACTCTTGCCTGGAAAATCCCATGGATGGAGAAGGCTGGTAGGCTGCAGTCCATGGGGTTGCACAGAGTCGGGCATGACTGAGAGACTTCACTTTCACTTTTCACTTTCATGTATTAGAGAAGGAAATGGTAACCCACTCCAGTGTTCTTACCTGGAGAATCCCAGGGACAGGGGAGCCTGGTGGGCTGCTGTCTCTGGGGTTGCACAGAGTCGGACATGACTGAAGTGACACAGCAGCATATATGTATAAAGGTATGTGTGTGTGGGCTAAGTCACCTGAGTTGTGTCCGACTCTCTGTGACCCCATGGACTATAGCCTATCAGACCCCTCTGCCCATGGGATTCTCCAGGCAAGAAAACTGAAGTGGGTTGACATGCCTTCCTGTAAGGGATCTTCCCAAAGCAGGGATCAAACCTACATCTCTTATGTCTCTGCATTGGCAGGCAAGTTCTTAACCACTAGCACCACCTGGGAAGCCAGTATAATGATGAAGATGTCACCAGGCAATTGTGATTGTTGGCTTGACTACTACACTGCAAGGACAAAGAGTGGTCATGTGCACCCTGAAAGCTAAGGACTGCATGACTGACTCACTACAAAGCTTACTCTTTCCAGAGACTGTAGCACCCCACTCCTTTCCTACTCAAGTCTCAGATCCCAGAGCACATCAAAGGTCCCCTCAACCACCTTCGTGAGGCCCACCTGGAGGCTGAGTTGGGAGGGACTCTCTCATCCTCCCCTCTGCTCTGTATTTCCCTCAGCTCAGCTGGACGAGGAGAGGAGGGCTATTTTCCCAGGTCTGCCTCAGCCTTAGCCCAGGAAAGAGCCCCTGTCCCAGCTCCAGCCCAAGTCTTAAGGTTACTATAGCAACCCTCAGGTTTATTCACTGGGGCTTCTAGTTTATCCTTTTTGACTCTGACCACGCCAGAGCCAAACCTTTTCTCTTGACATGTGTTCCTTTATTGCCAGTTTCATTTAGACCTAAAAGAGGGAGAGAACCCTTGAGAACAGAGAAGCAGCCCCCAATGCTCCCTTCAAACATGCACCCTTCATTGCTTCTGATGGTGGAAAGGTGCAACAGCTGACTGATGGAGTCACCAGGAGTGAGATGGCCTTTGCCACCGTCCTTGGGACATGCCAGCCTGCCATCCCTGAGCTGGAACCACTCATCCACGTAACAGTTCCACTTCTCCCAGCACCTTTTGGAGGATGGCCTCTTCCTAACCCCACAGAGAAATCTAGCAGGTGTTCAGGGGCTTTGTCAGAGCAGATGCTGCCTGCGTCTGTCCCTTGAATGCACAGCCTCAACATGGACTTGATTGGCCAATCTCACACGGTCACCAGCAACCACTGGCCACATGCTCCATACATCCCAATGTCAGATCATGAAGAGACTCTGGAACCAGAGATGCTGCTTAATTATTGCACAGGAACTCTGAAGACTCTTCACTGAGGAGGAGGATGCAAAAAGCCCGGCAAGGTATGGATGCACACCATGTTGTATAAGTGCAACAGCACTGGAGCAGAGACCTGGATGTAGGCTGCAACTCCATGGCACATCTTTGGACTGCTTGCAAAGAAAGCATTTTCTCTATCAAAGGACACACTGTTATTTTAAAGTAAATAACCAACAAGGACCTACTGTATAGCACAGAGAACACTGCTCAATATTCTGTAATAACCAAATAAGAAAAGAACTTTAAAAAAGAACCAATATGTGTATATTTGTGACTGAATCACCTTGGTGTATACCTGAAACTATCACGACATGGTTGATCAATTATGCTCCAGTAAAAAAATAAAAAAGTATGATCCACAATCCAATCACATTGGCATAGGTTGGGATTTGATTGGAAATACAGAATCTCAGGCCCCCCTCCCATAACTTCTGAGTCAGCATTCGCATTATAGCAAGCTCTCTGTGTGATTCTCATTCACAGTAGAGTTTGAGAAGACCTGTTCTATTCCAAACATCAATGTAACCTTCCAGGAACCAAGAACCACAGCCCACCATGTCAATAGAATTCAGAGTTGAAACCTCTTCTAATGCACAGACAATTGCAGTGATCACCAAAGCTTCCCACATGCATGTCTTGGAGGGTGGGTAGAAAGTAGATTTAGTGCTACTGCTGAACAGCAATAATGCCGGTGGAGGCTGCTGAGCACCTCCTGTGCTTGCTCCTGAGAAGAAGGACACTCCTCTGTCCAGTCTGGAAGAATGTACTGTCTCTTTGCTCCCGTAAACCCCACCTGTCTTCATGTTAGAGCTAGAGCTACTACCATAATTATAAAAGATTTCCAGCAGCCCTTTTGTCCCAGGAGTGCAGATGGAGAAAAGACAAGGAGATAATACAATAAACCTAAGATAAAGGAGAATGTCATAAATTGTAATATGTGAAAGCCTCCCATGTGGCTATCATCAGGTAGCTTCTTTTTTCTGCCTTCTGTCAGATTTATTGCTGGCTAATTACATTATCTGATCCAATTTGCCTCCTTGTAAAATGTCAACCTTGAATTATTATTATTTTTTTTTAATTTTCTAAGTGCATTTTATTTCCATTTGTAGGTGTATATGAATGCAGATTGTGCCATATTATGTATGTGACATTTTTATCATCTATTGAGATCTCTCTGGTCCTACTTGAAAAATAAAGAAGTTCCGATGAGATCCGTTCTTAATCCTGACTGCATATTAGAAACATCTTTTTATCTGAAAAAGTATACTAATGCCTGGGCTACAGCCAAGATAATTCACATTTGAACCTCTAGGGGTGGGGAGTCAGGCATAAGTACTTTAAAAAATTTCCCTGGTGGTTCCATCATCTAACCAGATGGAGACTAGATTTGACTAGACTATGCCAAGTTTTTAAGCATAGAAAATTTGTTTGTTTGATATTTGCTATGGAATTGCCTGTTGTGAAAGAGCTGCTTGTCTGATTAAAACCAGGCTGAAGTATTTTTCCGTTGACATGCTCATACTCTGTACACCCCAGGAGCACTTTGGTCTAACTTACAAAGCTCCATAGAGATTGTTTAGAAACTATGCGAGTTTACTATTGACATTTTCTAAGATGTAAACTTCTGTTACTTTAAACTCCATTTAAAAAAAAAAAAAAAAGCTGAGATTTCCCTGATGGTCCAGTGGTTAAGAATCCTCCTGCCAGTGTAGGGGACAAGGGTTCAATCCCTGTCCAGGAAGATCCCTCATGCCACAGAGCAATTAAGCCCCTGCACGGGCTGCCATCTATGGGGTTGCACAGAGTCAGACACGACTGAAGCAACTTAGCAGCAGCAGCAACCACAACTCCTGAGGCCGCATCCCAATCAACAAGAGAAGCCATCACAATGAGAAGTTAGCACCTCCCACGAGGAATAGTTCCCACTCACAACAACTAGAGAAAGTCTGCGTTCAGCAATGACGATTCAGTGCAGCAAAAAATAAAAAGAACTTAAAAATACGTTTAAAAAGCTGAGAGAACATGTAAAAGACAAATATGATATTCAAATCTTGATTTTAAAATTAAAGTGAACTGTATCCCCTGTCGCTCATAAAAATCCCCTGCAATGGGAGTGGCTCAGATGGTAAAGTGTCGCCTGTTCAATGGAGGAACTTGTGTCATCCGGGTTGGAACTCTTTTTTTTCTTTTTTTTTTTCTCTCCCCTGATAAGGCTCCAGTTCCTCACTCCAGGATTCTGGCCTGAGAATTCCCTTGGATGGAGAAGGGCCACGGGGGCGGCTCAGATCCCAGCGTGGAGTGTTGCAAAGTGTTTTTTGAGGAACCCATACTTCCCAAAGTCTGACTAGCATTCCCACCAACAGTGAGAGGGTTCCCTTTCCACCTCTCCAGCTTTTTCTTGTAGACTTGATTTTTTCATATTTTTTATATTTGTTTTCTTTAACTTAAAAGATTTATCTCAATGACTTAACATCACAAGAGGTGGCTATCAGTTTTGTGTGCATGTAAATTAGATAGATTTCAAGTGTGGTTATTTAACGGTGCTCTAAGAAATATATGTTAATACCTTAAAGATGACAAATGTTTGGCAATGCCATCACTCTTTTGTTTTCATATTCTAGACATGGTTGCAGACATAAGGTACATCTCTGATGAAAGTAGGCTATTTATCACACCATTCCAAAGTACTAAGGCACACATTTTTCAGCAAGGCACGTTTCTCTAAAGGCATCATTGCTAAGTGACCATCTTTTCCACTTATCCTCCTTATGGGAGAATATTTTAAAGATCTTCAGAAGTAGGCCTGCCAGTCTGATTCATTTTCAGAATTTTCAAACTCAGAGTTGATTAAAGACATGAAAGGCTTCTCTGACTAATAAGCTGTGCGATTTATGCACCTGAAAGACAAAAATAAAACCCAAATCCAACAAAAGTGTAATGATTAATTTGCCAAGAAATATAAAGCCTGGTTAATCTTTCAAACATAGCAAGAAACATTATTAGATCAAACTTTTACGGAAGATAGAGGAGCTGACTCAAATGTTATTTGAGTCATACTTTTACCTAGTTAATTAATTCAGATTTCTATCTTCAAAGACATTTTAAGAGGAACCCAAGTCATAGTTTTGGGATTGTCATATAAATTACCATTCCTCACAGGTTTCAAATGCTTGCTTATAGAAATGCAGTGTCGAGATGAAGTGGATTTATCTAAATTTATCTCTAATTCAGATTTTGTCCTTCAGAAAGTATGACCCCTTGCATAATAAATTGCCTGAATTGAGTTAGTTTTAATCCTCTATGTTCTAGTAAACAGGGATATCACATTTAAATCATTTATTGTTCAGTTTATATAGGAAAATAAGAAGCAAACAGATTACTAAATGTCTTGCCAGAAAGGTCATGTTTTCTCAGAAAATGAAATATGAGTATAAAGCACATGCAACCTGGGTTTCTGATTTGATTGACTTCCCAGACCTAGGTCACCGTACATTCATGCAATTATATTTCATTTGTATCGCAGATATACTCATAGATTTAGCTTCCCAAGAAGTATGATAATTTTAGAACTTGTTATTTGCTTTGTGCTTACTTTTAAAACTAATTAAAGCTAAAATAAGTTTCTTCTTCAGTAATACTTTGCTTTATCAGGATTATAAATGTAAATAACAGCTTTCTGAATTCAGTTCCCTATTAAAACTTGGCATCAGTAAGATATCAAATAATGTCATTTGTTGTTGTTGTTTTTCAATCGCTGAATCTTGTCCAACTCCTTGTGACCCTGTGGACTGCAGCACGTTAGGCTCCGTCCTTCACTGTCTTCTGGAGTTAGCTTGAATTCATGTCCATTGAGTCCATGATGCTATCTAACCATCTCATCCTCTGTCATCCCCTTCTCTTTTTTTCTTCAATCTTTCCCAGCATCAGGGTCTTTTCCAGTGAGTCAGTTCTTTGCATCACGTGACCAAAATATTAGAGCTTCTGTTTCAGCATCAGTCTTTCTAATGAATATTCAGGGTTGACTTCTTTAGGACTGAGCGATTTGATCTCCTTGCTGTCCAGGGGACTCTCAAGAGTCTTCTCCAGCACCACAATTGAAAAGCATCAATTCTTTGGTGTTCAGCCTTCTTTATGATTCAACTCTCACATCCATACATGACTACTGGGAAACCCTAACCCTGTATCAAATACTCAAGATGGAAAACCTGTAACCTGTAGTTCTGCTCTTCACCTACTTACCTGTTATAAATTTGAAAGATTATTTATATAAATGCTTTCAATATTTTTGCAAACTGAAGAATGCATACACTTGGTTTATTTAAATAATACTGTGTTCATGTCCTATTAGAGAATTGCTCTCTTTTATTTATTTTTTTATATTATACAAATCCAAGGTACATGTTTTGTACCTTGCATGGTACTTGCTAGGTTGCTTCAGTCCAGTCTCTTTGTGACCCTATGGACTATAGCCTGCCAGGCTCCTCTGTCCAGGCAAGAATACTGGAGTTGATTGTCATGCCCTCCTCCAGGGGATCTTCCCAACTTAGAGACTGAACCTGAGTCTCTTATGTCTCCTGCATTGGCAGGTGGGTTCTTTACTGCTAGAACCACCTGAGAAGCCCATTAGGTACCTTATCAGATAATAAGTCAGGGGTGGATTTATAAGTGCAGATAATGACAAGGGTTGGGTAGGGAGCTCTGTGATGAGACTTGAAATTAAAAAGCTTCTGTTCTAATAATGATATCTGTTCTAATACCACCTGTTAGAAGTCTTTGTATCATGAAATAACTGTAACATAGATCACTGAATTAACTAAAGATTGCAGATTTCCTTTTAACTCGCTTATTTATGCTTTGAATTTCTTCCTCCAATTATATACATCTTCCAATTGTACACATCTTTTACAAGCACTCTTAGAAAATTCCCACCTATTAAAAAAAGATTTGAGACTTTTTTGGTAATTTTTGCCTACATTTTATAATTTTATAATTGTAAATATACATTTCTTATCAATTGAAAGCAACTTTATTTCATGTTTTCTAATTTCTTATTTTCCTAGAAAACAATTGAGCATTCCAATGATAAAACGTACTTTGGACCCAATTGCAAAACCTATTTATTACAGAAACTGCAAGGTTCCATACTGCTTTCCGAATGACTAAAATATTGTATCATATTTAATGTTAGTTATATTTCTGCTGGAATATCTCATTTAGGATGCCTTTGTGAATCTTTGCACTCCCCCACTCTCCTCCCAGGTGCAGTAAGTACCTTTCCTATGCATTCTCATTACTGTCCATCACCTAATCTCTATGCGTTAATTTCTGGTTTCTTCCCAGGATACTAAAGTCATCCTGAAGCTAAGCTCTATGCTTTTTTTTTCATTGTTATTCACAGTACATAGGAGTATGTGTGTTGCATAAAAATGATGATGTATATTTGTTATATAAATGAATTACTTGAAAATATGCATTCAATCTTAGTACCTAAACTTATAGTTACCATGCTATTATTAACTGAATTGTAAACCACTGTGTGTTTTTATAATGGAAAAGTACTTTGTAAAAATTTAGAAAAGCAAGTAAAAAACAACAAGAATTCGCGGAGTACTACTGAGAAAGAAGTCATGACTTTTAACTTCCAGCAAAGGACATGAAAAACTTTGACCGTATAACTAGACTGAATATTTCTGTATTTTAAAAAGCCATTGTGGCTTCATAATTCCACACATGAGAGCACTGGAATGAGATAGGAAAGTGCAAGCAAAGCAGCCATAAATATCTCCACAGGGTTTCACCCCTAGTCCACACCTTGCATCTTGACACATGTCCGGGCACGCATCAATAGTCGCGCTCATTTCTAAACAGGACATTTTCTGCTGACACATACTTTGAATCAGTGTACATTATTCTCCCCATGACAATATACTCTGGCAACATGAAGTCAAATACATTTGACTGCATTCTAACAACAGTGAGAAATATCCCATATAAGACTTACATGTGTAAATTTATTTCATATAATTTCTTATAGATAGGGTTTTTCCTTTTATTTCTGTAATTTAATGAAATTCTTTACAATGTAGAATTTCAGGGTGATAGAAAAATAAGACACTGTAAGGAATATATAGTATACATTCTATAGCAGTATTATCTAAATATGATTTGAGACAGCTAGTAGCAAAATTGTGTCTCTGTGATGTCCCTACATGTGGTATACTGAGGTGATACATCTCACACCCATATTTTAATGAGAAAATGTCTAGAAAGCTCTTGAGTCATGAGACTATAGCTTAAACTGTAGCAATTCAATTTGAATTTTTGTGTAGCTCAAGAAATTCTCAACCAGTAATTAGATGATGAAGTTTTACTTAATCCCTGTGTAGATATCAGATAATAATACTGCTTAAGTACCCCACATTTATATTTAAAATATGATGAATCAGCTGACAATTTTTTAGAAAACTAAATATACCCTTAACCTATGATCCACAAGTAGACTCTTTGACATATAACCAAATGAAAACATGTATCTGCATAAAAACCTACACATGATGTCTATAGCATCTTTATTCAAAATTGCCAAAACCTGGAAGAAACCAAGATGCCCTTCAGTAGGTGAATGGATGAACAAACTCTGGTACATTCAGTCAATGGAGTTATTATTCAGTGTTAAAAAGAAATGAACTATCAAGCCATGAAAAGACACAGAAAAGCCTTAAGTGTATATTACTAAAAGAAAGAACCCAAACTAAAAAGTGTGCTGTATGAATCCAGGACTGTGACATTCTGGAAAAAGTAAAACTGAAAGGATAATGGATTTCCAGTGGTTTGATGTGAGGGCAGGATGGATAAAAGGAGTTCAGGGGACCTTTAGGGCAGTCAGACTACTCTGTTAGATATCGTAATGGTAGAAACATGTCATTATTAATTTATACCCATAGAATATACATGACTTGGAGAAGGAAATGGCAATTCACTCCAGTATTCTTATCTGGAGAATCCCATGGACAGAGGAGCCTTGGTGGGCTACAGTCCATGGGGTCACAAAATAATTGGACCCAACTGAGTGATTAACATACAATATACACCACTAAGAATGAACACTGATGTAACCATGGACTTTGGTTGACAACACTATGTCAATGTTGATTCATCAATTGTAAAAACAGTACCACTCCAGAGCAGGATGTAGAATGTTAGTGGTGGGAGGGGACTGTGTGAAATTTGTTGAGTGTGTGGGGAGGGTATTATGGGAACTCTGTACTTTCTAGTCAATTTTGCTGAAACTCCAAAACTGCCCTAAAATAATTAAGTCTATAAAAATGGAATACACTTCTAAATTGGTGCACTTTGGTTAGTTCTAATAACCTTGAAAACCCTCTTTGAATTTTGTATATTGGTGTCTATCCACTTAACTGTAAATTTAATTAAAAAGGAAAGGGACAAAATTATCTTATGCAAAATATTCTATATAATATTCATTCACCTTTTTCTCCCTTTACTAATAAAACTGATTCTGTTCAGTATAGCAATCTATCCATTGAAGAATGACATTCCCCAACCTGCTTTGCAGTTAGGGATGTTTGTATTTTGTAATTATAATCATCATAAATATATGGAAGACACCTGTGAATTTGTCCTTTCTTCTTTTGTGAAGTATGTGTCATACGTTTTTCTTGTTCTTCTCCATTTTCTTGCTGAAACATGAACATGGCGGTTAGTTATGGTGGCTGCAGCAGGCATATCCAAGAAAGGCTCAGTGTTCTCAGCGTTGCCCACTTCCAGACTTCTAGCTTCATAAAGGAAAACAAATAAACAAGGACTTCTAATCTGTTGTTAGAATTGACAAGATTTCTGTTATCACACCAAAGTAAGCCTAACTATTCAGAGAGCCAGTATAAAATGCCAAAAATAATCATTGACAACTGGTTCTAGTTGATAAGAAATGCTTAATATTAGTGAATTAGTGAAAGTCACTTGGTCGTGTCCAACTCTTTGCAACTCCGTGGACTATACAGTCTATGGAATTCTCCAGGCCAGCATACTGGAGAGGGTAGCCTTTCCCTTCTCCAAGGGATCTTCCCGACCCAGGGATCAAACCCCAGTCTCCAACATTGCAGGCAGATTCTTTACCAGCTGAGCCACAAGGAACACTTGGGTGATTAGAATATGGGGCATTTTTGTCATTCTGGAGATTGTCTTCTTTCTCTTCTACCATGGAATTCCATTAAGTTTAAAGCAGAATGAATATCATAAATCATTAGAGAATGGCCTATAAAAAGTTTTTGTTTCTTTTTAAGGTAGCGTTCTTCATTTCTAAAGTCTCTGTTTTATTTATACAAGAGCCACAACCCCATATTATTAATAATTGTCCTTAACTAGGATGAAAATGAAAGACCTTCTGGGAGATAAAAAGGTGATGAAGACTGAGTATCTGCCCAAAGGCTTGTAATCTAGATGGAAGGAGAAAGCATATGCAAAGAGATAAATGCCATGCAAATGTGAAGCAAAAGATTTTTACATTGAGAAAGAATGAAAAAGGAAAGGAAAGAGAAGAATGCTTGAGCGAAAGACGCCTTTAAATCAGAAATACAAATTGATGCAAATTTGAAGAGATGTTTGAATAGAAACTCAAGGCATTAGGACTTTATTTGAAAGGCAGAAAAGATATTAATGTGTTTGCTTGAGGAAATCTTATAGAGGGCAGCCAATGAAAGGCATAGAGACAGATGAGAGGTGTTCTTTGAAGTGAGAATTGACAGAAGTTGGGGAACCACATTCACAATCACTGAATTGTCTCCTTATAATCTGCTTGTTCTCTATTGTAGAAAGTTCAACTTTGAGGGGAAATTGAGGGGTGGGGACATGGTGGGGTGAGAAAACAGGAGGAAAGTATAAGTAAATCTAGTTTCTTTTGTTTTTTAGATTTTTAAATTTTTAAAATTTATTTTTTAATTAAATTTTATTTTGCTTAACTTTACAATATTGTATTGCTTTTACCATACATCGAGATGGATCTGCCACCAGTATACATGTGTTCCCCATCCTGAACCCTCCTCCCTCCTCCCTCCCCATACCATCCCCCTGGGTTGTCCCAGTGCACCAGCCCCAGGCATCCGTTATCAGGCATCGTACCTGGACTGGCGACTCGTTTCAGATATGATATTATACATATTTCAATGCTATCCTCCCAAATCATCCCACCCTCTCCCTCTCCCAGAGTCCAAAAGTCTGTTCTATACATCAGTGTCTCTTTTGCTGTCTCATAAACAGGGTTATTGTTACCATCTTTCTAAATTCCATATATATGCGTCAGTATACTGTATTGGTGTTTTTCTTTCTGGCTTACTTCACTCTGTATAATAGGCTCCAGTTCCATCCACCTCCTTAGAACTGATTCAAATGTATTCTTTTTAATGGCTGAGTAATACTCCATTGTGTATATGTACCACTGCTTTCTTATCCATTCATCTGCGGATAGACATCTAGGTTGCTTCCAAGTCCTGGCTATTGTAAACAGTGCTGCTATGAACATTGGGGGGAAGGCAATGGCACCCCACCCCAGAACTCTTGCCTGGAAAAGCCCATGGACAGAGGAGCCTGGTAGGCTCCAGTCCATGGGGTCGCTAAGAGTTGGACATGACGGAGCGACTTCACTCTGACTTTTCACTTTCATGCATTGGAGAAGGAAATGGCAACCCACTCCAGTGTTCTTGCCTGGAGAATCCCAGGGACAGGGGAGCCTGGTGAGCTTCTGTCTATGGGATCGCACAGAGTCGGACACGACTGAAGCGACTTAGCAGCAGCAGCAGCATGAACATTGGGGTACACGTGTCTCTTTGGATTCTGGTTTTCTTATGCCCAGCAGTGGGATTGCTGGATCATAAGGCAGTTCTATTCCCAGTTTTTTGAGGAATCTCCATACTATTCTCCATAGTGGCTGTACTAGTTTGCATTCCCACCAACAGTGTAAGAGGGTTCCCTTTTCTCCGCACCCTCTCCAGCATTTATTGCTTGTGGACTTTTGGATCGCAGCCATTCTGACTGGTGTGAAATGGTATCTCATAGTGGTTTTGATTTGCATTTCTCTGATAATGAGTGATGTTGAGCATCTTTTCATGCGTTTGTTAGCCATCTGTATGTCTTCTTTGGAGAAATGTCTATTTCGTTCTTTGGCCCATTTTTTGATTGGTTAAATTTATTGGTTAAATTTTGATTAAATTTAATTTTAATTGAAAGATAATTGCTTTAAAGTGTTGTGTTGGTCTCTGCCATACATCAACATGAATCAGTCATAGTTATACACATGTCCCCTCCGTCTTGAACCTCCCTCTGAAGCTAGCTTCTTGATATTTATTTTTCTGTAACAATTTTTGGCTCTGTAACAATTTTTGGTTCTTTCTCAATGATGAGATTTTCAAAGAAATCTGTAAAGATTTTCTTCTTTCACCATGCCATAAAGAAGACAAAGAATTTTTGCATAGAATGTGAAATAGAATACTCGGTTATTTTTACTTCAATCCAAGTTACAAAAGAGAGGATAAATATGTAGCTAAAAATCTATAGAAATGAGAGGCAGAATTGTTTTGGAAAAAATAACAGAAAGGTTATTTCTAGCTGTGACAGCAGCTGCCTGGTGTCATTTTTTAACAGATGTAGAGAATTTGAGAGCAGAGATGTTATGGAATGGTTGTTTGAAGATTTTGTTAAAGTTTTTCAAAGAATTATGGGTATTTGCCACAATGTTGTCAGTATATCTGAAAAAGTAGGAAATATTTTATTCTGGTTGAGAATGACTACAGAAAAAAAAAAGGAGCAGTAAAAACAGTAAATTTAACTTCAAGGAGAGGATGGTAGTTTAATATCTTCATCTTTTGTTATTTCCTTTTTCATCAAATTAATTGCTAGTGCCTCTTATCCAATAGCATGGTGGAAATGAGGCAATATTTGCATGCATCTGGAGAGAATTTATAAGAAAAAGAGATTTATTATAAGAAATTGGCTCAAGTGATTATGCAGGTGGAGAAGTTCAAGATCTGCCATCTGTAAGCTGGAGAACTAGGGAAATCAGTGATGTCTGAGGTATTGTTGTTTTGCTTATTGTAAGTGTTGCTGAAATTAGTGAACTATATAAGATCTCTGCAGCCTCAAGCTTCTCATGAAGTAAATGAGAATCCCAATACCAATAGCACAGAACTGGGGGAGCACTGAGCATAAGACCAAGTACTGAATGCATAAGGCATCCATTCATTCATTGCTTCTAAGTAAAGTTACTATGACTACTTTTTTCAAATTATAATGTATAATATTGGCTAATGTTTCTTTTGTCCTTTGACCCATTTAACATGGGTCTATTATGTTTCTTCTGACCAGTATAATATGGGTCTATTGTAGTATCTACTGAGGTAGATTTTTAAAAAACTCCTTGTACTCACTAAAATGTTTGTGTACTTTGTGTGTTTGTTTTCATTCATTTCTATATCTCAAATGTCTATTAGGGCAGGCATTCAGAGCATTATTGAAGGAGGGGAGGAGAGATGGTAGGAAAGAGCCAACTCATACACAGAAACTAGTCCAACTATAGAAAAGTAAACTGGCGAGAGACTAGGACAGTCTCTAAGGAAAACAAGTAAGAAACTGGAGCTATGCTGTGTAACAAAAAAAAAAAAAGAAAAAGGAGCTGCACTAGTTAGAGTGCAGTTAGCTGCACTAGTCAAACCAGAGGACCTGGGTATTTTGCCAGAGTCTAGTCTTAGACACTTTTGGACTCAGTTTCTTCATCTTGTCAAGGACGGATATTTTTAATTCTTTAAAGAACTAATATTTGTTGATATAATGCGATGACCTGATAGACCATCATGTGTGGCTTATCACTGATCCATACTCTCTGTGACAGTAGAGGACGTCATCCTCTGGTTTATAATTGGGCTGCTGCCCTCATGTTTCACATAACAGCTAGCCCATAGTCGGAATTCTATAAGCATTTGTTACACAGCGAAAGAAAAAAGTGGGGTGATTGGTAATCTGTTCTCCCTTAACAAGACATAAAAGCATCCAAGCAGAGTGAAGGAGATTCAGAGAAAAATAGAACTTCCCATATATTCCTGTTGTTATCGCTTGAATCCATAAACTCAGGAGAAAGACAAAGAGGACCACCCCTTTTTCAGTTTATCATTTGCCAGGTTTTCCCACTCAGGTTATCTCAGTGAGGAGAGAAGCAAAGATGCATCCTGTTTTTAAATAAAGACTGCTACTGACTGGTTCTTCTCTCAACTGTAGACAAAGGCATGACAGATGGGATCACAGAGAGAACTTAAATATTTAGACTCATGCTTAAAATTTAAATTAATCATTCATTCAAGAAGCACTTAATGCCAAATGTATCTAGGCTGTGTGTCAGCGTGTGGAGTAAAGATATGAAGGAGAAAAGAGAGAGAAAAAGAAATCAAGATCACAGCCCCACATCCTCAAGAAATTCATTGTCCAGCAGGGAAAACAAATAACTAAACAGGCAAGCACAAGCAAATATGATTCAGAGCAGAGTTTGCACAGGGCCTGAGAGAAGGGGAAATTAACACTGCCTTGGGCATTTCATTTATTAACCTACTTCTAAAGTTTATTTCCTCGTGAGTGATTTTAAAAGCACCATGCTTCCTAGGTACAATTAAATTCAATTTAAAATGCATTAAGTGACATTCTGTGAAAAACACTTTACAAATAGCTCAGCTCCAGGAAACATGCTGATCTTTGAAATGCAGCTCTTATTCCAAAGGGCTTGGGGCTATCATTAGCACAAACATCTTACACACTTGTAAGTGTATCTCTGGGTGTAAAATGTAATGTCACCAGCCATAAGCAGCAGAGCAAGTTAGAGTGGGGACAGAGTAATGCAATCTAAAGGGGTTTCAAGGGGCTGGAGGTTGATTCAGGATGTGAAGTGTGGGATGAGACAGTATTTCTGTGGCTAACATGTAAATGGGCATGAAATGATTAACTAGATGGTCTGAGCTGCCCTTGCCAGGCTTAGGGAGAAAAAATCTAATACCGTCGCACAGAGGGGATCATTGGGACACAGTTACTGTGTAATGGGGAATGTTTTTCAAGCTGTTCTCTATCTGAAAACTGCTTTCTGGCCAAAAGAGAGTGGGATGTAATTACTTCCAACATCACTTAACAGTGATGATCAGAGGGAAAGAACAATAGAGCAAAGAGCTGAGCACTGCACAAATAGAAATGGGCTTTCTTTTTTCTTCCTGAAAAATACAAGGAGAAATGAGAAAGGGCATTACCAAAAGACTACAAGCTAAATTTACATTTGCATAGTAGCTACTAGGCACAAAGGAAACCAGTATTTTTTAAATGAATGGCATAAATACTTTGATCTTTGAGAAGGAAGACAGAATGAGGAACTGAAAATTCTCTAAAATTAATCAC
Organism: Tragelaphus eurycerus; assembly: GCA_935064755.1. Classification (NCBI taxonomy): domain Eukaryota; kingdom Metazoa; phylum Chordata; class Mammalia; order Artiodactyla; family Bovidae; genus Tragelaphus; species Tragelaphus eurycerus. Next base: position 2,060,983 of record CAKXYN010000074.1, read on the forward strand.
CACAGCCCAGAACCATGGTAGGCATACTACAAGGAAAGCAAGCACTACCATCCCTGGTCTGAAAATTCCCTTTAGTCTTTTTCCAAAAGTTATGAAAACTAGGTTTGGAATCAAGTTCAGAAGAGTGAAAAATTTGAGTATCACTGGGCTGAAATCAGAAAATAATTACAGAATGTCATCACTTTCAATATTTCAAGGGCTCTTGAAGTAAGCCCAAAAGCCAGTTAGACATTCTGTCTGAATAAGATGGACAGAGCTTGAAAATAACCAGGCAGCCAATTGGCTGCCTTTTTAGAGACTCCAGGGGTTGACTCCAAGACTGTAAATCTGTTATCTTTGTAAAACTAGTTGTGTCTTCTTCTTTACACAATTTTTTTTTTCTTCTTTATTTTCAGTCTTTAATTTGAACTTCTAATGGACCCTAAAAATTGGATATTTAAGATTTTTCATGTATAAATGTGAGAGCTGGACCATAAAGAAGGCTGAGTGCCGAAGAATTGATGCATTCAGAATGTGGTGCTGGAGAAGACTCTTGAGAGTTCCTAGGACTGCAAGGAGATCAAACCAGTCTATCCTAAAGGAAATCAACCCTGAATATTTATTGGAAGGAGTAATGCTGAAGCTGAAGGTCTAATGGTTTGGCCACCTGATGGGAAGAGCTGACTCATTTGAAAAGATCTTGATGCTGGGAAAGATTGAGTGCAGGAGAAGAGGGTGACAGAGGATTAGATGGTTGGATGGCATCACCGACTCAATGGACATGAATTTGAGCAAGCTCCAGGAGATGGTGGAGGACAGAGGAGCCTGGTATGCTACAGTCCATCATTCCACAAAGAGTTGGACACAACTTAGTGACTAAACAACAAGTTCCCTTTAGAAGTAGCTCTACTGTCTTAGTAACCTAGGAAGCAAACAGAAACCGAAACCAGAGGGAATTCTTGTAAACAAATTGGAGAAAACGAAAGTGAAAGATAACAAGTTACAAACCGGCCCCTTGGACTTGTGCTGATTCTGTATTTGCTTTACAAAAGCCCGTAAAATGCTCCTGTCCGCAGCATTCCCAACCACTCCTGGTTTGGCACTGCCCAACTGGAATCAAAATTTGCTCAAATAAACTCTATAATATTTTAATGTTCTTGATTTTATCTTATAACAGATTATTGTACTTTTTCTTAAATATTTTATGGCATATTTTTCTATTAGCAATTCTAACTATATAGCAACTCAATTAAAATGTACCAATCATATGAATATTTAGCAAATTGTAGTGAATATAATTCTCAGTATGTGATAGAAAAAAGAGATGAAATACCAGTTTTACTATGAGCCACCATTGCTGTAAAAGCAAACATCATCTTCTCTAGATACACTGCAGTTTTGTGGGTGTGCAAAAATTGAGACTGTGTATAATGAGACTCTGTAATAATAGCTTTGGAAGCTGCTACAATGAAGAGTCCATTTCTCAAAAGTGAGTAGATGCTCCAGCTACAAGATATCCGTGACTACACTCTCAATCTCCTGTTTCAACCCACATACTTTGTACTATGGATAATTTAGCAGTGAGATTAGATATAGTTTTTTACTGACTGCTTTTGCATTTTCTACCATATGGATTAATTATCTAGAAATTCATAATAACTGATTCAGAATTTTCAATAAATAGCAGAGATACAATTTGTTTCAACTTTGTTCTGTATTCATCAAAGTTATTTTTTTTCTATTATCCATTTGCAGATACTTCCTTTAGCTTTCTAATGCATTGAAAAAAATATATGCGAGCTTTATTTAAAGTCTATTCAAATAGAAGATTTTATTGCTCATAATTCACGGAATAAAAATAAACTTTATACTACTTTTGACCAAATTATAATTACATACTTATAATTTCAGAATTTAAAAGTTTATTTAAACATTATAATTATAAAATTATAAGTAATAATTTTGTGTGATTAGATTGACTAGTTTTCTGTGAGAATGGTTTTAGTGTATTTGCCCTCTGATGCCCTCTTGCAAGACCTACTGTCTTACTTGGGTTTCTCTTACCTTGGGCGTGGGGTATCTCATCCCGGCTGCTCCTGGCTGCTCCCGGCCAGCGAAGCACAGCCATCGCACCTTACCTTGGACGAGGGGTCTCTCCTCACCGCCGCCCTTCCTGACCTCGGTCGTGGGGTAGCTCTTCTCTGCCGTGCTTAGTGCGCTGGCCCTCACCGCCGTCCTTCCTCCGTCGTGGGGTAGCTCCTCTCGGCCACGCTCTTAGTGCGCGACGCAGCCTTGTCTAACTCAATGAAATTAAGCTATGCCCAAGGGGCAACCTGGGATGGGCGGGTCATGGTGGAGAGATCTGACAGGGTGTGGTCCGCTGGAGAAGGGAATGGCAAACCACTTCAGTATTCTTGCCTTGAGAACCCCATGAACAGTATGAAAAGACAAAATGATAGGATACTAAAAGAGAAACTCCCCAGGTCAGTAGGGGCCCAATATGCTACTGGAGATCTGTGGAGAAATAACTCCAGAAAGAATGAAGGGATGGAGCCAAAACAAAAAGAATACCCAGCTGTGGATGTGTCTGGTGACAGAAGCAAAGTCCGATGCTGCAAAGAGCAATATTGCATAGGAACCTGGAATGTCAGGTCCATGAATCAAGGCAAATTGGAAGTGGTCAAACAAGAGATGGCAAGAGTGAATGTCAACATTCTAGGAATTAGCGAACTAAAATGGACTGGAATGGGTGAATTTAACTCGGATGACCATTATATCTACTACTGTGGGCAGGAATCGCTCAGAAGAAATGGAGTGGCCATCATGGTCAACAAAAGAGTCCGAAATGCAGTACTTGGATGCAATCTCAAAAACGACAGAATGATCTCTGTTCGTTTCCAAGGCAAACCATTCAATGTCACAGTAATCCAAATCTATGCCCCAACCAGTAACGCCAAAGAAGCTGAAGTTGAAAGGTTCTATGAAGACCTACAAGACCTTTTAGAACTAACACCCAAAAAAGATGTCCTTTTCATTATAGGGGACTGGAATGCAAAAGTAGGAAGTCAAGAAACACCTGGAGTAACAGGCAAATTTGGCCTTGGAATACGGAATGAAGCAGGGCAAAGTCTAATAGAGTTTTGCCAAGAAAATGCACTGGTCATAGCAAATACCCTCTTCCAACAACACAAGAGAAGACTCTATACATGGACATCACCAGATGGTCAACACCGAAATCAGATCGATTATATTCTTTGCAGCCAAAGATGGAGAAGCTCTATACAGTCAGCAAAAACAAGACCAGGAGCTGACTGTGGCTCGGACCATGAACTCCTTATTGCCAAATTCAGACTGAAATTGAAGAAAGTAGGGAAAACTACTAGACCATTCAGGTATGACCTAAATCAAATCCCTTATGATTATACAGTGGAAGTGAGAAATAGATTTAAGGGCCTAGATCTGATAGAGTGCCTGATGAACTATGGAATGAGGTTCGTGACATTGTACAGGAGACAGGGATCAAGACCATCCCCATGGAAAAGAAATGCAAAAAAGCAAAATGGCTGTCTGGGGAGGCCTTACAAATAGCTGTGAAAAGAAGAGAAGCAAAAAGCAAAGGAGAAAAGGAAAGATATAAACATCTGCATGCAGAGTTCCAAAGAATAGCAAGAAGAGATAAGAAAGCCTTCTTCAGTGATCAATGCAAAGAAATAGAGGAAAACAACAGAATGGGAAAGACTAGGGATCTCTTCAAGAAAATCAGAGATACCAAAGGAACATTTCATGCAAAGATGGGCACGATAAAGGACAAAGATGGTGTGGACCTAACAGAAGCAGAAGATATTAAGAAGAGGTGGCAAGAATACACAGAAGAACTGTACAAAAAAGAGCTTCAAGACCCAGATAATCATGATGATGTGATCACTGACCTAGAGCCAGACATCTTGGAATGTGAAGTCAAATGGGCCTTAGAAAGCATCACTACGAACAAAGCTAGTGGAGGTGATGGAATCCCAGTGGAGCTATTCCAAGTCCTGAATGATGATGCTGTGAAAGTGCTACACTCAATATGCCAGCAAATTTGGAAAACTCAGCAGTGGCCACAAGATTGGAAAAGGTCAGTTTTCATCCCAATCCCAAAGAAAGGCAATGCCAAGGAGTGCTCAAACTACCGAACAATTGCACTCATCTCACACGCTAGTAAAGTAATGCTCAAAATTCTCCAAGCCAGGCTTCAGCAATATGTGAACCGTGAACTTCCTGATGTTCAAGCTGGCTTTAGAAAAGGCAGAGGAACCAGAGATCAAATTGCCAACATCCGCTGGATCATGGAAAAAGCAAGAGAGTTCCAGAAAAACATCTATTTCTGCTTTATTGACTATGCCAAAGCCTTTGTGTGGATCACAATAAACTGTGGAAAATTCTGAAAGAGATGGGAATACCAGACCACCTGATCTGCCTCTTAAGAAATCTGTATGCAGGTCAGGAAGCAACAGTTAGAACTGGTCATGGAACAACAGACTGGTTCCAAATAGGAAAAGGAGTATGTCAAGGCTGTATATTGTCACCATGTTTATTTAACTTATATGCAGAGTACATCATGAGAAATGCTGGACCGGAAGAAACACAAGTTGGAATCAAGATTGCCGGGAGAAATGTCAATAACCTCAGATATGCAGATGACACCACTCTTATGGCAGAAAGTGAAGAGGGGCTAAAAAGCCTCTTGATGAAAGTGAAAGTGGAGAGTGAAAAGGTTGGCTTAAAGCTCAACATTCAGAAAAGGAAGAAAATGGCATCTGGTCCCATCACTGCATGGGAAATAGATGGGGAAACAGTGGAAACAGTGTCAGACTTTGTTTTTCTGGGCTCCAAAATCACTGCAGTTGGTGACTGCAGCCATGAAATTAAAAGATGCTTGCTCCTTGGAAGGAAAGTTATGACCAACCTAGATAGCATACTCAAAAGCAGAGACATTACTTTACCAACAAAGGTTCGCCTAGTCAAGGCTATGGTCCTTCCTGTGATCATGTATGGATGTGAGAGCTGGACTGTGAAGAAGGCTGAACGCCGAAGAATTGATGCTTTTGAACTGTGGTGTTGGAGAAGACTCCTGAGAGTCCCTTGGACTGCAGGAAGATCCAACCAGTCCATTCTGAAGGAGAGCAATCCTGGAATTTCTTTAGAAGGAATTATGCTAAAGCTGAAACTCCAGTATTTTGGCCACCTCATGCGAAGAGTTGACTCATTGGAGAAGACTCTGATGCTGGGAGGGATTGAGGGCAGGAGGAGAAGGGGACGACAGAGGATGAGATGGCTGGATGGCATCACTGACTCGATGGATGCGAGTCTGAGTGACCTCCGGGAGCTGGTGATGGACAGGGAGGCCTGGCGTGCTGCGGTTCATGGGGTCGCAAAGAGTCGGACACGACTGAGCGACTGATCTGATCTGATCTGATCTGAAGTAATAATTTTAAAGTTATAAAGATTGAAATCCTGTCAAAACAAGAAAAGTAAACTAAAACAAATATTCTCAGTGCATAATATAAATGTATTTTACTATAATCAGTGATTTTTATTATTGTTGGCCTTATAATTAATATTAGATATAGTTAACAATTTTATGTATAGCTAATTATATTTATAAGTATAATTGATAAATATAATTATTAACATTGTGATATTAATGCAAATTCTTAAGCCATATTCATGTCAGTAAAATGATATAGCACAAAAACTCTGTTTGGCTCTAGAGTCATTGAATTATATATTTTATTTCTTTTGTGCTGTGCTTAGTTGCTCAGTCATGTCCACTCTGCAACCACATGGACTGCCGCCCACCAGGCTCCTCTGTCCATGGGATTCTCCAGGCAAGAATACTGGAGTGGGGTGCCATTTCCTTCTCCAGGTTATCTTCCAACCCAGAAATCAAACCCAGGTTTCCCACATTGCAGGCAGATTCTTTATCATCTGAGCCATCAGGGTTTCTATTCTTATGTAAAATATTGTTATGGTTAAAAACTCTTCTAATCAAATCTTGTGCTTTAACTTATGCTGTTAAAATAAATATCTGAGTCATCAGTTATGTTTCCTCTGAGAGAAAAAAAAAAAAGAATGATTTAAAAAATACTCCAAAAGTAGATTTTAAAAAATTATTATAGTTACATAATCCATGACTAATATTTTTAATAAAAGTGTTTATCTTATTTCTATAACATTAATGTTTTCTGTCTGACATTTTAATCTTGTTTTACAGATTAAAAAAATAAAATATTCTTTGAGCTTTTAAGATAAATAATAAAACTAGTGTGATAACTACTGTTTGTCAAGCATCTGGTATATACACTATTAATAGTTTTATGTATATATTTATAAAACCTATGTGTATATATACGTAGTCTTCCCTGACTTTTAGCTTCATCCCATTCATTCTACCCTCCATTGCCTCACTAAACCTTAGTCACAAAACTGGTTTTCTTCTATTGTTGAGCAGACCCACTTCATGCCTCACACCATCAGGTCTGTATCTTGTCCACCTGGGTACAGCCTTCATCTCTCTCTTCACTTGACTGGTCCTACTTACTCTCTAAGTGAATTTTGAGTGACTGCTCAGTTGTGTCCAACTCTTTGCAACACCTGGTGGACTGTAGCCCACCAGGCTTCCAAATTCTTGATGGAATTTTCCACAAGAATACTAGAGTGGCCTTGCCCACGCGTAGGCGGGGGGAGGAGAGGAGGAGAAGGAGGGAGGAGAGGGGGGCTCCTTGGACTGCAAGAAGATCTTTCCTGCCTCTAGAGGGATCGAACCTGTGTATCCTGCGAGTTTCTGGAGAAGACCGTGCGGGAGGATTGAGGGCAGGAGGAGAAGGGGACGACAGAGGAGAGATGGCTGGATGGTTGACTCGATGTGCAGTCTGCATGTACCTCTGGGGCTGTTAGCTGATCTCCCTCTGGCGCTTAAATGATCTCCTTGGAATCCAGATTTTAGAGAGGTTCTCTCCCAGTTACCCATGTTACTTCTTTACCAGAAGAGCAACAGGGGAATTAACTAAGATATACTTTTGGTTTTGTCTTTGCCAGTATCTGAGAGAAAGAAAGAGGCTCACAGCAATAGAGGAAGGATTCACTGTTCTTTTTATTATTGACATCTTAGTCCTCTAGGGCTGCCATAACAAAATACTGCAGTCTGAGTAGCTCAAATGAAATAAATCTATTTTCCCACAGTTCTGGAGGCTGGAAGCTCCAAATTCATGTGTCAGCAGGCTTTCTGTCTCTGGAGCTCTCTTTCCTTGGTGTGCAGAGGTGGCTTTCTCACTGTGTCCTCAGAGTCCTCTCTGTGTGTGCATCCCATCTATTTCTCTTTGTCCTAAGGACCACTTCTTATCAGGACACCAGTCAGATTGAATTAAACCCCCCATCCCCTCCAGGGCCTCACTTTAAGGAAATTACTGCTTTAAGGTAATTACCTCCAAATAGAGTCACATTTTAAGGCAATGAAGGTTAGAGCTACAACCTACAAGTTTGGAGTGGGCACAGTTCAGTCCATAACAGTTGAGGTTGTTATTATTTGTTTGCTTTTTTTTTTTTTTTTTTTTTTGGCTGGCAGCCCAGCACATGAGATCTTATTTCCTTGTTTTTGTTGGTGTTCAGTTGCTAAGTCCTGTCCAAGAATTTGCAAACCCATGGACTACAGTACACCAGGCTGTGCTGTCCTCCACTATCTCCCTGACTTTGCTCAAACTCATGTCCATTGAGTCAGTGATGCCATCTAATCATCTCATCCTCTGTTGCCTCTTTCTCTTCCTGCCCTTAATCCTTCCCAGCATCAGGGTCTTTTCCAATGAATCAGCTCTTTGCATCGGGTGGCCAAATTATTGGAGCTTCAGCTTCAGCAATAGTTCTTCCAATGAATATTCAGGGTTGATTTCTTTTAGAGTTAACTAGTTTGATCCCCCTGTAGTCCAAGAGACTCTCAAGAGTCTTCTTAGTTCTCCAACAAAGGATCAAACCCTTACGCCCTGCAGTGGAAACATGGAGTCCTAACCACTTGACCGCCAAGGAAATCCCAGACGTCGTCATTACTCTTTATTCTCTATTTTATTCCAACAAGTTGCACTAGCTTTTGTGTTTTATTCCTGCAGCTTCATAAAGAAAACCTCCTTTCCTGAGTTTTGTGAACTTTTCATCACAAATTATTTCAGCTATAGCACTTATCATTAGTTATATATCATTAAAACAAAATGTATCACAATCTTTTAAATTATCCTATCAATTATTTATGCTAGCTAATATTTAGCAAACATTGACCATATTCTGTAAATATTCTCAGGCATTTCCAAGAATTAACACAGTTATTCTTCATAATAACACTAAGAAGTGGGAACTATCAGGAGCATCCACTTTACAGATGAGAAAACTGAGGCCCTGAATCAGTAGATGGAATGGCTAAGATGTTATCATAGAAAGCCTGGCTACAGAGCTCAGGTTTATATTCACTACACTGTGCCATGCTTCCTTTGTAATTTTAACATGGTTAAGATTCATAAAGGCAGAGATTGTCTATATCTTAGTCTTTGTACTGTAGCCTCATAAAGGGTTAAGGCCACAATCCTCACTTATCAGAGTTACAAATCTCTGACATTCCTCTCTGTTTCCTTAGAAAATACTAAGACCATCTCTTTTTAGAAGCTCAGAGATCTTAATTAACCTCTAATTCCTCACCTATCGTATTATTTCTTGTTTTTTTTTTTCCTTTCTTTCTGATAAAGGACTGAAGTGCCCGTAACATATATATTATCTGCCAGTTGCTAGAAGTTGGAGACATTATCACTCCGAAATGAAGCTTTTACTTCCCCACATGATTTTTGTGTCATCTTACTCTAGGATCCTTGACATTCAAAAAATTATTGTAGAATAAATGAAAGCTTCTAGGTTCTTCCATTAAATGTGCCCCTTATTAAAGATATTTCCTGAAATCATGCATATTTATTTACCCATAGGATCTTCCAGAGTACTGAACACACTATAAGTGCAAAGTCATTTTTGTTTTTGTTGTTGAGTCCCTAAGTCATGTCCAACCCTTTGAAACTCCATGGACTGCAGCACGCCAGCCTCCTCTGTCCTCCACTACCTCTCAGAGTTTGCTTAAACTCATGTCTGATGAGTTGTTGATGCCATCCAATCATCTCATCTTTTGTCACCTCTGTCTCCTCCTGCTCTCAATTTTTCCCAGCACCAGGGTCTTTCCCAATGAGTAGGTTTTCACATCAGGTGGCCACAGTATTGGAACTTCAGCTTCAGCAGCAGTCCTTACAATGAATATTCAAGGTCAATTTCCTTTAAGACTGACTGGTCTGATCTCCTCACAGTCTCTCAAGTACAAAGTATTTATTCATAAAATGCATGCAAACTTTATCAGAGCAGTAAGATTAAATATTTTATACTTATTTTATACATGTCATAAAAAAGATATTTAAAAAGCCTCTCAGCAGAATATTTTTCACAGTCCATGTTTAAAAACAGGATGGCTTCTTTTATGATGATGTGTGTGTGTTAAATAAATGTAGCAGTTTTATTGAATAAGCCTCACTATATAAATTGTATGTAGAAAATAATTTTACTCTTTCCCAGAACACCCTGTTAAAATCATTTTGTCAGTTTCTTCCTGCCCTTGAAAGAAATCACAGGATAAATCCCATCGATTTTCTAGGTGTTCAAAGATGATAAAAGTCAGACTCTGATAGTCATCCTAACATTCTGATTTATTTAGGCTTGACTTCATTTAGTTTTCTTCTCCAATATCAGCCTTCTTGCTCAGAGAGGTATTTCCTGACCTGTCTGAGTAATAGCAAGTTCATGGCATCTTTATTCCCCTGCTCTGTTTTGTATTTCTTCACAGTTTATTGTCTCTCTTATTCAACTAGAATGCTGTTCCAGGGGAACAGGCATATTGGCTTTTTATTTGCTTCTATATCCCCAGTACCTTGCAAGAGTGTCTGTGACATCCAAGGTACTCCATAAATATTTGCTGAGTGAATGAAGGTATTGATGAAGCTGGTTACATGAAAGCCTGCTCAACAAAACTTCTCTCTCCTCCTACCCTTCTCCCCGTCCCATCCTAGGCAGACTTTTAGGCTTCCATACATGCAGTGGACACAGGAGAGAAGGTTGATTTCTTCATTCTTTTCTATCCCCATTCCCTCACCTTCTTGCAATGCCAGGACACACCGCTTGGGGCATCAGAATCAACAGGACCTCACCCACAGTTTCTAGTTCAATTTATCAAGCATGGTTTATTAAGCTCCTCAGGACCTTGGCAGTGATGGGTACGCAGGAGAGAGTTCTTACCAGGGTTCTTCCCAAGGTTCTGAGTTGGGATCAGGAGCGAGAAGATTAAGAGAACAATTGCAGCTGCAATTAGAGCTGACTCCTCCAGAGCATAAGGGGGCACAGCAGCTGGTCCTTTCTGGCCTGGGACTATTTCCAGCAGAGCTATACCCACTGTGGGTTCCTGGCACTGTGCCCTTTGCCTGTCTACATTCTTCTCTCTCGGGCTTCCCAAGTGGCTGAGTGGTAAAGCATCTCCCTGCCAGTGCAGGAGACATGGGTTCGATCCCTGGTTCAGAAAGATGCCCTGAAGAAGGAAATGGCAACCCACTCCAGTATTCTTCCTGGGAAATCCTATGGACAGAGGAACCTGGGGGTGCTACAGTCCAGGGGGTCACAAAGAGATGGACATGACTTAGCAACTCAACAACAATTCTTCTCTCTCAGCATCAGGCCATAGGTTTGCCTCCCCCACAGACTAATAATGTTTGAAGAAATGTTGGTCTTAATGAAAGTTTAAAGTCAATCTTATATAATTTCTTCTAAATAGGATTATAAAGTTCACTTATCACTAAAATATATATGTTTATGAGAGGCCATTTATCTTTAAAGTACAAAATAATGTCCTCATTTTTTTCCCCTTACATTAAAAACGACTTCATTTTAACAGTTTCTCGGGAAACCAAGACATCAGCATGGTAAATTATGCTAAAGTACATTTCTAAAACAGAAAAGTGTTTTTATTTGTCTTAACTCTTCATTAGTAAAAATTAATCAAATATCTAAATGTATATTGTACTAAGAAAAGAAAGATGGTGAGGGACAGAAATGCATATGAATCATTACTTCCTATAAGCATTTGATATTTAACAGCTTTGAATCAAATTCTGCATAGACACTCCAAAAAAGTAATATATGGATGATTTTCAGAAAAATAGCACCTACTTAGTGTTATTGTGGGAGAAGGCAATGGCAACCCACTCCAGTACTCTTGCCTGGAAAATCCCATGGAAGGAGCTTCATAGGCTGCAGTCCATGGGGTCGCTAAGAGTCGGACACGACTGAGTGGCTTCACTTTCACTTTTCACTTTCATGCATTGGAGAAGGAAATGGCAACCCACTCCAGTGTTCTTGCCTGGAGAATCCCAGAGATGGGGGAGCCTGGTGGGCTGCCGTCTGTGGGGTTGCACAGAGTTGAACACGACTGACCTGACTTAGCAGCAGCAGCAGCAGTGTTATTGTAAACATGAATAATAACAATATTTTTTCTGTTTTGTGACAATATGGTAACTCTATTTGAAAATTCAAGGGGAATATTGCAAACATAGTATAAAAAAAGAGAAGACAATGTTACATTATAATGGTTTTTGTTACCATTTCCTTTTTTTTTTTAAAGAAAGATAGGAATGAAAATTACTGGAGTTGTGAAGGGCAGAGAATCTGTAATGCCTGATATATAACTAGTTAGAATTTGTGTAACATTCTACTTATTCAGGCTTCCCCCGGCATCTCGGATAATAAAGAATCTTTCTGCAATTCGGGAGAGCCAGGTTCAATCCCTGCATTGGGAAGATCCCCTGGAGAAGGGAATGGTAACCCACTGAAGTATTCTTGCCTGGAAAATCCCATCGATAGAGGAGCTTGGTGGGTTACAGTCCATGGGGTTGCAAAGAGTCAGAAACGACTGAACACAACAACTACTCATTCAAGATGGTTCAGAAAAACATCACAAAGTGTTGAAGAGGGAGTAAGGAAAATCCTGAATAGGTTTAAACAACATAGAGAAGAAGAATCAAATGCAACACCATCAAAGTATAGGGATTTTGAGGAACTCTTTGTGAGATTCATGAGGAAGAGATCCTATTAATTCTCCCAGAAAGAAACTCATTAGAAGCAAGTAAAGAGAATTCAAAACAAACATTGATCTCCAAGACCAACTTCTTTACACTGAAGTGAAATTCCAGAGGAATATAAAGTGACCAGATACAGAAAACTGCCTCCTACAGGAATCCAGCAGTCAAGATGGCAAAGGGATTCTCATTTACACACCTTTGAGGTGAAGTTGATACCACCTTACATACTGTCAGCTTGAAATAGAGCAGCTCTTATGGTGTAGCCATAATTTAAAAAAAAAAATGGAATACCAATTAAGTCTTTGTCCTTGGAGCATCACACTTCTCAAGTGTTGTGTATTTTGAGTCATACACCAAGGAAGAAGGTCTTTTCTGTGATTTAGCCTTTGTCTGGGAAGCATTATCAATCAGATCAGATCAGTCACTCAGTTGTGTCTGACTCTTTGCGACCCCATGAATCACAGCACACCAGGCCTCCCTGTTCATTACCAACTCCTGGAGGTCACTGAGACTCACATCCATCGAGTCAGTGATGCCATCCAGCCATCTCATCCTCTGTCGTCCCCTTCTCCTCCTGCCCCCAATCCCTCCCAGCATCAGAGTCTTCTCCAATGAGTCAACTCTTCGCTTGAGGTGGCCAAAGTACTGGAGTTTCAGCTTTAGCATCATTCCTTCCAAAGAAATCCCAGGGCTGATCTCCTTCAGAATGGACTGGTTGGATCTCCTTGCAGTCCAAGGGACTCTCAAGAGTCTTCTCCAACACCACAGTTCAAAAGCATCAGTTCTTCGACGCTCAGCCTTCTTCACAGTCCAACTCTCACATCCATACATGACCACAGGAAAGACCATAGCCTTGACTAGACGAATCTTTGTTGGCAAAGTAATGTCTCTGCTTTTGAATATGCTATCTAGGTTGGTCATTACTTTCCTTCAAAGGAGTAAGCGTCTTTTAATTTCATGGCTGCAGTCACCATCTGCAGTGATTTTGGAGCCCAGAAAAATAAAGTCTGACACTGTTTCCACTGTTTCCCCATCTATTTCCCATGAAATGATGGGACCAGATGCCATGATCTTCGTTTTCTGAATGTTGAGCTTTAAGCCAACTTTTTCCACTCTCCACTTTCACTTTCATCAAGAGGCTTTTTAGTTCCTCTTCACTTTCTGCCATAAGGGTGGTGTCATCTGCGTATCTAAGGTGATTGATATTTCTCCCAGCAATCTTGATTCCAACTTGTGTTTCTTCCAGTCCAGCGTTTCTCATGATGTACTCTGCATAGAAGTTAAATAAACAGGGTGACAATATACAGCCTTGACGCACTCCTTTTCCTATTTGGAACCAGTCTGTTGTTCCATGACCAGTTCTAACTGTTGCTTCCTGACCTGCATACAAATTTCTCAAGAGGCAGGTCAGGTGGTCTGGTATTCCCATCTCTTTCAGAATTTTCCACAGTTGATTGTGATCCACACAGTCAAAGGCTTTGGCATAGTCAATAAAGCAGAAATAGATGTTTTTCTGGAACTCTCTTGCTTTTTCCATGATCCGGCAGATGTTGGCAATTTGATCTCTGGTTCCTCTGCCTTTTCTAAAACCAGCTTGAACATCAGGAAGTTCACAGTTTCCATACTGCTGAAGCCTGGCTTGGAGAATTTTGAGCATTACTTTACTAGCGTGTGAGATGAGTGCAATTGTGCGGTAATTTGAGCATTCTTTGGCATTGCCTTTCTTTGGGATTGGAATGAAAACTGACCTTTTCCAGTCCTGTGGCCACTGCTGAGTTTTCCAAATTTGCTGGCATATTGAGTGCAGCACTTTCACAGCATCATCTTTCAGGACTTGAAATAGCTCAACTGGAATTCCATCACCTCCACTAGCTTTCTTTGTAGTGATGCTTTGTAAGGCCCACTTGACTTCACATTCCAGGATGTCTGGCTCTAGGTGAGTGATCACACCATCGTGATTATCTGGGTCGTGAAGCTCTTTTTTGTACAGTTCTTCTGTGTATTCTTGCCACCTCTTCTTAATATCTTCTGCTTCTGTCAGGTCCATACCATTTCTGTCCTTTATCGAGCCCATGTTTGCATGAAATGTTCCTTTGGTATCTCTGATTTTCTTGAACAGATCCCTAGTCTTTCCCATTCTGTTGTTTTCCTCTATTTCTTTGCATTATCGATAGTTTGAGTTTAAGACAATCCTTGTCAGTTGCTGAAGTGGGGGCGTAAATTTAAACAGTTTCCAAAGGGGGTTGTTTATTAAGCAAATAGATGACTTTAAGTCATAGGTAACTACAAGCAAAAAGTCATCACAGTTTTAGCTTTAATTAATCAGAGTGCTGATATTTAAGACAAATAGAAGCAAGTTGCAATAATTATTAGTATTATGACTTTTTCAGAAATAATAGCTTTTAAATATATTAATAACACTCCAAAAATCAGCAAGAAAGCTTGAAAAGATGAACGATTCAGCAAGTGCAGCTTTGGTGATAAAAGGGACCTGTAGTCTCTTGTTAAGTATTTACTCATGTATTATTTTTGTTGCTGTAATTTTCAAAACTTTTGTAAAATTTAAAAATACCTTTAGGACTTCCCTTCCTGTCCAGTGGTTAAGACTCCTTGCCCCCACTGCAGAGTGTGGGTTCGATCATTGGTCAGGGAACTAAGATCCCCTGCATGATGCATGGCATAAGCAAAAATAAATAAATCAGATCAGATCAGTCGCTCAGTCGTGTCCGACTCTTTGCGACCCCATGAACCGCAGCACACCAGGCCAAACGAAAATAAAAATACCTTTATATTCATGTACTTAAACATTTACAGTCACCTGTGTGGTGAAATGACATTATTCAAACATTTCAATTTTGTTTCCACATGTTATATATATTTAATCACTTTTTTGGAAGACAGAGCATCTCTTACTTTATCATTTAATTAAGAGATTTGCAAAGAAAAAACAATTTATATATGAACGAAGATAGCATGTTAATTGAGTTTCACATTTGTGTATTCAATATGTCTTAACTTCTTCAGAAATTGCTCAGTTAGCCAAAGTGACTTCACTCATTCACTTGATTTTATCATAGTCCAAGGACTTAAGGGTCTTGGAAACTATCTTGAGTATTATATTAAGAACAGCATAATCACTACAATCAAAGAGATGGTGTTCTAAACCCACACCCATAAAACACAGGTAGAGCCATTAAGTCTGAAGGAATGCAGCAGAACCCTTCTTGAGGTTTGCAAGAGCCAGTTCTTTTAAAAGATATCAGTTGTTAAAATTTAATTTACTGGAAGTAAAATATAAATTATGATATTAAATACAGCAATGAGAGAAACAAGTAACATATGAGAATTGCTATACAACTTCACGAAGAATTTTTTAAGAAGTATTCAATTTCACTTTTAAAATTATTTGCTTTTAATGAAAGACTCCTTGACGTATTATTTCAGCCCTTTCATATGCAAAATAAATTAGCTGGCCTGAGAAAATACTCTCCAACTAAAGTGATGAACCAAGATGTTAATTTATTTACTTCCTGCTTAATGGTGAAGATTTAATTTATCTTAGTAAGATATTCCTTACCTTTTAATTTCAACAATTAACATGATATAGGTGACTGCAGCCAAGAAATTAAAAGATGCTTAATCCTTGGAAGGAAAGTAATGACCAACCTAGATAGCATATTCAAAAGCAGAGACATTACTTTGACAACAAAGGTCCGTCTAGTCAAGGGTATGGTTTTTCCTGTGGTCATGTATGGATGGATGTGAGAGCTGGACTGTGAAGAAGGCTGAGCGCTGAAGAATTGATGCTTTTGAACTATGGTGTTGGAGAAGACTCCTGAGAGTCCCTTGGACTGCAAGGAGATCCAACCAGTCCATTCTAAATATCACCCCTGGGATTTCTTTGGAGGGAATGATGCTAAAGCTGAAACTCCAATACTTTGGCCACCTCATGCGAAGAGTTGACTCATTGGAAAAGACTCTGATGCTGGAAGGGATTGAGGACAAGAGGAGAAGGGGACAATAGGGGATGAGATGGCTGGATGGCATCACCGACTCGATGGATATGAGTTTGAGTGAACTCTGGGAGTTGGTGATGGACAGGGAATCCTGGCATGCTGCAATTCATGGGGTCGCAAAGAGTCAGACACCACTGAGTGACTGAACTGAACTGAACTGAGGTAAAAATTGGAGTTTTATTTAAAAGCTATAAACAAACACAATTTGACAATTTTCACTAGATGTTTAAGTTTATGCCATAATTTGTAAAACAGATAAGCATTCATAAAATAGTACTTATCATGCAAATTATATAAGAAAAGCACACCTTCTTCTTTGCTCTCTATTTTTAATCATCAAATAAATACATTTGGAATCATTTCTATTAAATATTCAATCAATACAATTTATTGTAAAGAGAATATTCTGAATATAAAGACAATTTATAAATAAGGATTCAAAACACTTGAGTCATTTTAGTTTATGTTTAGTTTACAGTATATTATGAGTAGTAAAGGAAATAATTTCCTCAAATCTGTACTGTATAAGACATTGACAATATATTTTCATATTATATTTTTCATAATGTTATGGTTTTTCATTTAGATTTATTAAAATCATCTTTTATATAAAGATATTAATTTTGCACTTAGAGAATTTTCCTTTGTGTCAAGGGTTTAGAAATTTACACATGAATGAAAATACAGCCCCTTGATAGTTTTGAAAATGCAACTGATTGACTATTCCAGAGTATAAAGAATGCAATAATATTATTTTAGATGAAATTATTCTTGCTTTTGTTATCATCTTGCATTTGAGTCGCTGGGTCTTTTTACACTTAATCTATTTGAGGCCCCATTCTAATATATATATATATTTTTTTGCTCCATTTTGAAAACTCATTATTGATTCTTGACTTTTATTAACTGTAAATTTACACTTTGATGTTTTTTGGTCTTTTCATGTCTGAATCATGCTCCTCTGTTCATGGAATTCTCCAGGCAAGAATACTGGAGTAGGTAGCCAACCCCTTCTCCAAGGGATCCTTCAGACCCAGGATTGAACCCCAGTCTCCTGCATTGCAGGCATATTCTTAACCATCTGAGATACCAGGGAGGCCCATATTTATTAATATGGTGATCTGATTCTTTAAATATATTAGAAGCAAATATGTCATGAATATAATAATTGATAAATGTCAATATGCTATATATCTGTTAGTATTTTCCTATTGGTAATACAGTAGTCTATAAAATTAAACAAAGAAAATGAAAAGATTCTCAAGGAAACAGTATCTGGAATATAACCAGGGAAATGAAAGCTTCACATTTATCAAATTGAGGACAATTATTTTGATAAAGTTAAGATTGTCAAGGAATTTGGCATATGGGAATTCTCATGGGAATATATTTTGTCAAACAAAGTTACTTTGCAGAGCAATGTGTAAATACCCAGTGAGTACATGTTACACCATTCACAATTCTGCTTAGAGATGGATGTCTGCTGTACACAAACACCTGCTTGTAATATGCACAAGAAAATCCTTCCCAGACTGCTTATAACATTTAAAAGTGCTAACAGCATTTGAGCAGCTATTATCCAGTCTTGCTAGGGAAACTATAAACAAAGTGTTGCTTATCATTTTTAAGACAGTATATTAAACAGCATTAAAAATACTATATGTAATATTATACAGGAAGTTCAAAAGCCTAAAATTAAATAATTGGAAGTTTATTATATGTTTAACCTATGTCAATGCAAATATTTGAACACACAAAACAATAATTTTGCATTTTAGACATACATCTTGGTAGCAAAAGTTTTTTAAAATTATGTGAATTACTTATACTCAGATGATAAACTACCTTGGTGATAAGAAGGAAATACAAATAAGAATCAGATCTTAGCTACATCTGTAAAGATTTATTTCTTAATTTTTGAATCACTATGTTATTCAGTTGTTCAGTCCTGTCTGACTCTTTGTGACCCCATGGACTGTAGCACACCAGGCTTCCCTATCCTTCACCATCTCCCGGAGCTTGCTCAAACTCACATCCATTGAGTCAGTGATGCTCTCCAATCATCTCATTCTCTGTTGTCCCTTCTCCTCCTGCTGTCAATCGCTGCATCTATGAAAATTTTATAAAGAAAACACTTTTTAAAATATTCTGAGGTTGGTTCTAAAAGTAGCATTGTAGAAACCAAATCAGATTAATTCAAGCAGAAAGTCTACTGGAAGGCTCTTGAGTGCCTCCTAAAATTGATACCAAGGCTAGAAGGAGGCTCAAGCATTGCAGGAAGCACAACCAAGACCCAACCTTGCTAGTATTTTGATTGGGATCACATCCTGAGACATTGGTAAATTTACTCATTAATTCTATAACCTTTTGTTCAATCATTAGAAATTTTTATATATTCAGCCATAGTACCTGATGATAAGGAATTGAATGGTTTCCTTTCCAAAATGTATGTCTTTTGTTTTATTTGCCCTACCATACTGGTGAGAACCTCCAGATGCACAGAAATACTGAGGGTGGATATCCTTGTCTTATTCTAATCTTAAATAGAAAGAACTAAATATTTCATTATTGAGTGTACATTTAACTATATCTTTTTCCACAATCACTTTTAGTCAGAGTGAGAAAGTAACTTCTTAGACCTAAGTTTTTATCATGAATGAATTTCTAATGCCTTTCTTTTGCATTGATTGAAATGCTGATATTGTTTTCTCCTTCATTCTATTTAATTGATGTGTTATGTTTATTAATTTGCAAGTGTTATATTAACCTTGCATTCCTAGATAAAATAGCAATTGCTCATCATTTTGGATTTTATTTGCTAAAATGTTGCTAAGAATGTGTATTTCTGCAGGAGGGATGGACTTCTCTTGTGGCTCAGCTGATAAAGAATCTGTCTGTTATATGGGAGACCAAGGTTCAATCCCTGGTTTGGGAAGATCCCCTGGAGAAAGGAATGGCTACCCACTCCAATATTCTGGCCCAGAGAATTCCATGGACTGTATGGTCTGTGGGGTCCCAAAGAATTGGTCATGACTGAGAGACTTTCACTCAGGAGGGAGAGAAGAATGTTGATCTGCAGGTTTATTTCGTCTTATGATATATTTTTCTAGCTTTATCATCAGGGCAATAAATACTGAGATTATAAATATGAGATTTCTGGAAGTTTGCATATTAGTTATTCAATTTTTATTCAGAAGTATTATTTATTCTGGATGCTTATTTTTATTTATTAAATATATGATGGAATTTCTCAATTAGCCCCAAGAGTATTGATTTTTAAAGTTTTTATTTCTTCTTGAGTCTATTTTGAGGGTTTGTGTATTTTAAGGAATATTGTTCCTTTCACCTAATTCTTCAAGTTTGATTAAGAGGATAAACTGAATACTAAACATTTAGCCATTTAATGCAAGTTGTGTTTTACTTTGAAAAAAAAGTACTAATTTTCATTGTGTCTATAAATCCCAGATCAATATACTTAGAATTATTTCTACAGTTTTTGTTTTTGAAAAAAAATTAGTTACTATTTTCATATCATTAAAATTATCAGAATAAATTTATGTTTTGTCCAAAAGATAATAAGATTAAGAATAGAGTACATGAGGATCAACTTAACATATTTTGTTCCCATACCAGTTGTTTTCTTCTAATTACTAAGACATGACTCCTTTTTAAGTTAGGGCAAAGAAAGTAGGAATAAGTCTCCAAAAGTTTTTAATGATTCTAACAGTTACTGTCAGTCTCATGAATTGCATGTGTGTATGGGTTTAATGATCAGATCATCATAGCTAATGTGAATAAAATAAATGTGAATCATGTATATATATAACATATATATTATATATATGGATGATACCTAGAATTCTTTTACTGGCATTCAGTTCAGTTCAGTTCAGTCACTCAGTCGTGTCTGACTCTTTGCGACCCGATGAATCGCAGCACTCCACGCCTCCCTGTCCATCACCAACTCCTGGAGTTTACTCAAACTCATGTCCATCGAGTCCATGATGCCCTCCAGCCATCTTATCCTCTGTCATCCCCTTCTCCTCCTGCCTCCAACCCCTCCCAGCATCAGAGTCTTTTCCAATGAGTCAACTCTTTGCATGAGCTGGCCAAAGTACTGGAGTTTCAGCTTTAGCATCATTCCCTCCAAAGAAATCCCAGGGCTGATCTCCTTCAGAATGGACTGGTTGGATCTCCTTGCAGCCCAAGGGACTCTCAAGAGTCTTATCCAACACCACAGTTCAAAAGCATCAATTCTTCGGCGCTCAGCTTTCTTCACAGTCCAACTCTCACATCCATACATGACCACAGGAAAAACCATAGCCTTGACTAGACGGACCTTTGTTGTCAAAGTAATGTCTCTGCTTTTGAATATGCTATCTAGGTTGGTCATAACTTTCCTTCCAAGGAGTAAGCATCTTTTAATTTCATGGCTGCAATCACCATCTGCAGTGATTGTGGAGCCCAAAAAAATAGTCTGACACTGTTTCCACTGTTTCCCCATCTATTTCCCATGAAGTGATGGGACCAGATGCCTGATTTTCATTTTCTGAATACTGTGTTTCTAAAGAGAAAAATAGCAGGTTCCAATTTGCATTGTAAGTTCATAATATGATTTCATGCATTTACTCTGAGAGATAGAATAGCAGCCACTGGCAAGCAGGAATTGTTTTGGTCCTTACAATTGGGTCTCAGTATTCTTCTGTTGAACACAACCAATCTTACATCAGACAAGCTTCATCTCTAGCCTGGATGGATGATGACAAAACAGGTTCACTCCATATCATGTTTTAACAAAGATCCAAATGTGAATATTGTACAAACCACAAAAATGATTAAACGGCCATATCCTGGTTAACATAGTGACTTCCACTTCCTAATTAGTTACAGCTTTAATTTTCTTCATTTATCGCACCTTCTAGATAAAATTTATTAAGATACAAAAACAGAGAATTGTCTCTGTTTCCTGACAGCATTCGATACCGTACAGAAACCCTGCTTCCTTGAACTCTGCCCCAAATTACCCAAATCCTATAAGGAGTGCTTTCTGATAGCCTCTTATTTTGATGCCTACACTTCCCCAGACTGTGATCTCCTTTGCTGCAGTGAGTTATAAGCCCAGCTTCTGCAGCAGCAAATGTGTACCTGGTGTCTTTGAATGGTGAGCATTGACATATTCAATTAAACTTTAAACAGAAATGATATTCCTATTAATTATAAAGGGTATATTCTATGGTGCTTTACTAATCTCCTTTCTCCCATCTTCAAATGCCAGTTGCTATGGTAGCAGTATATCATGTTTGGCAATGAAAAGAAAATCGGACTGACAATAATTTTGAAGAGTTATTTGAGCTCTAAGTCTATTTTTAACTCCTGTCTTAATTTATTTTAGCAAATGTACTTGGTACTGTAGAACATATATAAATTCATATTTAACTATGTGCACTTTATTTACTCCTAAAAGATTAATAGTCACCACATGATACATTAACATTGATTTCATGGTACCCGTTATAAATTAATGTGCATCATTGGTATATAAATATGTCTAGCAGGCTATTAATAGCAAGTTAGAATATTTCAGATGTGTATTGAATTTGCATTAAGATAGATTTTTAAAAAATGATTTTACTATCTATAGTACAGGGTACAGTATAATCAGAAAAAGTCCAAATGCATTTATGTATAATCATAAATCCCTCAGATGATAAGGGTCAAAGAGATGTAGATCTACATGTAGATCAAAGAGCCTGATTATGTAAGAAATAAAACATATCTATAAATAGATCTGTAGAGAAAAGGGAGACCTAGTATACTGTTGGTGGGATTTTAGACTAGGGCAGCCACCATAGAAAACTGTATCGTTGTTCCTCAGTTGCTAAACTGTGTCTGACTCTTTGCGACTCCATGGACTGCAGCACACCAGGATTCCCTGTCCCCGGAGTTTGCTCAAACACATGTCCATTGAGTCCGTGATGCCATCCAATCATCTCATCCCCTGTCATCCCCTTCTGCTCCTGTCTTCAATCTTTCCCAGCATCAGGGTCTTTTCTAATGAGTTGGTTCTTGGCATCAGGTGGCCAAAGTATTGGAGTTTCAGCTTCAGCATCAGTCCTTCCAGTGAATATTCAGGACTGTTTTCCTTTAAGATTGACTGGTTTGATCTCCTTGCTATGCAGGGAACTCTCAAAACTCTTCTCCAACACCACAGTTAGAAAGCTTCAATTCTTCAGTGCTCAACCTTCTTTATGGTCCAGCTTTCACATCCGTACATGACTATTGGAAAAAACCATAGCTTTGACTATATAGACCTTTGTCAGAAAACAGTATGAAGATTAACAGTATGGACATCTTCAAAACTGTGAATTTAAGTACACTCAGGTGGTTAGTGAAACCTATTGGATGGATGCAGCTCTAGGATATAACAGCTCCAGTGTGGAGAAAGATTGTTTGTGGAAGAGTTAGATGTTGGAGGATTCTGGAGTGCTATCAATTGTCTATTATTAATATGAATGATGATTACAAGAGAGCTGATGTTATAATTTGGGCTTTCCTCATGGCTCAATGATAAAGAATCCATCTGCCAATGCAGAAGATGAAGGCTCGATACCTGGGTTAGAAAAAGATTCCCAGGAGACGGAAATAGCAACCCATTCCATTATTCTTGCCTGGGAAATCTCATGGACAGAGGAACCTGATGGGCTACAGTTTATGGGGTTGCAAAAGAGTCAAATGGGATTTAGCAAATAAACAACAAACAATGTTATTATTACTGGTCAAATATACCTTTATATTTCATGGATTTTTCTGTATTTTCTTGCCACATACACAGAGTGAATAGGCAGTTCAGTTCCCTCTCTCAGTCATGTTTGACTCTCTGTGACCCCATGGACTGTGGCATGCCAGGCTTCCCTGTCTCCAGAGTTTACTCAAACTCATGTCCATTGAGTTGGTGATGCCATCCAACCATCTCATCCTCTGTTGTCCCCTTCTCCTCCTGCCTTCAATTTTTCCCAGCATCAGGGTCTTTTCAAATGAGTCAGCTCTTTGCATCAGGTGGCCAAAGTATTGGAGTTTTAGCTTCAGCATCAGTCCTTCCAATGAATATTCAGGACTGATTTCTGAGTGAATAGGCAACAACACACTAAGTCTATTCATCTATTAACTAAAGGAAACCAAAAGCTCTATATTATATATATATATATATATATATATATATATATATATTTTTTTTTTTGCCTTGGTAAAGACATAACATGGTTTTTAGATCAATAGAAACTGAAAAGGTTCAGCAGTGTGTGTGGCTAAAGAGATTTTGATTTTGGCTTTTTTGTTGTTGTTGTCTTTATGTGGGAATCATTTTTCTCACAGCTGTCTTCTTGACATCTAAACTACAAACTATTATACTAGACTATTGACCCAGAAAGCAGACAGTAGCAAAAAGACAAGGAACTGATGTTAAAATCCCAAGTAACCACAACTAGAAAAAAAAAAAAAAAACATTTTGGTGAAAAGGTCCTTAATTAACAGCAAAGTATGGTGAAGTCTGTTATTGAAAGATTTTCTGATTTCAATTTAGTAGAAAGTCTTTAGAAAATTACTTTCCTTTTTTTGTTTCTATTTTCTACCAACTTTTAACTTATTGCTTTGATATTCTTCTTGTAGAATAACAAACCTGTAAGCATCCCAGATTTGGAGCTACCTGTGTAAATAGCATGGGCTTCCCAGGTAGCACAAGTGGTAAAGAACCTGCCTGCCAATGCAAGAAATGTAAGATACGTGGGTTCGATCCCTGGATCAGGAAGATCCCCTGGAGGAGGGCATGGCAACCCACTCCAGTATTCTTGCCTGGAGAATCCCATGGATGGAGGAGCCAGCGGGGCTACAGTCCATGGGGTCGCAAAGAGTCAGACACAACTGAGCGACTAAATAACAAACAAAAGACTCTAAAGGAATGAACAATAAGGGCAACCGCACAAAACTGCTTTCACCTGCTCACGCCACATTAGGATTTCCTTCCTCATTCATTTACCAAATGATTTTGTAAAAGCAGTTTTATTTACAAGCCATTTTAAAACATTTATACTATAGAATTTATCTGCTACCCATGGCAGCTGGAAAATTTTTATTTTTGCCAGGTAAAATTCATGTTCAGATGCACTGATGCCCAATTTGCTTTGCAGCAATAACACGCGTTTTTGTGTGTTACTAGTTGTAGTACCACCAAAATAGTGTTTAATGGAATTAGCCACTGCTCTGAGATGAGTGCAGCTTGCAATCGAACGTAATACCATCTGAAGTAAAGCTGTTAAGGTCCAAATTTGCTTTGGTTTTCTTTGTTTGTTACCATTGCTTGTCTTTCCTTGGCAAATACAAAATCATTCCAATTAACGAAGCAATCATATTACTATGTGCGATGAGAATATTCTATAAAAATTTCATTTAGTTTCAGAAGAGCTGTTCTGGCTGGTTTACAGTGCAAGTCAATGCTATGCAAGTAAATTACTGAAATAAAACCAGGGAAAATTCCTAGTTAACAGGCTTTATGAAAATGATTGTACGGTGTGTTTAATCTCTAGATCATATACAGTATAATTCTCACTAGGGATGTAATAAGGTGATATGGATAAATAAGAAGAAAGAAAGAGAGAAAATCTTGCCACTAAAACAACTTATACCAAGTGAGTATCTCTATGATTAATGTCGTAATTGCTGTTTACAATATGAGGGCTCAATGATGTGTGAAGGCAATGCTAGCTTTAATCGATGAGATGCAAGAGTCAATTTAATTATCACGTGGTATTTGCTATTACTAGCATATTGATGTGGCACATTTGCATAATGACTCCTTTAAGCAAAAGCACCTTTCTTTTTTAATTGAAAGGAGTGGCTTCACTATTCCCTAACCTCTATGGACTTTTAAAGGATGTACCTTTAGTTTGCCTGGGGACAAGTTCGAAAGATCATTGCCTGTGATTGCTTTAAGCAGTCCAGAGGAGTTTAATTTGTTTTTTATTCATTTACTTATTTATTCATATTCATGAAACAAATGTTTCATTGTGCCAAGTGGTGAGAAAAGAAAAGTGAGCAAGATAATCTGGTTGCTGAATTTATAAAGTTCATAATCTATTGGAGGAAAGAGGTATTAAGAAATACATACATAATACACACAAATATGCATATATAAGTATATAGACATATATATTTCTATACACATTTTCCAGTTAGAATTAGGTTAAGTGCAACAACAGAGAACTACGAGGTTTAATGAACCTATGTTCAAAGTGACTTATATTATTTGGAGGAGTTGGGGAGGTCGTTCTGAGGAAGTAATATTTTAAATGAGCCCTAAAAGATGAGCAAAAAAAAAAACAAAACAAAACAAAACAAAAGAGATGGTGTCTGGGTTGTGCTGAAAAAGAGAAATGAGGTGACACCAAAGATTTAAATTGACAGGAATGAGGCAAAAGCAAGGTGTAGCCTAGGGATCAAGGGAGGACTCTGTCTGGTGAGGACTGAGTGGGAAGAAGGGAAGGGATTCCCACTTCATTAGTTACTTTCTTCCTGAACTTCCTTTATAACTTGGCTCTACAAACCCATCCTCTCTCTCATCTTCCTCCTGATTTCCCTCTTCTCATTCTCTATGCTGACTCTTCCAGAAGCTCCAGTTCCCTGGGGCCTAACCTTCTGGCAAATTCCTTCCTTAAGAACTGTTCACTGTCCAGTCTTTAAATATTGTCTCCATTGTGCGTGCATGCAGGATCATCAAAAATAAGGAATGTCAAAGAACCTGGTAGAGCTGTGAGGGAAGAACACCAGGAGACAGGACTAGTAAGTGTGAGTCCAATTGGGATCTTGGAGCAAAGAAAAAGGAGGTATTAAATGAAAACTAAGCAAATCCGAATCAAGTCTGCATTTCCAGTGTTTGTGCTGGTTTATTAACTGCAACAAATGTTCCACACTAATATATTAATAATAGGGGACAATGGATGTGAGGTGAACAGGAACTCTTATCATTAGCCTCACAATTTCTGTAAATCCAAAATTGTTATAAAATTTTAAAAATATATTTTCAAGAAAAAATAAGACTAGCCATCTAAAATTATAAGTTATATATAATTCTCCTATAATAAGACATTTCCAATGTGACATATCTTCTATGGTGGTGGTAGTTCAGTCGCTAAATCATATCTGACTCTTGTGACCCCATGGACTGTAGCCTTCCAGATTCCTCTGTCCATGGGATCCTCCAGCCACTATTTTGAAAAAGTGTGGTCTACAATGTTATTATTAATCAAACTAGATGAAGCTAGAAGTAATATATATGGTATATCTAGACCTCAGGACTTTCGGAAGATTTATTGATCTTTTCTATTTACTTTGCCAACAAAGCTCCAGCTAGTCAAGGCTATGGTTTTAACAGTGGTCATGTATGGATGTGAGAGTTGGACTGTGAAGAAGGCTGAGCACTGAAGAACTGATGCTTTTGAACTGTGGTGTTGGAGAGGACTCTTTAGAGTCCCTTGGACTGCAAGAAGATCCAACCAGTCCATCCTAAAGGAGATCAGTCCTGGGTGTTCATTGGAAGGACTGATGCTGAAGCTGAAACTCCAATATTTTAGCTACCTCATGCGAAGAGTTGACTCATTGGAAAAGACCCTAATGCTGGGAGGGGTTGGGGCCATGAGAAGAAGGGGACAACAGAGGATGAGATGGTTGGATGGCATCATCGACTCGATGGACATGAGTTTTGGTAAACTTCCAGAGTTGGTGATGGACAGGGAGGCCTGGCGTGCTATGATTCATGGGCTTGCAAAGAGTCGGACATGACTGAGCGACTGAACTGAACTGATAGGACCAGATGCCATGATCTTAGTTTCCTGAAAGTTGAGCTTTAAGCCAACTTTTTCACTCTCCACTTTCACTTTCATCAAGAGGCTTTTTAGTTCCTCTTCACTTTCTGCCATTAAGGGTGGTGTCATCTGCATATCTGAGGTTATTGATATTTCTGCCGGCAATCTTGATTCCAGCCTGTGCTTCCTCCAGCCCAGCGTTTCTCATGATGTACTCTGCATATAAGTTAAATAAGCAGGGTGACAATATACAGCCTGGACATACTCCTTTTCCTATTTTGAACCAGTCTGTTGTTCCATGTCTAGTTCTAACTGTTGCTTCCTGACCTGCATATAGGTTTCTCAAGAGGCAGATCAGGTGGTCTGGTATTCCCATCTCTTTCAGAATTTTCCACAGTTTATTATGATTCACACAAAGGCTTTGGCACAGTCAATAAAGCAGAAATAGGTGTTTTTCTGGAAATCTCTTGCTTTTTCAATGATCCATCGGATGTTGGCAATTTGATCTCTCTTTCCTCTGCCTAAAATGAGCTTGAACATCTGGAAGTTCACGGTTTGCATATTGCTGAAGCCTGGCTTGGGGAATTTTGAGCATTACTTTACTAGCGTGTGAGATGAGTGCAATTGTGTGGTAGTTTGAGCATTCTTTGGCATTGCCTTTCCTTTGGGATTGGAATGAAAACTGACCTTTTCCAGTCCTGTGGCCACTGCTGAGTTTTCCAAATCTGGTGTCATATTGAGTGCAGCACTTTCACAGCATCATCTTTCAGCATTTGAAATAGCTCCACTGGAATTCCATCACCTCCACTAGCTTTGTTCTTAGTGATGCCTAAGGCCCATTTGACTTCACATTTCAGGATGTCTGACTCTAGGTGAGTGATCACACCTTTGTGATTATCTGGGTTGTGAAGATCTTTTTTGTACAGTTCTTCTGTGTATTCTTGCCACCTCATCCTAATATCTTCTGCTTCTGTTAGGTCTCTACCATTTCTGTCCTTTATTGAGCCCATCTTTGCATGAAATGTTCCCTTGGTATCTCTAATTTTCTTGAAGAGATCTCTAGTCTTTCCCATTCTATTGTTTTCCTCTATTTTTTTGCATTGATCGCTGAGGAAGGCTTTCTTGTCTCTCCTTGCTATTCTTTGGAACTTTGCATTGAAATGGGTATATCTTTCCTTTTCTCCTTTGCTTTTCACTTCCTTTCTTTTCACAGCTAGTTGTAAGGCCTCCTCAGACAGCCTTTTTGACATTTCTTTTTCTTGGGAATGGTCTTGATTCCTGTCTCCTATACAATGTCACAAACCTCCGTCCATAATTCATCAGGCACTCTA
This sequence comes from Tragelaphus eurycerus, assembly GCA_935064755.1. Lineage (NCBI taxonomy): Eukaryota > Metazoa > Chordata > Mammalia > Artiodactyla > Bovidae > Tragelaphus > Tragelaphus eurycerus. Next base: position 2,089,341 of record CAKXYN010000074.1, read on the forward strand.
TCAGATCTAGTCCTTCATGGCTACTCTTTTAGGAGGGGACTGCAAAAACACATCAGGCAAAATGAGTATCAGAATTTTTTCTCCAAATTAAACATTCTGAAAACCTTTTAGCTCTCCAGAGCTAAAAACCTCACATTTTTAAGATATTAATTATATTCCTTGTGATAGTTCAGTTAGAAAAAGTAATATTCAGAAATTTCAGCAAAACACACACACACATTGTATTAAATGCCCTCTAATTTCTTTCACTATATTACAACCACAACCACGTCTAGATTGAAATGACTGAAGAGAGAGAAGAAAAGCAAGCACAATCACTACCACTACAACAGCGGATTCAAGAATGTCACCTTCATGATGCTAAGCAGGAAACTCTGTTAACCATTTTAAAATTAATTATTCACTTGGGAACCTACTGAAAAAAAAAAAAATAACTTACTGTGAATATGACCAGTCGTCACTGGTCTTCCTACAATACAGGCAGATTCATCTTTGTCTACAATAGCCAACATTGTTGGAAAACTAACAGACAAAAAGCCATTAAGACAAACCCCAAAGGACCAGTGAAACGAATTTAGAGTTTATGGCTTCATGCCTACATTTTCAGACTGTCGCTAATGGGACAATTACACTCTAATGACCTTCCTCTAAGTGGAAGCCAAAAATATAATTCAGTTTTGTATAAATTAAAACAAATGAAATGGCTTTCAATTTAGCGATGCTGACATCTCTCTTCAGAGAACTGTTTTTAGAGTAAAAATATTAGGATTAAAATTATTTAGGTGAAAAATACATGCAAGCAATTTATCATCTGTCAGATTGCAACAGTCATAAATCCCACATAGAGCAATCCATGTAAGATTCTTAAGAAAAGGTTGACTCTGTCTCAAAGAAAGGAGCTATGAGATTCATTTTCTATTGCTAATTGGCAGTTTATGTCTGAAGACAAATTTCTTTAGATTACTTTAGTGATATATATCTTTACATAAATATGTATGAAGTGCTTGCTTGCTCAGTTGTGTTTGACTCTTTGTCACCCCATGGAACTGTAGCCCACCAGGCTCCTCTGTCCTTGGAATTCTCCAGGCAAGAATACTGGAGTGGGCTGCCATTTCCTTCTCCAGGGGATCTTCCCAACGCAGGGATGGAACCCATGTCTCTTGCATCTCCTGCATTAGCAGGAGGATTCTTTACCGCTTGAGCCATCAGGGAAGCCCGTATTTATGTATCAGATCAGATCATATATATGTATATTTTCCTATAAAAATAAAATTTCTTTATATTTGCATGTTAATAATAAATAAATGAATATTTATATTAGGTTTTTATAACCTGAACACCAAGATTTTATCAGTGATCTTAATAAAATAATGATAGTTTGAAGTTTTCCAGAATGAGATTCTCTGTTGATCATACTTCCAGGAGCTCAGCAGCTTCTAAGCTACATTAAGAAGAGCTTTCATGTTTTTTAAAGAAATTTTCACTGTTAAACTTAACGAGGTGATGATATTTTTATTCTTTATCCTATGTGGACTCTATTTAAATATACCTGATGACTTTTCTCAGGCAATTTGCTACCAGAGTTTTTTTCCACTGTCCTCCTAAAGTTCTCATTTGATTTCTATTGTGTGGTGGTTTGATGGGCTTCTCTGGGTGTCACTAGCAGTGAAGAAACAGCCTGCCAGTGCAGGAGACATAAGAAATGTGGGTTTGATCCCTGGGTCAGGAATATTCTCTGGAGAAGGGAATGGCAACCCACTCCAGTATTCTTGCCTGGAGAATCTCATGGACAGAGGAGCCTGGCGGGCTACAGTCCATGGGGTTGCAAGGAGTTGGATAGCTGCAACTGCAGCTGTGGTGGTTTGACATGATTTCAAATTCACTGGTTTATGGGCAAAAATGAAGTTGTTTTATAGGTAAAGTGATTTTTTTTTTTTTTTGGTAAATTAATTTATTTATTTAAGTTGGAGGCTAATTACTTTATGTAGTGGTTTTGCCATACATTCAGATGTACATGTGTTCTCCATCCTGAACCCCTCTTCCACTCCCCCCCATCCCATCCCTCAGGGACATCCCAGTGCCCTGTCTCACACATCGAACCTGGACTGGCAATCTGTTTCACATATGGTAATATACATGTTTCAATGCTATTCTCTCACATCATCCCATCCTTGCCTTCTCCCGCAGAGTCCAAAAGTCTGTTCTTTACATCTGTGTCTCTTTTGCTGACTCGTATATAGGGTCATCGTTACCATCTTTCTAAATTCCTTAAATATATGTGTTAATATACTGCATTGGTAAAGTGGTTTTGAAATGAAAGGGAGATTGCCATCAAAGACGCCCCCCACATCTGTGATTGCTAAGAGCTCGTGGCCCAGGTTTTCAGCCATCAGCGTTTCCTGGGGGCCCTTTGCCCAGACCCAGCTCGCCCGCCCATACTTGGGAGGGGAAAGTCGGGTCTCCGGAGCAACCTCCCTCCCTCCCGCATCCCACCCAGTCCATCAGGAGGTCTCCTCCTAAACACCAAGTGGGCGCCCTGGGCCCCTGAGTGAGCGGGTGGAAAAGGCGGTTTTGCAGACAGCAGACAGGGTGCGGTCGGAGCCCGCAGGTGGCTTGGTGTGTTGGGGTGTAAGTGCGGTCCAGATGGGGGAGCGGGAGGGTGGGAAGTGGGTGTTAGGCAAGTCCAGAGGCTCAGGGAATCGCTGAACCCCGTCGCAGGACCCTGTTGCCCTTGACGGCTCCTTCCAGAGGGAGCCCAGTGTCAGGGGTCTCCGAAGACCTTAAGGGGCCACAGGGGAGACCCGGGGTAAGAAATGCCTGGTACTCCAGCGGCAGGCGACCCTTCGGCTGCCAGGACTCACCAAGCAAACCCCAATCTCTGTCTGCATCCGTACCCCTCCCACTCAGAGCCGTGTGTGTAGCAATCGCTTTGTCTAGCTAATAGACATAAACTATGCTTTAAATTATTAATAACAAAATGTATTAAAATTAAAAGACTATAAATCCATAGCGAAATGAATTGCAACTTGTAACTTAAAATGAATTAAAATTTAAATACATAGCATGTTTACCATAGCAGGATATATGCTTTTATATTTGCTATTAATAGTAACAAGATGTTAGAATATTGGCCTTGCAATTTTGTTTCTCCATTGCTTTTCATAAATGTCACAAGTGTTTATTGAGTTCTTTCTGTGTACTAGTAGCTCATGGGAACACTGAGACTTGTTCCTGTTCTTAGATATTTGCATTCTAGAGAAAGCATTATGGATTGCCACTGTAGGAAAGGTACAGGCAGTATGCAGCCTGAACTGTAAAAGTTGTCCGTAGTCATTCCATTTGCAATAGTACATCCTCTGAGGGGATGTGAAATTAGGTTAAATACATTGATTGTGCCTAAGAAAATACCTTTTAAAAAATGGTTTATAAGAGAATAGGTTAAGGACATTTGATCAAATAGTCTGCCAAAGTAACTGCAACAATTAGTGGGACTGCAGGCAAGATCACACACAGCAAGAGCATAATTATGTAGGTATGTGATGTTTATGGACAGTGTTAATGCTGTAGAAAATGCTTATGAAACAACTATGTTTGATCCAGAATTAACACAGAAAATAAAAACTGTAGGAAAATGCCAGAAGGAAACACAGCCGGGTATCCTCAGATGTTAGAAATGGGTGATTTGTTAGATTTTCCATATTAAAATAAGCAAAGCAGTATTTCTAAAATTCCTAACATGAAAATAACATCTTGCTTAAAGTTTCTATGATAAGAATATGTAATATTTTTCTGTTTTAAACCATTTTTTACTTAATAAAAACCTTATGTGGTTAACAAAGCAGTAACAGGGTCAAGACGAAGAAGTCAATTCATAAATAGCAATTACACATCCACTACGTATAATGCTCAGGATAAAACAAAGTGTTAGGGATATTTTCAGATGGTTTTTATCTGTAAGAAAGATTTCATAAACATAAACCTCAACCATCCTCCAAGCAACAGCTTAGTAAGAATTGGCTTTTGTTGTAAATATACTTGCTCATTGTGTAATTGAAGTTAGTTTCAAGGAATGTTAAAGAATGTTACAAGGACAGTTTGAAATGTGATTTTTCATGAATAACCTTTTCTTTTCTGGGAAACAAACAAACAAACAAAAGACTGATACACTGATTACTGTAATTTTTATGTCAATCACAGTAGTTTTATATTTCTTGATTTTTTCACCCATTTACTTATTATTGGTCATAACATAATTTATTCTTAAACAATGAAAGACCACATTTTCATCTTGAAGTGCACAAAACTAATGGATGTGTGTTAGAATTTTCCTCCTATTTTGTGTTTGTACTTTTATATTGTACTAGAAGCCCCATACCCTTTTTATAAACAGATACCAAAATTGGACAAGGCATCCTTTCATAATACTCTTTTCAAAATATACCCTGCCTTGATCAAATAACACTTCACTTTCCTATTAATAAAAGACTGAAAGAATCTGAATGCACGCAGGCCCTTGTAACTTCTGGATTCCTACCCTCTGAAATATTAAATTTTCCCTGAAGACTCAGCCCAGTTCGCCCATGGTGGGTCCGATCAGGGCCTGTCCATTTCGGTTCAGCAGGTCTTTGTTCAGTGAGCTTGGCTGTGGTATAACTGGACCTCTTGCTGTATTTGTTCTAACTGACCTCATAGATAATTCCTTGTCATCTTGTCTTATCCCCACTTTCCCCTGCAGTTGTGATAACAGCACCCTCCTTTTGGTTTTCTTTTACTTTTGTTAGCAGAAAAATGCAGACACCTAGACCCTGGCCTGATAAACTCTGATGGCCACCGAAGTTTGAACATCCTCATTTTAACTTTGCTCTAATTCAAGAAAATACAGTTGCCAAAATGACTGCATTCTCTTTTCAGTAAAGGTAGGTAAATTTTTTTGTGATTAAGATCCTACATCATTTCAGGGTTGACGTGATTGCTAATGAGCTGATCAATAAAACAGCAAAGTGTGAAAGTGAAGGTGTTAGATGATCAGTAGTGTCCAACTCTTTGCCACCCCATGGACTGTAGCCCTTCAGGCTCCTCTACTCAAGGGATTTCACAGGCAAGAATACGGGAGCCGGTTGCCATTTCTTCCCCCAGGAGAAATCTTCCCAATCCAGGGATGGAACCCAGGTCTTTTATGTCTCCTGCTTTGGCAGGCAGGTTCTTTACCACTAGCGCCACCTGGGAAGTCCCAGTAGAACATAATTTATATTAAAATATTTTTGATTCTTAAAAAATGTTTTGTATGCTTATGTTCTAAAAGATAGTTCAACAACAGAGATTTAATTACTGAAGCGATCATCAGAGTAGTGAGCTTCATTCCCCAGGAATCAACATGAGGAAATAATGAATCAAATTTTAACGTAGGTTCTATTTGTCAAATGCCTATATAGTCATTAAATTTAACATTATATGTACAAAAAATGTTATGTACCAGAAATAAACATGCATTTTAACTAAACCACCTAAAACCTGTGTAAAAATTCCTCACTGAAGTTAGTTACTGGGTTTAAGAAAATTAAATGCAGTAAAGATTCAGAATAAAGCATACACCAATATTCTCCTACTGCTGCTGCTAAGTTGCTTCAGTCATGTCCGACTCTGGGCGACCCCGTAGATAGCAGCCCATCAGGCTCCCCCATCCCTGGGATTCTCCAGGCAAGAACACTGGAGTGGGTTGCCAATTCTTTCTCCAATGCATGAAAGTAAAAAGTGAAAGTGAAGTCGCTCAGTCGGGTTTGACTCTTAGTGACCCCATGGACTGCAGCCCACCAGGCTCCTCCATCCATGGTATTTTCCAGGCAAGAGTACTGGAGTGGGGTGCCACTGCCTTCTCTGTATTCTCCCACACTGTATAGATAAATAGCAGTCATGTATTTCTTACACACTGGGACTTAAATGACTCTTTTATGATTTTTTAAAATATTTATCAAATTAAAAATTATAAGACAATTACAGCCCCACTCCAGTATGCTTGCCTGGAAAATCCCAGGGACAGAGGAGCCTGGTAGGCTGCAGTCCATGGGGTCGCACAGAGTCGGACACGACTGAAGTGACTTAGCAGCAGCAGCAGCAGCAAGACAATTACAGAGTTGTCTGTTTACTTAATATTGGCTAAAATAATCTTTCTTAAATATTGTAATGATAAATCAATATTTTATGGCAGATTTAATTAATGAAATATAAAAATTCTCATTAAATTTCTTTAATACAGTTGTATGATTTTAATTTTCTTTATTGAAGTAATTCCAAAATTACTATCCCAGATCATACTACAGCTAATAAAATTATCCAAACCTAATATTTTAAAGATTGAGATATACAAGAAAGGGCAACACAGGAAATAAAACAAGCCTATAAATCTGTATTTATCAACACTATATTTTCATTATGATTTATCAAAGAAAGTCTGCTGCTGCTGCTGCTAAGTCGCTTCAGTCATGTCTGACTCTGTGCGACCCCATAGTTGGCAGCCCACCAGGCTCCCCCGTGCCTGGGAGTCTCCAGGCAAGAACACTGGAGTGAGTTACCATTTCCTTCTCCAATGCATGAAAGTGAAAAGTGAAAGTGAAGTCACTCAGTCCTGTCCCATGGATGGCAGTGCACCAGGGTCTGCCGTCCATGGGATTTTCCAGCCAAGAGTACTGGAGTGGGGTGCCATTGCCTTCTCCCAAAGAAAGTCTATTAATCCACAAAGTATAAACAGTTCAGTATAACAATATTTTGCCCATAATTGTCCATAATTTTAAACATTGCACAGATATTTATTGTGGCTTAAATATAGCCATTTTTTTCCCATTCCTATCTAGAAACAACTGCAAATATTACAATATTTAGAGGAGATAAGAACTTGTTTTTATCTATTTACTGAGTGTAAACTATTTTTTCCTTCCTTACTACTGTTTCTAGAGAAATTATTTGTTATCAGCTAGCATACAAGGAGAAGGCAATGGCACCCCACTCCGGTACTCTTGCCTGGGAAATCCTATGGAGGGAGGAGCCTGGTAGGCTGCAGTCCATGGGGTCTCGAAGGGACACGACTGAGAGACTTCACTTTCACTTTTCACTTTCATGCATTGGAGAAGGAAATGGCAACACACTCCAGTGTTCTTACTTGGAGCATCCCAGGGACGGGGGAGCCTGGTGGGCTGCCGTCTATGGGGTCGCACAGAGTCGGACACGACTGAAGCGACATAGCAGCAGTAGCAGCAGCAGCATATAAGTAAGTGTTATGACTGAAGGTAAAAGTTATTACTATTCCTGGTTCAATATTGACTATTTTAACATCAGTTGACATGCTGTTCTCTCATTTTATGTTGCACCTTGCTCACTTTGTCTTTCTCCATGTAAATATTTTATCTAAAAATACCGTTATAGAAAAGCAACAATTTATATAGGTATGTGCTTAAGAGTGATTTTAAAATAATTGCTTAAAAGAATTACCAATGATAGCTAAATAAGACTAATGGAAAAAATTATGTAATTGATTTTAGTGTTTCAAGATCAAAACTAAATTATTTACTTTAATGAATCAAACTGAATTATGTTGTAGTTTTTATCATTCTGTGAACTAATATTAATCTTCTGATGGATATTATATATGTCCTTCTATAGTTTTTTAGAAAGAGCACACTCATAATCACTTTATTGAATAACATAAAATATACTGCTCTCTTTACCTAAGATAAAAGCTTACTATTTGTACAATTATTATTTTCCCTAATTGTAAATAAGTTTCAAAAGTATTGGAAAGTCTTCAATTTCAAATTATTCTCTTACCATCCCCCTATAAAATGATACCTATATGTATGTGCATGTGAACACATTCTGAGTGATTTTTTTGAGGTCAGCTTAGGGAATATTAGATTCAATGTATTTGTGCAATCACTACAATATTTTCACAAGAAATTTCAATGTTTGAAAGTTTTAGGTATAAGATATGATAAATTATGTGACTTGTGAATTGAAATATATGTGCCATCTAATTAACTGTATTCTGACTTTGAGGTCACTGTTAATTTAGAGAATTAAAGTATAGGAGAAAGTTGAGGGAGTCATTTAATAAAATCACTGATTTTTCATTTATATATATATGAAATTATATATGTATAAAATGTATATATATCAAAACTGTATTTAGTTATGTATATCAGTTATGCTTTATTACTAAGTAACTTAACAAAATATTAACTTATACTCCATTTTATATATATATTCTTATACTTTCCCTAATCAAAATAGAAGTTCTGAATATATATGATACAGTATAAGTTTTTGGTTAGGGGAGTTTCTAAACTTGAGGAAATTGTACTGACAAAATCTTTCCAAAAGATGTTATTAACATCTTTTATTGATTCTTCTAAGATGTGTTTAGAAGGATAGTGTAATACATTCCCCACTAAAAGGAATTAGTGTATGCTATGCTATGCTAAGTCACTTCAGTCGTGTCCAACTCTGTGTGACCCCATAGATGGCAGCCCACCAGGCTTCCCCGTCCCTGGGATTCTCCAGGCAAGAACACTGGAGTGGGTTGCCATTTCCTTCTCCAATGCATGAAAGTGAAAAGAGAAAGTGAAGTCGCTCAGTCATGTCCGACTCTTAGCGACCCCATGGACTGCAGCCTACCAGGTTCCTCCATCAGTGGGATTTTCCAGGCAAGAGTACTGGAGTGGGGTGCCATTGCCTTCTCCGGAATTAGTGTAACCAAAAGCTAATAATGGATTGTACCCTCCAGACTTCTCGGTCCATGGAATTTCCCAGATAAGAATACTGGAGTGGGCTACCATTCCCTACTCCGGGGGATCTTCCTGACCCAGGGGTTGAATGTGGGTCTCCTGCACTACAGGTAGATTGTTTACTATCTGAGCCACCAGAGAGTGCATGTCGCTCAGTCATGTCCGACTCTTTGCAACCCCATGGACTACACAGTCCAGACTTTCCTTCTCCAGGGGATCTTCCCAACCCGGGGATCGAATCCAGGTCTATGCAGGTGGATTCTTTACCAGCTGAACCACAAGGGAAGCCACCAGGGAGGCCACTAATAAAAGTTGCAGGCATGTTAATTGTAAAATCACCCAATCTTTAATGACTATTAATGCCTTAGAAAACACTGACAAAAATTAAGATTTTTAAAAATGGGTATTTATGTGGTATTACAGGTATTTAAAATCTATTTAGATATACTTTTAATAATACTGAAAACTGAGATGAGCTTCTGATGGGCTCTTTTATTATTGAGAGTACACTTAATAACTGCTATCAGAAAACCCTGCTGCCTGTGAGATATTATTCACTGTGCCTCATTTACTGCTACCTGTTTTAATTACAATTTGGAGAAAGCTAATCAAGTGTTTTCCTCAACTAAACAAACCACTTAGATCAAACTGCATTTCTCCTTCTGAACAATTTAGTATCCTTCCAAAAGCTGCAAATGGATCTTTAAGCTTCAAATAGAGTTTATGTGGGAAGGTCGATCTTTATTGATTTACTCTGATCTCTCAGAGGGTCTTCTTATTTACCAAATAGTCTTCCTAAATTAGTAAAGATAGGGCTTAAGCATTCTGTGAACTGTCTGTAACATGTGTATCTTTAAAGCGAAAGTCTGTATAGTATGTTACAGAGAAACATCGATTTGATCAACTCTATTTTAGTTTCCTTACACTTATTGAATCTAATCAGCAAGTTTCATTTTTAAGACATCTTTTAGACCACCTACTCTGGACTTGATAAACAAACAAACAAACAAAAAAATCTGCATGATTTCTTTTTCTCCTAGACTGAGGTTGTAGTCAAAGACATTTTTAAAAGTCTAACATTGTTAACACATTTTTTCCCCTGACAGATATGGTTTTGTTCCTTTTTAGACTTCTTTATTATACCCAGTAACAGCTAGTATTTTGTCTGGGAATTTGGCAACCCACTTTAGTATTCTTGCCTGAAAAATCCCATGGACAGAGTAGCCTGGCGGGCTACAGTCCTTTGAGTTCAAGGAGTAGGACATGACTGAACACGCATGCATACATACATAATCTGGCTTGGTTTTGCTGTAATAAATACAGGAATGATGCTTTAGGAAAAACTATTATATTAAAATAAGCTGAAAAGAACCCTTTGGGAATTTCATCATCATTTACCATTCTGCTATTGCTGAGGGGATTTACCAATGCCTTTTGTTGTTGTTCAGTTCTCAGTCGTGTCCAGCTCTTTGAGACCCCATGGACTGCAGCACACCAGGCTTCCCTGTCCTTCACCATCTCCTGGAGCTTGCTCAAACTCATGTCCATCGGGTCAGTGATGCCGTCCAACCACCTCATCCTATACGTCCCCTTCTCCTCCTGTCTTCACCCTTTCCCAGCATCAGGGTCTTTTCTAATGAGTCAGCTCTAAGCATCACGTGGCCAAAGGACTGCTACCCTTGGATTATGCTTAGACGTTCTGCTTGCTCTACTGTTATTGTTCGTCAGTTTACTTAAGATAGTGCTTTTTACTTCACAAACTGTATCTTGGAGCAGAAAGCCCATAGCTAGTCCTGGGCGTTGAGACTTCACAGGTTTCCAGGATCACTGTCTGTTGCAGAGCTGCACCTCTGGGTCTGTTCAAAGAATGACTCATAAAAACAGTCTGGAACCTGGAGAGGTCACTTGCTTTGGAAAATGATGAAATATTCCACTGTGACTCATTCAGGTCATCATAAAATTCTCTTTTTCCACATAACTTGAGAGCTTTAGAATAGCCAAATAACTCTGATGCACAGCATTTAGATGCACACCATCTAATTAGTGCAAAAATGTGTTGTATCTGAAAACCTTGCCCCGGAAATTGGAGGGGTATTTGGGATTCCCATGCACAGAAACCCCTAGAAACAAGTTGTTCAAAGAGTCAACTTCTCTCCATGTTTATGAAAGTGTGGTCAGGGCTTTAACTCCTGAAGGATAAAACATTTCCTCCATCTTGCAGTACTGGCAGTTTCAGATAATTTGTATGACACCACTTAGAGGAAGCAGACAATAAATTCTAAGACTGAGAATTCAGGAGCTCAGAATATTTGAAAGTACTTGGAGCAGAAAATGAAAACTGGAAAAGAAATGATGAGTCTACTGGAGGTGATTTGCTGTGTATTTTTTTATTTTCCTTTTCACTCTTTGGATAAGAATTTGTTACCAAAAGCCAACTAATGTGTGAACTGAAGAAAGAGAGCATGCTTCTGAAAACCCATATGCAACAGGGTTTTAGGAAAAGCTAAAGGTGAAATGGTTTGTTGAGCACAAAATGAAACAGAGAGTAAGTATCAATCATCTCATCAGAGAAAAAGAGCGAAGAAGGACGATTACTTGTCTCCACATTTAATATAACTGACACACACAAAAGTTTTGGTAGTAGGAATGCTATTTCCAATTCAGTTTGCCATCAAATATATTTTATGTGCATGTCAATCAAATCTTTCTCTATATAACAAAATTTCTTTTCTAATTCAAGAGTAGAGCATTACATTTCAATGCTCAAATTCATATGATGTGCTGAAGCTTATGTTTAAGTTGTGGTTAATATAAGGGTAACCTGAGAGCAGAAATATCTGAAAAGACATTTCAAGAATTTTAAGAAATTTCAAGAACTTTTGTAAGTTTTGAAAATTCTATTTTAGTGTTTAGAATAGAGACTATTAGAATAGAATAAAGACTAAATAAAGACTATTTTTAATGTTCCTTTTGCAACTGTCATTTACAGTGAGAAAATCCAGCTCTTGAAATATAAACAGTGATTTTGTATTAATAGTAGAATTATTTGCATTCATCAAGTCTGTAGTTTTAGCATGTTCTAATTCCAATACTCTTTCAATCCTCCTTAGCCCCCTGAAGATTAATCCTTTTAAAATTCCTGTTACCAGTATTTTACTCTCATAGGTTATACCTATTTTATTTATTGATGGACTAAATATTATCTCTTCTACTTGGCCACATCTGACTACCATCTACTAAAGAAAAGACATGGTTTTGGGGTTCCTCCAGGTACTTACTTCTAAATGATTTACTCCCATTGGCCCCAGTGGTAAAGAATCCACATGCCAATGAAGGAGACACAAGAGACACAGGTTCAATCCCTGGGTCAGGAAGATCCCCAGAATAGGAAACGGCAACCCTCTCCAGTATTCTTGCCTGGAAAATCCCATGGACAGAGGTTACAGCCCATGGGCTCACAAAGAGTTGGACGTGATTAAGCACACACGCACATTGTTTCAAAAGTGCAGTACTATCTCAGATGCACAATGTGGATTTTGCTTACATCCAGTCACATATTTATAAGACAAAGTCAAAACTTACGTTTGCTAATGTTTTACAATATTTTGTCATTTACAATTATCTTATAAGATTAGATGCACATAATATAAACTACGCATCAGACTCTAGATTCAGCTATAGTTTTTCTTTTTAATAACCCTGTTCTGTTCAGGAAAGAGTGAGAAGATCATTAAAATATAAGACTTCCCTTTTAATTCTTGCAATAAGAAGTTATGAATAGTTCTTTAAATAATTGTTTAAGAGCAGCATTTACTTTTATCACTATGATTAAAGTTGTTCAGTTGCTCAGTCATGTCTGACTCTTTGCCACTCTATGGACCTAGCCCGCCAGGCTCATCTGTCCTTGGGATTCTCCAGGAAAGAATACTGGAGTGGGTTGCCATGCCCTCCTTCAAGAGATCTTCCTGACTTAGATAGAACTTGCATTTCCTGTATTGGCACACAAATTTTTTACTGCTATGATTAAATTAACTTTTGCTTTTTTATTTTTTTTCTCGTAAAAGCATTGAGAAGTGGAATACACTATTATCAATGCTGGGACATTTTTACAATTATTATCAGATCAGATCAGATCAGTTGCTCAGTCATGTCTGACTCTTTGCCACCCCATGAATCGTAGCACACCAGGCCTCCCTGTCCATCACCAACTCCCAGAGTTCACTCAGACTCACATCCATCGAGTCAGTGATGCCATCCAGCCATCTCATCCTCTGTCGTCCCCTTCTCCTCTTGCCCCCAATCCCTCCCAGCATCAGCCTATATATAAAATATTAAACAAGTTTAGAATTTTAAAACTATAAAGCATGATCATGCATGTTGCTATGAAATTCCTTTTGGCAAATCCTCCCTAAAATTTGTAAAGTTTTTCAGAAAAGAAAAGAAACAGCTGACATTTAATTAATCTTCTATTATCTAATGATAATTAGCATATCATTTGATATACTAATATAGATCATATTTGCCTTTCAAATTTAATATGAGAATTAACTATTTTCTCATTCTTTATAGAGAAGATATTTAACTATAACTGCTGTGTCTTTAATCATTCTGAAATTGAGAAATATTTTTCTATGAACTATAAGAGAAAAATATCTATTATATAAATTAATTTTAAAACCTGATTCTTAATATAACATATTCCATGGTTATTAATTATGACAACAAAAATTCATAGTTATGTAGACTTTCTACTGAATGTGTATTTGAAAAATAGCCAAAAATACTGAATGTTTGTCTCCCCTACCCCCCTCCAAATTCACATGCTGACACCAATTCCCCAGTGTGACAGTATTAGGAAATGAGTCCTTTGGGAGAAAATTAGGGCATGAAAGTGGAGTCCTCATGAATGGGATTAGCTAGCGCCCTCACAAAAGAGACCCCAGAGAGCTCCCACTTTCCTTCAGCCATGTGAGGACACAGCATGAGGTCACGGTCTATGAACCAGGAGGCATCCCGGTCTATGGTGGGGTCTATGAACACCGCATCTTCCTGTGACTTGCTTTTGGACTTCCCAGCCTTCTAAATTTTGGGAAATGAATTTCTGTCAATTATAAGCCACCCAGTTATGATGTGCTATTATAGCAACCCAAACAGAGTAAACTAGCTAACCGATTTTATTTCTTAATTTATCTCTGTGCTGTGTGTGTGCTAAGTCACTTCAGTCATGTCTGACTCTGCAACCTTACGGACTGTAGCCAGCCAGGACCCCCTCTGTTCATGGGATTAACTGAAAGGTGGCACAATCAAGTTAGACTAGTTTTACCAGTTGAGGATTCTACTGAACCTCGGAGGAAATGGTTTATCAGCTAAGGCTGCTGTGGAAAGTTTAGATATTTCTTTAATGATGACTTAGAGTTTTTCTGACAGTAAATTCCAGACATGGCCATGGGCACAGGTGGTGTGTTTGAGGGGTCAATCCCTGAATGCAGTAAGCTGGGAGAATGAAACAGAGAGGGAGGAACAGACAGGAAATGTTTGTTGGACTGGTTATCTCTGAGCAACTGATGCTTAATAAATTGCTTCTAAATTGTATTCCAAATGAACCTTGGAATTGTTCGGTGGAAAACTAGGAATTTATTCACATCCCCCTTCCCTACATTGTCTGAGAACTGACCTACAGGACTTTAACTTCTGTGCCTTTAATAACTGTTGAAAAAGTCTGCAGAGACTCTGGCAGAACACTGAGTGATCTAGCAGGTACACGCTGCAGGAAGCAACCTGTGTTTACAGGACCGTTCAGCCTAGCTGCAGCTGAAGTCCAAGCTTGATCAGGGGTATAGAGAGCCGCACACAAAAGCAGTCTGTTGGACTCAAAGTGGGGCATGATTAAAGTCAGGAAAAGATTACACTAAGGGGAAAAATAGATTATAGATTTCAACATATATTTCCTGAGAAATATGTTTTTTTTAATTATTTCTTACTACCAAAAAGAATATTCCACATACTACTTTTATCCTCATTGTTCACTTTTTAAAAGTGCTATATTGGCTGCTTTAGAGTATACTCTTTTAAGAGTCACCCTTGAATTTTTAACGTGGATTCTTCTCTACAGATTGTTTTAGTGAATTCAAACACTGCCTTCTCCCTTGTGATGGCTATTAGCAAGACTTTTATCGTACAATTGTTTATTGAGCACTACCCCCTCTTTCTATTATTATCGCAAAGTTTGTAACTGCTGTCACTGTGTTCCTCATTCATTGCTGTATTTAAAACTCCCCAAAAGTTAGCAGCTTAAAATGACAAAAGAGACTTTCCTGGCTGTGCAATGGTTAAGATGCTGCACTTCCACTGCAAGGGACTCAGGTTTGATCCCTAGTGGGATATGAGATTCCACATACCTCACTGCATGGCCAAAGCTGTTTAAATTCACCAGGTAACAGCAGAAGCAAGTTTTAAATGGCAATTCTAAAATGCTTGTTTAATTTATCGTTTTACAATTGACTCTTTATATGATGTGTGAAGTAAAATTTGTGAAGGATACTTCTTCCTACATTTTAATGGGGTAAATCTTAACAGTATTTGCTGTACTTGAAAGTAGCAAATATGTTTTCCCACTGCAAATGTACGCTTGCTTATAAACATGTTTTCTTAGAGTACAGCAGTAAATGTTTATTTTTCCTTCAAACATTTGGCTACATTGCCTAATAGAGTTAGTTAAATACCGCTAGAATCTGAAAAATTCTAGCATGTATTGCTCAGGAATGGTGTGAACTGCAAACTACTTAGAAAACCTGTCAAACTTTATAGCTGGGTATACTATACACATATGCATACATACAGGCATGTACAGGTACATGGGTGTATGACCCTCTAGAATATGCTTGATGCAACTGTGAATTGGTGAAATCTGAGGCACAGCACAAATGTCCAGTTTCTCCAATTAGCAAAAAGACATAACCTGCTGGAAAGCATCAAGCAGTGACTCTGGGTTTTCCTGGGGTGTCCTAAGTTTCTTGAAGACTAGTGCTTAGAAATTCCAGCCCATTGTTCAGATTGGAGTGAAGACGTCGGAAAGTAAAGGCCATGGAGCAGACCAGTGAGCAGAGAGTGAAGGGTGTCTGAGCGAGTGAGGGAGGCGGGCTGATGGGTGGACAGGGAGATGGCCTGTTGAACTCTTTGTCAGCTTGCTCCCTCACAGTGGCCATTTCACTCATGGAAGAAAATAAGTGAAAATCGCTTCAGTGAAGTGATCATTGTGTGCCAATCTTTTTATGTATGTATTATTTACATATCAATACATAGTGGCCCACTCCAGTCTTCTCTCCTAGGAAATTCCACGGGCAGAGAAGCTTGGCAGGCTACAGTCCTTGGGGTGGGCTCACAAGTCAGACATGACTTAGCAACTAAATAGCAACAGCCATCCAGAATCCAGGTTCTTATTTTAACCTGAGAAGAGAACTTAGGTTACTTCATTCATTGGAGGAATTTTGACCTTATGACTTCCTGACTTTGTCTGACTTTGAGTTTGTATACATTTTGCCAAACTCCAGCAGGTTAAGCAGTGCTAAAAATTACAGTCAGCTCTGGTTAACTTCCCAGGTGACTCAGTGGTAAAGAATTCTCCTGCAGTGCAGGAGATACGGGTTCCATCCCTGAGTTGGGCAGATCCCCTGGAGGAGACAGCAACCCCCCACTCTACTGGACAATCCAAAGGACAGAGGAGTCTGGTGGGCTACAGTCCATCGGGTCACAAAGAGTCGGACACAACTGAGCGACTGAGCATAGACAGCACTGGTTAGATGAGCAAAATGAATACTGAGCTACATAATCAACAAAGCTCTAATTGCTACAGAACATGGTAGTCAGGTATTTTCCACACATAGGTACACACCGAGAGCTTGTGTGTCTTTACAACAAATCTAGTTTCCAACCTCCTGAAACAAAACAAAAGTATAATATTAATAGAAGGTGCATCAATTTTCACACTAGAATCGTTTGACTTATTTTATCTGCAATGTCCTGTTCTTGTTCACATCACTGTTTAATACATCAGACATAGAACCAGCATCTGATTATGGTGCTGTGTAGACTACTAAGCATAAAACAGGAAAGTGAAAAAAAAAAATCATGAAAGTTCATTCCTTATTTACAGACAGGAACTATACAAAGAAAATGACCTTACAACAAGCCAATATAAAGTTTAAAATATTTTCTTTGAGTTGAATAAAAGTTTGAAGGACAAAGGACATGGTAAGCCACAAATTATTTGAGGAGGTAATGGACTGAAAAACAAGAGGCCATGAACTGAAGCTAAAGCTAAGAGAAGACAGTGCCCTGAGGGAATTCATGAAAAATGTCCTCGGGCAGAGGGTGATTAGTGTGTGGAACAATAAGCAATTAGAGGCAAAGAACATTGCTTTAAAATCTGACTGCAGCCACTCACATGGGTGGATATAATTGGGCAGCAGTCTTTAATTCTCAAACACTCATATGTGAACAGAAAAGCATAAAGAAGAGACACTTAAATTTAAATTATATATATGTGTGTATACATATAATACATGCTTCAAGTGAGTGATTAAGCTAATCTTAATCACTTTTAAGGTAATCTTAAAAGTGAGTGGCAGGTGAATATGTGATTGTGTATGTAGTGAATAGAAATTATAAAAGATTAAGGGGTCACTGGGCTCAGTAAACATTTGGGATAACAGCACTAACACAGGTCCAGTGTGTTTAGAAGACAGGGTGAACAGCTATAGAGAATGGTATGGGGAAAACTTCCAGACCTCGGCATGTGGGACAACACACTGCCCCCCCACCCACTGTGAGACCTATAATTTCATTATTAACATCGTTTAAATTAATATGATTCTGCCATAGTAAAGTCATTATTTCACACATGACTTTAAAGCAATATACAACAGACTGGTTCCAAATCGGAAAAGGAGTATGTCAAGGCTGTATATAGTCACCCTGCTTATTCAACTTACACGCAGGGTACATCATGAGAAATGCTGGGCTGGAAGAAGCACAAGCTGGATGCAAGATTGCTGAGAGAAATATCAATAACCTCAGATATGCAGATGATACCACCCTTATGGCAGAAAGTGAAAAGGAACTAAAAAGACTCTTGATGAAAATCAAAGAGGAGAGTGAAAAAGTTGGCTTAAAGCTCAACATTCAGAAAACGAAGATCATGGCATCTGGTCCCATCACTTCATGGGAAATAGATGGGAAAACAATGGAAACAGTGTCAGACTTTATTTTTCTGGGCTCCAAAATCACTGCAGATGCTGGTTACAGCCATGAAATTTTTAAAAGATGCGTACTCCTTGGAAGGAAAGTTATGACCAACCTAGATAGCATATTCAAAAGCAGAGATATTACCTTGCCAACAAAGGTCCATTTAATCAAGGCTATGGTTTTTCCAGTGGTCATGTTATCGGTGTGAGAGTTGGGCTGAGTGCTGAAGAATTGACACTTTTGAACTGTGGTGTTGGAGAAGACTCTTGAGAGTTCTTTGGACTGCAAGGAGATCCAACCAGTCCATCTTAAAGGAGATCAGTCCTGGGTGTTCATTGCAAGGACTGATGCTGATGCTGAAACTCCAATACTTGGGCCACCTCATGCAAAGAGTTGACTCATAGGAAAAGACTCTGATGCTGGGAGGGATAGAGGGCAGGAGGAGAGGGGACATCAGAGGATGAGATGGCTGGATGGCATCACCGACTCGATGGACATGAGTTTGAGTGAACTCTGGGAGTTGGTGATGGACAGGGAGGCCTGATGTGCTGCAATTCACGGGGTCTCAAAGAGTCAGACACGACTGAGCAACTGAACTGAACTGATTAGCTTTAAACAATGCTAGAATTTTCAGAAAAAAAAGGGTATTGAGGAAATCAAGCATAAGAGAAACATTTTAAAGAGGGCTTTTGAGATTTCAAATACTGACTGTGTGTGAGGTGTAAGGCTAACATGGGGGTTCTTGAGCAGCAATGGTGAGTAGGAGGAATCTGTGAAACATGTTTGAGAAATCTATAGGGCAGTCAGGATTTTTCGTCACAGCATTTACACAACTCTTCAGAAGACTAATCCACCTGCGATGTGTGAGACCTGGGTTCGATCCCTGAGTTGGAAAGATCCCCTGGAGAAGGACAGGGTGACCCACTGCAGTATTCTTGCCTGGAGAATCCTCATGGACAGATTCCATGGAGTAGCAAAGAGTCAGACATGGCTGAGTGACTAAGGACAGCACAGTTCAGTTCATTTCACTTAAGACACTCAGTCGTGTCCAACTCTTTGTGATCCCATGAACCACAGCACGCCAGGCCTCCCTGTCCATCACCAACTCCCAGAGTCCACCCAAACCCATGTCCAATGAGTCGGTGATGCCATCCAGCCATCTCATCCTCTGATGTCCCCTCTCCTCCTGCCCCCAATCCCTGCCAGCATCAGGGTCTTTTCCAAGGAGTCAGCCTTTTGGATCAGGTGACCAAAGTACTGGAGTTTCAGCTTCAGCATTAGTCCTTGCAATGAACACCCAGGGCTGATCTCCTTTAGGATGGACTGGTTGGATCTCCTTGCAGTCCATGGGACTCTCAAGAGCCTTCTCCAACACCACAGTTCAAGAGCATCAATTCTTCGAAGCTCAGCTTTCTTCACAGTCCAACACTCACATCCATATATGACCACTGGAAAAAACATAGCCTTGACTAGACAGAACTTTGTTGGCAAAGTGATGTCTCTGCTTTTGAATATGCTGTCTAGGTTGGTCATAACTTTCCTTCCAAGGAGTAAGCGTCTTTTAATTTCATGGCTGCAATCACCACTTGCAGTGATTTTGGAACCCAGAAAAATAAAGTCTGACACTGTTTCCACTCTTTCCCCATCTATTTCCCATGTAGTGATGGGACCGGATGCCATGATCTTCGTTTTCTGAATGTTGAGCTTTAAGCCTACTTTTTCACTCTCCACTTTCTAGTTCTTCCTCACTTTCTGCCATAAGGGTGGTGTCATCTCCATATCTGAGGTTATTGATATTTCTCCCAGCAATCTTGATTCCAGCTTGTGCTTCCCCCAGCCCAGCGTTTCTCATGATGTACTCTGCATGTAAGTTAAATAAACAGGGTGGCAATATACAGCCTTGACCTACTCCTTTTTCTATTTGGAACCAGTCTGTTGTTCCATGTTCAGTTCTAACTGCTGCTTCCTGACCTGTGCACAGGTTTCTCAAGAGGCAGGTCAGGTGGTCTGGTATCCCCATCTCTTTCAGAATTTTCCACAGTTTATTGTGATCCACACAGTCAAAGGCTTTGGCATAGTCAATAAAGCATAAATGGATGTTTTTCTGGAATTCTTTTGCTTTTTAGATGATCCTGGATGTTGGCAATTTGATCTCTGGTTCCTCTGCCTTTTCTAAAACCAGCTTGAACATATGGAAGTTCATGGTTCATGTATTGCTGAAGCCTGGCTTGGAGAATTTTGAGCATTACTTTACTAGCATGTGAGATGAGGGCAATTGTGCGGTAGTTTGAGCATTCTTTGGCATTGCCTTTCTTTGGGATTGGCATGAAAACTGACCTTTTCCAGTCCTGTGGCCACTGCTGAGTTTTCCAAATTTGCTGGCATATTGAGTGCAGCACTTTCACAGCATCATCTTTCAGGATTTGAAAGAGCTCCACTGGAATTCCATCACCTCCACTAGCTTTGTTTGCAGTGATGCTTCCTAAGGCCCACTTGACTGCACATTTCAGGATGTCTGGCTCTAGGTGAGTGATCACACCATTGCGATTATCTGGGTTGTGAAGATCTTTTTTGTACAGTTCTGTGTATTCTTGCCACCTCTTCTTAATATCTTCTGCTTCTGTTAGGTCCCTACCATTTCTGTCCTTTATTGAGCCCATCTTTGCATAAAATGTTCCCTTCGTATTTCTAATTTTATTGAAGAGATCTCTAATCTTTCCCATTCTATTGTTTTCCTCTATTTCTTTGCACTGATCGCTGCATTCAAATAGGTACATCTTTCTTTTTCTCCTTTGCTTTTTGCTTCTCTTCTTTTCACAGCTATTTGTAAGGCCTCCTCAGACAACCATTTTTCTTTTTTTTGCATTTCTTTTTCTTGGGGATGATCTTGATTCCTGTATCCTGTATACTGTCACGAACCTCTGTCCATAGTTCATCAGACACTCTGTCTATCAGATCTAGTCCCTTAAATCTATTTCTCACTTCCATGTATAGTCATAAAGGATTTGATTTAAGTCATACCTGAGTGGTCTAGTATTTTCTCCACTTTCTTCAATTTCAGTCTGAATTTGGCAATAAGGCATTCATGATCTGAGCCACAGTCAGCTCCTGGTCTTGTTTGGCTGACTATATAGAGCTTTTCTGTCTTTGGCTGCAAAGAATATAATCAATCTGATTTCCATGTCGCCATTTGGTGATTTCCATGTGTAGAGTCTTCTCTTGTGTTGTTGGAAGAGGGTGTTTACTATGACCAGTGAGTTCTCTTGGCAGAATTCTATTAGCCTTTGCCCTGATTCATTCTGTACTCCAAGGCCAAATTTGCCCATTACTCTGGATATTACTTGACTTCCTACTTTTGCATTCCAGACCTCTATAATGAAAAAGACATCTTTTTTGAGTGTTAGTTCTACAAGGTCTTGTAGGTCTTCATAGAACTGTTCTACTTCAGCTTCTTCAGCATTACTGGTCGGGGCATAGACTTGGATTACTGTGATATTGAATGGTTTACCTTGGAAATGAACAGAGATCATTCTGTCATTTTTGAGACTGCCTCCAAGTACTAAATTTTGGACTCTTGTTGACTATGATGGCTACTCCATTTCTAAATTCTCCCATTCCAGTCCATCTTAGTCCGCTGATTTCTAGAATGTTGATGTTCACTCTTGTCATCTCCTGTTTGACCACTTCCAATTTGCCTTGATTCATGGACCTAACATTCCAGGTTCCTATGCAATATTGCTCTTTACAGCATTGGACCTTCTGTCTATCAGTAGTCCCATCCACAACTGTTTATTGTTTTTGCTTTGGCTTCATCCCTTCATTCTTTCTGGAGTTATTTCTCCACTAATCTCCAGTAGCATATTGGGCACCTACCGACCTGGGGAGTTTATCTTTCAGTGTCCTATCTTTCTGCCTTTTCATACTGTTCTTGGGGTTCTCTGGAGAAGGAAATGGCAACCCATTCCAGTATTCTTGCCTGGAGAATCCCAGGGATGGGGGAGCCTGGTGGGCTGCCGTCTGTGGGGTCGCACAGAATCGGACACGACTGAAGTGGCTTAGCAGTAGCAGTAGCAGCATGGGGTTCTCAAGGAAAGAATACTGAAGTGGTTTGCCATTCCCTTCTCCAGTGGACCACATTCTGTCAGATCTGTTCACCATGACCCGTCTGTCTTGGGTGGCCCCACATGGCATGGCTTAGTTTCATTGAGTTAGACAAGGCTGTAGCCCATGTGATCAGATTGGCTAGTTGTCTATGATTGTGGTTTCAGTCTGTCTGCCCTCTGATGCCCTCTCTGAGTGTCTACCATCTTACTTGGTTTTCTCTTACGTTGGCTGTGGGGTATCTCTTCACGGCTTCTCCAGCAAAGCACAGCCGCTGCTCCTTACTTTGGACGTGGGGTAGCTCCTCCCGGCTGGTGCCCCTGACGTCAGGTGGGGGGTAACTCATTTCTGCCATACTTGTGCACAGTCACAGCTGCCAGTGCTAGAAGTAGAGGTAGAGCACAGCATAGCAGAAGATTAACTTTGATAGGAACTTTCTAAATTTATGAAGTTTTGATGTTCTTAGGAAATAAACTAAAATATCTTTGTAAGAATGGCTCTCTTTCTCTGATCCCTAAGATCCCAGGAATGAGGTGATAATAAAAATGTCCACTGTTTATGTTGGAAATGAATTCTGCTTCCACTAGTTCCTGAGATCTTGTGAATCTTGGAAAATCATGAAGCATAGAAAATGTGCATTCATATTGACTAAAAAAAATGCACAACTTGAGGGTTTTATTTTAAAACAACTTAATTTTATCTGGGACAAAATAAGGACTGCAGCTCAGGAGACAGCACCCCAGATAGCTCTGAGAGACTGCTTCAAAGAGGCAGTAGAAGAAGGTCAATATATAAGAGTTTGGTAAGGGGGAAGTTCAATGCAATCAAGCGCTTACTTTACAAAAGGTTTTGTGCTAGTCACAGGAGTTGATGTCACCAGGAAAGGATTTAGTGATTTTCTAGATAAGAGGGTGGTTTCCCTGGTGGCTCAGACTGTAAAAGTTAAGTTGCTCAGTCATGTCCTACTCTTTGTGACCCCATGGACTGTAGCCTACCACGTTCCTTAGCCCATGGGATTTTCCAGGAAAGAGTACTGGAGTAGGTTGCCATTTCCTTCTCCAGGGGATCTTCCCAACCCAGGGATCCAACCCAGGTCTCCTGCACCGTAGGCAGACGCTTTACCGTCTGAGCCACCAGGGAAGTCCGCCTTACCTGGGAAGATGGTAAAGTGTCTTCACCAGGGAAGACAGTAAAGTGTCTGTCTACAATGCAGAAGACATGGGTTTGATCCCTGGGTCAGGAAGTTCCCCTGGAGAAGGGAAAGGCTACCCGCTCCAGTATTCTGGCCTGGATAATTCCACGGACTGTATAGTCCACGGGGTCGCAAAGAGTCAGACACACGACTGAACAACTCTCACTTCACTTTCTTAAATATTAGGAGATTCAAGGATTGGGATCAAGAATCAGTTCCTGACAATATCTATCTAAAGACCTGTCCCTCCAGATTCCCTGGAGCAGAGTGCCTCCCTCTCCACCCTGAGCTCCCTTAGGCAGTGTTGAAGGTCAGCAGCTGCAGCAGCACAGGGTTAGGTCTCCGCAGAGGCAGATGGCAAATGCCCTTGATTTTGTTCAGTCGCTGGCAAATGCTCTTGAAAGGGAAAGTCTCTCAGTCATGTCCAACTCTTTGCAACCCCGTGGACTGTAAACCACCAGGCCCCTCTGTCCACAGAATTCTCTAAACAAGAATACTGGAGTGGGTAGCCCTTCCCTTCTCCAAGGGATCTTCCCAACCCAGGAATTGAACTGGGGTCTCCTGTATGGCAGGTGGATTCTTTACCAGCTGTGCTACCAGGGAAGCCTGGCAAGTGCCAATTTGTAGATGACATTCAGAGCAATCACACACAGCAATTATAACATGTAAAGTCAGTCTTCCAGACTGGAGAGCGGCACAGGCATGGCTGGGCTTACTTCTAGCTGCTCAGGATAAATGCAGGAATTGGATAAGAGTGCTCTAAAGCTTTGTTGTATTTATCAGGTGCGATCTGAAAGAGAATTTTCCAAAGCTATGAAATTAAAAAAGAGAGAGAGAGAGAATAATGAAAATCCATTATAAAGCAATTGGACAGGAACCATATACATCAAACTGGAGATACAATGGTTTAAATGGAGGAAGGGTGGTGGCACCTGCAGTAATTGCTTGAGCTGATTGAAAAAAGATGTCATGTCAACTTAATAAAACAAGTACTTCTTTAAGGCTAATATCCCCAGCCCAGACTCAGTGGATGTGCAGGGAAGATTTTCAAACTATGGGAAATAAAATTTTATTGGATGTACCTCTTCTCATAAAAGATCTCTTTAGACATTATTTTTACTTAATGTGCCCTCATCTATTTCATGCTAATTAATGCATCTCGACTATGAGCCAGGTTCTCAGTGGGGCCCGGGGGACTCAAGGCCTCATTGATAATCACAACTGAGAAATGACACGGGCGCCCTAAGCAGGCCGATTCACTTTGAAACAGCAATTGCGGTCCTAAGGGTGACCAGTGGACCTTAACTTTTTGTTGTTTTTGTTATTTTTACTTTGTATTACTAAGTTGTTGGAACGTGAACGTGAACGTGAAGTCGCTCAGTTGTGTCCGACTCTTTGCGACCCCATGAACTATAGCCTACCAGGCTCCTCTGTCCATGGGATTTTCCAGGCAATAGTACTGGAGTGGATTGCCATTTCCTTCTCCAAGGGATCTTCCCAACCCAGGGATAGAACCCGGGTCTCCCGCATCATAGACAGATGCTTTACCGTCTGAGCCACCAGGGAAGTCATTGGAGGAGTTGGCCAATTTCCTTCCAGACTGGTGGATTCCATTTATTATTATTATTTTTTTATTTAAGTATTTTTGTCTGTGCTGGGTCTTTGGTCCTGTGCAGGTTACTCTCTAGTTTTGGTATGCAGGCTTCTCGCTGGGGTGGCTCTCTTGCTGAGGAGAACAGGGTGTAGGAGCACAGACTTCAGTAGTTGAGGCACGTGGGCTAACCAGTTGTGGCTCCCGGGATCTAGAACACAGGCTCAACAGTTGTGGTGACAGGCTTAGTTGCTCCTTGGCATGTGAAGTCTTCCCAGACCAGGGTTTGAACTCGTGTCTCCTACATTGGCAGGTGGACTCTTTACCTCTGAGCCACCAGGGCAGTTCCTGGACTCCATTTTAATAGGAGTAATGGCAAGCTACAGTTTGATGGCAAGGATTATAAGGATTATAGTCAAAAATGATCATCTGAAGAAGTGAGAATGATTTACAAAAAGGAAACAAGGGAAGCACCATCACAGCCTGAGGAATGCTAACAGGAGGCAGAATGGACAGTTTTATTTGGAGAGAGTGGAAAAATTTGTTCTCTTATTTATAAAAGTCAAATTGTTTTGCGATAATTATATCAAGAACTCTAGATGTCTAGAGATATTATTCTGTTTGCATGCGAACTAACAAAGCAGCCTGACACAGATACTAGCAGACCCAAGATTCCTGTGTTAGACCTGGAGGATAATTTATTACTCACATGAATAGCTGAAGGTAGAGTTTCAACATTTTTACACTGGTTCCCATGAGTACAGTTTCCAGGGAGTGATTGATGCAAAGGACCAGGAGGCACTCACATTCAGTGGGCACTGTTACAAGAGCGAAACCCCGAGGAAACACTGTATAAAGGGGAGTGAGCAATTCTGACCTGTTCTATGGAGAGATCTTGGATCCAGCTTCCAAAGCTCCATGCTATCTAAACATCCTTGAAAAGGACAGTCTGGAGAGTTGCTTCCAGTAGCCATTTCAATATGTAGATACAGGTCTTCTTAATTTTTGAAAGTTTTATTTAATAATGATTGTAAATATTAATAATGTTTGTTTCAATTTATTTGAGTACTTCATCTAATTATATCTTTTTTTTAATAGTTATCTTCTATTTTATCCATTTTCTTCTCAAATACTTAAATTCTTTATTTTCACTTCCCTGCTTTCTGTTTTTCTTTCCTGGTTCCCTTAGCAAATATGCAGTTCACTTTCTTCTCCCTTGGCCAACATATAAATTGTCTTCAGTTTTGAAATTATATTTGTCTTTTTTACCTCATACTTCCTAAATTCATTTAATTCTCATTTCATTTTTCTCTTTTATTAACAGTTTACATTTCTATTCTGAATTTCAAAATTCTAGCTCAAGGTTTTCTTCATATCTCCAACTGCTTGTTGAGAATGTTTAATTAAAGTTTCATATCATTTTATACTTTTCTTCTCTGTTGTTTGTCTGTTTTGGAGTTGGGGGTGTTGTGTGTTTTTTGAGTTGTTTAGTTGAAGGGAAAGCAATTTTATTGGCTTAAATGCCTTGATGCTCATTCTCTGTTTTCTTCTTATGATAACTTTGTATAGATAAAGACTGTGTTTTGTGGACCAAAATTGGCCATATAATATTCTTTATTCAAGAATAGTCTCAGTGTGGCAACATTTAATTTTTTATTTAATTCATGGAAGTTGGGAGGGATGTTGTGCCATCTTACCATTTGTCTCCTTTCCATATGCCTTTTTCTCTTTCACTTTTCAAGAGCCAATGCCTTGATGCGGCTCCCTCTTTGCTTCTTGTACGCTGTCAGATGCTTTCCGAGCAGGTGACCCACGGGGGCTCTTGCCAGTATCTTTGCACTTACAGTGAATTTTCTTTTTTGGAGGTGATTTTAGTTAAGTCACAGGCCCTCTGTCCTTTTCTTCTCTTGTTCCGGTGACCTCCCCTCACGCTCTGTAGATGCTCACAGAAGGAGACCGACTACAGCTCTGCTGGAAACTGATGTTTATTTTTCCTACTAACAGGTCTCTTGAACTTGTGTAGTTTCTCTGTCTTCTAACTGCAAATACAGTGGGAAGTATAGAAGTTTGAAGTTTGCAACAAGGCACACTTTAAATATTATCTATTCCTCACTAGCACAATTATGAACTCAAATAGTAAATTTTGAAGAGTCTCTATATTTTTTCAACACTTCTTTTCTAACTGGGGCCCTTAGTTCTACATTCATATCCTTCTCAAACTAATTTTTCATGTTAATTGTTAATTTCATGTTAAGTTGCCCCTAAATTATATATGTATGTGTGTATTATATGTATACATGTATTTTTGAAATCAAGTTCTACTGTTTCCTGACAATAAGATTTCTTTTCTAGTAAATACATTCTGAGAGCTTGTCCCTATTTAGGTGGCCATTAATTTTATGTGAAATAACTGTCACCAACTAAGTCAGTCAGTAACTCTTCCCTGTTATAATTTGGATTTAAAGATGTTATTTTCTATAAAAAATAACCTGATATTATATTAGATTCAGGAGTTTCATAAGCAAATAACTTTTTTGTTATTTGATAATTGCTTTTTTGTTGTGTTGTGTGAAATGAAACAATGAAACCCAATCTTAAAAATCTTCTTTTCAAAATGTCTTTCAAATACAATATTTTACTAGTAAAAAACAAGTAATGCTTTTTAAAATTTCAGAGACAAATTCCAAATCTCAGTTTTTTACTCCCTATGGCAATATTTTCCACTGAAAACATGTCAAGCGATTCTCAGTACACCCAAATATCTCAGTTGCTAAGCAACTGCTAATGAATTTTCCACCAAAAAGGTTTCAAACCAGGCCTCTGAGATATCAAATACTCACACAGCCCTTGATGCTTTTGCAAATGTCCCTCTATTGTAGCATAAAAAAGTTACTCTAAATAATAAGTACCTACTGATTATAGCAAAATATTAGAAAAAAGGCAAATAAAATTCATTTTAGTTTGCCATTCCTAAGTCATGGTCTGTTTCATTACTTTTTCACCTAAGAAATACAGATAATTCAACACCCATTAATACATTTTGTAAAAAACAATCAATATACTTCAATGACTTCAAAGTTTTTCAAATATGATTAAATATTTGATTTATGTTATTTTTATTTAATAATGTAATTCAAAGTAACTTAAAAGTAATGTTTTTTATTTACTCTAATTGTGATTGTATCATTGAAAATGAATAAATACCTAATACCAAAAGCTCTTTCAAATACCAAAAGTTTGTCCCTTAAGGGAAAAATCTGAAGCATACAGAGGCGTTGTGTGGGTCATTTGTTTCTCTGAAGTAGGTTGTATACGCACAGAATCTGGAAATGGAAAATTGTGAAAGAACTTTCAATTGCTCTTTTTTTCTCCGTGGTATAGGAAACAGGTCATCTGTTGAGAGGGAAGATGGGGAGAAGCTGTTTAAAAAGGAGCTGAGGTGAGACTGTGTGATAGAAATGTGTACTCGTGCTGGGCTTCTTTAAAGGTTGTCTTACTGTTAATGTTCATGGATTAATTACGATTGCACTTAGCACAATTTTTTTGTATGTTTTCTCTAGCTACACATGCAGGAATGGAGGAGTACATTTTAGATTTATTCATGGTTTTCTATATGGAACTTAATGAATGTGAAGAAGAGAAAAAAGCCCTCATTGGGGAAGACTTCATGGGATACAGTGGTTTTTTATGAATAGCCAGATAAGAGAAAAAAGAAGGTGAAGATTTAGATCAGAAGAGAGGTGCAGGATATGCAGGCCTTCACTGTTAACTGACTGTGGTAGATATTTTTCAGTAGTGTTCCTATATTAGTTTTCAATTGCTGTGTAGCAATTTACCATGTGCCTAGTGACTTAAGGACTTCCCTGATAGCTGAGTTGGTAG
Organism: Tragelaphus eurycerus; assembly: GCA_935064755.1. Lineage (NCBI taxonomy): Eukaryota > Metazoa > Chordata > Mammalia > Artiodactyla > Bovidae > Tragelaphus > Tragelaphus eurycerus. Next base: position 2,118,124 of record CAKXYN010000074.1, read on the forward strand.
AGAATTTCACTCAGTCATTCACTCACTCACTAGTGATTTAAAGCAACACACTTTCATTATCTTGCAGTTTCCATGAATTAAAAGTCTGAGCATGCTTTGCTTAGGGTCACAGAGCTGTAATCAAGGTGTCAGCCAGCTTTGTTCTCATTTAGAATCTCCACATAAGGGAGGGTCTCCCTCCGGGCTCATTCAGTTTGTTGGAGAATTCGTTTCCTTGTGGATTTTTGACTGAGAGTCTTGACTTCTTACTGGCTCCAGCCTCAAGTGTGGATGTCATCCACAGTTCCCTGCTCTGTGGCCCTTGATGTAGGTTTTGATGCTTCCAGAACAACAGGAAAATATCTCTTCCGTTGGATAAGGCAGATTCTTATGACCTAATCACAACTGTGACCCTGCCACTTTTGCTGTATAATGAAATTAATGAAGGGAGTGGCATTCTCGCACCCTTTCCACATTCTGTTGGAAAGAAGCCAGTCACCTGTCTTCACACCCAGTGTGATTCACTGGGTTTCACTGAGGGTGTATCAGCTGCAGGCTGCAATTGATTTTCATGTGTTTGTCTGCTTCCTTGAGTTGTTTCAAAGCAGACTCATTGATGTGAAGAACTGATTTATTCCAAAGACCCTGATGCTCGGAAAGATGGAAGGCAGGAGGAGAAGGGGACGACAGAGGATGAGATAGTTGGATGGCATCACCGACTTGATGGGCATGAGTTTGAGCAAGCTCTGGGAGTTGGTTACGTACAGGGGAGCCTGACATGCTGCAGTTCATGGGGCCGCAAAGAGTCGGACACGACTGAACGACTAAACAGAACTGGGTTGATTCTTTCCTCCACCTTGTTGCCTACTTTGGCCAATAGAATAACAGCCAATATAAGGCAGGCAGAGACTCGAAAAGTGCTTGCCCTTTAAGACTTGCTTTCTCCTGGGACCCTTCTATTGTTGGAAGAAGCCAAGCTAGCAAGTTGGGTGGTGACCAAGTGTCACATGTGAGAGTGAGGCCATCCTAGAAAATGCAGCCCCAGTTGCTGCATCAGTTGATCACACGTGCGTGACTGCCCAGGAGAGGTCCTGCCCAGAGCTGCTGGTTTGCTGCTGCTATTTTACCTCTCCACTTAGATTTTTGTCTAAGTACTCCCTGCATTCTTTAAAGAAGGAGAACTTTTATACTTTATTCTTTATATTGTAGTCGTTTTCTTTAGAGTGGACTCCATGTAGATACCGGTCATGGGTTGAATTGCGCTCTCCATAGGGCTTCCCTGGTGGCTCTGAGGGTAAAGTGTATTCCTGTAATGTGGGAGATCTGGGTTCAATCTCTGGGTTGGGAAGATCCCTGGTGAAGGAAATGGCCACCCACTCTGGTACTCTTGCCTGGAAAATCCCATGAACGGAGAAGCCTGTAGGCTACAATCTGTGGGAGGCTACAGTCTATGGGGTCACAAAGAGTCAGACAGGACTGAGTGACTTCGCTTCACTTCAGAGGATATGTTGAGGTCCTCACTCACCTCACCTCAGAGCGTGACCTTATTTCAAAATAGGGTTCTTGCAGGTGCACTATTTTTAATGCATTTATGTAAGCTTGGTGTTAAGTCTTCCTTAAACATTTTATATTGGGTTGTCCAAAAAGTTCATCTGGATTTTTCTGTAAGATGTTATTCAAAAGCCATTATGAACACTTTGGAAAACCTGATATAATTTACTAGTGAAGTGACTGCAGCCTATAATTTTCTCTATAGGAAGATTTTCACTAGAAATTCAATTTCTTGAGGGTATAGAGATAACAGAGTTTCTATTTTTTCTTGTGTCAGTTTAAAACGTTTGGATGTATAAGGTAATTTTTTCCATTTCCTCCAAGTTCTCAAAGCTGTTACCGTAAAGCTCTTCATTATTTTCTTTTATTAGGTTTTAATGATTATAAGATGTTTAGTGATGTCCTCCTTTCTCTTATATTATTTGTAAAACTCTCTATCACACTTCCTCTTTTATTTATATGTTAAAGTTAAAATATTTAATTTTTAAGTTGCAGGTTATTTTTAAATCTTGTGTTATTTATTTCTAATTTAATTCTCTTTGGGAAAAGACCTTACTCTAGATGATTTTAATATATTTAAATACTTTGAGGCCTGTTTTCATAACTTATGTTCTACCTATGAAGAGCATATTGGAATATCTATATGCATTTGAAAATTCATAATTTGAAAACTCATTGGAGTTCCCTTATGTGCCTCTGATTTTCTAATATCTATTTTTTTCAGTTTACTCACTAAGCTTCTATACAGACCATTTCAAGGCTTCCCTGTGTGTGACTGTGTGAGTATGCTGTGTTCTGTCTGACTCTTCATGATCCCATGAACTGTAGCCCGCTGGGCTCCTCCGTCCATGGGATTCTGCAAGAATCCTGGAGTGGGTTGCCACTCCAGTGTGCTCCTCCAGGGGATCTTCCTGGCCCAGGGATTGAACCTGTGTCCCTTGGGACTCCTGCATTGGCAGGTGGGTTCTTTACCATTGTGCCACTTCTTCAAATTTCTAAACCTTCTCATCTATTTTTCTCAGAAAATGACCTTACTTCTCACTGCATAGAGAAAATAGATGGTCCAGACAGGCGTGCTCTCACTTTCTCAAACCAAATATAGAAACTTATTTTCCTCTTCACCTGATAAAGTAGTGGAGTTTTTCTTCCTATCAAAGACTAATCCCTTTGCTCAGAAACTTGCCTGTCTCTCTCTTTCAAAACCTTACCCCAAAGTTTATCCCTTATCTCTCATAGAGTTTAAAACTTTCAGATAGTTCTTTCTCACTTGTTATTCAATTTGCTGCAACTCAGGGAAGAATAAAAAGTAACGTTCCAACTAATCCCCTTTCTTAGCCCCTCATCCTCCTGGGTTACCTTCAGATTTGTTTTCCCTCCCTCTCAGCAAAATTTCCCAAGCATTTTTTTTTTTTTTTCCAGTCTTTGATTTTTCCCTCACCTTCAGTTTACTCCTATTCAAACAGCAATTTTACTGTTTTCCCTTCAAGTAGTTGGAAGGAAAACAGTAAACTGTTAATGGAACAACTAACTGTGTTAGTTAACTCTAATACATTACCTAGAGTCATCTATCTGTTTATTAATACATGACATTTGTTTTTCCCAGATAAGAAAGGATAATTTCAGAGACTAGTGTCAAAGACCATACAAAGTAGTTGCAATCACACACTGCGAGGAATAGACTCATGGACACAGACTATTCAGTCTGAGCTCACATCACCATTCTAGTAAATGGTGGCAGGACTCTTCCAGGGACAGAGTGAGGATTTCCATGAATTTCTTTTCATCCCAAATAGGAGACATAATGAGAGCTGCTTAAATCCAGATTCCTACAAAAAAATAAATAATATGAATGAAAATAATAATCAGATCAGATCAGATCAGTCGCTCAGTCGTGTCCGACTCTTTGTGACCCCATGAACCGCAGCACGCCAGGCCTCCCTGTCCATCACCAGCTCCCAGAGGTCACTCAGACTCACACCCATCAAGTCAGTGATGCCATCCAGCCATCTCATCCTCTGTCGTCCCCTTCTCCTCCTGCCCTCAATCCCTCCCAGCATCAGAGTCTTCTCCAATGAGTCTACTCTTCTCATGAGGTGGCCAAAATACTGGAGTTTCAACTTTAGCATCATTCCTTCCAAAGAAATTCCAGGATTGATCTCCTTCAGAATGGACTGGTTGGATCTTCTTGCAGTCCAAGGGACTCTCAAGAGCCTTCTCCAAAACCACAGTTCAAAAGCATCAATTCTTCGGTGCTCAGCCTTCTTCACAGTCCAGCTCTCACATCCATACATGACCACAGGAAGGACCATAGCCTTGACTAGGCGAACCTTTGTTGGCAAAGTAATGTCTCTGCTTTTGAATATGCTATCTAGGTTGGTCATAACTTTTCTTCCAAGGAGTAAGCGTCTTAATTTCATGGCTCCAGTCACCATCTGCAGTGATTTTGGAGCCCAGAAAAATAAACTCTGACACTGTTTCAACTGTTTCTCCATCTATTTCCCATGCAGTGATGGGACCAGATGCCATGATCTTCGTTTTCTGCATGTTGAGCTTTAAGCCAAACTTTTCACTCTCCACTTTCACTTTCATCAAGAGGCTTTTGAGTTCCTCTTCACTTTCTGCCATAAGGGTGGTGTCATCTGCATATCTGAGGTGATTGATATTTCTCCCAGCAATCTTGATTCCAACTTGTGTTTCTTCCAGTCCAGCATTTCTCATGATGTATTCTGCATATAAGTTAAATAAACATGGTGACAATATACAGCCTTGACGTACTCCTTTTCCTATTTGGAACCAGTCTGTTGTTCCATGACCAGTTCTAACTGTTGCTTCCTGACCTGCATACAGATTTCTCAAGAGGCAGATCAGGTGGTCTGGTATTCCCATCTCTTTCAGAATTTTCCATAGTTTATTGTGATCTACACAGTCAAAGGCTTTGGCATAGTCAATAAAGCAGAGCGCCTGGCTTTCCCGCGACCGGCGCACAATTAAGAGCGCCCCGCTTTCCCGCGACCGGCGTACAATAAGAGCGCCCCGCCGGCTGCGCCGCGCACTAAGAGCGCCCCGCTGGCTGCGCCACGCACTAGGAGCGCGGCCAAGAGGAGCTACCGCACGACTGAGGAAGGACGGCGGTGAGGGCCAGCGCACTAAGCACGGCCGAGAAGAGCTACCCCACGACCGAGGTCAGAAAGGGCGGCGGTGAGGAGAGACCCCTCGTCCAAGGTAAGGTGCGATGGCTGTGCTTCACTGGCCGGGAGCAGCTGCGAGCAGCCGGGAGCAGCCGGGACGGGATACCCCACGCCCAAGGTCAGAGAAACCCAAGTAAGACAGTAGGTCTTGAAAGAGGGCATCAGAGGGCAAATACACTGAAACCATTCTCACAGAAAACTAGTCAATCTAATCACACTAGGACCACACCCTTGTCTAACTCAATGAAATTAAGCCATGCCCGAGGGGCAACCTGGGATGGGCGGGTCATGGTGGAGAGATATGACAGGGTGTGGTCCGCTGGAGAAGGGAATGGCAAACCACTTCAGTATTCTTGCCTTGAGAACCCCATGAACAGTATGAAAATAATAATGAGAATATAATTTTGATCATCTGTTTTGGAATATCATTGCTATTGTGCTACTATAGCACAATATTCTTTATTCTATGTAGAATATAATATGTCTATATTCTGAGAGGCAATAAGACAATCTTTCACATCCTTCCTAATCTAGATCTAATTTTTGTACACAATGCTTATATAAACTGAAATAAAACACTGCTGGATTGACATTGTGTTCTCACTGACCCCATGGAAACACTTAGAGGAAGTAACTCTGCTTTTCATAGCAGTATAGTTATTTGCTTGCATTCAAAAAGAACCTGTTCTCTTTTTTTTGGTCAGGTTATAATTGTACAAATCAATTGCACAATAAGTATATGTCTTGTAAGTATATGTCTTGAGGATATTATATGAAGATAAACTTTATTCAGAACATGAACTATGGTGCAACATTCTTGTCATCCCTTTGTGGGACCAATGCCTTCCCAGGAAACTGGTTCAGTATATAGAAGCATTCACAGTAGGGAAAGTCACTTTCTGGCATGGCAGAAGCCCTGACAAATTTGAGGACAGGCAAAAAGAGAATTATTCACTTGCATTAAAATTTCTATAGATAAAACTTGGTGACGATGAAATTATTGGTTTTGATTTCCAACCATAGGCTTTACAAATTTCTAATTATATAAAATAGAAACTATTTTAAAAGGAATCCTACTGTCCTTAAACAGTGCTGAATATAAAATCTGAGTACGGTTCACCAAGTACTTGCATTCAGATCAGTTCAGTCGCTCAGTCATGTCCAACTCTTTGTGACCCCGTGAATTGCAGCACGCCAGGCCTCCCTGTCCATCACCAACATCCGGAGTTCACTCACACTCATATCCATCGAGTCGGTGATGCCATCCAGCCATCTCATCCTCTGTCATCCCCTTCTCCTCCTGCCCCCAGTCCCTCCCAGCATCAGAGTCTTTTCCGATGAGTCAACTCTTCACATGAGGTGGCCAAAGTACTGGAGTTTCAGCTTTAGACTTGCATTAGGGAATATATATATATATATATATATATATATATATTTACATTTTTATGATTATCCTCTGTCAGCTTATCTGGTTGGAATTAATGATAGAGATCAGTACCTTGACTGTAATTCTCTTAACCAAGTTAGTCTTTGTGAACAAGCTAGAGTCTAGAAAGAAAAAAAGCAACTCTAGAGGACCTGATTCAGGAATGAGTAGGGCATAATCTAGAAGCATATGTCACCAGAAGATTTGCCATATGCAAATGATAAAAAATACAGAGTTAAAAGAGTAACAAACTTGATGATTTAATACAAATATGAGCAGATCTCAAAAATTTAATGCCAAGTAAAAAAAAAAGTAAAATCAGTGCAAAATGTAATATATAAAGGGGTATGTGTTAGAGAAGAGTGCCAGAAAGAGTAGGAACAGGTTTACAAAGGCAGAGAATAGAAAATAAAATGTAAAAAAATAAATTTTTTTAATGGTGAAATGGACACAGCAAGGATTGATTTGCTGTAAATGAAGATGATGATCAAACGAGTGAGAGAGATAAGGGATGAGGTCGAAAATTTATAGAGGCCAAGTTAAGCAGGGCTTCATAAGCTATAAGCAAAGCTTCAGCAAAGGACACACATCATCCAATTCATATTTCACATCCATGATTTGGATGGCTGTGTAGACTGGATGGAAAGGGGACAGAAGTCCTCCTGGGTCCTTTGCAGTAGTTCAAGTGGAAGTGCGGGAGCACTTCTGATCAGAAAGGGATCAGAAATGAGATGTTAGATTGCAGTGGAAAGTGGCCATGCAGGGAGAAATAAGTGATTAGATTCAGATAAATATGGAATTAAATCACAAAGCTTCCTGACTTTCTGCAATGGATACTGGAATGTGTGAGGGCTTGAGGAAGACCAAAGCTCAATTTTGATGTCCAGATCTTTTATTTAGTAAGCAGATTGCATGGTGGTGGTACAAGGATCACAATTGTGACAAAGATATGATGAGGAAAGTACGATTCAGAATCCGTTTTGTTATTTTTTGGTGCTTCTTTTTTAAGTCATATATCTCCTTGAGACATTTTGTAGGAGGAGGTGGGGCAGGTGTTTTCAGGTGAGAAGGGGACTTAGGCTTGAATGTGTGGAGTGGACAAAACAAAATGGGATGGAAGATGTATTAACCAATACATACTTTTTAGATTTTACATTGGGTAAAACCTATGAAGGCATACTTATATATACAAAATGTATCAGTGAATTTACAGAGAGACTGCCTTTAATCTTCCTGGCTAGTGTTAATCCTGCCTTTAATCTTCCTGGCTAGTGTTGATCCTGCTACACAAGTAAGCAATGTGTTAAACCCACTCTAGCAAGATCAAAAATAAAGGATGAAATTCAGATAAAAAGTGAAAAGTAAAAGTGAAGTTGCTCAGTCATGTCCAACTCTTTGTGACCCCATGAATTGTAAGCCTACCAGGCTCCTCCGTCCATGGGATTTTCCAGGCAAGAACACTGGAGTGGGTCACCATTTCCTTCTCCAGAAGAGCTTCCCAACCTAGGGATTGAACCTGGGTATCCTGCATTATAGACAGACTCTTTACCATCTGAGCCACCAGGGAAGTCCACCTAATAGGGGCTTCCCTGCTGGCTCAGACAGTAAAGAATCTGCCTGCAATGCAGGAGGTCTGGGTTCAATCTCTGGGTTGGAAAGATGCCCAGGAGAAGGAAATGGCACCTCATTCCAGTATTCTTGCCTGGAAAATTCCATGGAAAGAGGAGCCTGGCAGACTACAGTCCATGGGGTCACAAAGAGTTGGAAATGACTGAGCAACTCACACACACACACACACACACACACACACACACACAACACACACACACACAAAACCCCATAGATCTGAATTTCTATGGTAGAAGTGGGAAGAAGTATTAAGTGAATCTATGCTAGAGGTAAATAGCATCTAGAATATGTAAATCAACTATATATAAATAGAATGCTATCCTCATTTAAGGGACTCAAAAATGGACCTACTAATAAGATATTGTTAAAATTGAGTATTCATTTCTGATTAAACAAGGAAAGAGCTTTTAATTTTCTATAAATGGAAAGATATTTTCTCAACTTGCTGAAAATTATCTATCAGAAATTGCTGTAAACAAAATACTTAATGATGAAATGTTAGAAGAAATTTCATTAAAGTCAAGAATAATTATGATACACACTATCACTATAATTATCCAAGACACTAGTAGCATACTGGAATAAATCATCTCTCTCATCAACAGAACTCATGCAGACAACAAAATCAGCAGAATCCATCACACAGACACTCCCTGAGAACATCCGGATTAAAAAAATAGAGAGAGCTTCTTAAGGAGATGGCATGAAGGGACCTTCTGATGATAATAGGAGTACTTGAAACATCTATACCACTTACCATACAGAGTTATTATTTTTTCACATATATTAGCAATTTAAAAACCCTCTCAACAACCTTATGAAATTGGTATAATTATTATCCCTGTCTTATAATTGTAGTAAAATAAACTATGGAAATATTCATTAAGTTGCCCAAAATAAACTTACTAGGAAAGATCTGGGGTTTCTCAAGTGGTTCAATGGTAAAAAATCTACCTGCCATACAGGAGACCTGAGTTTGATCCCTGGGTCAGGAAGATCCCCTGGAGAAGGAAATGGCAACCCGCTCCAGTATTCTTGCCTGGAGAATGCCATGCACAGAGGAGCCTGGTGGGCTACAGTCCATGGGGTCAAAAAGAGTTGACATAGACTGGGTGACTGAGCACATAACAGGAAAGATCTAGATGCAGATAGTCTGACTCAAAGCCTGTAAGTTTTAACTGCTAAGCTTCCTCACTGACTTGACACTTTTATTCTAACACTTGTTCTCTCATCATGGCCAATTCTTGCTTCTACTGCCTAATCATTCCATGCTTTTGATTTCTTAGAGTACCCTAAGTAGGGCTTCCCAGGTGGCACTAGTGGTAAAGAATCCACCTGCCAATGCAGGAGATGCAGATTCGATCCCTGGGTCAGGAAGGTCCCCTAGAGGAAGAAATGGCACCCTACTCCAGTATTCTTGCCAGGAAAATTCCATGGATAGAGGAGCCTAGTGGGCTACAGTCCATGGGGCTACTGAGTTGGACGCAACTGAGCATGCACACCCTAAGTTTTATTATTACTGTAATGTAACATGAAAGAAATGCTCCCAAATATCTTTTGCTATATTATTGTGTGTATATATATATATAAAAGTATATCAATTTAATGGTCAACCAACTAAGAAAATGCTGTAAAATAAGTATCTACTGGCACAGATTTTAGGACTCTTGTCCTTGCAGCCTCCCCAGTATAAACTCTTCCAATTATCTCCCCTCCATTTGTTTAGAATACTTGTTTAGAATGGTAGCATATGGTCAGACTAGGGGAAATCTGTATACTCGTTATATAATTGTTTGCTTTTGTCAATAAATGATACTATTAAAAGCATCAGGAGAATGACACTTAGGAATAACAATGCCTGGAATATCATATCCTTTCTAATGGAGCAATTGATTACCTTAATTAGTGTATACAGACTGGAAAATATTCTTTAACTCCGAATGGAGTTTTCATGTTCAAAACAAGTATTGGTAATAATGAATTCTACAGATAAATTCACTTGCATCAAATTTTAGGACCGAGTTTCTAATAACTATGTTTTCAGGTTAACACAGTAATTAGAAAAAAATCATGTCTTTACTGCAAAGTGTTAATGAATTTCTTGATATTAGTTTGTTTTTAAGCAAACAAAAAAAGAACTTTGGTGATCACAAATTTTTCAAAAACAGTGAAATGAAATAAAATAATTCACCCAAGATCACAAATGCTACTTTCTTAAAAACTAAGAATATTTTATAACTAGCAAAATCCTAAATAAACAAGGAAAAAATGAGAGATACACCTGTTATTTCTATTATATTTTTAAGCTTTATTGAGTTATAAGTGACAAATAAAATTGGAATATGTTTAAAGTATACAATGTGATACAGTCAATTTGATTAGCACATCTATTACTTCATAGATTTATCCATCCCAGAAAACATTAGCAAAAATAACAATAGTATGTCCATGACTATCAATAATCAACTTTAAGTATAAATGGAATACATTCCTCAATCAAAGACCTAGAGTTCTGTGTCATTTCTAGTGAGGTGGTAAACCTAGAGCCTGTTACACAGAGTGAAGCCAGTCAGAAAGAGAAAAAAACAAGTATTGTGTATTAATACATACACATGGAATCTAGAAAAATGGTACTGATGAACCTATTTGCAGGGAGGAATAGTGACTTAGACATAGAAAATAGTCTCATGGACTCAGCAGGGGCAGGAGAAGGGTGGGCTGAACTGAGAGAGTAGCATTGAAATAAATACATTACCATGTGTAAAATACATAGCTAATGGGAAATTGCTGTATAACACAGGAAGCTCAACCTGTGACAAGCTGCAGGGGTGGGATGGGGTGGGAGGTGGGGGGAAGGTTCAAGAGGGAGGGAACATATATAGTCCTATGACTGATTCATTTTGATGTATGGAAGAAACCAATACAACATTGTAAAGCAGTTATTCTCCAATTAAAAATAAATTAATTAAAAAAAAACCACACCCAACTATATGCTATTTACAAGAGAAACAACTTTTTTTCTTTTTTTCCTTTCAGCTTTAAGTAAGACATAGACTGAAAATGAAGGCCTAGAAAAATATATTTGTATCCTAATTTTATCAACCTAAATGCAAAAGAGTATACAAAGGAGAAAATTTTTTCAATGAAAAGGAAGTATTCCTAATTAGTTTTACCACTGTACATATGTTTCAAGGAACATGATCATACTATAAAAATACAAAAATTATGTAAATAATTTCATTAGTACTAGTATGTGCCAACTCTCTAATTATATAGCATTTTTAAATATATTAATATATACTTTGTTTAATGCTAAGTATATCTTGAATGTAACTACTTTCCCACTTCCTCTCCTGATTCCATTCTTGTAGATACCATTCTCATAGCGGTTATCTGTGTATTTAGCTCGGGCAGGAGAAGGGGTCGACAGAGGATGAGATGGCTAGATGGCATCACTGACTCGATGGACATGAGTTTGAGTGAACTCAGGCCCATGTCTCCTGCATCTTCTGCATTGCACGTAGATTCTTTACCCACTAAGTCACCTGGGAAGCCCTCAGGGGCATATATATTGTGTCAACTGGATGATCAGTATGCTTGGACCTGTGGTACAGGCTCAAGTTCTTCTGTGGAACTCTCACAGTGTCTTGGGCACCTGGACCATTAGTACAGTGGTATTACAGTATCATAATCATTTTCTGTTTTTCACAGATTAGAAAATTCAACATCAGATAAGGGTAACGACTAGGTTACAGGACAAAGTAAGCCTCAATTTGAAATGAATGTTTTCCTACTTTGCAGTCTGTACCCTTTACACTGTCACACAGTGATTGACCCGGGTCTTAGTCACACTCATATCAACAGTGCTAGCTTATTAATGCTCATTAGAGCCTGTTTAATTTATAAACTGATATACCACTTCAGCATGAAGATTATTCATTTTTTACAAAGATATTTACTTTTTATTGCTCACTGGGTAAAGACTGATTTAGTCAATTGATCAATATTTGGTAGTGAATGACTGAGCAAATGTTTTAGACGAAGCACAGAGGGCTTCAATTGCTTCCCCACAGATGCTCATGGTTTCCACATGATTTGCTTATACTTAGTCTGCTCCCCCCAGAAATGATCTAAAATCATTTTTTCACGAAATTAAAAACTCTTCCATTCATAATGCTTTGATGTCTACTAAATGACAATGTCAGCATGCAAATGTGAAACTGAGCTATATTTAGAGAAATGGCACCACTCTGAAATAAATGAGTTCAGGTAAATAATTACTTTCTATCTATAAGCCTGGAAATTTCTAATACATCATCTGCCTGTTCCAACAATGCAGAAAGGAAGAGTTAGTTCTTTGTGAATTATTAATTATAACCCTTAATAACTGATTGCAAACTCTCACTAGAGTGTGTATTACTTCATTATTAATTGCACACTGGAAATATGACATTTTAAGGAAATATAGTGAGAGATTTGCTTTTAAAAGATAGTCTACATAGATATAAACCAAATTAAATTCTTTTTAAAATTCTGTAGTTCACAATATCTAAAAAGAATATTCAGTGATACTGACTTCAAAACTCCTTGTATTTCCATCTATGAAGTATTTGCATGTAATTTCTGTACATTATTCTCTATAAAGTTTCTTATGAAGGGCTATTCCCCCAGACATTAGCTGTTATAGAGCATGTTATAGAGCAAATGATTCATTTGACTATTCCGAGGAACCTAGTGTGGTTTTAAGAAAATGTCCAATGAGGTAGGAGCATCAAAGCGGGTATCTTCCTGGCATGGTAAATCGTCCTCCTGCTGTTCAAGATGGACTGACTGAGTTTGGCACAGTATTGGGGGATACAGATGGCTTAGGTCTAATCTAGCTGTGCATTACTCCTGGAAGACAATTCTAACTTTAAAATAGATCAAAGACAATAATATATATATATATATATATATATATATATTTAGAACAGTTTCCACATAATATGTTTAGAGTTATTATTTTAGTATCTGATACCATGGGCCTCCCTGGTGGCTCAGTGATAAAGAATTCGTCAATGCAGGAAATGCTGGTTTAATCCTTGGGCCAGAAAGATCCGCTGGAGGAGGAAATAGCAACCCACTCCAGTCTTCTTTCCTTGGAAATCCCCTGGGAAATTCCAGGGGGTCACAAAAGATTCAGACATGACTTAGCAGCTAAACAACAATCTGATACTGTGCTAAGCTCTTTAACTGCACTATTTTGAAGAACATCCTCAAAGATTCCATAAGGAAAGTACTACGATTATCTTCATCGGCAAACGGAAGAATCAAGGTTCAAGAAGTCTTTGTGACTGGATCTAGGACATGTAATATGTGAGAGCCCTGATCTCTAAAGTAGACTGCATTCTAGGAGGGGGTTGATTTTTTTGCTCAACAGATTTTTATGCCTTATTCACTGTTATAATCTACCTGCATTAAATTATACATGCAATTATAAGAGTTGTACTTTCAACATTCGATGATTTTAATTTGTTTTAAATGTAAAATCTTCAAACTAGTGCACTAAGTCATCTGTATTTGAGATCATAAAAAGCTTTAGAGATATAGAGTGCTCATCTTATCATTGGAGCAATTAAGTAGGTTGAAGTAGAAGCGCAAGAAGCCTCATTATAGGTTAGGAACATTATCCCTGTTGTACCAGTTTGTCTAAAATGCAGCTGATAAGCTGTTGAAATATGAAATGTGCTTTAGTTGATAAAATGTCAGCAAAACCAAAAATGAGTGAATGCCATTTAAGAGCCAGGTTAATTAGGAAGTGATCCCTAAGTACCATCTGGTATATAGCGGAATTAATGATTTCAACACTTTATATTGATGCAAAGCCGAGGAGCCATGAAGAGAGAGTTTTCTTCTGATAATTAGAGAAAGCAGTGTTCCGAGGCACAGGGAAGTTATGAGGGCAGGCTCTCTTTTATGCTTGAATCAGCTTCAAAATATCATTTAGGGCTTCCCAGGTGGCGCTAGTAGTAAAGAATCTGCCTGCCAGTGCAGAGCAGAGAAGTCAATGGCACACTGCTCCAGTACTCCCGCCTGGAAAATCCCATGGACAGAGGAGCCTGGTGGGCTGTAGTCCATAGGGTCACTAAAGGCCAGACACCATTGAGCGATTTCACTTTGACTTTTCCTTTCATGCATTGGAGAAGGAAATGGCAACCCACTCCAGTGTTGTTGCCTGGAGAATCCCAGGAACGGGGGAGCATGGTGGGCTGCTGTCTATGGGGTCATCCAGAGTCGGATATGACTGAAGCCACTTAGCAGCAGCAGCAGCCAATGGAGAGACACAAGAGACATGGGTTTGATCCCTGGGTTAGGAAGATCCCCTGGAGAGGGGAATGGCAACCCATTCCAGTATTCTTGTCTAGAGAATCCCATGGACAGGGGAGCCTGGCAGACTACAGTCCATAGGATTGCAAAAAATCAGACGAAACTGAAGAGACTTGGCACACAAAATGCCATTTACCAGTACTATGCAGCTCATTTTTGAGGATTTTAAAGATTTTATTATCATTTATTATCATTCCTGAATTTTAGGAATTGATGAGTATTTTTCTTTTTGTTCTAGAAACATTATCCTTACATCAGGCTGAATTTGTATCTATAAAACAATTATGATGATTGAGTATTTTTAAGTGTTTGCAAATATTAATGCATTTTATTATGTTTGCTTTTACTTGAAAATTTAAGTAGATCTATAAATGTGTATGTATATATGTGTGTGTGTATGTGCTCAGTTGTGTCCAACTCTTTGTGGCCTCATGGACTATACAGCCCACCCAGCTCCTCTGTCCATTGGATTCTCCTGTCCATCACCAACTCCCAGAGTTCATTCAGACTCACATCCATTCAGTCAGTGATGCCATCCAGCCATCTCATCCTCTGTCGTTCCCTTCTCCTCCTGCCCCGAATCCCTCCCAGCATCAGAGTCTTTTCCAATGAGTCAACTCTTCACATGAGGTGGCCAAAGTACTGGAGTTTCAGCTTTAGCATCATTCTTTCCAAAGAAATTCCAGGGCTGATCTTTAGAATGGACTGGGTGGATCTCCTTGCCTCCTTGCAGTCCTAGGGACTCTCAAGAGTCTTTTCCAGTTTCACTGTTTAAAAGCATCAATTCTTCCGGGGCTCAGCTTTCTTCACAGTCCAACTCTCACATCCATACATGACCACTGCAAAAACAATAGCCTTGACTAGACGGACCTTTGTTGGCAAAGTAGCGTCTCTGCTTTTGAATATGCTATCTAGGTTGGTCATAACTTTCCTTCCAAGGAGTAAGCGTCTTTTAATTTCATGGCTGCAGTCACCATCTGCAGTGATTTTGGAGCCTCCCAAAATAAAGTCTGACACTGTTTCCACTGTTTCCCCATCCATTTCCCATGTATTGATGGGACCAGATGCCATGATCTTCATTTTCTGCATGTTGAGCTTTAAGCCAACTTTTTCACTCTCCTCTTTCACTTTCACCAAGAAGCTTTTTAGTTCCTCTTCACTTTCTGCCATAAGGGTGGTATGATCTGCATATCTGAGGTTATTGATATTTCTCCCCGCAATGTTGCTTCCAGCTTGTGCTTCTTCCAGCCCAGCGTGTCCCATGATGTACTCTGCACAGAAGTTAAATAAGCAGGGTGACAATATACAGCCTTGACGTACTCCTTTTCCTATTAATATGTAGTTCAACACTGTGAAATACTCAGTCTTTTAAAAATGGGACTAATATGTGTATATTCTATATGGATGTATCACTATATGAATATTATTTGTAACTGAGAGGGACTTCTTCCTTTCCTCTTTTCATTACAGTGGCATTTTACTATTTTCCATATCTCCCCTCTTCTGTATTAATTTTGCTAGTCTGTGTTAAACTTTTACTCACATATGACTAGTATGTTTTTCCAAACCTCATTATTTTTCTGAAGATCCCATCTCAATTCTTAACACCTCACTCAAGCAGGAGGTCTTGCTCCTCTATCATTGGAAAACATGAAAGATGGTAAAGTTACTTATTATATACCATGAGCTATATTTATCTTATCTACTAACTAAAAACATGTCCAATGAATCTGTACATTTTTTAATTGCCTCTGCAATATTATTCTATGGTCAAACTGTCTCAGAGACTTTTTCTAAAATCATATTCTTTAAAAACTCAGGAAAAAAAAAACCAAATTAGTCATAATTATAGTCTGGATTGTTATACAATGTACCTGAATGCCAACCTGAAATTGTAAATGGTCACTAGGAAGACAATTCTTACCAGGAAAAAAAGAAGGAATGAGTGAGTCACCACCTGAGATCATCACCCAAGTTCGATCAAAGCTCTATCATGTTTCCTAAATGTCCAAATTATCAAAACCATGGTAATAACTAAGATTTTTTTACAAAAAACATAAATAGAAATGTCAAAGTGACTTATTGTCACATGAGTAACTGAGAAAAAAATCAATAAAATAAAAAGAAAATGCTAATGTATCACTATAGAAGAAACACGAGTTTAATTTCATACTATATAAAAAGATAAGTTCAAAATGAATTTAAGACTGAAATATGAGAACTGAAATTATAAAACTGCTAGAATAAAACATAAGATAAAAGTTTCCTGATGTTGTTTTAGCAAGGATTTTTTAGATACAACATTGAAAGCACAGATCACAAAGCAGAAGTAGGTTGGAGTACATCAAACTAAAAAGTCTGCACAGCAAAGGAAATAATCAAGAGAAAAGGGTAACCTATAGAATGGGAGAAAACATTTGCAAATCATATATCTGATAAAGGATTAATATCCAAGATACATAAGAAACTCATACAACTGAAAAGCAAAAACAAAAAACACTAAAGCTAATAACATATCAAAATTGTAGTTAAAATACTTTTCAAAACAATATAAACTTTGATGTCATTGTGTGTGTGTATATATATATACATATAAATATAAAATTGTACAATATGTATTTCAAAACCTGGACAAAAGTAACTCTCTGTAACAAATTGGGACTGGAACATCCTGTTTTAAGCAAAGATTAACTGACAAGGGGTATGTAGATGCAGATTGCACTAATGTTTGTAAAACAGCCAAAATCAGGGTTGTGCAATTTACAGCACATAGGCATGAAAGGGGCTTCCCTGGAAGCTCAGCTGGTAAAGAAATCTGCCTGCAATGCAGGAGACCTGGATCTGATGCCTGGGTTCGCTCCCTGCATTGAGAAGGTCCCCTAGAGGAGGGCATGGCAACCCACTCCAGTATTCTTGCCTGGAGAATCCACATGGACAGAGGAGCCTGGCGGGCTATAGTCCATAGGGTCATAAAGAGTTGGACAAGACTAAGTAAGCACAGCAGAGCACAGCACAGCACAGTCATAAATGGCAAACCACGGCCGGCTCCTCTGGAAGGGTCATGCTAAAAAAGATTAATTTGAGGGAATAAAACTCTTTAAACTTACCCCACACAACCCCTGGAAATAATGCTGCAGGAACCTTCAGTTAAGATGCCTCCCCATTTTTACGTGAGTGTCAGTAAGACCTGCCAAGTGGGCTCTTAACATCACTGGAAAGTTTGTTTCACTCAGATTGTCTCAAATTTTAAGGGCCATCATAACATGTACAAAATAAATGGTGTTATTTTTTACATAGAGCGACTATTCCCCAAATCTTATTTTACTCAGTATACATTTACATATGTTTCTATGTGTCTTTATCAATAAAGTAAGTCTTCATCTTAAAACCAAGAATAACACCACGAGAGTCAAATTCCTTCTTTTATCAAAATTGATAGAAACTTTTCAGACGATATACTAATTGCCACCAGATGCTTCAGCAACTCTGCTGCAGCTATCATTATAGATTTGGTGACATGAATCTTTTAGACTTTATATAAATTAGGGCTGTTGCTGCTAAGTCGCTTCAGTCGTGTCCGACTCTGTACGATCCCACAGACGGCAGCCCACCAGGCTCCCCCGTCCCTGGGATTCTCCAGGCAAGAACACCGGAGTGGGCTGCCACCTCCTTCTCCAATGCATGAAAGTGAAAAGTGAAAGTGAAGTCGCCCAGTCATGTCTGACTCTTAGCGACCCCATGGACTGGAGCCTACCAGGCTCTTCTGTCCATGGTATTTTCCAGGCAAGAGTACTGGGGTGGGGTGCCATGGTAAATTAGGGTATAATGTGTTAAATTGCTATCCCAGGAGGAGATTCAGGTCTGAAAGAACAAACTGGTAAACTCTTGAGTATCAGATAATCAGAAAAGATCAATAATTAGAGTTCAGTTAGTCCATTATGTATTTATTAATATTTCCATGATAAATGATATTTAAAATAGATGTTTTGCATTCTAATCGCAGCACGCCAGGCCTCCCTGTCCATCACCAACTGCCGGAGTTCACTCAGACTCACGTCCATCGAGTCAGTGATGCCATCCAGCCATCTTATCCTCTGTCGTCCCCTTCTCCTCTTGCCCTCAATCCCTCCCAGCATCAGAGTCTTTTCCAATGAGTCAACTCTTCTCATGAGGTGGCCAAAGTACTGGAGCTTCAGCTTTAGCATCATTCCTTCCAAAGAAATCCCAGGGTTGATCTCCTTCAGAATGGACTGGTTGGATCTTCTTGCAGTCCAAGGGACTCTCAAGAGTCTTCTCCAACACCACAGTTCAAAATCATCAATTCTTTGGTGCTCAGCCTTCTTCACAGTCCAACTCTCACATCCATATATGACCACAGGAAAAACCATAGCCTTGACTAGACGGACCTTTGTTGGCGAAGTAATGTCTCTGCTTTTGAATATGCTATCTAGGTTGGTCATAACTTTCCTTCCAAGGAGTAAGCGTCTTTCAATTTCATGGCTGCAGTCACCATCTGTAGTGATTTTGGAGCCCAGAAAAATAAAGTCTGACACTGTTTCCACTGTTTCCCCATCTATTTCCCACGAAGTGATGGGACCGGATGCCATGATCTTCATTTAAATGCTAGATAAAATGGCAGTGAATTGACTCACCCTAAAACTGGCTATAATTATCTCCAATTTCTTAGTGCATTTAGCTGAAAACAGAAAAAAAATCCAACAAAGAACTTCAGGGTCACTATTTCCTTTAGGAAAAGGGATTTTTGCAATGTTGTTGATATTAAAAGAGAGGATATCTTCTCTGATTTAAACACTGTTGGATTTACTCACACTTTAACAATAAGCAAGAAGAGCTGAAGGAGTTGAATTTCTGTAATGTTTCCTTTGGAATTTTTGGAAACAATTTCCCCAACTTGTTTTGCATCTTGGCTTCTGACCAGATCAAAATATTTTGTATTTGTGAAGGCCCCACTGAGACTGTACAAATCTGGTTGGAGTAATTGGATAGATTGGACTGTATTGTACTGATTATTCAAAAAGAAAGTACTTAAGTGAAATGGACCCTTTTCTGTAGTTTTTTGTAATACAACCTAATTTTTTATGTTGATCTCATTCCTTCCTTTGTGTATTCAGAAGCTTTGGAAACCTACTCTTTGGTTGACTTGGGAATTTGAGAGTGAACTTCTTGGCAGTAGAACACCATTAAAAATCCAGCCTTCAAAGCTAGTGGAAGGAGAACATATACCCAAAGTCAGACACCAACAAAATCTAGAAACATCGTGGTAGATATTTCTATTCTAAGTGGTGATATGTGCACTGTCTGGATATAGCAAAATCTTGTCAGCCTCCTGAATATCGTGTTATTATCTGCCTTCAATGTAGTTTGTCTCTCCGTCATAGAGTTGGACAGACTATTCCAGCTCTGATTCCTTGGACTCTCTCTGTTCTTTTCCCTGGAGACTGGAACCAGTTCATATTTCCACAGTCAATCACACTGACAGAGAAAGATCTTCCTGGGGCTTTCTGAAGCTAGAAGGCAAAATACTTCATGTGAACTTTGTTGATATTTCTTAAAACAGCTGTTTTGGAAAATGACATGGCATCCAATAAAAGTATGTCAGCTTTCCTTTTTTTTAATGTCAAAAAAATCCCTTTGAGACAAAGCAATATCTGTTTTTCTGTGACACATTGTAAAACTTGAAGTGACATTGGAAAAGGACTGCTCTAAGCAAATAGTATGTCGTTAACTTTGAATTTGTGAATATTTTTAGTGTGAAAGGATAAACTAAATGTCAATAAGACAGAAGACTTTATCTCAGTGATGAAATTGCTTTAAAAATAATTTTAAAGCAATTTGCCTTATTTTCAGTGTAAAAACCTACAAGCTGCAAAGAGTGATATTAATTTATAGCTTAATGTAATAACTATGTGTCTTTTAACATTTGCAATCCTTTTAAAGTAATTCTCAATAGCAGTATTTGCAAAGAAGTTTTTGTTAAATACTTAGCCCTGGGTTGGGAAGATCCCATGGAGAAGGAAATGGAAACCCACTCTAATATTCTTGCCTGAAGAATCCCATGGACAGAGGAGTCTGGTGAACTATAGTCCATGGGGTCTCAAAGAGGTGGACACGACTGTACAACTAACACAGTGCAATTAGAAGTTGTGTCATATTTTTTCAATATAACTGAATTAACCTATTCTTGGAACACATGGAGGTGATTAAAAATATCCCTTACACACACACAAACAAATGTGTTCACTACCATGATAGAATATTGTCTGAAGTCTGCAGAGCTCAGTAGCTTTTCTTCTACCCTCTTCTGCTTTCTCTGCCTCTGATAGATCGCTCTCTACAAGGTCTCTGCCCAGTCTTCTATAAAGGACTAGCCTGACTGGAGAGCTTCCACATCCACCAGAAGGGGCTCTTATATCTCCGTTCTGTTTCTTCTCGAGGTTAAATTAATGGCCTATACCAAATCTCATGTTCTAATGTCCACATGCATCATCCTTGAATGAATACCGCTGCTCAGTATTTCCATGTCTATTGAGTCTTACTGAATCATACAGGTCAGGTCCTCTATAAAAACAGACAGCAAATTCAGCTTCATCCTTTGTTTTCCCACACAACCTACTGTGTTTTCTAACCAGCCTGTCTCTCATTCTCCATTTGCATAGATTTAAACAAATGTATGGAGAAGGCAATGGCACCCCACTCCAGTACTTCTGCCTGGAAAATCCCATGGGTGGAGGAGCCTGGAAGGCTGCAGTCCATGGGGTCGCTAAGAGTCGGACATGACTGAGCGACTTCACTTTCACTTTTCACTTTCATGCATTGGAGAAGGAAATGGCAACCCACTCCAGTGTTCTTGCCTGGAGAATCCCAGGGACGAATCCCATGTGATTATTGGGATAATCACCCAATAAAATCCGAGGTGAGCCTGGTGGGCTGCCGTCTATGGGGTCACACAGAGTCGGACACGACTAAAGTGATTTAGCAGCAGCAAACGAATTGTATTCTCCACCTCCAGGTCGCTGCAACTCACATCAGTTGTGACTTCACTTACCTGTAACAATTCTCTAAATGAACAATCTTTGTCACCCACTGTTTTCCTTTCCCTTCCTGGTACAAAATGTTCCATTCTTTTCATTTTTATATTCTGTGACGATTCATCTTTGTTGATTATCTGCTCATAGTCCATTTTCTTTAAACACGCTTGAACCCAACATGAAGACAAGATAAAAACAAAACTCTTCCATCATTCATTCTCCTCCAGCTCTTTGTTTAGCTGTAGTGCCCACTTTTCTGCTAAAATTGTTGACAAACTTCTCTGTATATACTCTTTCCCTTTTGTTCCTTCTGTGAGCTCTGAAACAGATTACTATTAACCAAATATCCAGGTAACAAGTAGAGGTTATAATCATAGCTAGTCTAGAATTAGGAGACATGAATGATCTTAGAAAAAACAGGGAAGAATGATTACTGACCTGGAGTAGCCAAGCAATTATTAATACGTCTGTTGCACTAATTTAGAAGTGCATCCTTGACTGTGCAGTGACTACCAGCATAGTCTCACCATGTATATTACAATCTTCTTGAACACTCATGCTGTCTGTTACATTTATGTATCACTTAAAAGGTTAAAGTGAAAGTAACTCAGTCATGTCCGATTTTTTGCAACCCCATGGATAGTCCGTGGGATTCTCCAGGCCAGAATACTGGAGTGGGTAGCTATTCCATTCTCCAGGGGAATCTTCCCAACCCAGGAATTGGTGGCTCAGACAGTAAAGCGTCTGTCTACAATGCGGGAGACCTGGGTTTGATCCCTAGGTCGGGAAGTTCCCTGGAGAAGGAAAAGGCAACCCACACCAGTACTCTTGCCTAGAAAATCCCACGGACGGAGGAGCCTGGTGTCCATGGGGTTGCAAAGAGTCAGACACGACTGAACGACTTCAATTCACTTCACTTCACTTCACTTCACTCCTGCATTGCAAGCAGATTCTTTACCAACCGAGCTACCAGTGAAGTCTATTTATCACTTTATTCACTTTACTCGTTAAGTAGAAATGCTTAATCAATATTTTATGGAAAATGAGAAAGTGTACATATAAATGCAAGTGTAAATACTGAGTCTCTAAGCATAACACCTTACAGACTTCTGAGAGGCTCAGAAACGTCACTCTCAGCACACCTTGTTCTTTTCAGGGTGATTCACCACTAGCATATCCGGGTCATAGAACTTGAGCTGACATAAGGCACGATCATAATAAGAAAGCACTGCATTGCCTACAGAATGTTAATGGAATTACACACTTGAAAATGCATAACTTTAAATGATTTTTTTTTAACGTAGTAATCATTTTTCTCCTTTCAAAATAGGTTTTTTTTTTTTTAACATACTAAGAATTTTCTGCTTTCAAAATGGCTTTGAACTTTAGAAAAATGAAGCATTATTACAACTAAACTACAGATGAAAGAACTGACACCCAAGAAAGTTAAATAACACCTTAGTTGATACCAAGTTCTGTATTCCACTCAGTTCTGAGTTGAACGTGGCTTGTAGGCTTTGACTATCACTTTCTTCCAACCTCATTAGGCACAGTGGCTTCCTGCCAGGTGGCTTACTTCTTCTAGTCAACATGACAACTTCAGAGGCTTCAGAAGAGAGGCAGAGAATTTCAGGCCCAGGCGAAGATCCACCTATGAGGTGGCCACAAAGGATGGCCATCAGCCAAGGGCTCTGGAAGCCAATAAAGATGAGCAGGACTTAAAGAGAAGGAACAGCCCCAGCCTGTCCCCGACCAGCTTCTGAAAATCTTATCAAATTGACCAGCCTCGTCTTCCATGAATAATCAGTAGTATGAATACCACCATTTTCTCCTGTAACTACATCACTGCCATGCATCACTGTGTTATGTATCCCTGTACTTCATGTACCATTTGATGTATCACTGTATCTACACACTTTCCCATGTACAGTCCCAAAAGATCTGTACCAACTGAGTCATGCATTTTCAGGTATGGCTACTTCAATGATTTTCCACTGTGCAAAACTGTGAATTTGAGATTTTCATACAGTGAACTGGCCCAAACCTGGGAATCCTAAAAGGGAAAACCCACACTGAAATTTTCAGGAAATAGGAAAAAAAGTTTCAAATGTACCACCTTGAGTTTATGGCAAGAATTAGAACCAAGAAACAGAATCAAGGTAGATATATATATAGATAGATAGGTGTATATATATATATATATATATATATATCTCACCTAAACCCTAAACAGGTAGAAAATGTAAATAATCAAGGTCCGTCTCTATTGCCTTAGTAAGATAAAAATGTGATTTAAAAGTGTGGATCAAGAGAGCTGGTACTATACCGGGTGGTTATGAACCTAACTGTTTGTCATAACTTTGGTTTGTTTAACAAAGTCAGGTTTTCACATAAACTGTGAAGTTACAGAATTTGCCATCCTGTTTTAGTCATGGTAGGTTTTTCTCTCAGAAGCTTTGGAATAACTTTAGGGTGTTACGGTAAAGTATCATGTAATACCACTGAGTATCATGTGATAATTTAAAGACATACTTGACATATCTACAGATGTTTATTCAATAATTTTTGGTGGAATTAAATGTCATTTTCATGTTCATTTTGACTCAAAGGATATGAGTTTGAGTAAGTTCCAGGAGCTGGTGATGGACAGGGAGGCCTGGCGTGCTACAGTCCATGGGATTGCAAAGAGTCGGACATGACTGAATGACTGAACTGAACTGAAGTGTTATTTTATTTCTGGTTAGTGAGAGGAATCTTGTTAAGTGAAATTCTGGAGACTATTGAAAAAAAACCATGAGGGAAATAATGAAATATATTTTATCAAGCAAATGCTTTTTTAAATATGTAACTATTTCTTACTATAATGGAAACATCTATGAAATAAAGAACCTTCTTATTAGTATATAGATAATATAAACAGATCTAATCTGTTCTTCAAAGTATTATCTGGTGCTTTAATAATTTAATAATTGAAATGTGTTATGGTATATATTTTAACTTTCTCCTAGATAAATTATGCATGGAGAGAAGATAAAAAAGTGAATTATCACTGCTTTCAAGCAATACAGCATCAAAGTAATTTAACAATGACCCTGGTCTTAAGCAGTGATGGCATCACTGACTGCATTATTCTGATGTGGATATTAAAGACTTATCCATGGCTACATTTTTTATTGGATTAACTATAGTTAATTAGACATCAGTTCAAATAGATGAATAATTCACGTTAATTTTAACAATAAAGCTAAGGACACATTTGTTTCTTCTGATCTTTTTCTGTGAGATTGGTTATGTTTAACCTCTGTTATTTTCCTGATTCATTTCTTAGAATCAGGCAGAAGAGTGCCTGATTGAGGCTGCCAGTGGCACAAGTCAGTATTTAATGAAATCTTTATTTAAATGGGGCTTCCCAGGTGATGCTAGTGGTAAAGAACCTGCCTGCCAATTCAGGAGACACAAGAGACATGGGTTCAATCCCTGGCTTGGGAAGATCCCCTGGGGTAGGGAATGGCAACCCACTCTGGTATTCCTGCCTGGAAAAATCCATGGACAGAAGAGCCTGGCAGTGCATGGGGCAGTCGGTCGGTCAGAACTGAGCATACTCATGTGTTTAAATGCAGATAAGCAGAGTAATTGGCACTTAATTGCCACAGTGATAAGGGGAGGTAACAAGCCTATCTTTGAGTATGCATGGATTTTTATAGAACTCCACTATTTATTTCTAATCCAAGGACTCTTGAATAAAGCTTTATGATATATTCAGTTCCTACTGAAATATTGTTTATTCCTCAGATTCTAATATTATATTCACCCAAATCGATGGTATTTCTTAGATATAAATTATTGATCTTCAACTATTATCCTATTTATCTGAAATGATGTCTAATGTGTATATTGTATTATTTACAATTCTATTGTTACTACAATACCTCAAATTTTATGGACTAAAAATGCTCATTAATGGGCTCCTTATTAAATTCTAAAGTCTCTTAGTTTTCTGCCCTCTAAGGTAGGTGATTGAACCACATAATGGTTAAGGTCATATCTTGTCTGAAATTGTGATGGTGGTGGTTTAATGGCCAAGTTTGTCTGACTCTTGCAACTCCATGGACTGTGTCCCACCAGGTTCCTCTGTCCATGGAATTCTCCAAGCAATAATACTGGAATGGGTTGCCAGTCCCTTCTCCAGAGGATCTTCCAGACCCAGGGATAGAACCCGGGTCTCCAGCATTGCAGGTGAAGTCTTACGGACTGAGCCACCAGGGAAATTGTGTTCTAGACATATTCTCACCCAAATGCAGCAGTGTTCAATCCTGAGCATCACTTTCTCCTCACCAGTTCATGCCACCTTTGCTGCTTGAGATGGAGTCCACACTGCAAGCCCATTCCTCCGTGCCTGAAATGGACATTTCCTCTCCGATATAGGGTGCTTAAAATGCATTTAGAAGATGAGAGCTCATGATGTAGAATATGTGATCTTATTTCAGAAGGTGGATAATTTACTAAGATTTTCTAGAAAATAGTCTGTGAGGTAGACATTTATGAATTACACACTTTGAGACAGATGCCTGAAAATAAATCCGTGTATCTGGGAGATAAACAGCCTTCAGCCATGACCTTTCTAGCACTCACCCCATGACTGGTGGGGATATATATCCAGAAAAATATTACTTTACAGCAGCATGCAGACATTAAAAAATCTGCTAAATCTATCCAAATATTATTTAATCATGATGGCATCAGATATTTTATTATCATAAGTAGAAAATAATACCTGACCCCTAATTTACTTTAACAATTATTCTTAGTAAGTTTTTTTAAACCAATCTCCCATTTTAAAACTGTGAATCTGTAGTAAATAATGAAAGCACTGATGTATATTATTAAATAAGTCTATGAGCAAATCTGTATCTCTGATTTAGGTCTCAATTTTAAGGGAATCATTCATTGCATTGAACTTTCTTTTATGCTATGCTATGCTAAGTCACCAGTCCTGAAAGATGATGCTGTGAAAGTGCTACACTCAATATGCCAGCAAATTTGGAAAACTCAGCAGTGGCCACAAGATTGGAAAAGGTCAGTTTTCATCCCAATCCCAAAGAAAGGCAATGCCAAGGAGTGCTCAAACTACCGAACAATTGCACTCATCTCACACGCTAGTAAAGTAATGCTCAAAATTCTCCAAGCCAGGCTTCAGCAATATGTGAACCGTGAACTTCCTGATGTTCAAGCTGGCTTTAGAAAAGGCAGAGGAACCAGAGATCAAATTGCCAACATCCGCTGGATCATGGAAAAAGCAAGAGAGTTCCAGAAAAACATCTATTTCTGCTTTATTGACTATGCCAAAGCCTTTGACTGTGTGGATCACAATAAACTGTGGAAAATTCTGAAAGAGATGGGAATACCAGACCACCTGATCTGCCTCTTAAGAAATCTGTACGCAGGTCAGGAAGCAACAGTTAGAACTGGTCATGGAACAACAGACTGGTTCCAAATAGGAAAAGGAGTACGTCAAGGCTGCATATTGTCACCATGTTTATTTAACTTATATGCAGAGTACATCATGAGAAATGCTGGACTGGAAGAAACACAAGTTGGAATCAAGATTGCTGGGAGAAATATCAATAACCTCAGATATGCAGATGACACGACTCTTATGGCAGAAAGTGAAGAGGGGCTAAAAAGCCTCTTGATGAAAGTGAAAGTGGAGAGTGAAAAGATTGGCTTAAAGCTCAACATTCAGAAAACGAAGATCATGGCATCTGGTCCCATCACTTCATGGGAAATAGATGGGGAAACAGTGGAAACAGTGTCAGACTTTGTTTTTCTGGGCTCCAAAATCACTGCAGATGGTGACTGCAGCCATGAAATTAAAAGACGCTTGCTCCTTGGAAGGAAAGTTATGACCAACCTAGATAGCATATTCAAAAGCAGAGACATTACTTTACCAACAAAGGTTCGCCTAGTCAAGGCTATGGTCTTTCCTGTGGTCATGTATGGATGTGAGAGCTGGACTGTGAAGAAGGCTGAGTGCCGAAGAATTGATGCTTTTGAACTGTGGTGTTGGAGAAGACTCTTGAGAGTCCCTTGGACTGCAAGAAGATCCAACCAGTCCATTCTGAAGGAGATCAATCCTGGAATTTCTTTGGAAGGAATGATGCTAAAGCTGAAACTCCAGTATTTTGGCCACCTCATGCGAAGAGTTAACTCATTGGAGAAGACTCTGATGCTGGGAGGGATTGAGGGCAGGAGGAGAAGGGGACGACAGAGGATGAGATGGGTGGATGGCGTCACTGACTCGATGGATGCGAGTCTGAGTGACCTCCGGGAGCTGGTGATGGACAGGGAGGCCTGGCGTGCTGCGGTTCATGGGGTCGCAAAGAGTCGAACACGACTGAGCGACTGATCTGATCTGATCTGATGCTAAGTCACTTCAGTCGTGTCCAACTCTGTGCGACCCCATAGACGGCAGCCCACCAGGCTTCCCTGTCCCTGGGATTCTCCAGGCAAGAACGCTGGAGTGGGTTGCCATTTCCTTCTCCAATGTATGAAAGTGAAAAGAGAAAGTGAAGTCGTTCAGTCATGTCCAACTCTTAGCGACCCCATGGACTGCAGCCTACCAGGCTCCTCCGTCTGTGGGATTTTCCAGGCAAGAGTACTGGAGTGGGGTGCCATTGCCTTCTTTGGAACTTTCTTTTAAGCAAGTGGTAATTTTACTCACATGAGGAGTTAATGATGACACCAAGGGAGGAAAGGTCTCTGTTACAATAACAAAGAATTTGGAGGAAGTCATCAACATTAATATAGAAATTGACACCTGTGTAATAATTGCCAGTTCAGAACACCCTGTGGATTTTTTTTTACTGTGACCTTTAATCATTTAAATACAGACAGTCCTTGACTTAGGATGATGGTCTGGTCTACAGTTCTTTTGACTGTAAAACGATGGAAAAGTAACATACAATCAGGAGAAACTGTACTTTGAAATTTGAAGTTTGAGCTTTTCCTGGGCTTGTGATGTGAGATTCGAATCTCTCTCCTGATGCTGGAGAGTGGCAGCTTCCAGTCAGTCACCACGTGGTAACCAGGGTGAAAAGTCAAGTCACTTGAACCACCTTGCCCCCCGACAGCCATTCTGTTTTTCACTTTCAGTACAGTATTCAATACACTATGTGAGCTGTATCAACACTTTGTTTTAAAATAGGCTTTGTCTTATGTGATTTTCCCAACTATAGGCTAATGCAGGTGTATGGAGCACATTTCAGGTAGGCCAGGCTGAGCTATGGTGTTTGGTGGGCTAGCTTTATTAAATGCAGTTTTAACTTATGATATTTTCAACTTTGTTATTGTTTTGTCATTCGGTCCTTAAGCCATGTCTGACTCTTTGTGACCCCATGGACTGCAGCACGCCAGGTTTCCCTGTCCTTCACCGTCTCCTAAAGTTTGCTCAAATTCATGTCCATTGAGTTGGTGATGCCATCCAATCATCTCATTCTGTCACCCCTTTCTCCTCCTGCCTTCAATCTTTCTCAGCATCAGAATCTTTTCCAATGAGTTGGCTCTTAACATCAGGTGGCCAAAGTATTGGAGCTTTAGCTTCAGCATCAGTCTTTCCAGTGACTATTCAGGATTGATTTCCTTAGGATTGACCAGTTTGATCTCCTTGCTGTCTAAGGGATCCTCAAGAGTCTTCTCCAGCACAACAGTTCAGTAGCATCAGTTCTTTGACATAACTCCATCTTAAGTCGAGGAATATTATTATACTACAGAAATACAGATCAATGGAACAAAATAGAAAGCCATGCACCTATGTACATCTTATCTTTGACAAAGGAGAAAAAAATATACAATAGAGAAAAGATAATCTTCTGGTCAACTACATTTGAAAGAATGAAATTAGAATACTTTCTAACACCGTACATAAAAATAAACTCAAAATGGATTAAAAATCTACATGTAAGATCAGAACTATAAAACTCTTAGAGGTTGAGTTTTGAACATAAGCAGAACATTCTCTGACAAATCACAGCAAGATCTTCTATGACCCACCTCCTAGAGTAATGGAAACAAAAGCAAAAATAAACAAATGGGAGCTAATTACTAAATAAAATGTCTCAAGGTATCCGATCGTCCCTATTTTATCACCTTTGAGATATTAAGAGTACAAGGTTCTTACTTCTTTCTGGACTGGAGAGTTGTCTTCCACTGCCAAGCTTTGACCCCACTTTGACCCCTTCTCCCTCTTAAAAGTAAGGACTTTTGGTTTAGGGAGCAGTAAGCAGTAAGGAGGGCTTCCCAGGTGGCCCTAGTGGTAAAGAACCAGCCTACCAATGCTAGAGACGTAAGAGGCACGGGTTCCATTCCTGGGTCAGGAAGATCCTCAGGGCATAGCAACCCACTCCAGTATTCTTGCCTGGAGAATCCCACGGACAGAAGAGTCTGGCAGGCTACAGTCCATATATAGGGCTGAGGAGTCGGACACAACTGAAGCGACTTAGCAGGCACACAAGCAGTAAGGAGCATGGACTGCCTCTTTCTCTGCCTGATGCAGCATCATCCTAACTCTGCTTGTCTTGATTTTCCAGGGGTTGGAGCAAAACAACCCTCAGCCTCTCAAGAACAATGGGAAAAGGTGAGAAGTATTATTTTTCTTGCCTTTGTGTCATAATTCACTTAGGTTTTAAAAAAACAAACAAACAGTGATTTCTAGAGTTTCATCCAGGAAAGAGATTTTCTGGTTCAATGAATATGCTACAGGTACTTCTCTTGTGGCTCAGCTGGTAAAGAGTCTGCCTGCGATGTAGGAGACCTGGGATCAATCCCTGGGTTGGGAAGATCCCCTGGAGAAGGGATAGACTCTCCACTCCAGTATTCTTGGGCTTCCCTTGTGGCTCAGCTGGTAAAGAATCTGCCTGCAATGTGGGAAACCTGGGTTCAACCCCTGGGTTGGGAAGATCCCCTGGAGAAGGGAAAGGATACCCATTCCAATATTCTGGCCTGGAGAATTCCATGGACTTTATAGTCCATGGGGTTGCAAACAGTCGGACACAACTGAGTGACTTTCACTTTTCACTTTCACACTCCTTCCGTAGCAAGGTGGGTATTGAGCAACCGAGAGTCATCAGGGACTCTTAGTTTTTACAAATCCCTGGTGGCTGGAGAGGACCACTGCTCTCCTCCTCAGCTAACTGATAGGATGGTTGAATTGGGTTCTTATCATTTGTGTGTGTGCTATTTGTTCAAGGCAACAAGAGCAGCAGCAGGTCCTCCACATCAGAGAGTAGGGTGTATGCATTTGGAGTACAGCAACAGGTCTTGGAGTTGGGAATGAAAATTTAATTAGTAAAATAATTATCTCAAGACTGGAATAAGCAACACAAAGTGCACTTACCTCTGCTTTCATGCACATCTCAGACCTGAAAATGTTGAAACTCAGAATAAGAGTTTGAATTAGCCTTGCTATTGAGTGAAAATGATTAGTATGATTGAAATTCTCAAGTTGCAAATCTCTGGTTGAGAATGGTAGTAATATATTGTATTAGTAGTTGTGACAGAGGTCCTCTAAGGGAAAAAAAAATAGTGTTCACTGAGAAGCATAATTTAATATTGGGTTTGGGTCATATTTGAGCATCTGTCTATTCTTTTGTGGTTTGTACCATTGAGAAGAGACAATTTTCTAGATAATTGAGGTGGGAGAGGAGAGTCCCAGCTTGGAGAGGGGAGGTTAACGATGGGGAGGTAGGGAAAAGATACCAAAGGGGATGTCCTGTAGGCGTGGTTATGAAAAGCTAACCTGCTTCATGACCATTAAAATGCCCTGTGTAAAGTCTGTGCAGTCCTAGAGGGCTTCATGTGAGTGATTTTTGCAGCTGATAGGGAAGTTGATTAAGGACTGAGATTCCTATTGCTTCACTGTAGATATAAGCAAGGAAAGGACATCCTCAGAAACCAAGAAGCAGAGGAGGCCAGAACATCACACCATGGAGACTTAGTTCTAATATGACAAAAAGGACGAGGTGAAGAAAGTGCTTGATGTAGGCTGTAGTGGCCACGAAGGTGTTCTACTCAAACCTCCTTCTTAAAGAACCCATTTCTGGGAGCCCAGCTGACTGATGGCCCCCAGATAAAGCTGGAGCTTGGCTTCTTCCCAGCCAGTGATGGATCGCAGCAGGAGGACTGGTGAGAGCCACTCCTTCCCAATGTGGGACTTTTCCAGTGGCAAGCTTTGCTCAGGCTACCCCCAAGTGTAGACCCCAGGGCTTTATTTAGGGAGCTGCTTTGCTGGCAGAGCTCATGATCACTCTGTAGATCTAATGTCTCTTACAGTAGGAAACTCTCCTTTACACACCACAGATGTTGGGACCCATTTAGGGCTCACATACAATCTTGTTTAAGGATGTCTTACCATGCCTCCTGATGGCATCTCTCTTTGAACAGACAGTTGGCTTCTTAAAGACAGAAACTTCATCATATTATATTATATTTTGCCGCACTTTCATAAAAACTTCAACACTTAGCAAATGATCTGTTTATTGTTTTCTGGAGGAATGTGTAAACAAATATATGTTAGGAAGAATAAAGTCTAAGCCACCTTGAAAAAAAATCACTTACCAACATAATAGAACTACTGTTCTCTTAAAGTCTGTTAAATCAGTGTTAGGCTCTCATATCTAGGCAAATATCTCATATATATGTTAATACAGAATAACAGCTATATCCCAAAAGGCTATTAACAGTTAAGTTTGACTTCTTTGAAAATAAATGTAATAAAAATGCAATGCTGCTGCTGCTGCTAAGTCGCTTCAGTAGTGTCCGACTCTGTGCAACCCCATAGATGGAAGCTCACCAGGCTCCCCTGTCCCTGGGATTCTCCTGAATTTACCTCTATGGCGGTGGGGGTGGGGGGGGGGTGGGGGAATCTGTTTTGTTGTCAGTAAAAATGATGTTCTGCACATCTTTGTGGGCCACACGACTGAGCCTTTTCTTGTTACATTTTGAGATAGGATGCTTGCTCCTTGTCACCTTCAGTTTGACATTTTATAGGAACTAGAAGCATAAGTCAGGTAGGGAAACATGTTACATATTGTTTTTCCCCCCTAGCTGACTACCAGTAATCTTAAAAGTCAACAATGTCAGATTTCAATTTTGTTGTTCACTGAATTACCACACTGCATTGGAAAAAAAAAATCGCTACTGTTTTTATTGTTCTAAACCTTTCCTATCTGATGATTAAAAGAAAAGAAAAAAAGCTTGACTTGCTTGACAGCTGGTTTTATTTTACCTCTGTTTAAACATAATACTTTAAACTTCGTACCAAATTGGTCAGATGGAGTAGTTCCCTGCTTAATAAAATATGTATAAACTAAGAAAGAATTTAGCTCCTGACTGGCCTTCAGCATTTACTCAGTGATTTTTGTTGTTATTCTTAGGTGCCTACTATGTGAAATGTGTTAGGTGAGGTGTAGATTGGTTACAAAAATGAATGATGTAAGTATCTGTTCAGAAGGACTTTAATGGGGTCCACATTTGGGGAAATAGTACTATATTATTGTTCATGGTAAAAAAAAAAATTTTTTCTACCAAAGTATGTTGACTTATTCTGTAGGAACTTATTTCTATTTATAAAATCATAAAACTAAATACAAGGTGTCTTTTTTCATGTATCTGATTTGCAAGCTTTACCTTAATTATATGTGGATCATTAATATCAACAGCAGTGGCTTAATAAATTTCTATAAATGTTCATATCCTATATCTAGTTAACGAACATGCCTAAGTTTAGGTATGATGTAATGCCTCATCGATTCATTGAAGGAGAAATCGTAAATTCTCTAGAGTTATTATTGTGGCCCAAGTACCCTCCACCCAGAACTTTTGCCTGTAATTCATTGTATCATCACCAGATAGCATTAGAGTCCTCACACAGAGTGCTCAACAGAGAATAAGAAATATACCATTATTGTAGAATGCGAAATCTTGTATTGAGTACAGAAGTTCATCATAGAAATAGCTAGATTAGCAAATTTGAGAACAGTAGTTTGGTTTACAAAGCAATCACTTTACTTTATACAAAATACTCGATGTTCAAATAGAAAAGTATTCAGAAGGTATTTCATTCATTTAGTTTTTCAGTAAATATATATTGAACACCTGGCAGGTTTTCAGGTAACTCCCTAGGGTCTGGAGAGAAGAAAAGACAGGACATAGCTGCCCCTTGTTCTCTTAGGGCTCACATTTTAATGTGCAGGGGTCATTAATTTATGATTATTAAAATAATCATGGCGACTAATACAGCAAAGAAAAAAAAGCAGAGTACTCTGATGGAACATAAAATGTGAGGAAGGGCTTTATTCTCTCTGGGTGATATTTAATCTGAGATCTGAAAGAAGAGAAAAAGACAATTAGATAAGGATGATGAGAAGAACCTTCTCATCAAGAATGTTTCATGAACAAAAGGCAACACGGCTTGTACTCAAAAGGTAATTTAATATTTATTGAGAGAATTACTTGCTTTGCAAGAATCTAATTCTTTTCTATTAGTTACACTACTTCTAACTAATTTTAGCCTTTAGACAGTTTCTCTACAAGGATGACAGACAAGTAGTTTCAAAACTGATCAGATCAGATCAGATCAGATCAGTCACTCAGTCATGTCCGACTTTTGTGACCCCATGAATTGCAGCACGCCAGGCCTCCCTGTCCATCACCAACTCCCAGAGGTCACCCAGACTCACATCCATCGAGTCAGTGATGCCATCCAGCCATCTCATCCTCTGTTGTCCCCTTGTCCTCCTGCCCCCAATCCCTCCCAGCATCAGAGTCTTCCCCAATGAGTCAACTCTTCGCATGAGGTGGCCAAAATACTGGAGTTTCAGCTTTAGCATCATTCCTTCTAAAGAAATCCCAGGGCTGATCTCCTACAGGATGGACTGGTTGGATCTCCTTGCAGTCCAAGGGACTCTCAAGAGTCTTCTCCAACACCACAGTTCAAAAGCATCAATTCTTCGGCGCTCAGCCTTCTTCACAGTCCAGCTCTCACATCCATACATGACCACAGGAAAGACCATAGCCTTGACTAGGCGAACCTTTGTTGGCAAAGTAATGTCTCTGCTTTTCAGTATGCTATCTAGATTGGTCACAACTTTCCTTCCAAGGAGTAAGTGTCTTTTAATTTCATGGCTGCAGTCACCATCTGCAGTGATTTTGGAACCCAGAAAAAGAAAGTCTGACACTGTTTCCACTGTTTCCCCATCCCCCTCCCATGAAGTGATGGGACCAGATGCCACGATCTTTGTTTTCTGAATGTTGAGCTTTAATCCAACCTTTTCACTCTCCACTTTCACTTTCATCAAGAGGCTTTTGAGTTCCTCTTCATTTTCTGCCATAAGGGTGGTGTCATCTGCATATCTGAGGTTATTGATATTTCTCCCAGCAATCTTGATTCCAGCTTGTGCTTCTTCCAGCCCAGCATTTCTCATGATGTACTCTGCATATAAGTTAAACAAGCAGGGTGACAATACACAGCCTTGACGTACTCCTTTTCCTATTTGGAACCAGTCTGTTGTTCCATGTCCAATTCTAACTGTTGCTTCCTGACCTGCATACAGATTTCTCAAGAGGCAGATCAGGTGGTCTGGTATTCCCATCTCTTTCAGAATTTTCCACAGTTTATTGTGATCTATACAGTCAAAGGCTTTGGCATAGTCAATAAAGCAGAAATAGATGTTTTTCTGGAACTCTCTTGCTATTTCCATGATCCAGCGGATGTTGGCAATTTGATCTCTGGTTCCTCTGCCTTTTCTAAAACCAGCTTGAACATCAGGAAGTTCACGGTTCACATATTGCTGAAGCCTGGCTTGGAGAATTTTGAGCATTACTTTACTAGCCTGTGAGATGAGTGCAATTGTGCTGTAGTTTGAGCACTCCTTGGCATTGCCTTTCTTTGGGATTGGGATGAAAACTGACCTTTTCCAATCTTGTGGCCACTGCTGAGTTTTCCAAATTTGCTGGCATATTGAGTGTAGCACTTTCACAGCATCATCTTTCAGGACTTGGAATAGCTCAACTGGAATTCCATCACCTCCACTAGCCTTGTTCGTAGTGATGCTTTCTAAGGCCCACTTGACTTCACATTCCAGGATGTCTGGCTCTAGGTCAGTGATCACACCATCATGATTATCTGGGTCGTGAAGATCTTTTTTGTACAGTTTTTCTTTGTATCCTTGCCACCTCTTCTTAATATCTTCTGCTTCTGTTAGGTCCATACCATTTCTGTCCTTTATCGAGCCCATCTTTGCATGAAATATTCCTTTGGTATCTCTGATTTTCTTGAAGAGATCCCTAGTCTTTCCCATTCTGTTGTTTTCCTCTATTTCTTTGCATTGATCGCTGAAGAAGGCTTTCTTATCTCTTCTTGCTATTCTTTGGAACTTTGCATTCAGATGTTTATATGTTTCCTTTTCTCCTTTGCTTTTCGCTTCTCTTCTTTTCACAGCTATTTGCAAGGCCTCCCCAGACAGCCATTTTGCTTTTTTGCATTTCTTTTCCATGGGGATGGTCTTGATCCCTGTCTTCTGTACAATGTCACGAACCTCATTCCATAGTTCATCAGGCACTCTATCTATCAGATATAGGCCCTTAAATCTATTTCTCACTTCCACTGTATAATCATAAGGGATTTGATTTAGGTCATACCTGAGTGGTCTAGTGATTTTCCCTACTTTCTTCAATTTCAGTCTGAATTTGGCAATAAGGTGTTCATGGTCTGAGCCACAGTCAGCTCCTGGTCTTGTTTTTGCTGATCGTATAGAGCTTGTCCATCTTTGGCTGCAAAGAATATAATCGATCTGATTTCGGTGTTGACCATCTGGTGATGTCCATGTATAGAGTCTTCTCTTGTGTTGTTGCAAGAGGGTATTTGCTATGACCAGTGCATTTTCTTGGCAAAACTCTATTAGTCTTTGCCCTGCTTCATTCCGTAATCCAAGGCCAAATTTGCCTGTTACTCCAGGTGTTTCTTAACTTTCTACTTTTGCATTCCAGTCCCCTATAATGAAAAGGACATCTTTTTTGGGTGTTAGTTCTAAAAGGTCTTGTAGGTCTTCATAGAACCGTTCAACTTTGGCTTCTTCACTTGTACTGGTTGGGGCACAGACTTGAATTACTATGACATTGAATGGTTTGCCTTGGAAACGAACAGAGATCATTCTGTCGTTTTTGAGATTGCATCCAAGTACTGCATTTCAGAGTCTTTTGTTGACCATGATGGCCACTCCATTTCTGCTGAGGGATTCCTGCCTGCAGTAGTAGATATAATGGTCCTCTGAGTTAAATTCACCTATTCCAGTCCATTTTAGTTCACTGATTCCTAGAATGTTGACATTCACTCTTGCCATCTCTTGTTTGACCACTTCCAATTTGCCTTGATTCATGGACCTGACATTCCAGGTTCCTATGCAATATTGCTCTTTACAGCATCGGACTTTGCTTCTATCACCAGATACATCCACAGCTGGGTATTCTTTTTGTTTTGGTTCCATCCCTTCATTATTTCTGGAGTTATTTCTCCACTCATCTCCAGTAGCATATTGGGCCCTTATTGACCTGGGGAGTTCCTCTTTCAGTATCCTATCATTTTGCCTTTTCATACTGTTCATGGGGTTCTCAAGGCAAGAATACTGAAGTGGTTTGCCATTCCCTTCTCCAGCGGACCACACCCTGTCCGATCTCTCCACCATGACCTGCTTATCCTGGGTTGTCCCACGGGCATGGCTTAGTTTCATTGAGTTAGACAAGGCTGTGGTCCTAGTGTGATTAGAATGACTAGTTTTCTGTGAGTATGGTTTCAGTGTGTCTGCCCTCTGATGCCCTCCTGCAACACCCAGCATCCCACTTGGGTTTCTCTTACCTTGGGTGTGGGATATCCCTTCCCGGCTGTTCCAGCAAAGCACAGCCATCGCACCTTACCTTGGACGAGGGGTCTCTCCTCACCGCCGCCCCTCCTGACCTTGGAGGAGTGGAATCTCCTCACCGCTGCCCTTCTTGACCTCGGTCGTGGGGTAGCTCCTCTCGGCCGCACGGGTGTGATTGATGTTCCTGGTTGGCCTTGCCTCTTGGGAACACAAAACCAGTGTGTGCCCTTAGCAAAGGGCTGCCCTGCACCAGTTGTTGCAAAGCCCACAAATGCTTTCCCATCAAGTATGATGAGCTACCTCATCACCAAATAATCGTATTTATATGTCACTGCTCCCCTACTGCTCAACCAGACACAATATGTAAAAATGTTAGCAGTCACCATATGCAAGCGTCTCTCTGAATTAAATGTTCCCTTTTCATGCTTAAGAATTTACTGGCTGGCATGCTCAGCTGTGAGAGGCATTTCTCCAGAACTGGTATTATGTTCTGATCATCTCAACACCAGAAACCCACTATTTCTTTCTCAACTGGAGCAGTCAAGCACCGCTCAACAACTTAGATACAGAGTATGCTGTGTGTTTTCACTACAGTATTAAGAAACAGCAAGTGCTAAGTGCTCCAGGCTAGGATAAAAACAAAAAAAAATTAGATACTATGTATTTTACTACTAGATGATGAGGAATTTTAATCAGAAATAAAAACAAAGAGAGAAAAAATAAAGGAAAATGAAAGTGTATGTTAATTAATGAGATAAAAGCTTTATAGTCAATAGAGTATAGATCACTCAAAAGCTGTGTAATTTGTCTCACATGTTCATTGCCTTGTCACCTGTGTACATGTATATTTCCATGGTATTAGCATCCACATGAGTTAAAATATAAGCATTTTCATGCCACCACACAGTCCCCTGAGACCTTGGAGAGATCAAAGCAGGACTGGTACAATTAGTTTTAAGAGCTGTCCCATGGGGCATCTGAGGACACAGGTAGCCAGGTCCCAGGTGAGCCATTTATCCCTGAGTTGGTGGAGACACTGTCATCAGGAGGGGAGACATGTGTTTGTATATACACATCATATACACATGGGTGTGTGTATATGTTTTGCCCAATCAATTAGATCTTCATTTGAATGTTTTCATTCCCCAGATCTTATCAAGAAAAAGGATCCTAGTTTTAGAAAAAGAACAAAGGAAGAACTAGTGTCGCCAACTACCCAGACTTTTAATTTTGTACCATTGTCCCAACTACAGGTATATACTTCCGTATACCTGGTAAAATGCTAGTACTGTACCTCCAGGACCAGAGCTGTGATGGTTGCTCAAAAGGGAAAAGATGAACAGTTTAGTTAATTGTCAGTCTCACATAGACAAGCAGGGTGGTCTCAGCAACATCTGTCTATATCATCAGGGTTCCAACCACATATGTTATTGTTCACCATCCCCAAGCCATCCTAATTTTAGGGGCATCTGATAAACCACAGTGTTACACCTCCAAGTAGTTTTATGACTACAACAGGTGAACAAGTTCTCATTGACTTCCTCACTTCTAAAATCCTCATTTTAGAAATATGACACCAATTAGGCTCAATGGCATTGTCTACCCTAGGGAGATGAAGTTTAGTAACATTGAGAACAATGTTGTGACTTGTGATTAGCTCCTAAATCATGTGTATGGGGCTGTAACTATTCTTTTTTCATCATAATTGAAATTCAGGTTGAGACTCTAATTTCTTATTTTTTATGTAGTAGAGTAAGATGACAAACAGAACTTAAAAATTCCCATGTGCCATTTATGAATGTTTAGTTCAAAAAGTGAAAAAAGGGCTTCCCTGGTGACTCAGATGGTAAAGAATATGCCTGCAAGATGGGAGACCCAGGATCCATCCCTGAGTTGGGAAGATCCCCTGGAGAAGGAAATGGCTAGCCACTACTGGAATTCTTACCTGGAGAATTCCATGGACAGAGGAGCCTGGTGGGCTATTTATATCATTTATGAATGTTTAGTTAAAAGCAATTTAAACTCAATGGAGTCAACTTGAAAAAAGTGGGAGGAGGGGGACAATTGATATTGGAATATTGGATATTCAGTACTTTACTGAAAAAAGAAAGCTGACTAGGCAGTTCTCAGATAGTCTAGGCTTGAAAGAATTATTCTGAATTTACATTTTGCATAAGAAACAATTTCTAATCAACAGTAGGTACTTAATTCCTTGGGCATGGCATCATAATGAAAGTGCCTTTGGTTCTTGAAAATAATCTAATCAATCTTTCCACCAAAAATTTAAAGAAGTAATAAAAAGAAGCATTCATGATGAAAATGAATGAACTCTCAGCTGTTAACCCAGATGAAAATGAAAAAAAATCAACGTAACTGCCTGTGTTTAGCTGGAGTCAATGATATCTCCTGTTCCAACTTTTAAAAGTTGTGGCCTAAATCTTACCGGTTAAACCTTAATGTTTAAATGTGCCCCCTTTTTTAAATATTTGCAATTTAAATGATAAATTTAAAGTGGGAAAAAGCAGTTTATGCATACTCTAGTTTTAAAATGTATAATACAGTACTAACAGCAGTAGGTGGGATTCAATAGGCGATTTTTGATATCTAGATTCGCAAATATGTGGGAATGGAGAGTCTGCGCATTGTTGTCCAAAGTTCTGAGGGGTCTGCGGTGTTTCCCTACTTTTAAGCTAACTAGTCAGATGCCTTGGGTCTGTGGAAGGTGCCAGAATTCTTGGAAGCTCAGTGTCAGAGCGGAAGGATGGGAGCACAGCAGTAGAAGGAGCCGGAGTTTCAGCATGTACACTGTGGCCTCGAGTTTCTCTTCTGTCAAAGTGAAGCAGGCATGGCCAGAGTGCTCCACACACACTGTGAGTTGTGTTACAGGACAGGAACCCAGAGCTTGGAGAACCCAAGTCTTTTATGATCAGTGGAGAGCCTGTCTGACCTGCACCAGGGAGAGGAGCAGCGTCTTTATAGCAATAGACAGCACACACATTCGCCCTTTACTCCTGAGGGAGGCACCCTCTCTCATCCCCAAGGCTGCCGGCTGTACAAATAATCCTTGAAAAGGCAGCCCAGAACAAAAGCAGTCAATCGTTCTGTTTGCAAGACCTACAGAAACTCGACACCCGCAGAGAACAGCTTCCTGACATACATTCCTCCAAACGTCTGCAGTCTTCAAAGCGTGACCTTCTGGCCGTATCCCAGTTAAGTAAAGCTTTTACAATATGTTGGAATTTTCTGTTTGTCTTGTCACCCACAGTGCGCTGATATCTCTGCCCCTTATTTTCACACACACACACAAAAAAACCTAACAAAGTGGCCCTCGAACGTATTTTTAACAAGTTCATTAAAAAATGACTGATAAATTTGGGAAAAAAAGAGAAGAAACAATGAATACATTTTGCACTCTCCATGAAGATGGAGAGAAGCATACTTTTAAAGACAGAAATCCAGGTGACTAATGAGAAAGTTGAACTATGAATTATCTATAGTTTCAATAAAAGTAATTTTGAGTAGAAAGTTTTTCAGTGATGAAAGACGGCCAACACTTTAAATCTCTTTTGATTACAAATATATTAGCACAAGCTATGTTCAAAGATGCAAGAGTCTTCAAAGGCAAAGTCAGACTTCAAAGAAGCACCCAATGCATGCGTAAGGGATGTCTTCTTTAAGAGTCGTTCAAGTCTTGGATGAATTTCATAATATAAAACAGTCATTTAAAGTTAGTTTATAAAGTTAGTTAATAAAAAGACAAAGTTTTAGATAAGAATATGGGCTTTGAAATGCCCCCAAAAGGATATCATAATGCAATACTAGTAAAGTACAAAGTAGGACATTCCTGCAAAATTTTGTTAAATAAAAAAAAAAAAAAAAAACATTGAATGATTTGACGAAGGTCAGAAACACAATTTTTCCCTTGTTTTTATTTTTTTTAAACACTGCAACAAAAATAACAAGGCAAGTAACCACAGACAGTTTCTGTGCTATAAGACTATTTTAGTAGTAGCCACTGATGCGCCAAACCAAGAGTTTTAGCGTGTGAACCAAAGGATAAGAGCAGGGTAAGTCATGTTACCTGCTTGTGAGTGAAAATGACCAGTATATTAAGTCCACTTCTGAAGATGAATTAATTTATATTATATGGTTAAACATATCCATCCCCTGAAAGTGAAAGTGTTAGTTGCTCAGTCCTGTCTGACTCTTTTTGACCCCATGGACTATAACTCATCAGGCTCCTCTGTCCATGAAATTAAGAATACTGGAGTGGGTTGCCATGCCCTCCTCCAGGGGTCTTCCCAACCCAGGAATTGAACTCACGTCTCCTGCATTGGCAGGCAGATTCTTTACCACTAGTGCCACCTGGGAAGCCCATGATTCCTTGGATCAGTGTCTGGACCCGAGTCTGGACATATCCGATGACTGACATCACTTCCAGACACTCACAATCATCCTCATAGTCCCTTACACACGTCCTTACCTTTAACCAAGTATCCTCAGATTTGGTAACTTCTTCCACTCTTCTCTGAACTCCTCAAAGACCATCTTTCAGAGCATGTTCAGCTAAACGTGCTCCATTTTCTCCTAGGCTGCTCCCTGCTTCTAGTGTTCAGAAAAGACAGTGTTCAGGCATTTGGATGCTCTGCTGTGCCATCAAGTCCAATGTCAGAGCAGACTCCTTCTTCCCTTTGCCTTTGTGTCAGGGTGGAAGGAGTCTGAATGACATCTGCCAGGTCTTTTGTGCTGATTTTTCAAGGCTCAGAAAATCTAATCCTATTGGCCGTAAATGTACAACACAGGCTTGCTTCTTCTTCAGGCTTAAGTATGTGCCGCTTTTTTTTCCCCACAGTTCAATCATCTCTTGAGATCACCAGTAGCTTAATGATAAAGAATAAAATACAAACGTGAAAATGACTAGCTGATGGAATATTCTTGCCATTACTTGAGTTTAAGGATTAAAGGCTTATCTTTGTCAATTTCTTTCCATAAACTTGTCAATAGAGTTGTAAGCATCCATTCCACCCAGAGTCCTCTTAATTATTATTACTGCCATTTAGTCAAGTGCAACAGTCCCTCGGTTCCCCAAGGCATTTGAATCAGTAGGCACTTAGCTAAATTAGTTGATGATGGTTGACTATCATGGAATGGTGTTAATGGTTAACACCATTCCACAAATTATCAGTATCTTGTTGCCAGTTAGGGAGGATCACTATGTGTAGGTCCAATGGCACAACCTAATTAACCCCAGAATCTTAGCTTTGAGGATTGAGTTTCTTGAGCAATTCCTGGTACTCAGCACCATATCAGTCAGTGTCAAGTCAGAAAAGCAGAATCCACATGTTGTTGAAACAGAATGAGTTTAATATATGGAATTATTTGAAGGGATATTGATGGAAGGACTTTCAGGCATAAAGGAAATACTGAAAATAAGAGACAATAAGAAGGAGCTCACTTTTAGAAATGAGAACACAGACAGGAGAGGCATGGGCTGTTACTTTCTAGAAGCTATGAGGATGAGGGATCCCAAAGTATTAGCACTGAGACCTCTGAGAAGAGATACAGCCCAGATGGTCCTGGCATCTCAGAAGTTCAGAGAGGCCATGCAGAGCTGAGACATACACCTCTAAGGAGCAGGAGCTACTTGTCTGGCGCTAGTCCCTCTGAGTGGAAATGGCAGGACAATTCTGGGAGTGGGAATAAAAATCCTGGACCCTGAAACTACTTGCTACTCATCAGCCAGTGCTCCTGAGAGTGAGATTGGGGAAGAAAGCTGCTGGAGAATTATGCAGAGAGAAGCAAGTGGATCAGTGAGCAACAAGTCTCATCTATGTCTTCCTGCCTTCCCATCTTCCCCCAGAATCCCTTTTGATACATCCTAACAGGGAGTATACTTCATGGGAAATAGATGGGGAAACAGTGGAAACAGTGTCAGACTTTATTTTGGGGGGGCTCCAAAATCACTGCAGATGGTGACTGCAGCCATGAAATTAAAAGACATTTACTCCTTGGAAAAAAAGTTATGACCAACCTAGATAGCATATTGAAAAGCAGAGACATTACTTTGCCAACAAAGGTCCATCTAGTCAAGGCTATGGTTTTTCCAGTGGTCATGTATGGATGTGAGAGTTGGACTGTGAAGAAAGCTGAGCACCAAAAAATTGATGCTTTTGAACTGTGGTGTTGGAGAAGACTCTTGAGAGTCCCTTGGACTGCAAGGAGATCCAACCAGTCCATTCTGAAGGAGATTAGCCCTGGG
Source organism: Tragelaphus eurycerus (assembly GCA_935064755.1). Lineage (NCBI taxonomy): Eukaryota > Metazoa > Chordata > Mammalia > Artiodactyla > Bovidae > Tragelaphus > Tragelaphus eurycerus. Next base: position 2,161,482 of record CAKXYN010000074.1, read on the forward strand.
ATTTCTTTGGAAGGAATGATGCGAAAGCTGAAACTCCAGTACTTTGGCCACCTCATGCGAAGATTTGACTCATTGGAAAAGACTCTGATGCTGGGAGGGATTGGGGGCAGGAGGAGAAGGGGACGACAGAGAATGAGATGGTTGGATGGCATCACTGACTTGATGGACGTGAGTCTGAGTGAACTCCAGGAGTTGGTGATGGAGAGTGAGGCCTGGCATGCTTCGATTCATGAGGTCACAAAGAATCGGACATGACTGAGTGACTGAACTGAACTGAACTGAATACAGAGTATAGCTGGCTTTGCAAGGTGCCAGCACCAGTATCATGATAGAGAAGTATGGAATCTGGAAAATACAAGATAATCTGTGGTCTTGATGGAAGAAGGAAAATTTTAATGGGCTTCTCTGGTGGCTCAGACAGTAAAGAATTTGCCTGCAATGGAAGAGACCTGTGTTCAATCCCTGGGTCTGGAAGATCCCCTGGAGGAGGAAATGGCAACCCATTCCAGTATTCTTGCCCAGACAGAGAAGCATGGTGGGCTACAGTCCATGGGGTCACAAAGAGTTGGACATGACTGAGCTACTAACACTTTACTTTTTAGCCTATTATCAAGGTTTTTTGCTCCTGTTAAATTCCACATAATTCTATGTGCCATGATTGATTGTAAGTATTTATCTAAGAAATGAAACACACACAAGAGACACACTAGAATGAGACTGGTAAATGTAGAAACAAAAACACTCTGAGTGAGCAGCATAGTCTACTGTGCCTGGGGGGGTCTGGCTTCAGAGAAAGCAAATTGCGTGTGAACTTGTGACCATCGAGAGGTTGTTAGAAACAGAAATGATTGGAATTTCTTGGTTAGAATTTTGAATATTTATACAAATTATGTTCCATATTTTAATTTTAATTTATTCAAGTCTACAATGCTGTTGTTGATTGAATAGGGAACCCTATGATTTTTGACTGCAAAGAAGTTTGACAATTTGACAACAGAGAAGAAAAACCACCACGGTATATTTTTTGACACATTATCAATTTTTCATATGATCTTTATGTATTTAACGCAGTGGAGGCAAAGACCGTTATAACTGGCTTCATCTTTCCCAAACTTATGGTTGATTAAAATTCAACATTAAACATCATTTTCATGTACATTTGGCTTTTAATCAACAGATCAACATACATAAAGTTTATTATGCAAATGGGCTGTATTCCTCTTTGATATTCACAGCTCAGAAAACTTTGAAATATTTCAATTAAATTGGAAGTCTCTTCCACTCTGCCAGGTTTTTCTCTAGAATTATGCTTTACTAAATAAAAAAGGCAATCATAAAATTGAACAAGCTTTTAACCAGAAATAGAGCACCCCCAGAGTCTTAAGGACACTTCATGGGGAGGCCTTGCGTTGGTCTGAGAGCTTCGCTTGATGTGCTCCCAGCACTGTGAATAACCTCTGATGATCAGATCACAGATCCACCATATTGACTTGGGTGTTTTCTCTTTTTGGTGAGGAGTCTTAGATGCCCCTGAGTGACAGTGTTAGAGAGATATCTTCCTATGTGATTCACTAAGAAGAATCAAGCTAGACCCCAAACTTCTATTATTTCTTGCATTCAAATGGTTACTGGCCAATCATCTTACACATGGACTCAGAATCTAGTAAAGGATTTGGAGCTAGCCATAAATGCTCTTAATGGAAATACTGTTATCTCTATACAAATAAGGATGACTAAGAAGAAATAATTAAATTTCATTGTCCTATTTTGTTTTCCATTGGCTTAAAATAGAATAAATGTAATACATCTTTTTTTTTTTTTCAGAGAGATAATTTACTGTTGGAAGAGATTTAAGAAAAATAAAATGCGTGCCTTATTTTCACAAGAGGAACAATGAGATTTTTCTGAAGTAAGAGACGTACCTTTTGGGGTAATAATTAGAAACTGAAACTTAAGGAACGATAAACATGTTACATCAAACTGTAAATTTCTCTTGAAATGAGATTTGAGCATAAGTAAACCAAAAATGATAGATTTTTTAATAAAAGTGCCTTCAGCTACTGCATTTAATTATTGTTGGTTTCATTTAGAGAAATGTATGTTTTTCAGAACAAAATAGCAGAACACATGTAGAGAGGCGTGCACACACACACTCAAACCAGCACCTAAAATCGTTTTATTGTCTTCCTGCCTCTTGCACACTTACTTTTAAGTCTTCCAATGCAAGGGGCACAGGCTCCTCTCTGGTCGGGGAGTGAAGATCCCACATGCCTCCTGAGCAAAAAACCAAAGCAAAAAACACAAGCAGCATTGTAACAAATTCAATGAAGACTTTAAAAATGGACAGCATCAGAAAAAAACTTTTTAAAATTAAATAGTATATGATGAAGCACATGAATATATACATACATGAAAGAAGTAATTCACTAAAACATAACCTTAATTCATATGGTCCTATAAAATATTTAGTAAGCAAACACACACACACATATACACAAGTGTTAGAAGAACAGAGATATAAATAAAATTAGCAGTGTAAAGCTGGGCTTCCCAGGTGGCTCAGTGGTAAAGAATCTGCCTGCCAGTGCAAGAGACACAAGAGATGCAGATTTGATCCCTACCTCCGGAAGATAGGGCTTCCCTGATAGCTCAGCTGGTAAAGAATCCGCTGCAATGATGGAGACCTGGGTTCAATCCCTAGGTTGGGAAGACACCCTGGAGATGGGAAAGGCTACCCACTCCAGTATTCTGGCCTGGAGAATTCCATGGACAGAGGAGCCTGGCTGGCTGTATAGTCCATGGGGTCTCAAAGAGTCAGACACAACTGAGTGACTGAGCATACACACACAGAGAAATGTAAGGCCAGAGCTGAAATTGGGACACACTTATGAAAGTGGCAGCGTAGAGTAAGAGAAGCCAGATTTCAAAAATGATTTTATTACAAAGCAAGAAGCTGGCTATAAAGGAGCAAGATTCAGCAATAAAACTTTGGAACACAGGGCAGTCTGATGTTTTGACAACTGGCTACTGGCTACTGCTACTTGAACCCTTTCCAATGCAGCCACCTCAGAAGTGTGTGTGCGTCCAGGGAAGAGCAGATGAAAGCAGATCTGAAAGAACTGCCTGGCTGAGCTGAGTGACACTACACACACTTTCAATAGGGAGACACAAAAGAAGAATAATTCTCCTCCTCAATTTACTGCAGCTCTGTCCATCTCAGCACTGACAGCCTTGGTAGGTATGATGACCAGCTGGGGTCTGAAGCTGTATTTTATACTTTCTCTCAGATCTGTGGATTCAAAGAATAGCCAGGTGTGGGGAATTCAACAGCAGACCAGCCACAGTAGAGAATCGCCTGCTCTGATTCTAGAGCTCATGTTGGAATCTCAGAAGTGCTAGTGTGAAAAACCTTGAAAACTGCAGTAATCCTGTGTAATCTGTTTATTGATTTTCACTGGACTGCATTAACTCCCAGAAGACTGGAATAGCCTGAGCATCTATGAAGCATCTGCAAAGACAGGATTATAATAGTGAAGAAAACCACAAGTTCAGTCCAAAGCTTAATTACTGCCCCTCAGAAATTATTATCAACATGGGACATTGTGAAATAAAAAGGTATTAGATCAGCAAAAATGTAGAATTCTTCAAAGTTTTATCTATGCCACATTGTATATAGGTTTTAGTAGCCTATTATTTGAAAAAATAAACAATGTTAAGAAGCTAAGTAAGATCCCCATGGGAGCTTCTAGAAAAACTTTTAGTACCGAAGACTCACTAAAATTTACCTATATTTACCCCTGGAAATTTCAAACTCCACCCCTCCACCCCCACCCTGTAGCTCAATTGGTAAGGAATTTGTCTGAAATGCAGGAGACCTGGGTTCAATCCCTGGGTTGGGAAGATCTTCTAGAGAAGGGACAGGCTACCCACTCCAGTATTCTGGCCTGGAGAATCCCTTGGACTGCACAGTCCATGGGGTCACAAAGAGTCGGACAGGACTGAGTGACTTTCACTTTCATCCCTGCAAAACATAAAATAATATATAGATTTATAAAATAATATCATATTTCCTAGGTGATTTTTTTAAAAGCCTATAGAGTAAAAGGAATAACACACACACGTATACAATTTCTTTGGTATCCCGCTTTTTTATATTAGATAACTTGCTTAACCAATGATAGCATATTATCTAGAATCTCTAAACTTAGGCATTCATACAAACATGAGATAATGTTCTTACCACACACACACACACAATAGTAATTATGCGATGTAATGAAAATGTTAGTTAACACTAAAATGGTAACCATATTGCAATATATAAGTGAATCAAATCAATACTTTGTATACTTGAAACTTATACAATGTCTGATGTCAATTAGTTTCGATAAAGCTGGGGAAAATATGCATTATTTCCCAATTTTAGATATGGAGCATAAAATTGTAAAATGTCAGAACTGGAAGACTCTACAAAGATCATCTTGTCCAAAGCTAAAATTTACAGTTAAGAAACAGAATCCAACAAAATTCTCTAAAGCAATTCTTTCAAATAAAAAAATAGAAACAGGTAAGAATTAAAAAGACAAAATTACATAGTTAAGGATATCAGTAATAAGAATGAGGAAAGAAGCAAGAAAGAAAAAAGAAGGGGAAATTGTGATTTTCATTTGTGGATACGACTAATACCTGCTGTACAGCACAGAGCGGATTTGTTCTCTTAATTATTCTACTACACCAAAACACTGAATGAAGATTTTCAGAAATATTCAGACATACCACATTCATAATCTTCAAAGAAAATCACTTCTTTGAGAAAAGAGGACCTCATTTCATTAAGGAAAGCAGAGATAGCATTTCTTTGCTTCTTTTTTACATTTTGCAACAATATCCTCACCCACAGAAAGACAAGAGTCATGTAAATATTCTGAAGTGCTGACTCTCCTTAGGTATTTTGTTAGAGTATCATTTTTCTCACTCCTTCTTGCAAGTCAGTCACTAGATACGAAGCATCCTGGAAAATGTCTCCCTTCCTTTCCATGTATGCTGCCTAAAGAATTTGTCTGGTTGCTACTGTTGCTTTGATATTAACCTGTTAAGCTGCCACTTACTGATCTGCTATTCTTGCTTGTATTTACTTTCTGTTTACTTACAATTACTTACAATTCTGTATTAGTTGGAATTCAGATACAGTTGTTAATGAATGAGACGGAACTGTGGTGACTTCAGAAATCAGGTATATTCTTTCAAGAAAAGGAAGTCTGGAGGTAGCTGGTCAAAGGCTGGCATTGCAGCCAATTCTGTGACGTGATTAATGAAGGATTTTTTTATCCTCTGATATCATTAGTATTTGGCTCACAAGCCCAAGGTTACCCCATGGTTTAAAATGGCTACTGGGCCTCCAGGGCATCAAGTTAAATAAAAACAACAATTGTAGATTTTCCTAAACCACAGGGAGAAGTACAGAATTTAACTGTAGATTTCAGGATTTTGTTAGACATATATTATTTTGTAATATAGATATGTAACAAGTCCACGGGGTCGGGGTCATAACAGTTGGACACAACTGTGTGGCTGAGTACACACATACCCACAACAACTAGTTTAGTTAATAAGACTCTTAGAAATAAAGCAGCATGGCAAAACTAAGATTTAAATACTCCAGTCATGTAATTTTTTTTTTAACTGTTAAAGGGCAAAAATATCACCACATAATGCTATTTAAGAAACTTTAATTTTTCACAAAGTCCAATTTAAAAATATAAACTAGATAAGGATGACAAATAGAACTTTAGGCTGCCTTGAGGTTCAGGTGGACTTGACAGCTTAAATAAAAAGAGTCATATACTTCCTACAAATGGATTCAATTGCTAAATTAAAATTTCATCAGAAAAATACGAATGGAAATGTGAAATTTACAATTTGGATAATAACCCAAATTTTAGAGATCCGTATAAAAAAGTAACATTGTTTTAACTCTGGAGAGAACAACCAGTTCATGAAATAAATATAAGACCAAATTTCCTTGGTTCCCTAAAAATTAAAAGCTCATAGAGTAGTTAAACTAATCTCAAGGGAAAGGACTGTTGGAAGATCCCATTTACCATATTGATAGGAAACAAGAAAAACTATCAAAACCTGTTCAGTATGTCCACTTGAGGAAAAAATTAGTACTCCAAAAACTTCCTGCCATTTCTCTTATCTCCTGAGAGGCATTGTCTCCAAATACAGAAAAATGGCAATACAAATTTGGAAGCGTTCCACCCACAATTAATTTCAGCTTTAGAGAAAATGTTAAGTAGTCTGAAAAAAATAAAATTGAAGACAGATTGTATTAAGTAAAAAATGAAAAAAGAGTAATTTTTGTCTTGAAGCAAAATATCTGGTTGTACCATATTTTAAAAATCAGCAAACTTGTGGATGTATCAGTTGTAGGAAGCTTAAAGGAAAATTCATTTTATTTTCTCTGCTTTACTAGAACTACTCAAGTAGTAGAACTTTGTAACAGTTCTAAGTATTTTTCAATTTCTAATATAGACCTTCAATTTGGAGAAAGTTATCACCGAATATTCCTTTCTTCTTTTTGTTATAACCCGTAAAAATTTAATAAGCAGGATTTACTCAGCAAATAGAACTGTCTGATAAAATATATTTAAATTTCTTTTAACTTATCTGCACATAATCAGATTATAGCTGATCCAGAAATTAGAACTACATTATGTATGAGACAAAAAATGAGCAAAGAATTACCCAAAGTCCCAGAATCTCTATGGAGAAAAGACTAATGGGGCATAGAGAGAATAATTGGAACAAAATCCGTAAGAATTCAGATCTATTCTTCTTACATTAACGTAGATCTTTATTTTTGTATGAATATGAAGAGGTTAAGAATATACCCTTAGGGTGCTAACTCAGGGCCCACATCAAAGACCTATTGTCTATAAAAAACTCATCTTATGACCCAGTAGCCAAAACTCACCCTTCTTCCCTCAGAGAAATTAAGATCCTCAGCTAAATTGATCAAAGCATCTTCATGTCTTCTATTACGATCATCTTTATTTTTAATTGATTTTACTTTTGGCTGCCCTGGGTTTTCTTTGGGGCACACAGATTTTCTCTGGTTGCAGTGTTCAAGCTTCTCCTTGCAGCCGTCTCTCTTGTTGCAAAGCATGCTCGAGAGCGCAGGCTCAGCAGCTGTGGCCCACGACTTTAGCTGCCCCAGGGCTTGTGGGATCTTAATTCTTGGAACGGGGTTGAATCCATGTCCCCTCCATTGGCAGGGAGTTTTTAACCACTGGACCACCAAGCAAGTCCCTAGGATCATCTCTAAATCCAAAACTACTCTACTAAGTGAGTCTCTATGGCTAATGAAAAACACACAACATTTTTCTAGTTAATTAATTGTAAATAATTTTTACTTTCTTCTCACATTGCCATTCATTTTAGTAATGTCCCTAATCAAGCAACTCTATGAGGCTTACACAGAGAAAAAGAATCTCATGATTGTAATTTTGTAGTTAGAGAAGTATCAGAGCCCAGGAAAGACTTTTGTCCCTTCTCATACCAAATGAGTCTTAATGTTTTCCTTCCTAGCAATTATTTTTAAATAGAAAGAGTTGATACCAGCCTAGCTGTTCATAGTTAGTATCTTATAGAATTTCATTCCTAACCAGGAGCAAAATAGGTTCAAAGGGTAAAAGCTGGCCCTTTCTCAGGCTTCCCTTGTGGCTCAGCTGGTAAAGAATCTGCCTGCAGTGCGGGAGACCTGGGTTCAATCCCGGGCTGGAAAGATCCCCTGGAGAAGGGAAAGGCTACCCTCTCCAGTCTTCTGGCCTGGTGAATTCCATGGGGTCACAAAGTCAGACACAAATGAACGACTTTCACTTTTCTAGGGCAAGTCAGTTTGCTGTAAATAAAGAAATAAGTATATATACCGAAAGTGTCTGTGTTTGTGTTTGGAGTAATACTGATGTGATGCCTGCTGTCATTAGTATAAAAGTCAATAATAAAAAAAGATAATATTGAGTCTAGAGAAAATACTTACTAGATTATCATGCTAAATAGGTCACACTGGCAGAATCTTTACGCAAGAATCTTCTATAAAACAAACACAAAGCAGGAGGAGACTCAAAACTCCTGTCATGGATACGGAAATGTGGCCCCAAATTCAAAATATGAGCGCTCAAATGATCAGAATGTAAAATCCACGGGAATTACGTTTGGAAATGTTAGCATAGCCATCCAGTTGCCCCAAATAAAACTTTAGATACACATTTGCCAAAACCCCCTTGAAGTAACAGGGCAGAGACTAACTGTAACCATTAAGCAAACTCTGTGAGAAAGCAGGAAGGAAATTTTTCTGAGACAGCAGAGCCTGGGGAATTCATGACTTTTGTGTGACTTAGATAATTAAGAAAAAATAAAAGTAAGACTGAACTGGAACTATGTCCTAAAAGATCGTTTCAGCTCTTCAAAGAGATTTTGTATCATTTCCTTTTGCTATGGATATGGCAATATCCTAATAGTAGTTTATTATCTGAACAGGTTGCACAAATTTCCTATAGAACTACAACCTCATAGTAGCTAAAACAAAAATAGATACTGTGTTTCCCTGCTCGGACATTCAGATTTATGTATTCAGCAATAGAGGAACATATTTTACTGGGCCAGCTGTTTGTAAACTATGCAAAGATTTGTCACTTACTCGGAAACTTCATTTCCTTATCATTCCCAATATTCTTGAAAAATGGGGAAACAAATAAACATTAAGCCTAAAATTTTTAGCTAACCAACCAGATGCCACTGAATTCCTATGGCTTCAATTACTACCCTTAGTTTATATGAGCTTCCCAAGTGACTCAGACGGTAAAGAATCTGCCTGCAGTGCAGGAGACTTGCTTTCTAACCCTAGCTTGAAAAGATACCTTGGAGAAGGAAATGAATACCCACCCCACTATTGCTGCCTGGAGAATTCCATGGACAGAGGAGCCTGGTGGGCTATAGTCCATGGGGTCGCAAAGAGTCGGACATGACTGATATTTCCTTTTTTTTTTTTTTTTTTTTTTAACATTATATGACCTTGTGGTCTTGCCTCTCGGATATGCATAGGTTGTCTCTTTATGGATCATTTATAAGCTGCTGCTGCTGCTGCTAAGTCGCTTCAGTCGTGTCCGACTCTGTGCGACCCCATAGACGGCCCCCATCAGGCTCCCCCGTCCCTGGGATTCTCCAGGCAAGAACACTGGAGTGGGTTGCCATTTCCTTCCCCTGCAACTAGAAATGCCACCATTCGTACTGAATTCCAACTTTTTAATGTTGCTGTAGCTGATCATTGTCAGGGAATGAACAGATATAATCAGTCTTAGCATTAATGGCTACAGGCTGCCTTTCCTCAAAAAACCACCTAACCAGTTTCTTATGTGACCTAAAAATAGGTGAGCTCATATCCTGGAAGAGATATCAGAGAAAGGTTACCCTTAAAACCTGCTGGCAGAAGACCTTATCAAGGACTCTATTGTCAGTATAGAAAATGATGACAATATAACCCTATTTATGAGACAGCAAAAGAGACACTGATGTATAGACCAGACTTTTGGACTCTGGGACTGGGAGAGGGTGGGATGATTGGGGAGAAGAGCATTGAAATATGTATAATATTAGCCATGAAATTAAAAGACGCTACTCCTTGGAAGGAAAGTTATGACCAACCTAGGTAGCATACTCAATAGCAGAGACATTACTTTACCAACAAAGGTTCGCCTAGTCAAGGCTATGGTCTTTCCTGTGGTCATGTATGGATGTGAGAGCTGGACTGTGAAGAAGGCTGAGCGCCGAAGAATTGATGCTTTTGAACTGTGGTGTTGGAGAAGACTCTTTAGAGTCCCTTGGACTGCAAGAAGATCCAACCAGTCCATTCTGAAGGAGATCAGACCTGGGATTTCTTTAGAAGGAATGATGCTAAAGCTGAAACTCCAGTATTTTGGCCACCTCATGCGAAGAGTTGACTCATTGGAGAAGACTCTGATGCTGGGACGGATTGAGGGCAGGAGGAGAAGGTGACGACAGAGGATGAGATGGCTGGATGGCATCACTGACTCGATGGATGCGAGTCTGAGTGACCTCTGGGAGCTGGTGATGGACAGGGAGGCCTGGCGTGCTGCGGTTCATGGGGTCGCAAAGAGTCGGACACGACTGAGCGACTGATCTGATCTGATCTGATGTATAATATTATATCTGAAATGTATTAATTGTTCAAACTAATCACTGTCATGTTACAATTTGTTCATATTAGATGTTTGTAATGTTTATGATAATCAATAAAAGAGATTCTTGATTAAAAAAAAAAAAGAAAATGATGACAAAGAATTCATCTTTGGATGCATATTTCTCAACTAAAATGACCACAAAACCTATAAGAATTGGGATAATACCTATTAAGCATCCTAAACTGTTGTTTGTCACAGAATTTTTGAAAGAGATTGGAACACGAATACAGGATATTTGGAAAACGCAGACAAAACCACAGAGAGTTCTGCATAACACCACTGGAAAATTATTCTACATGTCACACCTTCATTTGTAGTGCTTTAAAAAATAATTATCCCTTTGGCTATACATTTCCTTTTTACTGTTTTAAAATTATATGCTTCTGACTTTGCCTCTTTTTTTCATATTGTTAACAGTAGGACTTTCCTTAGGTTTAAGCTTTAGTACCCTAATTTAATTTTCATGAGATATTGTTAGTTATCACTATTGCAAATAATATTAGTGCTGTATTTCATTAACCTATCAGTACTGTAATGATATGTTTGTGTTTACACACAGATAAAGAAATGTTCTTGCTCTCTATAAGGAATGCATAAGAGCTATAACCATGTCATGATAACACCAAGAAACAATATATTATGACTCCAAAAAGTTATTTGTGTCTCTTCTGAAACTTCTGGATTGTCTATGTGGGAGATTATACTCTTCAGTGTTTGGGTGTAAGAATAACTGTTTTATGGAGTTAGTAGTTAGATCACGTCAACCTCTCACAAGGAATCTAAAGAGATAAAAATGTTTTGGGTGAAATAAATAATAACTGTTGGAACAGATTTCTAAAAATATCAATTTAATCCATAGTAATGGCCATGGAACATTAAACATTGAAAAGAAAAGAGAAGAACTTACTTTTCTAAAAGTTGTTAGTATATTACATGTCATAGACAGAGTGCTCCATGGACGTGATCTGACTCTGGAGGCTTAGGTTTTAGAAACCTTCCATCATATATCAGAAATATTGTCTGTAGTAAATGGTGATCCCTTGACTTCTAGTTACCTGTGCAGTCTGTCCATTACCTGTCCATTACCCATCAAAGAAAAAGGCTCTCTGGAGCCTGCTTGATTGACTAAGGACTCTTCAAAGAAGTCAACTATTTGTCCTAAATGAATGTCTTATTCTCTCTGGCAATAGTTATCCATGTGGGGATAAATAAATAAAATATGTTTTTGTGGGGAAAGAATAAGAAGTCATCACAAGGAAGAAACCTCAAGTTTTATGGAGATTCAGAATATCTCTGGGAAAATAAATTTGTTTAATTACTTCCTATCAAATTTGATAGTTTAAATACTTATATAGCAGATGCTGTTTTAAAGTATGCCAAAGTTGTCTTCTGGTACAGTTTGCTGATCATTATTTTATGTATGAAAAAAAAGCAATTTTAATGAATTGTGGAAGAATTTCTCTGTTACTGGTTTTACATGAAGTTTCCTCTAGATAGTGTTAAACTTTTAAAGAGGAAAATGATTGCTAATAAACTATCATAATAACCTTCTACATGTTTTATAACAGGAAAGAGCTTTGAGGGAATAGAATGGTCACCATTTCAGTGGTATTCATTATGCATTCATGGCCATCAGTGCATGTTATTATAAAAGTTGAATTGTGACATTCACTATAGGGCTTCGTGGGAATATGAGCAGCTTGGATATAAAAGCTTAGGAATCATTAACTGCATCACAATTACCTATAAAGTAGAGATTATAGAAATGTAAAAGAAACTGTCTCATCTTTTTCTATGCAAAACGTCTTTAAAAATCTTTCATATGGTTTGCAATTTTGTCCTTTAATGAAACTCAGTAATACATTGAAAAAATTGGAGTATGTTCCACGGTCAAAAATCCCTGACTCCTCCAGGGTTCAGGAACTAGCCAAAAGCTATGCTTTCAAAAGGTATACAATTCCTATCTCAGTTGGCATATTTTAGATCAGAAAACTCTCATGATCAATGCAGTAATTGTTCCATTAGGTCTTATTACATATGGTGTCTTTTCTCATCTCTGATATATTACATGTGGAATCAGCCATATGGTCCAAGCAGCTGTCTAGACCTGCCATGGTGCATGTCTGATTCTGGCTCCACTGAAAGCCAGCACTTTCCTGTCACAGACTGTGTAGGTCAGGGCACACACCTAAGTGTGAGACAGGCTGTCTGCAGAACTCAAAGAAACCCATCGAGTAGTGTGCCTTTCTTCTTTATCATGGAAGCTTTTTTTTTTTTTCTTTTTTTTTTTTAGGATTTTTGACGTGAACCATTTTTAAAGTCTTTGTTGTATTCATTACAAAATTGCTTCTGTTTTATGTTTTAGTTCTTCGACTGAAAAACACATGTGGGATCCTAGATCCCAGACCAGGGATTGAACCCTCACTCCCTGCATTGGAAGGTGAAGTCTTCACCACAGGACCACTAGGGAAGTTCCTTAATTAGCTTTAAAATAGGAGATATTATGGGATTAAGTGCAAGGATGCATGGTATAGATGAAAAGTAGTGTTATCGTCACCAAGGTCTATTAAGAGGTTACTCTGCTGCTGCTGCTAAGTGGCTTCAGTCGTGTCTGACTCTGTGCGACCCCACAGAATTAAGGTAAGGTAATAAGGAGAATGTACAGATTGAACCAGATATGTATATTGGGAAAAGATGGAGAGGTTCAGACAGGGATAAAGGGACATGCACTGTAAGTTATTCTGGGCTAACTCGTCACATAGGGGAGAACCAGGGCATTTTACTCTAGGCATGTTCACACTCTTTGGACATAGCTGGATCCAAAAGACCCTGCCGGAAGGAAATCTTTTGGGCATTTTTATGCACAATAATGTATGAAAAAGACATTTCAGTTCTTACTTCACACCAACTCATTCCATTACAGCAGACTTTTGCTTGACACAAAATTCATTTTGACTTTTTGCTTTAATGAAGATGTTACTTTTATGATTACAAAGGACCTAATTACCAAGTTTGTCATTCCTCTTCCCTAATTCCATTAGTAATCAACCAAATGTATTATTAATTAAAAGACCATTAGCATAATGAATTGTAACAAAACAGCAGTTCAGATAATATGAGCTATTTAAAACATTCACATGCTTAGAGAATGAACTTTTTTTAGATTTTGAGAAGTTATGAGCAGATAAGTCATGACTGACGTCTGATTTTACCTGACAGATATCACCAAATCTCGTAACATTTCTAACCCCACCATCCCCATGCCATCAATGATCCTTTATTAGCTTATACCCATGGATAATGTTCAATATATTTCTGGGACAAGTTTGCAAATTAATATATAATTTTACAAAAATATTTTTAAAATACAGTACATTTATTATTAAGCTTTGTTTACAAAGTGCTAAGTTATACCACAGATTATCATCAGTAACTTTTAAGTCATTTAAGTATTTTTAAGAAATTGTTCATGTAATTTTTTGTATTATGCAACTGTCCTAGAAAAGATGATCCTGTCTGAGGAGTAGGTTGAAGTAGGTAAAGACCTTAAATTTTCCTAAAGACTCAGAAAACATGAAGTCTCCGTGCACAGAACAGTGCCTTCATCATCTGTGATATATTTTTCATTATGCTGAACCCTCTCTTAGATTCTGCTAGAATAATAGCAGTGATGATATTTTGTGTAAATATACTTTGTGTAAGTATACTTGAGTAATGCATTATATACCAAGTCACACACAAGAATATCATATTTGTGAGAGCTGTTTGCAACTAATTGTCTTAATTCAATATTTTTGTTCATATTTATACACAGAAACATCACTTTGTTAGTTTCAGGACAACTGGAATGAAAGAGCCTGAATATTTATTATCACCTATGTTGAATGTATATTCAAATAATATTAGCTATTCTAGCAGTTTTTTCCTTCAGAATACTTTCTGCTCTTCTTTCAAGCATATTACATGTTCCCATTTTTATGTCTTCTACTTTTATTTATCATTTTTAAAGTCATATAGTTATTATTTTGATTTGAATAGCTGAAACAGTACTTTTTTGTAAAGCAAAATACATAACTGACATTTTGAATGACAACTTTAAAGCTTAATTTAATTTCTAATATCTATTAGAAATTTCATATATACTAGAAAGTAAACTTTCTTGATTATATATATAGTAAGATATAGTGGTATGGTAGGTAATGCCAAATTAAGTATTCATTTTTTTTTCTAAAATGTGACCAAAACTACAAACTCTATTCTGTCATTACATCATCAGAATCTATAAAAATCTAATAATGTTTTTATATGAACAGTTCTTATTAAAACATTTCTCTTGAGCCACACCAATACAGTTTCATATATTATTTTGGTTATTGTCTATTCTGGCCACTGGAATTAAACAAAAATAAGTGCAATTTCTGGTCTTCTGTAAGGTTCAAAAGATTTACTTTTTTATTATACTTTTTAAACAATAGTAATAATCTTTTAAAAAGTTACTTTTCTTTTATTCTGGGCTTTAGTTTTTAATATTTTATTTGAATTTCTACATTCACAAGAATATATAAATTGCATTTAGACAAAAATTACAACATTGTATTAGAAAAAAAACTCCAACAATTTAGAAGTGGGAGCAGCGGGCTGGTTTGTGAATCATATACACCAAGGAGTCTCCTAAAGCAGTGTTGCTACAGAATGAGCCCCCAGAATATCCCTGCTCATGGGGACCCCACAGATACTCCTGTGATGGAGAACAGAACACGTGCTCTGATGGAGCTGAAACAGAAGGACCTTGGCGATTACGGAGAAGTCTGGCATATGTTACCTTCAGCAGCAGTGTTCACGCGGGGACTTGTGTTGTTAATGTTTCTGATTTCCATAGGTTAATTCTATTGTCCTTAAGCATTGTGCTGTTGTTGTTTAGTTGCTAAGTCATATCTGGCTCGTTTGCAACCCCATGGACTGTAGCCCACCAGGCTCCTCTGTCCATGGGATTTCCCAGGCCAGAATACTGGAATGGGTTGCCATATCCTTCTCCTAACCCAAAGACTGAATCCGTGTCTTCTGCTTTGGCAGATGGGTTCTTTACAGGAGCAAAGTCCACTTAAGCATAGACACGGGCTTATTTCAGGATTTTAACCCTTTAAAAAGCCGTGTCAAAGTTTATTTCCCTACAGAAGAGGGGGTAGGTTAGTGTTTAAGGCTCAGGGATGATTTAATGGGGGTGACAGTGTGTATTTTGCTTCTTAACTGGTAACTTTTGTGGCTCAGATGGTAAAGAATCTGTCTCTAATGCGGGAGATCTGGGTTCAATACCTGGGTTGGGAAAATCCCCTGGCCAATCCCCTGGAAAGAGAAAGGCTACTCATTCCAGTATTCTGGCCTGGAGAAGTCCATGGACTTCATAGTCCATGGGGTCATGAAGAGTCGGACATGACTGAGCGACTTTCACTCACTCACTTGAAAGGAGAGAAAGGAATATAAATATCATGGTTTATTATCCAATCCAGCAAAACCAATTTTTTCTCCTCTTTATAATAACAATATCAATGTGAATATGTCAAAATACACTTGGCATTAAAATGTTTGTGTCAAAATAGCATATACCTGTAGGTAGTGTTGAGAGATAAGATCTAACCAGTAGATCAGAACCTAATATCATCCTTGGAGTACACTGTCATGAATTCTGTAGATGAAGAATAATTACCAGGGTGGTGTCAAGGGAATATGGTTGTGGAAGTGGTGTTTTGGGGGGACTAATTTACTCCATAGCTAGGATTTGTTGTTTAGTATCTAAGTCATGTCCAACTCTGTGTGACCTCATGGGCTGTAGCCCTTCAGGCTCCTCTGTCCATGGGATTCTCCAGGCAAGAATACTGGAGTGGGTTGCCATTTCTTCCTCCAGGGGACCTTCCCAACTCAGGGATCATATCCAAGTCTGTTACATCTCCTGCACTGGCAGATTCTCTACCACTGAGACACTGAGGAAGTCCTAGGATAGTTTTGAGTTTGGAGAACATAAAGAAGAAGGTCACTTAATCACCTATTATCATTATCCAGGATTAAAATAAGAAGTCATATAGGAGTGGAAATGAGAAGAGTGATTTCAAAAACAGAAAACATAGGATTATGAGAAGTATCGTATATTGGAGATGAAAAGCAACAAGGACTACTAAATATAATATTCCAGTTTGTTTTCTCTCATATTAAAAAAAATATTCAAATGTAGGCAACCCAAGGCTGGTAGAGTTAGTTGCTTAATGTCCTTGCCAGGAATTTTGGTTCACATCTGCTTTCCAGATAGAAAGAAGAGGGAAGGGGGGAAAGTTAGAACAAGGAGCATTGGTGCCATTTATCAACAAAAGAAAATAATTATGCAAACATTCTTCAGGTTTCCCCTTAGGTCTCATTCATTAGAACTAAATGCATGCCCACTAATTCCTGTGCCCATTGACCACACCAACCTGCTCCCTTGTCTCCTGGCATCTGGTGGTGGAGGGCGGGTGGCCAGAACCACCAGGAGACTGAGAGTTGGACGTGCTTACTTCCTGCCTCTCCCAGTGGGGCCACAGTCTGCCTGTGAAGAAGTTGGCTTGCAGAGGCCACAGCCCACATTAAGCAGCCCTCTCCTTCAGCTCGGCTCTCACAGATACAGGCAATCTCCCTCCCCTCTTACCCCTTTAAGTATCTCTCTCTGGTTTTTCTTGCGCTTCCCAAGTGGTGCTAATGGTAAAGAATTCGCCTGCCAATGCAGGAGACCCAGAAGATGAGGGTTCAATCCCTGGGTTGAGCAGATGCCCAGAAGAGGGCATGGCAACCCACTCCAGTATTCTTGCCAAGGAAATCCATGGAAAGAGGAGCCTGGCGGGCTATAGTCCATAGGGCCACAAAGAGTTGGACATGACAGAATACACACGCACACACAAACACACTGGTTTCTCTGAATCCAGCCCACACCTTTGTAAACAGTTCCTTCATTTCTCTAATCACTACTTTTGTAAGTGCTACTCGTTTCCTACTGAAACTCAAGCTAATGTATGGGGACACAAATAAAATCAATTAGAAAAATTGTTTCTGAATAAAACTGGGGAAAAAGAAATCAGTGGATCTTGAGTAGGAAGGTAGATAATAAAAAAATAATTAGCTGCTTAATAAAAAAAATTTTAAATTCTCAAATTTGCATGAAAAACATGACCTGAGAAAAATTTTAAATAATAAATTATTCTTATGTGAAGATGAATGGCAGGCATTATGATTTTTAAAGACTTAGATATAAAAGGGACCAGAAAATATGGCATCAGCGTGTTCATCCTTTTGACTGCAAGGAGATCCAACCAGTCCATCCTAAAGGAAATCAGTCCTGAATATTCATTGGAAGGACTGATGCTGAAGCTGAAACTCCAATACTTTGGCCACCTGATGTGAAGAACTGACTCATTGGAAAAGACCCTGATGCTGGGAAAGATTGAGGGCAGGAGGAGAAGGGGATGACAGAGGATGGGGTGGTCGGATGGCATCACCAACTCAATGGACATGGGTTTGAGCAGGTTTCAGGAGTTGGTGATGGACAGGGAAGCCTGGTGCCTGGAAAATCCCATGGATGGAGAAGCCTGGTAGGCTGAAATCCATGGGGTCGCTAAGAGTCAGACACGACTGAGCGACTTCACTTTCACTTTTCACTTTCATGCATTGGAGAAGGAAATGGCAACCCACTCCAGTGTTCTTGCCTGGAGAATCCCAGGGACGGTGGAGCCTGGTAGGCTGCCGTCTATGGGGTCGCACAAAGTTGGAGACGACTGAAGCGACTTAGCAGCAGCAGCAGCAGCAGGGAAGCCTGGTGTGCTGAAGTCCATGGGGTCACAAAGAGTTGAATACAACTGAGCAACTGAACTGAACTGAACTGTGTTCATCCTTTTAAAAATACTTAAAGTGTATATATTGTGGGATTTGAAATCAGTTAATATATATATAATTGAAACTAAATAAAATGTCAGAAATTTTCTGAAAAAATCACATTTTACTTTTGTTCAAATAATATATCAAAACAAGGAAATTTACTTTTGAAAAATCGTTCAGAAGTTAAGTATTTCCTGTACTGTTTACCACAAATTTTGGGGAGTTATAGTTGAATCTGATAATTAATGAATAATAAAATGAATCACTTTGAAAAAGTAAACAATAGTGACAAAGTAGAATTTATCACAAAATATATCCTTCAAGACATCCAGGGAGAAAAATCTAACAAGTAATGGAAAGACAGGATGTTCATCAAAAGCAAAAAGAATAAATTGTAGGTAATAGAACTAGAACTAACCTGAATATTTAAGTTATAACAATAGCTAAAAATAAAACAACCTATTTGTTGTTTGTTTTCCTCAAACAACAAACAAGTAAGAAGTTGACTAATGGGGGTCAAGCAGAAAATCCTATATTTTCTGCAAGTTTGGATGACACTAAATAGCAGAAGTCACTTTATAGGCAAATTAAAACAGGCAAGTGCAAATAAAATTCCAGGCAAAAGTCATTAAGTGGTACAAAATTAGTCATTTCCTGTAAGTAGAAAGAACTTTCCTAATATAATCACATTTATACCAAAAGTGTTTTAGACAAATGAAACTGAAAGAAAAATGAAAATTCCAAACTGTTCAAACTTTAAAGAAGGCCTTGACATAAATTCAGAAGCTGTAGGACATAGGTCAACTTCGGTCATGTAGCCTGCATACGTGCTAAGTCGTTCAGTCGTGTCCAACTCTTTTTGACCCCCATGAACTTTAGCTCACCAGGCTCCTCTGTCCATGGGATTCTCCAGGCAAGAATACTGGAGTGGGTTGCCATTTCCTTCTTTCGAGGATCTTCCCCACCCACGGATCGAACCCAAGTCTGTTACATCTCCTGAATTAGCAGGCAGGTTCTTTACCGCTAGTGCCACCTGGGAAGCCGTTCATCCCTGTCATGTAGGCTTAACATGTGAAACTCTTAGAAGTGTGAATATTAATTTTATGTAATATGGATTATATCTATACTATATGAGAATGTATGTGTTAACAAAATACATATTTAATTTTTATAACAGGATACTAAAAGAAAGTACTTGTACTAAATGACCTCTAGCTCCCTGTAAGGGAGCTAGAATCTTTTTCGTTGTTATATTCACAGACTGATGCCTCTATTGATAAGTTACTCTCTAAATGCACATGAGTGTTTTTCTCCCCCACCCTCCTTTTTTTTTTTTTTGAAACTGCATCATGTCTCTCAGGCCACTAGAGTACATCTGAAAAAAATTATTGCTTCAGTGCCTCCTCACAGAATGTAGTTTTGAGTCTTATTTCCTATATTATATTCTGGGCAACTGCCAGAAAATTACAAGACACTTTCCTTGTAGTATTTCGTCATTTTAGGCATCCAGTCTCGGCTGAAAATCCAAAGAGAAAATGGAAAAAGGGTCAAATTTCTTAACACTGAGAAATTTATAAAACTTTAGTTAAAAGTTAATTCCCAAAACTCTCATAAGAGCATGGGCACAACAGTGATGCCTTTTATATAGGTTGTTGGCAAAATAATTTGGTTTGAGTTTCATTTTTAATTAAACAACCAGGTTTTGTTGATCTAAATGGTCCATTAAATAAAATGCATTAGAAAAAGTATTGAAAACCCTAACAAAAATCACTTTATAAGAATGTACCTTTTCATTATCTGCAGAACTTCCCTCACCACTTATTTCCTGGGAAGAATTTTCTGTTTCTTAGCTTTGCAGTATTAGAATAAAAATATGCTAGAGCAATGCCATGAATGTGGCAATTGCCGTGAGTCACTGCAATTGTGAGGTCTCCTTCCAAAAAAATCAAATACAAAATGAATCAAAAATTATGTGTTGCTGCTGCTGCATCGCTTCAGTCGTGTACGACTCTGTGCGACCCCTTAGACGGCAGCCCACTAGGCTCCTCTGTCACTGGGATTCTCCAGGCAAGAATACTGGAGTGGGTTGCCATTTCCTTCTCCAACGCATGAAAGTGAAAAGTGAAAGTGAAGTCGCTCAGTCGTGTCGGACAGTTATGTGTAATTATGGCATTGAAAATAAATTATTGTTGTTGTTGTTTAGTTACTAAGTCATGTCTGACTCTTTTGAGACCTCCATGGACTCTAGGTTGCCAGGCTTCTCTATCCATAGGATTTCCAGGAAAGAATAACAGAGTGGGTTGTTGTTTCCTTCTCCAGGGGATATTCTTGACCTAGGGATGGAACATGCATCTCCTGCACTGCAAGCAGATTCTTTACCACTGAACCACCTGGAAAGCTCAAAATATATTATACCATACAATTAATTTTCCCCTCTGATTTTCCTCTTCTGTTTGGATATTATTCTGAGATATTGACCTTGAGGGCAGTATGCTAAGTGAAATAAGTCAGAAAAAGACAATTATTTCACTTATTTGCAGAATCTAGAAAACAAAACAAAGCTCATAGACACAGAGAACAGATTGGTGGTTGACAGAGGACAGGGAGATTAGGGGTGTGGATGAAATGAGTAAAAAGAATAAAGTGGTACAAACTTCCAGTTATAAAATACGTACGCATACTTAAATTATAAGGTATAATGGGTTCCATTTATAAAATAAGTAAGGATGTGATGTACAGCTTGGGCACCATAGTCAATAATATTATATTGAAAATTTGAAAGTTGCTAAGAAAGTAAATCTTAAAATTTCTCATCATATATATACACATATATACACACATATAGATTTGCTTTTCTTTCTATACTTTGTTTGACTATGATCCTGCTCTGTCAAAGGACTATGAAAGATCCAAACTCTTATTTGGGTTGTAAATCTATCACACAAATAAATTTACTTATTCTGTGTTCCAGATTTAAGGGAAATATCTTTGGCTGAAAGGCGGGCATAGATCACATAAATATTAAGTGCTGAAGGAGGCAGGTGCCATTTGTCTTAACAGCCTAATGGAGCGAACAGGCAGCATTGCTTAAAGAAACTCAGGAAAACAGAAATGCTTCATGTAGATAGCAGTTGCTCTGGGACTTGGAGAATAATTAGGAAATCTCTGGGTAGTAAAGGGGAGAAAGAGCACTTGTCCTTTTAACTAATTTCAAGAATTAAAAGGAGAACAAGTAAGAAACCTGGAAAATCCAAGTACAGCAACGGAAAGCTAGCAGCTTCAGTTAGTTGCCATGGAAGAATCCACTTTTATCAGGATTGCTCTACCCCCAGTGGAATTAGTTGCCATGGAAGAACTTAGCTTCTATCAGGTTAGGCTACCTCTGATGATACACTGAGTTTTGTATTTGATTAACAGTCTTTAAATAATAGTTGCTTCTTGATTATGTCAAGACTGTTGTTAAATCTATTTGCAATTAGCTGATACTCTGATATATTGTGCCTAATGATTGTAAAAAGACATTTTTACTTCTTTCTCTAATTAAAAAGCTGTCTAATCTTGATGGTTACCAAGTTATTTAAGAGGTTTGCCTACCTACTTGTTAAGTTATAACCTCCTGAGGAGTCCTTATAAAGACATTAATTATACCATAAAAAGCTGTATTCAGTTTTAATTATATTAGCACATATTTCTTCCCCTGTCATTTTGCTGATAATAATCCCTGAAGTACAAGCAATCATCCAGTTATCTGAACATTTGGGAAAAACTACACATGAGAATACACCATTGTTGCTAAGTAGCATACGTAACATCAGCAGCTAGAAGAAATACCCCACAGATCAGTGTCTAACTCATGTGACAGATGAGTGGATAGGCCCCCAGAGAGTCAGTGCTTGTTCATTCTGTCACTCTGCCATCTTGAAGTCTTTCAATTACAGTTGCAAGGATGAGAGAACGAGAAAGAGAACATAGGGATTTTGCAGGACATTGTTTCTGTGATATTCTGGACCATTTGCAGGCATGGTCCAAACCCACTGCTTACACTTTATTTTATGGGAAGTTAAGGATGTTGAGAGATGTGGTCTGATCAGATTAATGAAATAGAAAAGATAAACATCTATCCAGTCTCCACCACACCTGCCTAAAGGATTAAGAGGAATAATCAATACTTCTCCCTCTCTCACACACACACACACACACACACACACACACACACACATGAGAAAGTAATTTTGACAGTGGAGACAATGGAATGGGATTAGTGGTTCCAGAATTTATATTAGAAGGATTTAGAAGATGCATATTTCTTAAAAACAGGTGCCAGAGCTTCTATTCACATTATTTATTCAACAAATAAACTTATAAAAAACTGTTGATGTGTCTTAAAGTGGAGGTTGGGAATGAGGTTAAACATTTTTGACTTGCTTATTGAACATCCTTTCTTAATCCTTTTCCCCTTTTCTTATCTCCGTAAGGAGATAAAATGATAAATTCTCCTATTTCTACACTCTCTTGGCTAAGAATGTTCACATGTTACATTTCTGTCCAATGAGACATAATAAAAATTCTGCTAGAATATTCTTGGGAAGATTTTGCTTTTCTGGTAAAAAGACTGAAATATCTGTTGCCGTTACTTTCTTTGTCCCTTCTGCCCTGAGGGGTGTTTTGACACAGGCAGCCATTTTGTTACCATGAGACTATTAGAGCTGCCACCCTGGCATCATGGAACTGAATCACAACCAGTATCTATCTTTCTCTCAATACTTTTTATTATTCTTAGAAAAAATAAATCCATATTTATTAAACCTACTGCTTGATATGTAGGTTTATGTGAAGCTGGAAGCATTCCTAGTTTTGGAAAGTTCTTTCCTAGTTAAGAAAGCAAGCTCAATGTTTCAAGCCACACCTTTGTTTTTCCCATTGTTTATGAAAACATCAATGGCATGGATCTGAGGCCTGACCCTGGGAGGTTATGAGGCCTGACCCTGGGAGTTTATGAGAGAATCGGCATGGGTTTAAAGACAAATTTTTAAATAAAATAGGGAAGACTATTCTTTTGATTTTCATGTTTCTCTCTTCATACATAACTTTGTGATTTTGCATATTTAAATGGTCTATTGCTGTTGTTTTTCAGTCACTAACTCATGTCTGACTCTTAACAATCTCATGGACTGCAGCATGCCAGGCTCCTCTGTCCTTCACTATCTTCCAGAGTTTTCTCAGATCCATGTCCATTGAGTTGATGGTCTAAATTCTGAACTATTAAAAATTGAATTACAAATAATGAATCTATTAAAATTTAATTCATCTATAGTGAAAACAGTGTGATTTCTGCTATCCAACATTGCTTAACATTTCCAAGTGTTCTTGAGTTTGGATCTTAGGTAACTAATTGCATGCTTATTCCTGTTGTTGTTCAGTTGCTCAGTCCTATCTGTACAAACGGTGTCACATTAACTTGTGGTTATATACTGGATACTTGATGATGTATGTGATTACTCATGCCATAGTATTCTTAATTATAAACAAATTCCATTAACTCAGACTTAACTTCTTAAGAATATGTGATACGATACAAAACTTAACTAGCCAAAATT
The DNA here is from genome assembly GCA_935064755.1 of Tragelaphus eurycerus. NCBI lineage: Eukaryota > Metazoa > Chordata > Mammalia > Artiodactyla > Bovidae > Tragelaphus > Tragelaphus eurycerus. The sequence goes on from CAKXYN010000074.1 coordinate 2,185,234, forward strand.
TAACTTTCCACCATCAGTAAATAAGAGGCACTTACTCAGCTAGTGGAAGATATTTTTAAAAAATGTTTCTCAAGAACTATATAAATTTAATGCCTAAGACATAGAACTTTAACACAAGCAATCACTGATTATAATGGTGATTTGAAATCCTCATTACAGATGTCTTCATCAAACATCAAAATTGCTTAACCTAGTTCAAATTACTACCATGATTCCCAGTTTTCCCTTTAAAATGTCACTGTAAACAGCAGAGGGAAGCAGATGTTGGCTGGGAGGAGGGAGGTTGAAGGGAGTCCTCCCTGCATGTGTTCTGTGTAGCTTGATTTTACTGTTGTCTGCTACCAGATGATGCTCCCTCACTGATGAAAGGAAATCCAGAGGACCAAAGGAAACCACCGCTAATGAATGAATTAAGGTAGAAAAGGGAGAAGTAGGCTCCTCTGAAGTGCGTTTACAGAAATACAATCAGCGAAAAAGAGGCTGTTTTCTGTGTGGCATTCAAAAACATCATTATCCTAGAAGAAAATTATCATATTTTTAAAGACTTCCTTTGAAAGAAAGAAAAAAAAAATCAACATACATTTACAAAGAAAACACAATTATGGTACCTAAATGTGTATTTGATTGGGAACTAGAATACTACCTACTCTAAATATTTAGAAGTTCAGAAAATGGGAGGATCGATAAGAGAAATTTTTATGAAAAAGTTAATGCATATGTGGAACATCAGAAAATGACTTGGTCTTTGAACAAAGGCTAAATATTGAAAAGATCTAAGTGCTTTGCACTTGATAATATTAAGCTTAACATACTTTGCTACTGCTAAGTCACTTCAGTCGTGTCCGACTCTGTGCGACCCCATAGACAGCAGCCCACCAGGCTCCCCCCGTCCCTGGGATTCTCCAGGCAAGAACACTGGAGTGGGTTGCCATTTAAACATACTTTACATTTTTACTTTCTAAGTAATTTAAACTGCCCTTGCTTCATAATTTCCCCAAATATACGTATGTCCTTTTTCTAAGAGGGCTACTACTCGCAAAACTTTGTTTAAAAAATTAGGTATAATAGCAATTGTTTATTGAAATGTACTGGAAAAAAAGTAAGTGTATAGATGGAAAAGATTAATAATTTATGGACTTAAACTAAATTGTAAAAGTACATAGTTTTGAATGCATGGAAACACGTGTACACTCTTTAACATGTCCTTTGTATCTACCATCTTTAGAAACAACAGACAATGTGTATTAGTATTCTCATTTTACAGATGACAAAACTATGGCTCAAAAGGCTAAGTAATTTGCCCCATGTCATGCTGCAAATAAATCAAATATTAAAATTTAGAAGTGCGGACTCCCAAGACCCAGACTATACAGTGCGGCTGAAACGTCACTGCACTGATATGGGTTGCATAATGCCTTCCCTCATGCCAGTTACAGTCTTCCTCTCTGCACTCAGAGCCATGATAGTATTCTAGTCCCCATTTTATCCACGTAACCTCCTACCAGTCTGTGAGTTCTTTGTGTGTACATGAAAATCTGTGTCTAGGGTATATTATCTCAAAAAATATTTTAATGATGGTTATAAACAGCAAAGCCCCAGGTCGTAGTGACAGGATCTTGGTTTTCAGCCAGAATGATTCAAATGATATTGTGAGTTGAATTGAAAACTCAGCTGAAACACTTTTAATGATGTATTATTTTACTTAAACAAGGGTACCCTATTTATTTTTCAAATAACTCACGTAGTCTTTTTTTTTTTTTTCTTCCCCGTGCATAAAAGTTTATCTCAGATGGAGAAAAGTCACATTGCTGTAAAACCCATTTCTTCCCATCCCTTTCCTATTGATGTAGGAAATAGGAGATAGATGGGCTTCAGATTAAACAGTTACAACTAGCCTCCTGCTTGCATTTCCTGAGACAAGAGATAGGTGAGCCCCAGTTGAGGCATTTATAATCAGCCTCCCATTTGCCCTCCAAATTGGAAGTAACAACAGAAACGGAGTAAAAAGCCAGTGTTTGTCTCTCATAAACACCTTAAGGTAATAGTCACGGTAAGGACAAAGAGGGGTAAAACCCTGTTTGAGTAAAGGGTTAAGGGATCTCCACTCACCTCTCTTTTGGAACAAGGGAGACATTACACATGCGCAGAAATCCTCCTTGTGGGTCAAGTGTCAAGGGATAATGCTAGGCCAAAAGGAGGCATGCTCCTCCCAGAAGCCTTCACTTTGAGATCTATCTTGGTTAAGAGTGCTTGTGCATCCCAAGAGGGTGTCCCAGGACAGGTCAGATGTGGGAAAAGAAACCAGATAATTGGCCTGAAGGAAGAAAAACAGCTGGAAGAAGTGACCTATATAAATGACTTAACGGTCTCTTTACAGCGCTCCTTCTCACTCTTTCTCTCCAGGTGTTCATCTCTGCATTGCTTCTGTCTTAACTAAACAAACCATTTTTCTGTGTGCTCTCCCACTTGTTGTGATATGTCTCTAATAATAAACTTTATATCTGCATTTATTATGTTTCCTGCCTTTGTGATGGATGCATTTTTCACTGGGGGCAAAGACCAAGAAAAAAATAGCTTCTAGCCTCTAGTCCTTGCTGGTCTGGTGGCAAGGATTCCTGGTTCTCACCCAGGTTCAGTTCCTGAACAGGGAATTAAGATCCCACTTCATGCCACCGCCCACTGCTGCCTCGCTGAGATTACTATCAGGCAATCAAGATTTGACTGTTTCATATTAGAATCATTTCATATTATTCTGCAACTAGATAGATAAAAAGTCCATATCTTACAAAAATCCATGAACACTAAAAATGACACACATTTCAAGATTAGTTTCTGTAGGGACTTCCCAGGTGGTGCTAGTGATAAAGAACCTACCTATGTATCTTGAACATAGTTTAGACATTTTAGAAATAAAATTGGGCCTAAGAATCAGTATGCTGAGCTCAAGTCATGAATATTTCTAACTATGAGACTTGGAAAAAAAAAAAAACAAAACCTCTGAGTCGTTCTTTATTTTACCAGGAACACGTAATAGTTTAAAACATGCCACCTGTTGTTCTAAGAACTTTACGTGTTCAACTCAACTGAACTTTACAATAGCCTTATGGTAGGTTCTTCCTTGTGCGGCTTGAGGAAATTGAGTCAGAGAGATGTTCAGTAACTGGCCTGAAGTCATTTGTTGTAGAGACAGGATTTGAACTCAGGAAGTTTGGCTCCTACCAATCTCGATGTGAAGATTCATTTATCCTTTGCCTCGACAAACATTTGCTTAATTCTTGAGACATGCATGGTCCCAGCCTTGGTGTCAAAGAGCAATGATTCCAGAGGACAAAGATCTTTTATCACACACCTTATACACAGATGCCTTGTTTTATTGGAAACGTACTTTGCAACCTGTGGATTCTGGTGGAAAGAAAAACAGGTATTAATAACATATTTATAAATATTCAGATTATTTTTTTAATTGTTCCTCTCAATATTTTCCATGCTTTAAACCAAAATTCTGTTTGTTTATTCCAAAAATATATGTAAAGCAGCTGTTACCAAAATAAATAGTTTTAAAATGAAAGCTATTTGAACAAGTGGAGGAGCAGATTATTTGGAAAATTACTTCTTACAGTTCAATTTATTGGGATAGGCCTTGCCTGTTTCCTGACATACATATTTCTGGATAGTTATAATATGGTATAATGTTATCAACTTTCTTTTTAACTGATTTTGAAAGTAAAAGTGTTCATTAGTCACAAAGTTGTGTCCGACTCTTTTGCAACCCCATGGACTGTAGCCCACCAGGTTCCTCTGTTCATGGAATTCTCCAGGTAGGAATAGTGGAGTGGGGTGCCATTTCCTTCTCCAAGGGATCTTCCCGACCCAGGGAGGGAACCCAGGTCTTCTGCGCTGCAGGCAGTTTCGTTACCATCTGAGTCACCAGGGAAGACTTACTAACGAACTCTAGTAAGTTTCTAAAAATTTATCTTTATACTCAAATGTAAATGCTAGTTTGTCTTTATCCACAACTGTTTTTGACAGATTGAGTTGAATAGATAGAATGTATTTCCAATGAAGTGACTGGTCTTTGGGTGGAGAGGGGAATGCTTCCAACCCCCTGTGGTGGGCCCACCTGGAGGGGCTTTGTGCTGATCACTGCTCTCCTGTTTCTTCTCCCCCGGGGGTGACATTGCTGGTGGTGAGTCTAACTGGCCCATAGCCCACACTCCTGTTGCCCCCAACAGTAGATGCTCTAATCTCTTCCCCCAGGGTTGATTCCCATGGGAGGCTTCCAGCACCACTTAGGACCTTTGGGAAAACTGCCTATATCTAGTGTAAAGGATCAGGGACCCTGTTTCCCCCATAGTCCTCCAGCCTAGTCATTCTCACTGATAAAAGCTTCCATTTCAATCTTTAGTCACCTGTTCCTCTATTTAGGAATCTGTTAACCTATATGGCGAAGAAGAACTAAGGTTTCATATTGAATTAATGTTGCCAGTCAGCTGATTTTGAGGTTGGGGGATTTTTATATATTATTTGGGTGGGTTCAGTATAATCACAAGGATCCTCAAAAGAGGATCAAAAGAAGCTGAGAGAGGAGGAAGACATGATTAGATGGCAACGTGAGAAGCTTATGGCCCTCTACAGATGAAGAAATGAAGATATAAGTCAGAGAACAATGGTGCCCTCTAGAAGCTTGAACATCCATAGAAACATATTCTCCTCTGGAGACTCCAGAAAGAAACACAGATCTACACATAAATTTATTTCATCCAGTGAGACCTATGACTGATTTCTGATCTCTGTAATTGAAAGATAGTAAATGTGTGTTTTCTTAAGCCACCAAGTTAATGGTAATTTGTTATAGCAGCCACAACAACCTTATACATATGTATATAATCAAACTTTTATGAAAGCACAAGGAAGCCTGTACCCAATCCTCCTTGGATTTTAGCGAATATTGTCCATAAGCAAAAGTCAATCACGAGCAGAAATTTTCTATCATTTTAGGTATGATTTTATTAAGATTTTCATAGTTATAAGCCTCCTGGCCATTATTAAGATTAAAATATTTAAATTCAAGTGGCAGCAGTTTATAGATGGGTAATTTTTGCATCTTATGTATCCTCTGGTTTTCTACACGAGGTGATTTTATGTACAAACTACATGAAAATAAAAGCAGTTTGGGCACATCTTTTAAAAAATGTTTAAATAAACATTATGATTTAACAAACTCTGCGAAGAACTGTCAAAAGAAGTAAGAAACATGAACACTTTTAAATACTACGTGTGAAGTAGTTTCTCCTAGCGTGAAGTCAAAATTTATTAGTGACTCAGCACTGTGACAGCCAGCACGCTGGAGATTAGCTCTTTAAAGTACAGAGACAGACTAGGAAATTAATGGTATTTTGTCTCAGATTCAATCTAAATGTCTGCATAGAAAATACTGGAATAATATTTCCTAGCAGATAGTCACATTTTCAAATTTGGTAAGGAATGCTAATTTTACTTTAAAATCTCCTCTATAGCTTCGCTAACTGATCAGGGTGCCAAAAATAGTTTTGCCCTGTACCAGAGTATTTGAATTTTTTAAATCATCTTAATACTTCCATGCCTGGCAGGAAGTATTCACACATACTTACTTTAATGAATTTTGATTTTGTACGTTTGTGAAAAATGGCTTCCTGAGTAGTTCACAGTAAAGTATCTGTCTGCAATGCAGGAGACCTGGGTTCGATCCCTGGGTCGGGAAGACCCCCTGGAGAAGGAAATGGCAACCCACCCTACTATTCTTGCCTGGAGAATCTCATGGACAGAGGAGCCCGGCGGGATATGGTCTGTGGGGTTGCAAAGAGTCAGACACGACTGAGTGACTAACACACACACACACACACACACCCCTCACCACCAAACACAAATGTGTTTTGCATTTTATTTTGAACATTTTAAATTTTATTTTTCATCAAATATCCACACCAGAAAAAAAGATGAACTCCATTTCTTTTATCAAAGTATAACTTTAATTAATCTTTCATAAGATTAATGGCCAAAACTCACTCATGATGAAGGATTGAAGATAAATTTTTAAAATATAGAATCATCTACTTTATGTTAAAAATGAATTCAGTAAGTTTACTGAATTTACTTCAAATTCTTGTCTTCCAATCCACTCAGCATACCTGTCTCTAAGACAGGCTTCTCTGAATGCTGTGAAATCAAAACTTAGGTTAACCTGTATGAGTGGCGATGTTATTTCTCTAGTCTAAATTAGATCAGTTAACAAGCAAAATGTAAGTTCATCTATCACATGAAAAAATATTATTGACAAACAGAATTGATTCAAAATGTCCACTCAGCAGTTTAGTGTAGGGATTGTTATTTCAACAACAACCCTTATTTGGTGAAAGTTGAAGAACAACAAAAAGTGACAACTGTAAAAATATTTCCTATATTAATGACCTATGTGCACAATTTCAATGAATAATGTATATAGTTTTTGCAACAGTTTTATTTTCCTATCTATTTGATTGGATTATTGAAATGTGGTCTTATGTCTTTTGAGTCTAGTAATAAAATGGTTCTGATTGCATTTCTTTTTTATTTATCATTTTCCTAGAAATTTTTTTTTTACATTTCATTCTTATTGTTTCATACAAAAACACAGATACTTGACAAATGGAAATTAAAAAGCAAAACTGTCCCTTACCACAGATGCTTTGAGAAATACTGCTATGAAATCCACCCCATATTAAAGATAAGGAAAATAAGCCAAAAGAAGATTAATGGTTTCTCACAGAAAAATCAAGTTGTATTGCAGCTAGATGCCCAAAGAATGTTAATAAATATTAAACGGCAAAGTGAAATAGTCTCTAGCAGATTTCTACAGTGTGTGTTGGCTCTTATCCCTATCTTGTTAAAATTTTGATTAATACCCAGGAGAAAGACAGATAAAGGGCATACCTTTAAGATTTGTAAATGGCAGCAAGTTGGAAGTGATAACTAAAGCAATAGAAACAAAATCAAGAAAGAGAAAAAAGAAATAATTTTGACCATCTGGTATGCTGTGTAGAAACTCAGACAAAAATTTATAGAAACTGAGCAGAAGTCTGGTACTTTTCAAAACTCAGTGGTATAATTTCAGAAAAGAGGGAACTTACTTTGCAGTAGTTCCTTTAAAAAATCTGGAGATTTGGACGTATATATACATTTTGATTAGCAGGATGAGATTCCGAAACATGCTAACAGAGAAACTCTTGGTTTGCAGAATAGAAAGTTAATGCTAGATGTTATATTCCTCCACCCTCCTGGATTAAACGGCAATTTCAAACAATATTTTTATTTCTGCCTTTGTCAGATGAAAAGGATGCCTTCCATCACAATCAGTTCTCAATTTGCCCAAGTCTTAAATCTAATGGCCAAGGGGTTCATATGTAAAGCCACACAATAGGCAAGGCCTAATTCTTGCTTCTCAATTTTAAGTGAGTATTTTTGCAGAGAAATTATCTCATGGTTGTTAACAATAGTTTAAAAATTTTACTATTAAAACATGACTGTCTATATCATGGGATAGTCTATGACATTTTTACATCCTTTGGTAATGAGGCTTTAAAGAAATTCTACCTGGAGAAGGAAATGGTAACGCATTCCAATATTCTTGCCTGGGAAATCTCATGGACAGAGGACCCTGGTGGGCTCAGTCCATGGGATTGCAAAAGAGTCAGATACGACTTAGCAACTAAACAACAAAGTGTTTCATGTAGATGGATTCTTAAAAGAAAGAAACTTAAATTTGGAGTGTGCACTAGGCAACTCCAAGAAATACCCACTTCCCTGCCTCCAGGTCCCCATTTCTCATCTGAGGATAATCACAGCACTGCATTCCCTCTTTATGCTCATATTATTGGCTTTTTTTTCACTCCTTCAGTATACAAAGTTCCATCTGTTTGATTACTTTTCTACATAAAGAACATCCCCTTATCCTTTCTTGTAGCTCACATGTGTTGGTGATACAGTTTATCAAGTTTTGTGCATAACACAAAGTCTTTATTTTTTCCTGAGCTACCTGGTGATTGTATAGAGACTTCTGGGTTGAAAGATTGTTGTGTTCAATTCAGCACTAAAAAAACATTGTCCCAAATATCCTCTGAATTCTATTTTTTTAATGTATTTTTTATTGAAGGATAATGCTTTATAGAATTTTGCTGTCTTCTGTCAAATCTCAACTCTATTGTTTTTAAAGTCAGGAGTCATTTCAATTATTTCCCAGTGTATATACGACACCACTTTGCTCTCACATATTTAGATGCTCTGCTGTCTTTGATTTATAGTATTTTGACTATGGTATGTCTTGGCATAGTTTTCTTCACATTTAACATACTTGAGGTTTTCTGAGCTCACAGAATATAAATTTGCATCTTGCCACAAATTTGAGGATATGTCAGTTATTATTCTTTGAATATATTTAGCCCTATTTTTTCTCTCTTTATAGTACTCCAAATATGTGTATGTTATTGCTTCCAAATATTACTAATATTTTCTTTAGTCTTTAAATAATTTCTATGGATTTGTCAAGCTCACGGTGTGTTTCCTATCTCCATTTTGCTGGATCACCATCAAGCATGTTTATTTTTTTTTTTTTAAAGATTTCAAATATTGTGCTTTTTAGCTATGGAATTTTCCTTCTTATTTTATATTTCTCAATGGAAATATTCTCTTTTTCAGCTATTGCAAATTAAGCTTCCTTTATGCCATAAAGCATGGTTACAACAGCTGCTTTAAAATCTTAGTCTGTGAATTCAAAAATCTGTGTCTTCTAGGAGTCTGTCTCAAAAAATTGTCTTTAATTTCAAATATAGGTCACATTTCTCTGTTTCTTTATATGTTGTGTGATTTTAAACTGTGTTCTGTGTGCTATGAAAAGCATTTTGTTGGAGAATTTGGATTCTGTTATTTTACCCTAAAGAGACATTTTGATTTTGTTTTGGTTTTAATAGGTAACTAGTTCAATTGTTCTCAAAATGAAAACTCAGTCTTTTAAGTAGCAGGTATTAAAATTAAAAGCAAAATGAAGACCAGACTTGAGAATTTCCTGAGAAGACAAAACCATTTAAGTCGTATAAGCAAAACTAAGTCTATTTCATGAGCACAAAAGAAAAAGCTTAGGTTATTTCTTGCAAATGCCTCTGATAATCATAAAAGAAACTTATGTCATCTTCCTAAAAATAGTATGAAATAATCACTTTTAAGCAATCCCTTGCCAACCAGAAACCCCCATTGTAATCTCTCCAAAGGGTAAACAACTTCTTTGTTTTTACTTTGTAAGTCATCCTTGTAACGTAATGAAGCCCCTTTTGAAAGCTCCTGGTTTGCAAACGTATATGCATAATAATATAAGTAATGCTCAAAATTCTCCAAGCCAGGCTTCAGCAATACATGAACCATGAACTTCCAGATGTTCAAGCTGGATTTAGAAAAGGCAGAGGAACCAGAGATCAAATTGCCAACATCCGCTGGGTCATCAAAAAAGCAAGAGAGTCCCAGAAAAAGCATTTCTGCTTCATTGACTATGCCAAAGCCTTTGACTGTGTGGATCACAATAAACTGTGGGAAATTCTGAAAGAGATGGGAATACCAGACCACCCGACCTGCCTCTTGAGAAATCTGTATGTAGGTCAGGAAGCAACAGTTAGAACTGGACATGGAACAGCAGACTGGTTCCAAATAGGAAAAGGAGTACACCAAGGCTGTATATTGTCACCCTACTTATTTAACATATATGCAGAGGACATCATGAGAAATGCTGGGCTGGATGAAGCATAAGCTGGTATTAAGATTGCGGGGAGAAATATCAATAATCTCAGATATGCATATGACACCACTCTTATGGCAGAAAGCGAAGCAGAACTAAAGAGCCTCTTGATGAAAGTGAAGGAGGAGAGTGAAAAAGTGAAAGAGTGAAAAAGTGAAAGCTCAACATTCAGAAAGCAAATATAATATCATGGCATCTGGTCCCATAACTTCATGGCAAATAATGGGGAAACAGTGGAAACAGTGTCAGACTTTATTTTGGGGGCCTCCAAAATCACTGCAGACGGTGACTGCAGCCATGAAATTAAGACACTTACTCCTTGGAAGGAAAGTTATGACCAACCTAGATAGCATATTCAAAAGCAGAGACAGTACTTTGCCAACAAAGCTCTGTCTAGTCGAGGCTATGGTTTTTCCTGTAGGTCATGTATGGATGTGAGAGTTGGACTATTAAGAAAGCTGAGCACTGAAGAATTGATGCTTTTGAACTGTGGTGTTGGAGAAGACTCTTGAGAGTCCCTTGGACTGCAAGGAGATCCAACCAGTACATCCTAAAGGAAATCGATCCTGGATATTCATTGGAAGGAATTATGTTGAAGCTGAAACTCCAATACTTTGGCCACCTGATGTGAAGAGCTGAGTCATTGGAAAAGACCCTGATACTGGGAAAGATTGAAGGCAGGTGGAGAAGGGGAAGACAGAGGATGAGATGGTTGGATGGCATCATCGACTCAGTGGACATAAGTTTGAGTAAGGTCAGGGAGTTGGTGATGGACAGGGAAGCCTGGTGTGCTGCAGTTCATGGGGTCGCAAGGAACTGGACAAGACTGAGTGACTGAACTGAAGTGATGCATGATAAACTCTTACTAAAGACTGTTAATTGATTTAATGGTTTTAATTCTGCTCATTTTGGACCTTTGACAGATTGAATCTTAGATTGGTTATTTTATCTTTATGTTTCCAAGACTCAGCCCTTAGCTCTCATGGTTTAGGGATAGGCCAGGTATTTAGGGGCAGTGGTAAAGAATTCACCTGCCAAAGCAGGACACATAAGAGACTCAGGATTGAGTCCTGGATCAGGAAGATCCCCTAGAGGCAGAAATGGCAACCCACTCCAGTACCCTTGCCTGGGAAATGCCATGGACAGAGGAGCCTGGTGAGCTACAGTCCATGAGTCACAAAGAGTCGGACATGACGGAGCACACACTCAAAGATACTTAGGTAGAGTTTATGCATGGAGTTTGTGCCCCCAGTCTCTGGCACTCCTTTTTTCCAGTTTCTTCTTTCACCGGAAAATGGCATTTTCTTGTCTGTTGGCATTTTAGCTTCCGTTTATGCTGCAGGCAAGGCCTGCTTTCAAGCTAGAAGGGGTGAAATAAAATCACTAGTGCCTCTTCCTTTTCCAATAGTGAAATTCTTTCAGATTTCTGCTAATTTTTGGATCACTCTCCAGTGTCTTCTAGTAGTTGTATGTGTGTGTGTTTATTATTTATTAAAAATTTTTTTTTCTCTAGAGTTAAATGCTGCTGTCTGTGGGAGGGTTGAAGCAATCTTGGTTTCTTTGGTCCCTAATCAGAAGTGAACTCAGGCATGTTAATACTGAGTCTTAGTTAGAAAGCCTTTTACTATACCCAGGTCGAAGAAAATATTCTAAAGTAATCAGATAACTATAACTAGGTGACACTGATACTAATGCCTTCTCCAATATTTATTTTCTCCAGTTCTTATTATTATTTAATTTTTTTGTTACTGACTCAATCTTCTTATTCATTATTGGTCTTTTCAGCTTTATATTTCTTCAGGATTCAGTCTTAGCAGGATGCATGTTTTTAGCAATAAATCTAACTTTTATAGGGTGTCCAGTTGATTGGTATATAATTGTTTATCATAATATCTTAAGAGCCTTTGTATTTATGTGGTATTAATTTTAATTTCTCTCCTTTTACTTCTGCCTTTATTTTTAAGTCCTTTCTGTTTTTCTTGGTAAACCATCCTACAGTTTTTAACAATTTTGTTTATCTTTGAAGAATAAACAGTTTTGTTAATCATTTCTATTGTTTTCTTATTCTCTATTACATTTATTTCTATACTAATCTTTATTATTTGCTTTCTTCTGTTAAATTTAGGCTTAATTTGTTCATTTTTTCCTAGCCCCTTGAAATATGCTATTGGGTTGTTTATTTGAGACCTGTTTTCTTAATGTAGTCACTCATAGTTATTAATATAATCTTTCCTCATAGAACTACTTTTGCTGCACCCCATGAGTTTTTATATATTGTGCTTCATCTTTGTCTCAAGATATTTTTTGATATATCTTTTAATTTTTTCTTTGGCCAATGGGTCTTTCAGGAGTGTCTTTTCTTCACTTTAATATCCAGGTATTTATGGATTTTCCTGTTACTAATTTTCACTGGTTAGTTCAGCTTTGCACATGTGCAGAGCTACTGAGTAGACTGTCCACTCAGGTACTGCTGGAAGCAGGAATGCAGTCCATGGAGATTTGAACACTGGTTCTCTTAAGTCCCATCCTTCTTCTCCATTTCCCCAGCTACTGAACTCCTAGGATTCTTCCGGGGACCCCATGAGGTGAGACTGGAGGGGGCCTCCTGGGAAGTGCCCTGCAATGATAGGGAAGCTGGATATTCACCTTAGATTTTCTTCCCCACTGGACTGGGTCATGTGGTTTTCTGGCCATCTTATATCTGTATTTCCTGAAGTAATATGAATCAATTTCCTTGATGATTGCCAATTTCTTTCCTGAAGGAGTCCAGGGCATTTGTGAACGTGAAGCGACCTATAACTGATACCTCTTTTCAAAATCTGGAAGTAGAGAGCCTCTAAAAGTTGGTCCAGCATGGCCCTCAAAACAATTACTTGTTCAAGAAAGGATGAAAAAATACCTGAAATAACATTCCCCTGGGAGGGGATTTTAGGCTGGTAATCCAGTCTCTATAAAAATGTCTAATGGTTTTTGCAAGGATGGTGCAGGAGGTGGGAGTAATTTCTGCATAATATCAATACATACCTAATGTAGGCAAATCTTCTAGACCCAAGAACAGCAGTCCAGTAGGTTGTGCTTTCAAGAATAAAATTAAGAAAAAAAAAGGGGAGTGGGGGAGGTGAATTAAAATGAACTGGCCTTTTGTGCATGGGTCACTAATGTGAACTCTGCAGAAACAATATAAGCATGTGATTCTAGCCTCTGTAGAAAAGCATCATTTGTTGCATTGGACAGGCCCAGTCATCTACAGTGATACATTATACCAGTGAGAAACAGGTAAAGTATTGGTCACATGAGATTAAAGCTCTTTCTTGATTTATGTTTGGAAGTAGTCCTAAACCTTTTGATTAAATCCCAAGGAATTTTAGACTTTTTCCCCTGTATTTTTTTTTTTTTTTAAATTTATTTAGTACTGAGAGGACAGGGCTTAAGTAGAAATAATTTGGAGGCCAAGATACAAACTGTAAAAGAAAAGGAAAGTGACAGTATTTGTACTTTGAATTAGTGAAACTGATTATCTGCTCTATTGCTTTTAACTTCTGTCTCTTTTAAAGTTGTAATCATTTTTTTGCTTACATATAAGTAAAATCTTTTCTACATTAAAGATATTGAATCTTGTTTATGGTAAACTCCTATTTTCTAATTGGTGCTTTTTTACATGCTGTTTTTGTTAGTTCATTTTTTGATATAGGGCAGAGCAAAGCTGTACTGCTTAAAACCCTCTAACTCTAATAAATCCAGTTTCTTCATGGTGGTTTTTGGCTGGTGAACACTGACAAAAAATAATGGGGCATATAATTAAAGATTAAAAAAGAAAAACAACTGATGTTAGAGAAATAAAGGAAATACATAAGATTAGGAGCTGGTTATACAATAGCAAATAAACATAAAATATTAGGTAAGAACAAAAAAGCTAAAAATTAGTCGTTGTAAAGGACCTTCAATTTATATTACTAATAGAGAAGATAAATAGGGCTTCCCTGGTAGCTCAGTCAGTAAAGAATCTTCTGCAATGCAGGAAACCAGGGTTCAATCCTTGGGTCTGGAAGATCCCTTGGAGAAGGAAATGGCAACCTGCTCCAGTATTTTGCCTGGAGAATTCCATGGACAGAAGAAACTGGTGGGCTACCATCCACGGGGTCTCTGGTGGGCTACAGTCCACGGGGTTGCAAAGAGTTGGACATGACTTAGCGACTGAACCACCACCAATATAGAAGGTAATTTAACTATATGACCTATTAGAAATTAAAAGACGCTTACTCCTTGGAAGGAAAGTTATGACCAACCTAGATAGCATATTCAAAAGCAGAGATATTACTTTGCCAACAAAGGTTTGCCTAGTCAAGGCTATGGTCTTTCCTGTGGTTATGTATGGATGTGAGAGCTGGACTGTGAAGAAGGCTGAGCACCGAAGAATTGATGCTTTTGAACTGTGGTGTTGGAGAAGAGTCTTGAGAGTCCCTTGGACTGCAAGGAGATCCAACCAGTCCATTCTGAAGGAGATCAGCCCTGGGATTTCTTTGGAAGGAATAATGCTAAAGCTGAAACTCCAGTATTTTGGCCACCTCATGCGAAGAGTTGACTCATTGGGGAAGACTCTGATGCTGGGAGGGATTGGGGGCAGGAGGAGAAGGGGACGACAGAGGATGAGATGGCTGGATGGCATCACTGACTCGATGGATGTGAGTCTGAGTGACCTCCGGGAGTTGGTGATGGACAGGGAGGCCTGGCGTGCGGCAGTTCATGGGGTTGCAAAGAGTCGGACACGACTGAGCGACTGATCTGATCTGATTATTGTCAGTATCCACCAGCCAAAAAGCATCAGGAACATAAAGAAATAAGGCACACATACTCAGTATTAGGGAGAGAAAATACATGTGTGGGAGATGGGTAATTAGAAATGCAAATTAGATAATTTACTTTTGAGTAAATTTAGCTCAATAAATGTGAAAAATTAAAAGAACAGTACAGATTCCTTAAAAACATAATTTGCCAAAATAGCCTTCAAAATAAATTCATGAGGTAAATAAAATAGCCCTATAACCACCAAATAAAATTTTATATTTAGTTAAAGTGTTCCTACAAAGAAAACAGAATGCTCAAATAATTTTACAAATGAGTTCTAATAAACATTCTTGTATTAGGTCATTTCAATCCTATGCAAACTCATCCAGAGAATATAAAAATAGAACATCCTCAACTTACTTTGTGTGACAAGTTTGTTGACTTCAAAATTAGACAAATATATCATGAGAAAATCACAATTACAAATGTTGATATAAACATCTTAATTATTAATAAGCTCAATTCAACAACAAATATAATAAATCATTCCCAGTCTGGTTTCATCATAGCAAGCCAAATTTGGTTTAATCTCAAAAGAAAAAAATATCTTCACAAAATACATTGCATTAACAGATTAGGGCAAAGAAACATATGATTATCACAATAAATACAGTAAAAGCATGAATAAATCTCTTCATGCATTGATGATAAAAAGTCAATTATCAACTCGCAATAGAAGGGAGTTTCACATCCTGATAAAGGGAATCTGTGAAATACACACAGCATCCATTCATTTGCTCAGTGGTGAAATGTACAATTACTCCTTTCACATTAGGAACAGTACAAGAATATTCACATTGCCAGATCCACTCAGTACTTTACAAGACGTCCTAACAAATCCAGTAAGAACATTAAAATGTTATAAAATTAAAAGGAAGGAAATGTATTCCATTAATTACAGATTACAAAATCATCTTATATAAGTATTTCCAAAAAATTTACAGGTAAATTATTAAATTAGTTAGTTCCCTGATATAATATAAATACACAAAAGTCAACTGTATTTTCTACATACTATCATCAATTAGGACATATAATTAAAAACAAATATGATGCACTGTAATATATAAAGTGCTCATACTTAAATCTATCAAAGGATTAACAAATGTTATATAAAAGGAGAGATATGCCATGCTTATGAATTGGGATTAATTAAAGAGGTCAATTCTCCCCAAATTGATGTAATGCATTTACAATAACACGTATAGTTCTTTGTTTGCTTGCTTTGAGGAACTATGCAAACTAATTCTAAAATGCATATGGAAGAATAAAGGCTTAAGAAATAGGAAAAAGAAAATAAAAAGACTTGCCTTGCCAGATTTCAAGGCCAACAAAAAGACTGCAGTAATTAAGACAGTGCAGTATTGTCATCGGGTAATCAAATTTGCCAGTGAAGTACAGTAGAGAACTCAGAAATCAGCTCACACAAAATATAAGGACTAGATATGCAGTGGAAATGGCATTGAAGATTAGTGGAAAGGAGAGGGTATGGAATCTTTTCAGTCTAGGACAGCAGGTTATTCATACAGGGGAAAAAAAAAAACAAAAACAAAAACAAAACACCTCAGAATGGACTTAACAATTAATGTAAAGCAGATTAAATGGAGAAGGAAATGGCAACTCACTCCAGTATTCTTGACTGGGAAATCCCAGGAAATTTCATAAACAGAGTTGCCTGGTGGGCTACAGTCCACAGGGTCCCAAAGAGTCGGACATGACTGACCAACTAAGTATGCAGATTAAATACTTAAATATAAAAGGCAAAATAAGCTCTCCATCTCCTGGTAGTCCTGTCCTTGTGGAAATCCTTTTCCCTGGGTGGAGGGGTAAGGGGACATCTGACTAGCTTCTAACCAAAGCTGCCTGGGTGTTGCTTCCAAGATTATGATAGCATGTTAGCAGTTTCTCTATAGAATCTTTCATCCTGACTTCGTGAAGTTAACTGCCAATGGAGAAGCTCACATGGCAAGTGATTCAAGGTCTCCTGCCAACAAGCAGAAAAGAACTGAGGCTTTTAGTCCAATAGCCCACAAAGAATTCGGTCTTGCCAGCAATCACATGAGCTTGGAAGTGGGTGCTTCTCAGATGAGATCCCAGTTCCATCAACGTCACTGCAGCCACATGTAAGAGCAGACGACCAAGTTCAGCCAGGCTGGGATTCCTGACCCACAGAAACTGTGAGACAATGAATGTGTGCTGTTTTGAGCCATTACATGTATGGTAATATTGTTTGGCAGCAACTGATAACGATAGGAAAATAGAGGAGAAAATTTTCAGGGCCAAGACGCTAAGATTCTTTGATAAGATGTTAAAAAGTATAAATAATAAAGAAAAATTATTTGTAAACATATTTTGTCTACATCCAAATTAAGAACACCTGCATATCAAAATGTATCATAAAAGTCATAGTACAAAGATCATAAAAATGTAAGCCAAGAAGTTATTCACAGCAAGTATAACCAAAAAAGGATTAGTATTATTAATATACAGTAAATGTCAATGAATCGATGAGAAAAAAATGAATGCCATGGAAAAATGGATAAAAGACAGAAAATGATTTCTTTTCACAAAAGAAGAAACACAAATGGGAAAAATAAGGATGACTATGTGTGTGTGTACACTAGTGCATGTGCTGCACACGTGTTCTATGTTATTAACAGAACTGAAAAAAAAAAGACATAGCACTCTTTGATCCCACTAGTCAGAAAAATATTTAAAACTATGAAAATGCCAAGTACAGGAGAAACTTTGGAGCAACACAAGGTTTTCAACAATTGCTAGAGTGTCAACTGGTACAAACAATCTGTGAAAATAATAATTTGGTATCAAGAATACTTGAGGATGCACGTTGAGCCCTCAATATATACACTAGGCTGGAGTGGGGCTGGGTGGGAAGGTTTCTGGGTACAAAAAAAAAAAAAAGAACAACACAATGACAAATTTCTTGCATTAACATATGTGCATTATATAGCATATATAAAGTTTTATGTATAATGTTTAATATTACAAAAATTAAAAATATTCCCCAAATCCAACAAGATGAAAGATTCATAAAATACACTGTTTGGACAGTAGTCTATATAGGAACCCACCATGTTGGAAATAAGTCCTCTCCACCTGCAAACATCAACATGCATTAGACAAAATTTTGAGTGAAGAAAAGCAAGCTGTGTAAGAATATATGCAGTATGTTAGGTTTCCATAATGTATGCTACTGCTACTGCTAAGTCACTTCAGTCGTGTCCGACTCTGTGCGACCCCATAGAGAGCAGCCCACCAGGCTTCCCCATCCCTGGGATTCCAAACATGCAAAAATGCACAATGTGTTGATAAATATAGAGACATATGTGGTGGAGCTATAAAGAAGAACACAGGAAGGGTAAACACAAAACTCAGGATAGTTGTTATGTTTGGGGTCGCTGGTAAGGATGAGAGGATACAGTGATGGAAGGTCAGAGGTATACGCTCTGTACCACATATGGTAGGGTGTGAGTATAGGGGTTCTGACTCAAGTCCCAGCTCTGGTCACAGAGACTTATCAATATCACAGAAGTGGGCTTCTGATAGGGTCAGCACGTCTTTTCAGCGTCCACATATTAGCATAACCTATCCATCATACCTACAGTTAGAGAAGTAAGGGGCAGCAGACCTGACATGTGCAAGGCTCAGCAAAACAGTGTCTTCTGATTTGCATACACTGGACCTCAGCCAGGGTTTGGACGGCAGTATCCAGGGAAAGCCAGTCACAGAAGAGGAATTCCTGTCCTCAGTGAGATGAACCCTGTGATCGTAGGTGTGTGGCACCTGTTCCCTGGGCAGAGGCGCGTGCTGTCCCAGGCTCCTTGCTGGAAGGCTGAGGTTCCAACTGGAGGCTCTGGAACTGCTCCTGGGTTGTGATCTACAGCCACAGAAGGGAAAAAAACACCCACACTTACAAAGCACCAGGCAGATGATAACGTATTGTAGAACTTAACCCTGAGCCAAAGAATGTGTGTGAAGGATGTGTGCATTAAGTGTTCTATAAAGAGATCCTTTTATATTCATAAAACCATCTGTTACATATGGTGTCAAGCTATATAATCACGACATGTGTAACTTGGATATGCGACCTCAAATTGTTGTTATTGAGCTGCTGTCGTGTCTGACTCTTTTGCAACCCTGTGGGCTGTGGCCAACCAGGCTCCTCAGTCCATGGGATTTTCCAGGCAAGAATGTTGGAGTGGGTTGCCATTTCCTTCTCCAGGGGATTGTCCTAACCCAGGGACTGAACCTGCATCTCCTGCATTAGCAGGCGGATTCTCTACCACTGAGCCACAAGTTGGTCCTCACTTATCCCATCATAGCCAGTGCAGTAAATGTCATGTTCACACATAATCTTCAACACTCCCAGCTTTTATGCATATTTCATAATAAATAAATGAAAAAAATTTTTTCCTATTAAAATAAAATTTTAATAGGAAAATAAATAAATAAATAAATAAATAAATAAAATTTTATTATAAATAAATAAATACATAAATAAAATAAAATTTTTTCCTATTAAAATAGGAAAAATACATTGATTTTGCTGCATAAGATCATAATAATGTATCTACTGAATGAAGGTATGAACATAAAATTACGATTAATGTTATACAAATAGCTCTTGTAACATGATATAAAACTTCAAGTAATAGCATCATACTTAAATTCAATAGGCTTCTCTGATGGCTTAGTGGGTAGATAATTCTGCTGCAATGCAGGAGAGACAAGAGATGCAGATTCAATCTCTGGGTTGGGAAGATACCATGGAGGAGGAAATGGCAACCTCCTTCAGTATTCTTGCCTGAAAAATCCCATGGACAGAGGGGCCTGGTAGGCTACAGTCCATGGGGTTCCAAAGAGTCAGATACAACTGGATGACCAAATATAAAGTTAAAAGAGTCTCTATCTTAATAAAATTCAGAAGGAAATACAATAGTCTCTAGAGTAACTCAAACCATGACTCTAGAAATAAAGCACTGAAGTAAGTGAAAATTTGAATGATTTTTTTCTTAAAATGTGAACATGAAAAATGCTCTGAATTATTTCCAAATATATTAATTGCATAATTGTGATTTTACATGTTTTTACAACTCAGTGCATATATGAAATATTAAAATAGGTGTCTATCTGGTCTATATGCCAACTATGTAGGCTCAAATCCTCTGGAGACATTTTAATATTTTCTTCTTGGGAGAATGGTGCATTCTGTTACATATGGGTTTGATAGAAAATGAATTTGAGGTGATTGCAAAGAGGAAACAAGTATCATTCTATTAATTTTTACATGTGATTTTATTTAATCCTTACATCAATTCTGGGGAGTTTTAAAGATGGGGAAATGATGATTTCAAATTAAGAAAACTCCCCAACACCACACAGTTCAGTTCAGTTCAGTCATTCACCCGTGTCCAACTTTTTGTGACCCCATGAATTGCAGCATGCCAGGACTCCCTGTCCATCACCAACTCCCAGAGTTCACTCAAACTCATGTCCATAGAGTCAGTGATGTCATCCAGCCATCTCATCCACTGTTGCCCCTTCTCCTCCTGCCCTCTATCCCTCCCAGCATCAGAGTCTTCTCCAATGAGTCAACTCTTCGCATGAGGTGGCCAAAGTATTGGAGTTTCAGCTTCAGCATCAGTCCCTCCAAAGAATACCCAGGACTGTTCTCCTTCAGAATGGACTGGTTGGATCTCCTTGCAGTCCAAGGGACTCTCAAGAGTCTTCTCCAACACCACAGTTCAAAAGCATCAATTCTTTGGCGCTCAGCTTTCTTCACAGTCCAGCTCTCACATCCATACATGACTAGAGGAAAAACCATAGCCTTGACTAGACAGACATCTGTTGGCAAAGTAATGTCTCTGCTTTTGAATATGCTATTGAGGTTGGTCATACCTTTCCTTCCAAGGAGTAAGTCTGACACTGTTTCCACTGTTTCCCCATCTATTTCCCATGAAGTGATGGGACCAGATGCCATGATCTTCGTTTTCTGAATTTTGAGCTTTAAGCCAATTTTTTCACTCTCCACTTTCACTTTCATCAAGAGGCTTTTTAGTACCTCTTCACTTTCTGCCATAAGGGTGGTGTCATCTGCATATCTGAGGTTATTGATATTGCTGCCAGCAATCTTCATTCTAGCTTGTACTTCTTCCAGACCAGCATTTCTCATGATGTACTCTGCATAAAAGTTAAATCAGCATGGTGACAATATACAGCCTTGACGTACTCCTTTTCCTATTTGGAACCAGTCTGTTGTTCCATGTCCAGTTCTAACTGTTGCTTCCTGACCAGCATACAGGTTTCTCAAGAGGCAGGTCAGGTGGTCTGGTATTCCCATCTCTTTCAGAATTTTCCACAGTTGATTGTGATCCACACAGTCAAAGGCTTTGGCATAGTCAATAAAGCAGAAATAGATGTTTTTTTCTGGAACTCTCTTGCTTTTTTGATCCAGTGGATGTTGGCAATTTGATCTCTGGTTCCTCTGCCTTTTCTAAAACCACCTTGAACATCTGGAAGTTCATGGTTCACATAATGCTGAAGCCTGGCTTGGATAATTTTGAGCATTACTTTACTAGCATGTGAGATGAGTGCAATTGTGTGGTAGTTTGAGCAACACCTCACAGTTGGTCATTATTTACTGACCTAGTGATTTGTATACAAATTTTATCAAATTCCAAAGTTCATATAATATACAAAGTGTTGTTAATATAACATTTTTAATAGAAATCTCCCTCTTCAAATTAACCAAGGAAATGGGAGAAAGGCATAAACATAGCTTGTGAAAAACCCACGAGTACAATATGTTGATTATACACAGAAAACCTTACACCTCATATGATAACAGAATTGTGCCAAATTTTCATGTGGGTGCACAAGAAAATCCTGGAGAAGGAAATGGTAACCCACACCAGTATTGCCTGGAGAATCCCATGGACAGAGAAGCCTGACAGGCAACAGTCCATGGGGTTGCAAAAACTTGGACACAACTGAGTGACTGACTGAGCATAAAAGCAAGTACCTTTTAGTAATGGGGTTTTTGTTCAGTAAACATAAACTCAAATTTTATAGTTTAGTTCAGTTCAGTCACTCAGTCATGTCCAACTCTTTGCGACCCCATGAATCGCAGCACGCCAGGCCTCCCTGTCCATCACCAACTCCCAGAGTTCACCCAGACTCACATCCATCGAGTCAGTGATGCCATCCAGCCATCTCATCCTCTGTCATCCCCTTCTCCTCCCCTTCTCCTCCCCCCCCTTCCCTCCTCCCCCTTCTCCTCCCCCTTCTCCTCCCCTTCTCCTCCTGCCCCCAATCCCTCCCAGCATCAAAGTCTTTTCCAACGAGTCAACTCTTCGCATGAGGTGGCCAAAGTACTGGAGTTTCAGCTTTAGCATCATTCCTTCCAAAGAAATCCCAGGGCTGATCTCCTTCAGAATGGACTGGTTGGATCTCCTTGCAGTCCAAGGGTCTCCTGCCTTGCAGGTGGATTCTTTACCATCTGAGCCAGCAGGGAAGCCCATGACAATCCCAGGTCCATCCATGTGGCTGCCAAGGGCTGATTTCACTCTTTTAGGGCACACAATGTTCTATCCATACATGTAGCCCCCTTCTTTACCCATTCCTCTGCAATGGGCAGCTTAGTTTATTTCTACATCTTGATGTTGGGTAATTCATCTGTGCTATCTTTTAGGTTCTACATGTGAGCAATATAATAGAATGCATTTGTCTTCTCCAACAATGCAAGAGTCTTCTCCAACACCACAGTTCAAAAGCATCAATTCTTAGGCGCTCAGCCTTCTTCACAGTCCAACTCTCACATCACATCCATACATGACCACAGGAAAAACCATAGCCTTATAAAGTATAACTGAATGCATGTACATTTCAGTTTATTTTGGTCAATCTAAAGAAAAATAACACGAGTTCCTTGGTGCACATAAGCCCACTGTGAGTGTGATGTGTTCGAGTTAACACTGAATGCCAGGACACACAGGTTAATGTTTGGAATAAAAATGAACAGCAGAACCCACCTATTTCACTGTGTAGGGTTAACTTTTATTAACTGCACTCTTTATATGTAGTTGTCTTTTCATGGGTGTTTTATGGAAGCAATTTTATCACTTCTTGGTTGTATTGTGTTCTTGTAAATCTCCCTTCAAAGTTTTGTGGAATACCGCATTAAGGCATCAAGTTAAAATAGCTCAATATAGTTTAAAAAGCCTTATTTTAAAATCCCAGAAACTTTAAACAAATATATAAAACAAAATTAATCTTTTGGAACAAAGCAAAGGAATAAATGAATACTTAATAAATAAACACTAATAAAGTTGGGCAGTTATCTTTCATTGTAGTAGAACAAAGTTTGGGAGCATTATTTCCATTATGCAATGAATAAGGTAAGAAGTGGTTTATGCATTGTCCATAGAGGAATGTCAGATTTTAATGCAGGGATTAGAGATTTCTGTGTTGTTCATTTACTCATGAAGTGAGAAAAGTGATGGTGATGGGAGCTGAATTAACTTCCAAAAGAATGAAGAGCACCATGGATGTCCCATGTGTATGAATGTCTGGTTCCTTAAATCACTGGGATCATTGTATATACCCCTCGCTTAGAAACAGCGAGGGAGACAGTATATAGGAAAATACCACACTATCTAGGAAGCTGTAAAACTTGACACTTAGATGAAATTCAACACCAGTGTTAATACCCTTGAAAGGAAAAATTCATTTCATCTCAAGAGTCACAGCAATACAGAAATAGTTTAAAGAAATAAGATAGAAAGAGCAACTGCAATGTACTATAGAAAAGATTTGCTCAGATTACAATCTATTCTTTTTTCCTGAAGTTTTAGCTATAATAAGATTTCAAAAAGATTCTTAAATAGTTCATACAATAATGAACTCAATTGTTAGAGGAACAGTTCTTCTTATGCACCTTACTTTGTGTTCAGATTTAGGTTCAGAATTCCTTCCTTCCATTTCTTCCTTCACTCCTTCCCTTCGTTCTACTATTTTCATAATAGGGATAAGAACAGTCCCCCCCCCCCCCCAATATATTTGGTTGACTGTCAGCTCCATAGGTTTTGTTCACTGCTGCCTTCTCAGGATTGGTCAGCTCCGCCTGGTAATGTGAATCTGGAGGCACTGAGAGGGCAGGGGAAGGAAAAGGAGATGCTACTGGCCAGCTGGAGCCCAGATGAGATACCCTGAGTTATCCTTTACTGCTATTACCAGCAGCAATCTGCATGCACCCCAGTCCAACCACACTCACACAGCCTTCTCTTCCAGGCATTCCTTGCTGTTCAGTTATGGACCACATTTCTTTGTGAGAAATGTGTTGGGGCAATTAAGTCAGGGGAAAATTGGGAGAGACTGAGTGTCAGCAGTTTTGTTCTGCTTGTGCCTCTCAGTACTTACTGGTGGGACGTCCTGTGACGATAGAGTCAAATTGGAAAAGCATGGATGGTGATTTCTCTCCAAATGTACCGAAGCTCCATATACTACTCCCTTTTCTCATAACCACCATTTCTAAGGCAGAGCAGCTGACACTTTGCGGAGCCTCTCCTCGTGTGGTAATCGCTACTGGCATGCCCTTCCTTTCCTTCTCCTTTTGATGAATTCCTACTGGCTCGGAAGTCTCTGGTGAGAACACCAATTCTTCACAGGGCCAGCACAGAGTCAACTCATTTTTGTCTTCTTCCCTCATGTAAATCAATACCTTGGAGGTAGATACCCCAAAATTACTGTAAATTGCTAACTGAATTGTAAACCTGCTCCAAATGCATTCACAAAAACAGATTCCCTGTAAAGAGAATACAGGCTTCAGATCTATCTGTAAAATCAACACCAGTGAGTTGTTGTAAAGATTATAATGATAAATATGAAAACCTTAAGGTTCTGTGCAGCACATACTAAGAGACTAATTTACGATGGATCCTTCTCTCTTTGAAAACACAAGTCTCCACTATGCCAACCCTCCGCACCACCTACCTATTGGAATGGCTCAAGGGACCTGCACCAACCTTCCTTTCATAGATCTCCTGCTCGAATGGAGATTCCACCAATGATAGAAGGGGCAAATGTGGAGCCCAGGTATACAGTACCAGGATGTTCTTGCTACTTAGTAAGTTAGGACAAAGTACAGAGAAGAGTGAAATGGACTGAAGGCTAGACTTAAAATTAACTTCCAAGAGTGGAGTCATGGCTTGTCCATCACTGTAGGGTGCAAGTTTAGTAGCTGAAATCATGGGATTGCATTTCCCCATTCTGCCTTCTCAGCTACAGAAAAAATCCTAGCACAGGTACTCAAAGACCTAAAGAAGAGGGCTATTACAAATTATCCCAACCATAGCTGAGTTGCTTTTAGCTTTTTATTAACAGAGGAGTCATGTTATACATATAGTTAGAATAAACTGGGTTATGGTCTCCAGTATAGGTTTTCTTCGCTGCGTAACTAGATAGATGTGAAAGAAAAATGAAAATGAAGAACAAAAACAAGATACCCGGCTAAGGTTTGGAAGCCTTCTCCAAACCTATCTTTGGAAATGGAACTAAACACGTTACTTGGACTAAACACAACATAAGCTCATGTAAATTACAGCTCAAGCATTTACAAGTTAGCTAGAATATGTGAGAATCTGTTTTAAGTTCCTTCCATTCTTTGTGCAAAAAAAATAAAAAACAAAAATTCAGTCTAGTTCTTAAAATGTTATTTGAATTTTTCTGCCAACATGAAGGGAAATAATGATACTAGTCAAGTATGGAAAACATTGCCTTAGCAGCTATTTTTAGACATACTTTGGTCTATATTTAAACAAGCAGTCGATAGCCACATATGTATATTAAATTCCTAGATCTGTCTTAGAATATTAGGCTCCCTTACCTCTGTAAGTGGTGTTATAACATATTATCTTCTACTTACACTTTTCACTAAATTAGTGACATTTTTCTAATTATGATCAGAATTGTCAGATTTTAAAACCATTGTCCATATTTACTTATAGATAACTGAATGAGATAGACTTCATGTAGTAGCTCAGATGGGAAAGCATCTGCCTGCAATGCAGGAGACCTGGGTTTGATCCCTGGGTCAGGAAGATACCCTGGAGAAGGAAATGACAACCCACTTCAGTATCCTTGCCTGGAAAATTTCAAGAACAGAGGAGCCTGGTAAGCTTTAGTTCACAGGGTCACAGTCACACATGACTGAGTGATTAATACACACAGCATCCATGATGATACTAAACCAAATCACCAAAAACTCTGCTGATAAATGATGCCAATCAAAAGTCAATGGCAGACAGAAGGGGTGGCGTTTCTACAAAAAGAAAAAAAAAAAATAAACATAACTAGTGTGTGGAGTATCTTCTTCAAATATGAAGGTATTTATGGCAGATCCTATACCACGCCTGAGAATTAGACATAAATAATTACCCCATTCCTGTCAGGCATTTATAGTACTAATTATACTGTTTGTCTAAAAAGACAGTTAATCAAACATCTAATACTCAGGTTCTAGGCTCGGTATGTAGGTATTAAAGAGTATCTACCTAAAATTCATGCCTTTCTGGGTTTCTATAGATTAAATATAATCGTAGACTTCTTTCTCCTGAGCAGGTTCTCCTATTTCCTTCCTTTCTGGAATTGTCATTACAGTAAATTCAGCTATGGATATGGCCTCTCTCATCCAAAGTGAGTAATTTGCATCATTTCTAACTTTTGAAAACTAGATCAACATTACCACCACACTTAAGTTACTTTTTATGTCAGCAAAACTAATCCATTCTTTCAGAATTTCAATATGTAAACAGTATTATTTTAATAAATGCTTTTATTCCAATTGGGCCCAAGTTTGGGGAAATTAATGAAGGAAAGAATTGTTTTTTTATGGAAAGAACTTTTTGTGTTTCCTTTGAAAATGTCATAAAGTCATCAGGATTGCTTTAATTATTTTTGTGATGATCAGAAAAAAAAAATGTAGTAAAAGTAAGTACACATTTTTCCTAGGATAACACTCTGGAAGTGCAGGACCTAGGTGTTCTGAGATCATAACTGGGATGTTAAGGCAGTGGGTCCCAAGCATGAACAAGTCCTTGCATATGAATGGCTGGGCCAGCTTTCACCTACGTGTAACATTCCTCAGAAACAGAACCTGTGAACATAAGTCTTCTCCTCCAGCAAACTTTCGCTTGGGTCAGAATTAGACAGGGGAATTCACCCTGACCTTACTATGTGGTGAAAAATACCCTGTGAAGATCATCTTAAGTGCATCCCTTTCCTTATCTATTAATAACGTATTCTCATCTTGTTCCCATATTTATTCACAGAACTGCTCTTTTTCATTTTCTGCATCTCTCCCCCAACGCATGTGCATACTCAACCTGGCTCTCTTTTGCCTGTGAGCATGTTTCTGTGCAAAGTTAAAGGAAAGGCAGTGGTCCAGAATCTGTGTTCTCTGCTGCTATCTGCACACACTGGTAATTCTTACCTTGATCGAATCTCATATTATTTTCAACCCAAAGCCTTTTTATTTGATATAAGATCACACATCCTAGAAATTGAAAGCAGACACTGAGACTCTGACCAGTAATGGAAATGGTATTATCATCCATGTAGAAATGTTACATGCATCGCGATAACCCTGAGATAGGAAGAATAATCTTCCTTGAGAATAATAGTGTGGATTTGAGTCTTTGGTTGCCCTCTCAACCTGTATTAATACAACAGGATTTTCATTCATTTTGACATTGTAGAGAGTGGGCAGGGACAGCTACACCAGGAAGCAGAGGTGGGGGAGTAGGAGAGAGCTGTTTTCCTACTGTAATGGAAGAAAAATGACAGCCTGGTTAGCTTCAGCTGGAATGTAACATACCCACAGCTTGATCACCCTGGAGGCACATTTTGACATAACAACAAACTACTGAGAAAGAGCCACTTTTATCTAGGTCAGAATGACAGAGTTCCAAGTGTTAGCGCCTGGAGGGTAAGGGAGGTGGTGTGAAACTACAGTTTGAAACGTCAGGAAGAAGACTGCATACACGGAGATTTGCATCAAGTCCCCACACTGCCTCATGGTTTTCATCCAGGTCATTGTAATTGCTCCACTGGTTTCTAATGGCATCGCATTTTGATTTCAGCGTCTACCAAAATAAAATGAACCATGTGTTATGACGACGACATTTATAATAAGATGCAGATGGTAAAGGAAACAGATGCCTCTGACATCATCTGCCATTGGCCTTCAACTTCTGCAGACACCAGCAGTCTGGAGACTCATTCAAAGGGACGCAGGATAAGTCTGGCAGTTTTCCAATTCTGTTTCCAGTCTGAAAAAACACTGGCAGCAGCAGCACTGCTTTGACTCATACAGTGGTAATTCCACAAGGAGAAATCTGATTCTAAGGTGGTCTCAGACTTGGACACAAAATTAGTCATCAGGACGGGGGAAAAAATCCGCACAAATATCAGAGTTTGGCCATTAGCAACTACTGACTGTTTTGTGTGACAGTGGCAGAAAGGACAGGGTGGGAGTGGTAATGGTAAACAGCTGCAGTTTCAAGGAAGCAAGAATGAGAGGGTTTTTTAAGAGACAAGAGGGCCTAAAATACCCTACCAGCCCTTGGCATCCACTGTTCCAAGACCGATTCCTTATGACTTCTAAGTAAAAAACTTTAAGGAGGATTTTCAGGTCACTGTTTCTGACCTAAAAAGAAACAAAAAAAAATCCATTCTGTAGTTCCATCTGTATTTTCCAGAAGGGATCCGATAATTCCAATAGGAGCTTTCACCATTTCACCAGTGATATCTGTGAACATTCTACACAGTAAAAGGATTTGTGTGTATGTGTGGCGTGCAAGATAAATGTGTTGGGATACCTTCTAAAAAACTAGGAAACTTTTGAAGTTCATCTTGAAAGCAAGAGGCGCTTGGGTAAAGCAGCAACTGCCAGGCTTTCAGCAGTGCACGAGGTTCTGGACTAGATCAGCTGAGTTACAGATGAAGCGGAGAGTTAGACAATAACCTTTATAATCCTCCTATCTCCCCTGACCATGGTAATATAACTTCATCTACACCTCTGTGGCAGAAACATATTAGCAGAGAAAAATTCAGAAACAAAGGCAAGTTAAGTGGTGACAAAAATAAATCCTGCTAGGCCAAATACGGTGCTTATTTTTAAAATAATCTCTCTCTGCATGTAACGAATTGATCACAAACACACACAAACACACACAGTACAAGAATAAACAAACTTCTAATTCATATCCACAAATTGGGTTGGAAAGTATTAGTGCAAATCTCTGCTGACCTGCAGCATTCAGTCCATAAACTTTGGGTATCCTAGACGATCCATCAGCGTCCAGCAGATGTTCTCAATCAGTTTAATTTCATCCTTCGGCAAGTTTCGTTTCCAAACGTTAGTATTAGCGGGTGATATCTCCCCTTCGTAGGGAAGATAGAAAAGGTTCGTGGAGGTGGCAAACAATATTTGGTTTAAAGTAGCAGGAGATAAAGGAATTCCAAGGAAGGCAAAAATCCTTTCCGTGGTATTCTGAGGGAAATGCACAAGATCTTCAAACTTGATTAATTGGTAGCTGGTGGGCAGCAGGTCTGCATTTAGCCTCAGGGCAGCGGCCGTGTTTGCCAGCCACACATGGGCCAGCAGCGAGACTGGGTGAAGTCTGGATGCCAACAGTTCCTTCCGCAGCAATTCATACTCCACAGCATAGCCTGAGTTCAAGGTACAATGGCCTGCACTTCCCTCCGTTTTAAACAGCTTAGCTAAGTGCTCTTGTACATTCTTCAAAGAGTAAAGGCTAGGTTTACTACTGTACAGCATGGAATAAACCCACGCCCGAGGGTCCCTCACTACGTACAAGGCCCTCATGGAGGGTCCCAACACCTCGTGAAAGAAATGCAGCTTTAACGTCCAGCTCCCGCTGCCCAGGCTGAGCACCGGCCGCGCACTGGGGTAGTGGACCAGGTGTCTCCGCAGAGCCCGGACGTATTCAGCGTCTCTGTCAAAGGCGCCTTTCATTCTGCTTCTTTGTTCTGCCAGAGACTCTCTCCTTTTCAACTTCCTTTTCTTGTCTTTATTCATGGTAAAATACTGGGCCAGTTTCCCCCTACTGGGTTCATGCAGATGGATGTTCTGCAAATGGAGTTTCGTGTCTCGGACCAAGGACTGCAACCAGCCTCGGAGTAAACGGAAACGCACGCCATGGACTTCGGACCCCGTCCATTCACAGGCGTCCACAAAGGAGTCGATTTCCCATTCCGTTTCCGGGATGTCAATGTAGGCTGTGGGGACCCGGATGTAGAGGAAGTCACTGCTGTTGAAGAACAGTTGTTTGAGAATCTCGGCTCCGGAACCAGGAAGTGAGGTAATGACGACGTCTGGCGGGTCTGTGCGCTGGCCTCCTCGGGCCAGCGCCTGCCCGCTCGCCTCAGTCTCCGGCCTCGCCCACTTGGCACAGATGGGCTGCGTGCAAGCACTCCACACGTCCAGCAGCTCAACGGACCACAAGGCAATAACAAGGATGAGGATCCACCGCATAAGCTTTCTAAAAGAAAGGTAAAACCGCCACTGAAAAGTTAAGATCACCAGGCCGATGCACAAAATCAACCCAACTGCTACATTAAATTTAAATCCAAAGGGGAAAATAACTCTATCGCGTCTTATGGGCTTTACTATTGCCTCAGTGCCCAAACCGAAGCGGGTTACTTGGGCCTGATCAGCCACAGTGGCAAAGCCACCGAATCCCAGGTAGTCAAACCTTGTCTTCAAGTTCTGGTAGTCAGTCACAATCGAAACAACATGGTCGGTGTTATTGACATTGAGAGAAAGCTGAAGTCCAGAATTGGAATTATCAATAAATCTGCAACTGGAAACATTGACGTATGGTCCATAGAAGACATATGCGATTCTTGTGATTGTGGATTCCATCTGAAACGTAACGTTGACAAACTGAGTCCACCGTTTCTTAAACTCAGCGGCTTGCTCTGCTTCCTGTATACTAGCAAGGGGGCTACTGCCACGATGATCAAACCAAAACATCTTGTAGTGAGCATCCCACACGTCCATCAAGGCGCCATTATACCTGTTCATGAATCTATATGGGATGTACTTAAAATCAATATCCAAATTATGGAAGAAGGCACTGACAGATTTTATTGGGGAATCTTCTTGCTTCTCGACATGATCAACAACCAGCAGAGTCTGAGAGTTTAAGAGAAGCAAAGCCCGATACACGCTTTTCAGCTTCATTGCTGAAGAGTAAGCCGACACGGCTTCCCCACTCACAAATATCATGTCCCCGTGCTGAGAAGCAGTAATGATTTCCCCAGCCGCATCACCAACCTCCTCGCCGGTCCACTTGAGCCACTGTGCACATTCTCCCAGCTGACCTTCCCAGGGCTTATTACACTGACTCGTGGGTGACGGCGCGAACACCAATACGTTGTTCAGGTGGCTCAACTTAGGTCCATAGAGAGCTTCGGAAACAAACACCTGCCCATTGGGGGCAAAGGTAAATGAGTTCTGATCCGGATGTTCATGTCCAGGGTTGAAGCTCCTCCATCCATCAATCCAGGAGTATGGCTGGAAGTGAACTATGTCATACACTGCACGCCCTCCTAGCTTCCCAGACTTAAAAGACACAAAGGTATTGGTCTGTGTATTTGGCAGCCCGGCCCCATAAGTGACCACACCCCAGTTAGGGAACATGTGCATTTTTGCAGTGCCATATTCTGCAGGAGGCTGTGGGGTGAGCTGGGGGTCATACCAGATGTATTCAGTGTGAAGGGTACTCCACCTCTGGGCGGTGGAGGGGACCATGGGTCCATCTTTAGGTCGGTGCCTTCTGATTTGCTGAGCTAACCAATTTCCAGCTCCATTCTTTAAGACAAACTTATCCAAAAAAACTAACTGGCTCTCAGGACCATAAAACCAGTTATAATTGGAATCTGCTATCCCCACGGTCCTTTGGAAGCCTGGCAAAAGGGTGGCATAATAAAACCAAAAGTGCATTTTTAACCAGTTGTTATCCAAGTTGTTGATATTAAAGTGGCGCTGGGCCAGAAAAACATACTGTGTGACTGATTTAGCTGTGTAGCTTCCATAGGCCACACCTTCATCCAAAGAGCCATCAACAATGTGATTCAACAGAAACATCGTCTTTTCCATCACATCTACTACAACCTGTTTCCATAAATTTACCTTAGTCCCTTTATCTACCCCAGTCACCAAAGCCCCAGTCAGCAGTGCTATCATGTTAGTAGCTTGGTGGTTATGAAGA
Organism: Tragelaphus eurycerus; assembly: GCA_935064755.1. Lineage (NCBI taxonomy): Eukaryota > Metazoa > Chordata > Mammalia > Artiodactyla > Bovidae > Tragelaphus > Tragelaphus eurycerus. The sequence goes on from CAKXYN010000074.1 coordinate 2,217,190, forward strand.
AGTTGTTTGCCCCAAGAGCGGATCTTAGAATATTCATACATTTCCTCAGTAATAACCCATATTTTTTCTAGGTATTTTTGTCTCCGACGACCATCTAATAAGTTATATAAAAAGTCAAAGGCAGTGGCAAAACCTGTTAGGGAATGGCCAACTGGAACCTCATCCCCTGGTGCATTCTCCACTAGCCAGTCTTTGTAGCCCACCATCCTGTCCATGTATTCCAAGGCAAATTCAAAGGCAACTTTGTCTTCTGGGCACAGCAAACAGTACAGGGCTAAAGGAGGCAGATTGTTACCATAGATTTCATTCCACTTGGCAGCAAAATCAGCATGCTTGGGTGGAGGTAGGTAGTATGTCGGGTTCGACAGCATAGCAGTCACCGCACTTCTGATCGCTCTAAAAAGGTGCAAATGGGTCGTGCGAGACTTCTGTCTCATTGCTTGGATCTCTCCAGCGTCAAAATACAAATGTGGATGAAGCATACTCTTCTTCGGTTTTTGATTGGGTCTGACATCTTGCACTCTCTGTGTCTTAAATGGATCTATGTCATCTGGGAAAACTGCCCAGTCAGAGTAATTGCTCACAGATTCCTCCAAAGTAGAGAAAGCAAACATCACTAATACTAAAAATAAGCAGTGTCCTGTAAACATTAACGCCATGATCCATCGGGGAGCTCCTTTCCTCAGGCATACATGTCAAATGCAGTGCTCAATGTGCTTCCCATCTGCTGAGTATAAAACATACATTTAAGGCCTTGATAAAACAAAGACTGTAAATTGTATGTGCTGTGAAATCCTGCTGACATTCGGCTCACTCAAAGTACAGTTGCCAAAAAGAGAAAACTTACACTGTGAATCTGCCTCCCTGATGCAGTGTTGCTTCCAATAAAACTTCAAGGAATGTTAAAGCCTCTGATTTTCCCATGTCACACAGCAAACAGGAGTGGAGATAGTCAAGAATACTATGAATTCACAAGTTACTTCTGTGACAGAAATCTACCTAACATGGACAGTCCAAAATCCCACATTGTAAAAAAAAAAAAAAAGCACTCCAAAATCCAAACTAAGAAGTCATTCCTGGCACAGGATACCATCACTGGTGATAAGATCATCATAGAGGTCTGATGCCTTTGTCTGTGTGCTCTCAAATAAGTTGATGAAGTACTGAAATCCTTGGAGCAGACTGGGTTGTTACTCTGCTCAGCTTTTTACACTTCTGGCTGTGAGAATTTTTTTTCTTCCTCCATTTTTGGGAGAAAAACATCCTCAGCAAGTGTTCAAAGTCCTACTTGGTTTTAAAACACTCCGGATTCCTGCCCTCATTTCCAATCTGTCTTGTTCAGGCTTACTTACTCATCAGCCTATTATGACCCATCTGAGAAAGCATATTCTCATCTTCTTTTATCAGCTTCATCTGTACAACTATGGAAATCTAATCTTTGCAACCACCTAGGTACTTCTTTTCCAATCATGAAGTAACCACCAACTGGGAAAGAAAACTCCCCTTTCACCAACAGTGACGTCTCTTTTCCGTTCCTTTTTCATGACACTGGAAAAACAAAACAGAAATTTTGTTCTGGGGGACCAAACATAACAGAAATTATCTGAGGCTACAGGTATGCTGGGACATAAATGGAAGATTTAAACGTTCTACCATCTCCAGATAGAAATTTTAGAATGACAATAAGATCTGTTATTTAATACAATCGAAGTTACACTAAATGATTCCTTTTCTCATACTTTTCAAGGCACATATTAGGATAACAATGGTGGTAGAAGACAAGCGGCTACAAGATGTAACTTTCCCAAGAGTATTTATTTTAACGGTGGCTTGGTTTCGTAATTTAAAATGTTTTTACTCAAATACAGTCAAGAGGAGATTGAGTACCGCTGTCATTCTTGTTTTGATCACGGAAGACTCAGAGACAAAAACCCAAAGTTGAAAGGACCATTTTGATTTTCCATGAGGGTTTAGCTTTCAAGGGCTTCAAGGTGTCTTTGCCAGAGGAACTATAATACTAAGCGCAGTCACTTTTGTCTAAGGAGAAATCATGACAATGTGTGGGAGCGAAGAACGCCGGTTCTGCTCCAGTCTCCCTCCCGAAAAGCCTGGTTTTCCATCCTTAAAAGAAGCCACCAGAGGGAGCTCAGACCCAAACCCGGACTCAAGGAGCAGCTTCGCGGCTGCCCGTCTGGGTTCCGAAGAACCTCACCAAGTTTCAGTCTTGGACAAGTCTCCTCTCTGTGGGAAACACGAACGCTAGGAGTTTCCTGCTCAGCTCCGCCTGTTGCATTTTGTGATTCGCTTCCTACGAACATGCCAGCTCCATCCTCCGTTCCCCATCCCCGACCCCTGGCAGTGGTCTGAGGACAAGAGACCCCTCAATAGCCAAGTCCGCTTACCTCGGCAGATCTAGACGGGGTCTCTCCGGGTGGTAGTGGGCCCGATGAGACGCAGGCGGAGACTTGGAAAACACTGCTCTGCGTGGGACTGGGGCAGGGATCACGAAGCCCCCGGGTCCGGCGCCCCCGGCGCTCCAACAGGCTGAGGCCCCGCGCCCGTGCCCCGCCCGGCGCCGCGCGGACACGCCCGCCCTCGGGGAGCGCCGGACGCCCCCAGGCAGCCCGGAGCTGCGGCAGGCAGATCCGCGCGCTCCGGGCGCTCTCGGGGACGCCGTGTCCGGCGGGGCGCTGGCGTGCCCAGAACGCGAGGCCGCCGCGGCCGCCGGTGCTCAGTGCCAGCTCCGGCCGCGCGGCCTGGGGAGGGCGAGAGACGGCGACGCGGGCCGGGGGCGGGGCGGGAACGGCCGGGGGCGGGGCCGGGGCGGGGCCTCGGATCCTGGGATGGCGAGGCGAGGGGGTGGGCGGGGCGGGGAGACCTGGGCGGGGCGGGGCCTCGGGCCGGGGAGCGTGAGCACAGGCTACTCCGGAGATGGATTGGGGGCGGGACTGGAAGGAGATGAGGGCGGGGCTGGAAGGAGATGAGGGCGGGGCCGACCGCCCCCGGGATCTGAACCCCAGGGCCCTCCAATCGCGCGTGTTCCCGGCTGCCGCGGCGGCGCGCGCTCCGGGAGCGGCGGAGCCGGGGGAAGGGGAGGAAGGGATTTGGGAGTGCGAGGGTCCGAGGACCTCTCCCTGCGGGCCGAGTCCCGTTGCTGTTACCCCTTTGGTTATGGGGAGAGGGCCGACCTCACAGGGCTAGGAGTGAGAGGAAGATAGAGGAGGTTCTGGGCAGGATTAGAAATGATGGGGGAAGTGGGGATGGGCGGGTGACGCCGTGGGATGTGTGGGATCAGCCTTCAGGAAGAGCAAGGGCTGAGGAGAGGAAAGTGCGGCAGCCGGGCTCGGGTTGCTGTCATTTAGAAATGCAAAATCAGTATACCGTATTGATACAAGACTGACTTCAGGAGCACAGATGCTAAAGATCAGGGGAAGACAAAAAAGACTAATCAGCCTTACTGATTACAACAATTTCTCTGGCACCGTAAATATGGAAAGGTATGTGACAAACAGGTGGAAGGAACCTCTTTCTTATTCAAGAAATGGAACCTGCAGTTCAGTAAAGACCCACAGGCAGCAAAGACTGTGTGACTCAGTTACTGTGGCACGTGTGTGCAATTCCAGACTTGGGAAATCGTCGAGCAGCTGTAATTCCTGTGGTACTGGACATATGGAACCTCTCACTAACATCTGAGATTACACTTGGCCAAGAGTCAACCTGAGTCTGCCGTCTAATATAGTGAAATACCAGTTGTTGCAAATAAACTCAACCCCGTTGGGTATTGGTGATGCCTTCAGTTTCCTCCTACTCCATTCCATTTTGGTAGAAAGGGACAGATGTGTCTATTAAAAAATAAGTGTCTTGCTCTGATCACTTCCTGGTAAAACCAAACAGTAGACTGTTGCTAGAAGAATACATTTCAAAATAATTTGAAACGTCAACCTCAATGTCAATCTTCTGTTTGATCCGCTTGGGAACCCTACCTCTTTCCAAATGGCCAATCTTGCTTTTTGCCTGCGGCTTCTGTAACTATGCTTATCCAGCTCCTTCCTGCATAGTGTTCTCTGCCCCCGACACTCCAATTTACTGGTTGAAAGTTTTTCTGACTGTTGAAGTTCTCTCATTATACTTGTCCCAGCTCAGATGCTTAAATTCTTCTGTAAATACACCCTAGGTTTTTCCCTAACCACACTATAGTTTTTATCTGTAAATATATTCAGCCTCAGATCATTTGTTTTATGTGCCATGTTTTCCCTGGCTGACAACTGTGCTCTCCTCAAAGCTCTGTGTCAGGTCATGGCCAGTAACTCAGCCCCTCTCATAAGGACTGTGCCTGTGTTTGAAATGAGTTGAAGCGTCAACAGTTGAGCTCACGTAGTGCCTCATCTCCTCCACTGAGATTCATTCTGAAACAAGGATCCTCCTCCAACCTCTAGAGACAGAACTTCCTGTAAACATAGGGACTGTCCCTGTATTATGACCCATGATGGAGAAAGATGACCCCTGGCTTCTAGCCTCCCTTGCAGGAGAAAGTAGAGTTGGAGGAAGGAGGAGCCCAGATGCAAAGATTGTTATAAGTTTCTGCAAAGAGGAGCTTAAGAAAATGACTAGGAATCCGTGTTAGTAAATATAGTGAGTAAATATGCAGACCGTTTCTAAGAACAAATTGTGGATGGGATTCTTTTATTCTGCGAATCCAAAGTGCCTCATGACACAGGGCAAAGTGAACCGTGGAGAACTATTACAAACACTAACATCTGCCAGGGGAATATTTTAATTTCCATCCAAACCTTTGCTTTTTCTTTTCAGATTTAACATCAATATGATCATTTTCACTTTACAGATGAATGCTTTCCAGTACAGACATTATGACTTTCAGGGCTGCCCTGAGCGTCTGCCCCTAAGCTGTGGGGTGCAGCAGGCCTTTCAGCATTTCCAGATGAACTTTCTGGTTAATTCACTTTGAACTGGCATCGTCTCCCAGTTGTGAGTCTGTTGAAACTAAACAGGAGCTACAGCTGACTGTTTCAAATCATTGGCAAGAAAGGGTGGTAAGTAAACGGTTCTATGACAAATGAAGAGCGTCTTGCTTCCTGTGAACTAAAAATGGATAGCTCCAATTATTGCTCCTTCCACACATAAAGATGATACGAAGTTAGTTAATTATAAATAATGCATCCAGCCACAGAAGGCATGAGGTATATATTATGTTATTGTGCATTAAAAATCTTTATGAGTGTGGCAAGAGACACATATACCATCGGCTGCTAAATTCAGAATCCTGGAGCAGTATCTTATTTTAATAGAAGAAGAGAACCATAGAGTCTGTCACTCTAGCTCTAGGGATTTCCTGCTATATCCTGTTATATAAAAAGATCTTAAATCTACATGAGATTTTACTTGTGATTTCAAAGCACTTAATGAAAATCTTTTTTTTTTTTTTTTTTTACTTGAATAACTTTCAACCCTACCCCCAGCCAGAGAAGGCAATGGCACCCAACTCCAGTACTCTTGCCTGAAAAATCCCATGGACGGAGGAGCCTGGTGGGCTGCCATCCATGGGGTCACTAAGAGTCAGACACCACTGACGCGACTTAGCAGCAGCTACCCCCAGCCACCCTACTTACATCAGAGATGATGCTTTCTCAACTAGATTCCCCAAAGCAGGAGGTTTCCTTTCCTCCTCCTTCTTCTTTCTTTCTTTTTTCTTACCTTTTCTTTTCTTCTTTTCTGGTTTTAAATTCTTCATCACCTAACTCAGAGCCCAGCACTTTGTGTCGAGTGTGTATCAACTGTTAAACATGAATTATCACCTTCATTTTATGGCAGGTGAGGAAACAGTCATAAACATCGAAAGTGGGTTGCTGAGTTCTGAGTAGAACAGAAGCTCTTACTCTCCCAGTGGTGCAGAGGACCTTGCCACAGCACAGAGTCAGAGCTATGTCTTGCTGCTGCTGCTAAGTCGCTTCAGTCGTGTCTGACTCTGTGCGACCCCATAGACGGCAGCCCACCAGGCTCCACCGTCCCTGGGGTTCTCCAGGTAAGAACACTGGAGTGGGTTGCCATTTCCTTCTCCAATGCATAAAAGTGAAAAGTGAAAGTGAAGTCACTCAGCCATGTCCAACTCTAGTGACCCCATGGACTGCAGCCTACCAGGCTCCTCTGCCCATGGGATTTTCCAGGCAAGAGTACTGGAGTGGGGTGCCATTGCCTTCTCCCGAGCTATGTCTTGGAGGGACTTAATTCAAGTGAAACCTCAGAAGGAAGCTGGTCAACATTTTAAGGTGTATTTCTGCAAGACATTTTATGTCTTAAGATAAGTAAATTCAAGTTCTGAGCCTTAGAACATAGGTAAATACTGCATCACCTTACAGAAGGATAAACAGCAAGTAATAAAACAAACCAAAAACTACATAAAGTCCCTTGACTGAAATCATATTTGTCCATGATCTGTTATTCTGGTGGACTCTTAAAAACTGGGACAAAAATGTCAAGGAACTAATTGCTGTATGTTCAGCAGCTGACTGTGCACAGGTCTCTGAGGTGTAGGCTGGTGCAGAGTTCAGGCATTTGAATCTAGGGAAGACTTAATTATTCTTCCCTTAGCACATCTCTTCCTTGGCATGGTTTTGTCTTCGTGAGCTCAGATGCAGATTCCTCGAACCACTTATCAAGGCCAGAGGTGTATTGTATTGATCCATGAGCACTGCTGTGACTAGTTTTGTGCCAAAGTTTGGGAGGGTAGCAGCTCTGTACAGAAACAGACACCGAACTTAAGCTGCAAATGTTATTGCACAACTGGCCAGCAGTAATAGGCCACCCCAATGATAAAGACAAAACCACAGATTTAAAGCAGGCGGTAGGATCTGGAAATACTCTTTCTGCAATTGCTTTGAATACAAAACATCTCAAAGTGACAGGGATTCTGCCTGCAGAGCTGCTAATGAAGATGTGGCTGAGAGTGTTCTTTGAGTTTGTTTATCCAGCTGTATAAGTCTGCATGACAGTAACGGGATTTATGAAATTTCAAAAATACCAAAGCCAACTTCTGAGGAAAGAAGTTTCCCCATAAGTCCACTAAAACCTCGTGTTTGTAAATGAGACATTTTACTGCTACCACTTCTGCTTAGTATAGTCCTGCTTTTACTATGAAAGATGGTTTTAGAGGAGATGAAACTTACTAAGGGAGCCCAGCATGGGGCCCTTCCTCTTTCCCTCCACCCATCCCCCACCCCATGCATCTGGAATAGTGGTTTCTTCTGGGGACAGTTTTCCCCCTCAGCACCTTCAGCACAGTCTGGAGAAGTGCTCGATCGTCACACTTGGGGGTAAAGCACTGCTGGCATCTAGAGAGAAGAGGCCAGGAGGGGTGTTCAACACCCGGCAATGCACACAACCTCCCTACCTCTAAACTCAAAGAATTTTCCAGCCCAGAATGTCAATACTCCTGAGTTTGAGAAACTTTGCCCTAGCCCCCTGACTCTAAAAATTGATTATGTGCAAATGGTCAGTAGTTGTTCAAGTCCTGAATTCTCCCCTGGGTTTTCAGTCAGCCCTTTACCATTGGTTCTTGAGCTAGAGTTACCTAATTTGTTCACACATGGCTTTCTGTTTAGCCGGTACTGGGTCGATTTGTCTTCTCTTGACCAAAGACACTGCTGAACCCAGCTGTTTCACCTCATATGAAAGCCTGGGCTAGGCTTCCAGGCAAAACTGGCAGTAAATCAATGACTTCAAAACAGTAAGGGAAAAATGTGACTTCAGGGTTATCAGAAATCCCCTTCTGATGTTAAAAAAATCAGAACACACACACACACACGGACACATATACCTCACAAACATCTTTTTGAATATCTGATTTTTTTTTTTCCTTTAGGGCTAATCCATCCATCATGTATGCAGTATTGTCCGCTTCGTTGCCACCCTGTGGAGTATAGCCCTCTGGGCTCCTCTGTCCATGGGATTCTCCAGGAAAGAATACTGAAATTGTAAGGTATAGTTTGGGCCGAAGCAGAAAGAGGAAAGACGACCTCAACAGAAGTAGGTTATCTTTATTTAGGCAAGGAGGGGCGACAGTTGGCCTAACGACCAGGATGAGCCCAGAGAGGGATCAGGGAGGATCCATATTTGTAAGGAGGCTTGTGGAAGCGAAGGGAAACGTTAATCAGGTGGGATGTTTTTGGTATTTTTTAGTTGAGATGGCAATTGTAGTTGGGCAGGGGGTGATAGTCTTTTGGACAGGTGTAGGGAGTGGAAGGTTTCCAGACAAGGGGTGATAAGTCTTATGGGCAGGTGTAGGGGGTGGAAGGTTTCTGGACAGAGGATGATAAGTCCCAGATAGATGCAACTGGCCTGGAGCATCAGGGTGGGATCTAGATCAGATCAGATCAGATCAGTCGCTCAGTTGTGTCCGACTCTTTGCGACCCCATGAGCCGCAGCACGCCAGGCCTCCCTGTAGATCACCAGCTCCCAGAGGTCACTCAGACTCACACCCATCAAGTCAGTGATGCCATCCAGCCGTCTCATCCTCTGTCGTCCCCTTCTCCTCCTGCCCCCAATCCCTCCCAGCATCAGAGTCTTCTACAATGAGTCAACTCTTCGCATGAGGTGGCCAAAATACTGGAGTTTCAGCTTCAGCATCATTCCTTCCAAAGAAATTCCAGGATTGATCTCCTTCAGAATGGACTGGTTGGATCTTCCTGCAGTCCAAGGGACTCTCAAGAGTCTTCTTGAACACCACAGTTCAAAAGCATCAATTCTTCGGCGCTCAGCCTTCTTCACAGTCCAGCTCTCACATCCATACATGACCACAGGAAAGACCATAGCCTTGACTACGCGAACCTTTGTTGGCAAAGTGATGTCTCTGCTTTTGAATATGCTATCTAGGTTGGTCATAACTTTCCTTCCAAGGAGTAAGCATCTTTTAATTTGATGGCTGCATTCACCATCTGCAGTGATTTTGGAGCCCAGAAAAATAAAGTCTGACACTGTTTCCACTGTTTCTCCATCTATTTCCCATGTAGTGATGGGACCAGATGCCATGATCTTCGTTTTCTGAATGTTGAGCTTTAAGCCAACCTTTTCACTCTCCACTTTCACTTTCATCAAGAGGCTTTTTAGCCCCTCTTCACTTTCTGCCATAAGAGTGGTGTCATCTGTATATCTGAGGTTATTGATATTTCTACCGGCAATCTTGATTCCAATTTGTGTTTCTTCCAGTCCAGCATTTCTCATGATGTACTCTGCATATAAGTTAAATAATCATGATGACAATATGCAGCCTTGACATACTCCTTTTCCTATTTGGAACCAGTCTGTTGTTCCATGACCAGTTCTAACTGTTGCTTCCTGACCTGCATACAGATTTCTCAAGAGGCAGATCAGGTGGTCTGGTATTCCCATCTCTTTCAGAATTTTCCATAGTTTATTGTGATCCACACAGTCAAAGGCTTTGGCATAGTCAATAAAGCAGAAATAGATGTTTTTCTGGAACTCTCTTGCTTTTTCCATGATCCAGCGGATGTTGGCAATTTGATCTCTGGTTCCTCTGCCTTTTCTAAAACCAGCTTGAACATCAGGAAGTTCACGGTTCACATATTGCTGAAGCCTGGCTTGGAGAATTTTGAGCATTACTTTACTAGCGTGTGAGATGAGTGCAATTGTGCGGTAGTTTGAGCATTCTTTGGCATTGCCTTTCTTTGGGATTGGGATGAAAACTGACCTTTTCCAATCTTGAGGCCACTGCTGAGTTTTACAAATTTGCTGGCATATTGAGTGTAGCACTTTCACAGCATCATCTTTCAGGATTTGGAATAGCTCCACTGGAGTTCCATCACCTCCACTAGCTTTGTTCGTAGTGATGCTTTCTAAGGCCCATTTGACTTCACATTCCAAGATGTCTGGGTCTAGGTCAGTGATCACATCATCATGATTATCTGGGTCGTGAAGCTCTTTTTTGTACAGTTCTTCTGTGTATTCTTGCCACCTCTTCTTAATATCTTCTGCTTCTGTTAGGTCCACACCATCTCTGTCCTTTATCGAGCCCATCTTTGCATGAAATGTTCCTTTGGGATCTCTGATTTTCTTGAAGAGATCCCTAGTCTTTCCCATTCTGTTGTTTTCCTCTATTTCTTTGCATTGATCACTGAAGAAGGCTTTCTTACCTCTTCTTGCTATTCTTTGGAACTCTGCATTTAGATGTTTATATCTTTCCTTTTCTCCTTTGCTTTTGGCTTCTCTTCTTTTCACAGCTATTTGTAAGGCCTCCCCAGACAGCCATTTTGCTTTTTTGCATTTCTTTTCCATGGGGATGGTCTTGATCCCTGTCTCCTGTACAGTGTCACGAACCTCATTCCATAGTTCATCAGGCACTCTATCTATCAGATCTAGGCCCTTAAATCTATTTCTCACTTCCACTGTATAATCATAAGGGATTTGATTTAGGTCATACCTGAATGGTCTAGTAGTTTTCCCTACTTTCTTCAATTTCAGTCTGAATTTGGCAATAAGGAGTTCATGGTCTGAGCCACAGTCAGCTCCTGGTCTTGTTTTTGCTGATTGGATAGAGCTTCTCCATCTTTGGCTGCAAAGAATATAATCGATCTGATTTCGGTGTTGACCATCTGGTGATGTCCATGTATAGAGTCTTCTCTTGTGTTGTTGGAAGAGGCTATTTGCTATGACCAGTGCATTTTCTTGGCAAAACTCTGTTAGTCTTTGCCCTGCTTCATTCCGTATTCCAAGGCCAAATTTGCCTGTTACTCCAGGTGTTTCTTGACTTCCTACTTTTGCATTCCAGTCCCCTATAATGAAAAGGACATCTTTTTTGGGTGTTAGTTCTAAAAGGTCTTGCAGGTCTTCATAGAATCGTTCAACTTCAGCTTCTTCGGCGTTACTGGTTGGGGCATAGATTTGGATCACTGTGACATTGAATGGTTTGCCTTGGAAACGAACAGAGATCATTCTGTCGTTTTTGAGATTGCATCCAAGTACTGCATTTCGGACTCTTTTGTTGACCATGATGGCCACTCCATTTCTTCTGAGGGATTCTTGCCCACAGTAGTAGATATAATGGTCATCCGAGTTAAATTCACTCATTCCAGTCCATTTTAGTTCGCTAATTCCTAGAATGTCGACATTCACTCTTGCCATCTCTTGTTTGACCACTTCCAATTTGCCTTGATTCATGGACCTGACATTCCAGGTTCCTATGCAGTATTGCTCTTTACAGCATCGGACTTTGCTTCTATCACCAGACACATCCACAGCTGGGTATTCTTTTTGCTTTGGCTCCATCCCTTCATTCTTTCTGGAGTTATTTCCCCACTGATCTCCAGTAGCATATTGGGCCCCTACTGACCTGGGGAGTTTCTCTTTCAGTATCCTATCATTTTGTCTTTTCATACTGTTCATGGGGTTCTCAAGGCAAGAATACTGAAGTGGTTTGCCATTCCCTTCTCCAGCGGACCACACCCTGTCATCTCTCTCCACCATGACCCACCCATCCCAGGTTGCCCCTCTGGCATGGCTTAATTTCATTGAGTTAGACAAGGGTGTGGTCCTTGTGTGATTAGATTGACTAGTTTTCTGTGAGAATGGTTTTAGTGTATTTGCCTTCTGATGCCCTCTTTCAAGACCTACTGTCTTACTTGGGTTTCTCTTACCTTCGGCGTGGGGTATCTTGTTCCAGCTGCTCCCGGCCAGCGAAGCACAGCCATCGCACCTTACCTTTGACCAGGGGTCTCTCCTCACCGCCGCCCTTCCTGACCTCGGTCGTGGGGTAGCTCTTCTCAGCCGTGCTTAGTGCACTGGCCCTCACCGCCGTCCTTCCTCGGTCGTGGGGTAGCTCCTCTCGGCCGCGCTCTTAGTGTGCGTTGCAGCGCAGCCGGCGGGGCGCTCTTAGTGCGCGTGGCAGTTAGATGATTCAGCAAGGGCCTTTGAAACTGTTGTTTTCTTTTCTAGGCCCAAAAGACTCCTTCAGAAGTGGGTTGCCATTTCCTTCTCTAGGGGATCTTCCCGACTCAGGGATGGAACCTGAGTCTCCTGTTTCTCCTGCATTGAAAGCAGATTCTTTACTGCTTGAGCCATCCAGGTGACTCTCCTTTCGGACAGTGCTTTCGAAATTAAAATACTTGTACTCCCTAGTATCAGAAAGACCAAGGTGTTGTAAAAACATGCCAGTTTGTCAAATCTATCTGAGCCCTATGGATTAAGAATCCCTGAGTGTCCAGTCCAATAGTCCACATCTTTGAAATGCTCATGGGGCGCACACCTAGTTTGGAGTTACTATTCTAGGACAAGGGTTCTTTTGTTCCCCACACACCTGTGCGTGCGTCTCTGCTGGTTTGTCTGGATATGTAACCAAACCATCCCCAGGCTGACTGGAGCACAGGGATTACCTAGGGATGGGAATCAGTGTTGTAGAGTAACCCAGAGTACACGTGGGTAACTACTTCACAGTGAGTTTATTTTACTATGCTAATTGTTTATTCTCACAGGAAAGAGTGAGGTAAAGAGGGTTTCTAAGAGAGAGGAGAGAAAAATTAAGACCGTTTGGGAACAGTGGAACTTGTATTGCACGTTTTGGGGTAGAACAATTGACTGGAAGGTAGCAGAGACATTTGTCTTGGGTCCTTGAGTAGCCAGCTTGCAGTTCTTTATGGATTGCCCAGGAAGCATTGAGAGCTCAGCCAGTGTGGCAGACGGTCCTCTTCTGATGTCAGCTGTGACGTCCACTCAGTTCCGTCACCCGAGTCAGAGCCGCCTGCACCCTGTCCTTGCTGAAAAGCCATTTGGATGTAAGGAGGGTCATTCTCTCCTTCCATCCAAGGCCGGGAGGTGCCTCTCTTTGCTTCTGAGCATTTGCTTCTTTTTGTCTTTTCCTAGGAATCGCTTTACCAGATCCTTCACAGGGATCTGAATAAAGCGGGGTGCCCCCATCGTTAAGTTTTTATCATCTTGATCCTACCATCATTTCTCCTTTTGGAACTCCAAATTCAAAGTCTCAAGAGAGAAAAGATGGCTGCACAACACAGTCGGGGTTCTATCATGACTCACACAGAGATGGAAAGCAGTTCAAGGTCAGCTAGTTCAAACATTGCTGCAGGGGGTAGCATTTGTGGGTTTAGGGCATAAATCATCACAAGAGAACAGAGCTGGCTTATATCTGAAAAGTGCCTGTTAGGAAATGACTCACCAGAGGGCCATGCTCCCTCTGAGAGGCCCGTCGAAGGAATGGACTTGAGGGCGGGTAGTCAAGGTGGGGGAGGTCGAGGTGAGGGTGGGGCAGTGGAAGGTGGGCCAGGAGGTTGGCACTTGTTCAAAAACGCCTACACGTTCATTGCATGATGCAAGCTCACTCCCTGTCCTTGTCCCTCTTTGAATTAAATTTACCTGATTCTAAGAAGATACTTGTTAAACATGTATAATATGAGATCTGAGTCCCTGCTTAGAATCGTCAGGGTAGGGTGGGGAAGGGGATCCAAAGAATTCATGTTTTTAAATGCCATCTTGTCATTGCAAAACTGTTAAATTGTCCTTGAAGACAATGGCCCCCAACCTCTGAGATCTAATGCCTGATGAAATGAGATGGAACTGATGTAATAATAATAGAAATAAAGTGCAAAGTACATGTAATGAACTGGAATCATCCCCAAACCATCTCCTGTCCCCCATCCATGGGAAAATCTTCCCATGAAATAGGTCCCTGGTGCCAAAATGGTTGGGGACTGCTGCTTAAAGAAATAACCTGTATAAAATATTGCCAGTTTCTTGTGATAGAACATAAATTAGTTTCAAGTCTAGACAGCAGAGTTAGACAGAGAGGGGAGGAAAAATAAGCTATATTTGAGTGAAGCTTTAAAGCTATGTGGTCCACTATAGTAGCTGTTAGCCATGTTAACAGCTAAATAAAATAAAAAATACAGTTCTTTAATTGTATTATCCACATTTCCCAGTGTGCAGTAGCCTCTTGTGATTAGTAGTTGTAATACTGAACAGCACATGTAGAGAACACTTCCTTTGCTGCACAAACTTCTATTGGATCAGAACATAGAGGAGGAGTCAAGGAGAAAGATGGTGCAATATTTATGTCGGGATCCCCATCCTAGGTCTGTGCAGAGTTGGTGGGTAAGTATCACAATGTTGATGATGTTGAGGTGTTGAAGTCCTGATGCTGCTGATAATAATGACAGCATGTGTTACTTCCAAAAGATTCTACTGTAATCCTCCAAAGAACCTAAACACTGTGGGACCATACCGTCTCCTTAGGTAACATCTATGGGTAATCCTTGATGGTTGTCTTGTGGAATTTAGAACCACATCTAACCTAAATACTGTGGTACCACACTATCTCACTAGGTAACATCTGTGGGTAACCATTGATGATTGTCATGTGGAATTTGGAACCACGTCTAGCCAGATGATCTGATTTTGCAAGGACAGACAGAAACCTTGATTTTCATGTGAAACAATGTGATTTTTTAAATGACTTAGTTTTTTTTTGAAACGCATGAAGACCAAATAAAATATGTCTGTGAGATGGATTCAGGTTATATAATGCTAGGTTGTGACTTTATAGAAGCTGGATGCACTGAAAATTAATTTTCTGATTTAACTATCTTCATCCAACTCCACTCTAGGAATTCAACTTCCTTTTTAATGCTGGAGAGAAAAGTACCGTTCTTTTAAATTATCTACTCCTATAACACATCTCAGCCTGGAATAGTCCAAGACTGATGATATGTTCAAATAATCTTATTCATATCTGTAGAGATGTGTTGAAGTTGTTCCATTTATTCAATAAATATGCACAAAGTGCTCAATAAGACATTCTGCCAGGCACTGTTTGGAAAAACTTTATGAACAAGAAAAAAAAAAAAAAAAAAAATACTAGCCAAATGGAGCTTATCTAATATTATGGACAGGAAAGGCATAATGAAAAGGTATGAAATTTCATAATAGGTATGAAATGTTACTTTGTTGTTTGTATTTTAATCACTCCTTCATAAGATTTGTCTTTTGAAGGTGCGTCTATGTCTTGCTGTCATTATTTTGAAAAGCACATTTGAATTGACAAGAATGGAAGATCAGTAGTGACTCAGGAATGGGGAAAGTGGATAAAACCTTTCATTTTGTAAGAAATCTCGAGGCTATTTGCATTTTCTCAGAGCTGCACCCCGCTCTGTTAGAATCCCTGGAGTCCAGCCAGGCACAAAATTCGCCGGATGACTAGTACAGAAAGGAATCCTGGAAGCTGTGTTGCTGACCTGTCTCTAGACTTCCCAGCGCCCTGCGCTGGCCAGAGACCTCCTATGGACAATGAGGGGATTCAGCAACAATGAATGCGGCAGCGCAGCTGTGTATCTGGGAACCGCTGGGGATGAGACGGAGCCCTTATCCCGCAGCAGGCAGCGAAGCCGGCCACGGAAGAGGCTCAGTCTGAAAGAACAGGGCCATGCAGTTGGCATACCCCTCATTCTGAGCTAGAGATTTTAATCATAGGATTCAGTTAATCCCCAAATACAAGATGAAAGTCACCTCTCATTGATGCGTGCGTGCTAACTCGCTTCAGTCATGTCTGACTTTTGCAACCCTGTGGACTGTAGCTTGCCAGGCTTCTCTGTCCATGAGATTCTCCAGACAAGAATCCCGGAGTGGGTTGCCATTCCCTTCTCCAGGGGATCTTCCCGACCCAAAGATCGAAACCGCTCTCCTACGGCTCCAGTATTGGCAGGCGGGTTCTTTACTACTGAACCACCAGGGAAGCCAGCCTCTCCTCAGATCAGATCAGATCAGTCGCTCAGTCGTGTCCGACTCTTTGCGACCCCATGAACCGCAGCACGCCAGGCCTCCCTGTCCATCACCAGCTCCCAGAGGTCACTCAGACTCCATCCATCGAGTCAGTGATGCCATCCAGCCATCTCATCCTCTGTCGTCCCCTTCTCCTCCTGCCCTCAATCCCTCCCAGCATCAGAGTCTTCTCCAATGAGTCAGCTCTTCGCATGAGGTGGCCAAAATACTGGAGTTTCAGCTTTAGCATCATTCCTTCTAAAGAAATTCCAGGATTGATCTCCTTCAGAATGGACTGGTTGGATCTTCTTGCAGTCCAAGGGACTCTCAAGAGTCTTCTCCAACACCACAGTTCAAAAGCATCAATTCTTCGGTGCTCAGCCTTCTTCACAGTCCAGCTCTCACATCCATACATGACCACAGGAAAGACCATAGCCTTGACTAGGCGAACCTTTGTTGGCAAAGTGATGTCTCTGCTTTTGAATATGCTATCTAGGTTGGTCATAACTTTCCTTCCAAGGAGCAAGCGTCTTTTAATTTCATGGCTGCAGTCACCATCTGCAGTGATTTTGGAGCCCAGAAAAACAAAGTCTGACACTGTTTCCACTGTTTCCCCATCTATTTCCCATGCAGTGATGGGACCAGATGCCATGATCTTCGTTTTCTGAATGTTGAGCTTTAAGCCAACCTTTTCACTCTCCACTTTCACTTTCATCAAGAGGCTTTTTAGCCCCTCTTCACTTTCTGCCATAAGAGTGGTGTCATCTGCATATCTGAGGTTATTGATATTTCTCCCGGCAATCTTGATTCCAACTTGTGTTTCTTCCAGTCCAGCATTTCTCATGATGTACTCTGCATATAAGTTAAATAAACATGGTGACAATATGCAGCCTTGACATACTCCTTTTCCTATTTGGAACCAGTCTGTTGTTCCATGACCAGTTCTAACTGTTCCTTCCTGACCTGCATACAGATTTCTTAAGAGGCAGATCAGGTGGTCTGGTATTCCCATCTCTTTCAGAATTTTCCACAGTTTATTGTGATCCACACAGTCAAAGGCTTTGGCATAGTCAATAAAGCAGAAATAGATGTTTTTCTGGAACTCTCTTGCTTTTTCCATGATCCAGCGGATGTTGGCAATTTGATCTCTGGTTCCTCTGCCTTTTCTAAAACCAGCTTGAACATCAGGAAGTTCACGGTTCACATATTGCTGAAGCCTGGCTTGGAGAATTTGAGCATTACTTTACTAGCGTGTGAGATGAGTGCAATTGTTCGGTAGTTTGAGCACTCCTTGGCATTGCCTTTCTTTGGGATTGGGATGAAAACTGACCTTTTCCAATCTTGTGGCCACTGCTGAGTTTTACAAATTTGCTGGCATATTGAGTGTAGCACTTTCACAGCATCATCATTCAGGACTTGGAATAGCTCCACTGGAATTCCATCACCTCCACTAGCTTTGTTCCTAGTGATGCCTTCTAAGGCCCATTTGACTTCACATTCCAAGATGTCTGGGTCTAGGTCAGTGATCACATCATCATGATTATCTGGGTCGTGAAGCTCTTTTTTGTACAGTTCTTCTGTGTATTCTTGCCACCTCTTCTTAATATCTTCTGCTTCTGTTAGGTCCACACCATCTCTGTCCTTTATTGTGCCCATCTTTGCATGAAATGTTCCTTTGGTATCTCTGATTTTCTTGAAGAGATCCCTAGTCTTTCCCATTCTGTTGTTTTCCTCTATTTCTTTGCATTGATCACTGAAGAAGGCTTTCTTATCTCTTCTTGCTATTCTTTGGAACTCTGCATTTAGATGTTTATATCTTTCCTTTTCTCCTTTGCTTTTGGCTTCTCTTCTTTTCACAGCTATTTGTAAGGCCTCCCCAGACAGCCATTTTGCTTTTTTGCATTTCTTTTCCATGGGGATGGTCTTGATCCCTGTCTCCTGTACAATGTCACGAACCTCATTCCATAGTTCATCAGGCACTCTATCTGTCAGATCTAGGCCCTTAAATCTATTTCTCACTTCCACTGTATAATCATAAGGGATTTGATTTAGGTCATACCTGAATGGTCTAGTGGTTTTCCCTACTTTCTTCAATTTCAGTCTGAATTTGGCAATAAGGAGTTCATGGTCTGAGCCACAGTCAGCTCCTGGTCTTGTTTTTGCTGATTGTATAGAGCTTCTCCATCTTTGGCTGCAAAGAATATAATCGATCTGATTTCGGTGTTGACCATCTGGTGATGTCCATGTATAGAGTCTTCTCTTGTGTTGTTGGAAGAGGGTATTTGCTATGACCAGTGCATTTTCTTGGCAAAACTCTATTAGTCTTTGCCCTGCTTCATTCCGTATTCCAAGGCCAAATTTGCCTGTTACTCCAGGTGTTTCTTGACTTCCTACTTTTGCATTCCAGTCCCCTATAATGAAAAGGACATCTTTTTTGGGTGTTTGTTCTAAAAGGTCTTGTAGGTCTTCATAGAACCTTTCAACTTCAGCTTCTTCAGCGTTACTGGTTGGGGCATAGACTTGGATTACTGTGACATTGAATGGTTTGCCTTGGAAACAAACAGAGATCATTCTGTTGTTTTTGAGATTGCATCCAAGTACTGCATTTCGGACTCTTTTGTTGACCATGATGGCCACTCCATTTCTTCTGAGGGATTCCTGGCCACAGTAGTAGATATAATGGTCATCCAAGTTAAATTCACCCATTCCAGTCCATTTTAGTTCGCTAATTCCTAGAATGTCAACATTCACTCTTGCCATCTCTTGTTTGACCACTTCCAATTTGTCTTGATTCATGGACCTGACATTCCAGGTTCCTATGCAATATTGCTCTTTACAGCATCGGACTTTGCTTCTATCACCAGACACATCCACAGCTGGGTATTCTTTTTGCTTTGGCTCCATCCCTTCATTCTTTCTGGAGTTATTTCCCCACTGATCTCCAGTAGCATATTGGGCCCCTACTGACCTGGGGAGTTTCTCTTTCAGTATCCTATCATTTTGTCTTTTCATACTGTTCATGGGGTTCTCAAGGCAAGAATACTGAAGTGGTTTGCCATTCCCTTCTCCAGCGGACCACACCCTGTCATATCTCTCCACCATGACCCGCCCATCCCAGGTTGCCCCTCTGGCATGGCTTAATCTCATTGAGTTAGACAAGGGTGTGGTCCTTGTGTGATTAGATTGACTAGTTATCTGTGAGAATGGTTTTAGTGTATTTGCCCTCTGATGCCCTCTTTCAAGACCTACTGTCTTACTTGGGTTTCTCTTACCTTGGGCGTGGGGTATCTCATCCCGGCTGCTCCTGGCTGCTCCCGGCCAGCGAAGCACAGCCATCGCATCTTACCTTGGACGAGCCAGCCTCTCCTGGGTACTCATAATCAATAGAAAAGAGATGGACAAAACCATGCTTTTCAAAAGTCCTTGGTGGTAAGAATCACCAAAGGCACGTAGTGATTCTCCATGCCAAAAATGTAGATTCGGAAGCAAGGATGGAATCAGCAATCCGTGTCTTAGCGGCTATTTTCAGTGATTGTTACCGCCAGAGATGTAAGAGATACCAGAGTGGAAGGATAAAGAAGATTTCTCTCCCTGTGATGAGGGAGTGAGTGATGAGGTGTGAGTTCCAGTTACCCATGTATGTCATCTTTCATGGTGAGATGGTCCTGAATTTGAACCTGAGCTATGAGGCGATATTGTAAGTTGCTGTGAGACATGAGGTCACTTCTGTAACTTTTCTGTTGTTGTCCTTAACTGTAAAAATAAAGTTGTTGTTTAGTTGCTAACTTGTGTTCATCTCTGCTACCCCATGGACTGTAGCCCGCTAGACTCCTCTGTCCATGGAATTCTCCAAGCAAGTATACTGGAGTTGGTTGCCAGGGGATCTTCCCAACCCAGGGATCTAACCCTCCTCTCCTGCATTGCAGACAGATTCTTTACCACTGAGCCACTATGCTATGCTATGCTAAGTTACGTCAGTCGTGTCTGACTCTGTGTGACCCCATAGATGGCAGCCCACCAGGCTCCCCCGTCCCTGGGATTCTCTAGGCAAGAACACTGGAGTGGGTTGCCATTTCCTTCTCCAATGCATGAAAGTGAAAAGAGAAAGGGAAGTAGCTCAGTCATGTCTGACTCTTAGCGACCCCATGGACTGCAGCCTATCAGGCTCCTCCGTCCGTGGGATTTTCCAGGCAAGAGTTCTGGAGTGGGGTGACTGAGCCACTAGAGAATACTAATTTTGTCATAGGAAGTTGAGAATTTTAAATGAGAAAAGGCAGATAAAATCCTTCCTGCAGAGCTTGAGGGATGTTCACTGAGAACTCTTTACAGTTAAAAAGCAATTTTACTTACGTTGTCTCATTTGGTCCTTTTATCAATCATGCAAATAATACATGATTAACTCAGTTTTGTAAATTAAAAACTGAGGAAGAGACATTCTGGAGAGAAAACATATCTTGGGAGAGTGTGGCAAAAATAGTACACTGGTGTCTAGCAACTTGCTTTCTGAATTTGTCTGATTTTAAAGATTGAGAACGTTTTAAGGAAACATTGAATGCATTTCACTGGCATTACAGGTGAAGACTCTGAGACCCAGTGAAGTAAGCTAATTTGTTCAGTGTGAGAGAGATGGATGGACAAGTGGATCCAGAACTCAAGTTTTGCTTTTTTTTTTTAATTGATTAATAATTGCTTTACAATATTGGTTTGATTCCTGTCATACATCAACATGAATTAACCATAGGTATACATATGCCCCCTCCCTCTTGAATCTCTTCCAACCTCACACCCATTCCCACTGCTTCAGGCCATCACAGAGCCCCAGTCTGAGTTCCCTAGAACTCAGGATTTTAATGTCCATCCTGCAGCGTTGCCATTGCCTTGTTGAGGATGTGATTTCTCTCTAAGCAAATCCAGTGATGCATTGTTTTATATTTGCTTCTTTGATATTAAAAAAATATTAACTCCTTAGTCACCATTCTATATGCATCCTAAAATGGGGCATTTTTTTCAAGGGATTATCTAGCGTACAGTTGTACCAAAATTCTATCAGAAACTTTTTAAATACATAGATTTCTATGTCCATCAGAGATCATTTTTGAATCAGAATCTTGATGGGGAATGAGAATTTGCATATTTATCAAGTTTACTAATTAAAGTTGGAGAACTAGCTAATTAAACCATTAAGTCCTTGAGAACAGGAATTGCATACTTTCCTTCTTTTGTATTCCTGTCACTTCCAGCCAGAATTTTAAGCAGACACTTTGCACTCACTTAACTCATTGAATTGAATGGTGATAGAATCAAATTATGGTAAAATGATTTGATTATATGAAAATCTGTGAAGCAGGTGTATGGATGAATCATTTCCAAAGATATATCATTTATAAAATTTGATCTGAATTAGAAGCATAATTCTCTTGCCAGATATATTGTTTGTTTGGAGAGAGAGAGAGAGTGAGTGTGTGTGTGTGTGTGTGTGTGTGTGTGTGTGTGTGTACTCTTTCTTTCCTATATATATGCAAGAGGAAGATCAAAAAAAATTAGCCTTCAGACAAAAGGAATCTAATTTAATGGAGAGGGGAAAAAGCCCAAATATCATGCCAATTTTGAGGAACATTAGCTTGAATGCTAGTTATCTATTGCTGCATAACAAATTATCCCCAAACTTGGCAGTCAGAAATAATCAAAGGTTTATTTCCTCCAAGTTTCTGAAGATTAACAGCTGGTAGCAGGGCTTACCAGGTGGCACAGTGATAAGGAATCTGCTTGCCAATACAGGAGATGCAAGAGACGTGGGTTTGATTCCTGGGCTAGAAAGATCCCCTGCAGGAGGGCATGGCAACCCACTTCAGTGTTCTTCCTGGAGAAGCCCCTGGACAGAGGAGCCTGGCAGGTGACAGTCCACAGGGGGTCGAAAAGAGTCAGACACCTCGGAGCACCACCACATCATACTGTATCTTAGAGGTCCTTGGGAGGCTGTAGGCAAGAGGTCTGTGTTTTAACCACACCTTCTTGGCTGAAGTACAGTGAGGCCAAAGTTGGATCAAGAGAGAGAAAATGGAAAGAGCCTCCCATCTTCATTACTCCCAGAGCCCTGGGGAGAAAGAGCAGGGTCTCTTGGGTGAGTAGTGAGTGGGTCGCAGGGAAAGGCAGCAGAAGCTGTGGACACAAGTGTTGAGTGTGGCCTCTGGGGGAAGGACAGGTGATGCCCGGGAAGCAGGGTTAGGACTTCTCAGTTCACATCGTTTCAGCAGGTTCTGGACAGAGGGTCCCTGTTGTCTGGGACAATTCAAGTGAGTGTGTAGTGGCCCTGAATGTGAGACCCCATAGCACAGGTGGTTGGAACGTGGATTTAAGCTGCCTAAGGGGAAGTGACTGGCCTCTAGCCAAGACCTCAAAACAAGTCAAGACAGCATTTTAAGGACTATGTTACAGTTAGTCAGAATTTCTCACCTTGCTTCCTGAGCAAGCCTTTTCTCATCGCCACGAGGAAGAGATGGAGATCTTGGTTATGCCTCCATATTCATGCAGACTTGTCATTTCTGTGGGCTAGTGTACTTGGGGATGGTGTCTAGTCCCTGCTCTGAACGCTTATCAGTCCCTTCCCTTCACAACAACTGTCATACATGGTAACGTCTCTTTTTTGATAACATTGAACCCATAAGGTGTTTCCAAGCTCTGAGTGGGGAGAAGTTCACATTTCTTGTGCATGGAATAGCAAGTGCAAAATACCTGCAGTGGGAGTGACGTGGGCATATGAGAAAAATAAAAAAGAATTATTTACCTGGAAAGGAGAAAGCTGAGGGTAATGTGACATGAAAGAAGCTGGGGAGGGATGAAGTAGCTAAGCCAAATACCATCTAATATACAAGGTAATACTCAATCCCATTTTGCCCAGGGCGGTCCTACTTTATATTAGCTTTCCCAGCATCATTGCAAACAGTATGTGCCATCAATCTTGAAAGGCTCCGGGGTTGGATGATGTATTTTATGGTCAAACTATTTGAGTTAAAGATTTTGGTCTTTATCTTAATAATGATAGGAAGCCATTAAGGGTTTTGACCATAGAATAATAGAGATGACAGATTTGTGTTTTTTGCTATCTCTCTGGCTGTCGTGAGCAGAACGAGTTAGAATGGACAACAGAGTGTACAGGGAGGCTTGTCTACTGCTGTAGCTTGGCAGATGGGGCTGCTTAGACCATGTTGATGACAGTGAAGATGGACAGAGTGGTCTGATTGAAGAAAGAGGCCATCTCTCTGCATTGCAGTCCTTCTGTGTACCTCTGGGCAGCTGCCGTTTTCTCTTTCCATGACAAGAATGAGCCTTTTTCATTCTCTTACAAACTTGGACTCCACCTCTACTTCCAAACGTCTCTCTCTTTACCCTCAGCAGAGGAAATTGTGCCCTTTTCCTTGAAAACTAAACCAATAAACAAAATCTCTCTCATCGTCTAGCTATAAGATCTGCAAACCTGCCTACACCCACACAAAATCTCTCTTGTTCTCAGATTACACTGTGGACTCCTTTTATCTACAGCCAGTAAAAGTGAAAAAAGTTCAAGTATCAATCACTCAGTTACGTCCGACTCTTTGTGGCCTCGTGGACTGTAACCCGCCAGGCTCCTCTGTCCATGGAATTCCCTAGACAAGAATACTAGAGTGTGTTGCCATTGCCTTCTCCACGGGATCATCCCGACCCAGGGATCGAAATGCTATCTCATACATTTTCAGGCAGATTCTTTACCATCTGAGCCACCAAGAAAGCCCAGTAAAGCCTCCTCTGATTTAGATCCTGGAAATTATCTGTCTACTCTGCACAGCACTTGTTGGGTCTGTTTTCTCACCTCTTACTCACTTTTTAACCCAGTGTCTTCTGCTTCCTTCCCCGGTCGTGTCCTGGAATTGTTCCGTCTAAGGGCAGCTGTGGCATCTGGAGATCTTTTCCAGGTCTCCTCTTACTTGTCATCTCTGTAGCAGATGATGTTGTCATTCACTCTCTTCCTGAAACCATCACTTACAATGGCAATTTTCCTGCTTTTTCCTTCTACCTCTTTGCAATCATTACATGTTGGAAGGAACTTCAGACTCCGACCATCTTCTTACCCATCCTTCCTCCTCACCTCTACGATCTTACACATGTCCATATCTCTAATAGCTATTCATAGATTGTTGATTTGCCAGTTTTATATATCCAGGTCAAGGAAATCAAATGCTTTCTCAGTAGCACCAATTGAATATCTTGTAAGTGAAACAAACATTCATAAAGCCAAGCTCAAATTTGTGATTTCCTCCTATGCTAAAAGTGACTGTATTCCTCACTAGTATTTTAGGGAGCAGAGTCCCTTGGACTGCAAGGAGATCCAACCAGTCCATTCTGAAGGGGATCAGCCCTGGGATTTCTTTGGAAGGAATGCTGCTAAAGCTGAAACTCCAGTATTTTGGCCACCTCATGCGAAGAGTTGACTCATTGGAGAAGACTCTGATGCTGGGAGGGATTGAGGGCAGGAGGAGAAGGGGATGACAGAGGATGAGATGGCTGGATGGCATCACTGACTCAATTAATGCGAGTCTGAGTGACCTCCGAGAGCTGGTGATGGACAGGGAGGCCTGGCGTGCTGCGGTTCATGGGGTCGCAAAGAGTCGGACATGACTGAGCGACTGATCTGATCTGATCTGATCTGATGGCTTCCCTGGTGGCTCAGTTGGTAAAGAATCCACCTACAATGTGGGAGACCTGGGTTCGATCCCTGGGTTGGGAAGATCCCCTGGAGGAGGGAAAGGCTACCCTCTCCAGTATTCTGGCCTGGAGAATTCCATGGACTGTATACGCCATGGGGTCGCAAGGAGTGGGACACGACTGAGTGACTTTGGACTTCCCTTGTAGCTCAGTCAATAAAGAATCTGCCTGCAATGCAGGAGACCCCAGTTCTATTCCTGGGTTGGGAAGGTCCCCTGGAGAAGGAAATAGCAACCCACTCCAGGATTCTTGCCTGGAGAATCCCATGGACAGAGGATCCTGGCAGGCTACAGTCACAAGAGTCAGACATGACTTAGTGACTAAACCACCACCATAAACATCTAGTCATGAGTCAGAATACCAGTCATCATTTACTTCTCCATCTCCCATAATGTATCTTCAAACAAGTGATGTCACTTTGATCTCCTGAATACCTAAAATAATGGTATTTACTCTCTTTGCTGTCTTCCCTGGTGGCTCAGATGGTAAAGCATTTTCCTGCAATGAGGGAGACCTGGGTTCAATCCCTGGGTTGGGAAGATCCCCTAGGGAAGGAAATGGCAACCCACTCTAGTACTCTTGCCTGGAAAATCCCATGGAGTGA
Organism: Tragelaphus eurycerus; assembly: GCA_935064755.1. Classification (NCBI taxonomy): domain Eukaryota; kingdom Metazoa; phylum Chordata; class Mammalia; order Artiodactyla; family Bovidae; genus Tragelaphus; species Tragelaphus eurycerus. The sequence continues at coordinate 2,242,323 of CAKXYN010000074.1, forward strand.
GGAGCCTCGTAGGCTACATTCCATGGGGTTGCAAAGAGTCAGGTATGACTGAGCAACTTCACTTTCACTTGTTCTATAGGATAGCAGTGAGTTGTGTGTGTTCATTCATGGAAGAAGCAGATTATAAAGTCATCCCAATACTTGGTTTTTGCCTTGAACACAGTACAAGGAGGCTGCTGAGATGATGACCCATCATTAATCTAGCTGCATCCAGAGGAAGGAGAGGTTTAGCAAGTGTCTCTATTGAGGGTGGGCTGAGGCTGATAAATGGCCTTTGGAGAAACAGCTGTACAAGTGAGATGGAAGAGGCAGTGTTTTCAGGAGGGCAGATACTTTTCTTTTCTTTTTTTTGGTTATTATTTGGGTTTTTTGTTTTTATTTGTATTCTTTGTATTCACATTATATAAGTGTGTTCTAGCTAAGTTCAGTGCTAAAGGCTGATCAGTGAATCACACAAATAAAGCCCTTGTCCCTCGCGAGATTCATTGTACCTTCAAGGGGGATAATAAACATGTAAACAAGTATAATGTTGCTGCTAAGTCACTTCAGTCGTGTCTGACTCTGTGTGACCCCATAGATGGCAGCCCACCAGGCTCCCCCGTCCCTGGGATTCTCCAGGCAAGAACACTGGAGTGGGTTGCCATTTTCTTCTCCAATGCATGAAAGTGAAAAGTGAAAGTGAAGTTGTTCAGTCTTGTCCAACTCTTCACGACCCCATGGACTGCAGCCCACCAGGCTCCTCCGTCCATGGGATTTGCCAGACGTGTTAGGTAGCAGTAAATACTAAGAAAAAAATAAAGTAGATTAAGGGGTAACAGAAGCTTAGAATGTTCATTTAGAGCTGTCACTCCTCTTTGAGAAGTGACATTTGAGACCAAAAGAAGGGACAAAATAAGGAGAGAGAAGTCCAGGCCAATAGGTCAGTGGGTGTACAGTCCTGGGGTCTGGGGTGCTGAGTTAGACTGAGGATCGGCTAGGATGGGGGTTGTTGAGGATTTGAAGACCTTTGAGCACACATACAGTCTGTGGCCCCTGGTAAGACCCTGGGATCCTGTTCTTGGTGTGATGGGAGGCTGTGAAAGTATTTGGAACAGAAACTGGGAAGATTTGACCTATGTTTCAAAGGAATTTCACTGAAAACTGTTGAGAGAATAGGCTTTAGTGGAACAAGAGTGACATTGGGAAAAGCCAGAGCAGGATGTAGAAATTCATTATTTATTAATAGTACCATGAGAAGGTCCAGAGCATGACCACAAGTGGAGATAAGAGAAAATTTCATTGGAATGTGTTGCTCAAGCTGCTGAGAGGCCATGGAAGGTGAATGTTTGCAGGAAACGGGCTAGCTAGAATATGACACAGTAGAGCAGGCTTCAGCAATATGTGAACTGTGAACTTCCAGATGTTCATGCTGATTTTAGAAAAGGCAGAGGAATAAGAGATCAAATTGCCAACATCCACTAGATCATTAAAAAAGCAAGAGAGTTCCAGAAAAACATCTATTTCTGCTTTCTTGACTATGCCAAAGCCTTTGACTGTGTGGATCACAATCAACTGTGGAAAATTCTGAAATAGATGGGAATACCAGACCACCTGACCTGCCTCTTAAGAAACCTGTATGCAGGGCAGGAAGCAACAGTTAGAACTTGACATGGAACAGACTGGTTCCAAATAGAAAATGGAGTTTGTCAAGGCTGTATATTGTCACCCTGCTTATTTAACTTATATGCAGAGTACATCATGAGAAATGCTGGGCTGGATGAAGCATAAGCTGGAATCAAGATTGCCAGGAGAAATATCAATAACCTCAGATATGCAGATGACACCACCCTTATGGCAGAAAGTAATGCTAAGTCACTTCAGTCGTCTCCGACTCTGTGTGACCCCACAGACGGCAGCCCACCAAGCTTCCCCGTCCCTGGGATTCTCCAAGCAAGAACACTGGAGTGGGTTGCCATTTCCTTCTCCAATGCATGAAAGTGAAAAGAGAAAGTGAAGCCGCTCAGTCATGTCGGACTGAGTGACCCCACGGACTGCAGCCTACCAGGCTCCTCCGTCCATGGGATTTTCCAGGCAAGAGTACTGGAGTGGGATGCCATTGCCTTCTCCAGAAAGTAAAGAAGAACTAAAGAGCCTTTTGATGAAAGTCAAAGAGGAGGGTGAAAAAGTTGCTTTAAAGCTCAACATTCAGAAAACGAAGATCATGGCATCTGGTCCCATCACTGCATGGCAAATAATGGGGAAACAGTGGAAACAGTGTCAGACTTTACTTTTTTGGGTTCCAAAATCACTGCAGATGGTGACTGCAGCCATGAAATTAAAAGATACTTGCTTCTTGGAAGAAAAGTTATGACCAACCTAGATAGCATATTCAAAAGCAGAAACATTACTTTGCCAACAAAGGTCCATCTAGTCAAAGCTATGGTTTTTCCAATGGTCATGTATGGATGTGAGAGTTGGACTATAAAGAAAGCTGAGTGTGAAGAATTGATGCTTTTGAACTGTGGTGTTGGAGAAGACTCTTGAGAGTCCTTTGGACTGCAAGGAGATCCAACCAGTCCATCTTAAAGGAGACCAGTCCTGGGTGTTCGAAGGACTGATGCTGAAGCTGAAACTCCAATACTTTGGCCACCTGATGTGAAGAGCTGACTCATTGGAAAAGACCCTGATGCTGGGAAATATTGAGGGCAGGAGGAGAAGGGGACGACAGAAGATGAGAAGGTTGGATGGCATCACCGACTCAATGGACATGAGTTTGGGTAAACTCCGGGAGCTGGTGATGGACAGGGAGGCCTGGCGTGCTGCAATTCATGGGACCACAAAGAGTCGGACATGACTGAGCAACTGAACTGAACTGAACTAAGGAGGAATCACCATGAGGTCCTTAGGGACCATAGGAGAGGCAGAATGTGATCAAGGTGGCTATCATGATTTCAAAGGAAATAGTGTTTTTCAAGAACAGGAGATATAAGTCTAGTTCCAGTTCTATAGCTCCTATGTGAAGTTGTATCAAGTCATCAGGTGCATCTCAGAAATACTGTATGAGAACTAAACTAAAATGTTGAAATGTGATGAAATTTGTCTCTTTAAAACACACCACCTCCCTGCTAGAAAGAAGAAAACATAGGAAGTTAGGATCATTTATTTGGATGCTAAGAGCTGAGCCACAGATTAAAAATAATTCCAGTTATGTTACTCGTTTGTCAAGTAATTTTAAAATCAAATAGCACATTTAAATTAGACCAGATTTTATGTTTCTCCTTCCTTTAAAAGAGGGGAAAGAATCTTTATGTAAAAGGATCTTTGATAAAAGATGTTGCAAATATTGAAATAAGTAAACATAGAACATAAATTAATTCAACTGTTTTCTTAAAAAGAGATAAACATTTAGCTTTAAAAGCTTCTTTTTTTGGTAACTAATGCTACTTTTTAAAAAATGAAGATCAACCTCATAGAGATTATCATTTTATTGTTTCCCTTAAAATTAATTTTAATGCTATCCTGAATGTTAAATTCAGCATTTTCACTATTTGTACATAGATTTAATATTACTCTTCTGTCATTAATTAATACTCCATCTAAATGGATAGGAATAACAATTTGACAGAAAATATGAAGACCCCCAAAGTTTTCTTAACTTGTGGAAAGGAAGTTGCCTTGGCCTGAAGAAATAATCATTAGAGACTTTGCTAGAACCCAGTATCTTGTATTATGAGAGGTGGTCTGGATCCTGATTCAGAGCTAATGAGGATCTTCCCATGCCAAGGTCAACAGGGTAGAACAAAATGTCATGAATGAATCCTAAATTTTTCACATATCTCTTGTTTATATTCTCCTTTTGTCAACTTGAAAAACTTCTCTCTTTTTTTGTGTGTGTGCAAAAATAAAAAATAGTTATCACAGCAAGAACCTTAACAGGGAATTATTTCTTTTGAGCTTTGCTGCCAGTTACAGAGTTCCAACATCTCATGAAAAAACAGTGCATTTCTTAGAACGAAGATATATTTTATCCTACTGGTTTCGAATTGTTCTTCTATTGGTATATAGTAATTTAAAATCAGAAATTAAAAACTTTTATATGCATAATTTAAAAAGAAAATCTATGGGTATTTAAAAATGGATCCAAATGGTGACTTTTCCCCCATTCATTTAGTTAACTCAATTTCTGTTATTTTTTCCAGAGGCCATTATCTTTGCATTATAACTGTGCTGTGAATAGCATTGTTCAATGTGCATTTAATTTGGACTAATTTTTTCTTCTCGAGTACGTATTATTTTTTAAAGCATGAAACCCAGTATAGTTCAATAGCTTCAAATATTTCATTTTAGTTTTTTGTAATTGCTATTTAAAATTTTAAAACCTTTTAAATTATATAATCAAAAGACTGCAGCAAAGGAAAAAAAAAAACATAATTTCCTCATTTTCTGCAGATATATTCTTCTTTTTCCATACAAAAGACTTGTTAATCGGTAATCAAACTGATCCACATGACCCTTAAAGTGTCAACTTAATCATATTACTTGCCCTTGTGAGACTCTGAGAGCTTTGAATATAGTGGTATTAAACAGATTTTTAAAAATCAAGTGAATTAGAAGCAAATAAAATAATTCCATTATCTTGAAGAAAACTACACACAAATATACACACATGCATATGTATATACATATATATATTTAATTTAGAAAAACTCTTTACTTGTAAGACTGTGAACTTTTTCTACAACTATATAGATTATTTGGAAGTGAAAGGAAAGAGCTTGGTGTAAATGGATTCAATTTTTCAAAGTGCCTCTGTATAATTCCACTGTTTGGTTGGCATTATATGACTCTTACTTTCAAAGGTTTGCACATAACAGTGAATTTAGTGGTCTAAAAATAGTTTACAATTAAATTTACAATGAATCATAAAAATATTATATTCTGCCTAATCAGACATACAATTAAACCTCTATAAATATTTTGCATTCAAGTTATTGCTAGATTATATAAGATTTTTTTTAAATAAATAGTTTTATATCACAATTATTGAGGATCATTTACTTTATCAAAATATGGCTTGTTCAAGTCAACTAAGATGCCAAGACCTTAGTCATGGGGTGTACAAGAAAACAGAGAAGTATAGAGAGTATTTTGTGAGAACCATAGAAAGCTAGAAATTTGTTCAAGATTCCGTGAAGATCTGGAACTTAGATATATTGACAACCTTGATCTTTATTTACTGGTTTTCTGCCATTATTTTTCTATGATTCTGCTTCTTTGGCTCTTGGCATTAGTAGCTAACCCAGTCCTCTGTATGGGCTCCTATTAATGAACTCCCCAACCACTGGGTCTCACTGAGTCACTCCGTAGCCAGGGCTATCATCAAGGTCCTATTTCAACTATACTAACCAGTCAGCTGTGACCAAGTGGACAGAGTTCTGTGGTCAAAATCCTGATGACTTGTTTGAAAACCCCTTGAAGGAGGTCTGTGTATGCTGGCTTCTTGCATGACTGTGTCACAGAGTAGCTCTGCACTTTTACTGATTCTCAATCCCCAGATTTTTAGAACAGGAATGGACTCCAGTGGTGATATAAGCTAACCTCTCATTTTATCCTGGGGAAACTATCACTGTTCCACTTGCTGATCTTACCATCTTTGCCAAATTCAAAAATTCTAAACTGTCATCATTTCAGAGGCTGCCTTTCCAATGCAAAGAATGAAATGAGATTATGAAAAAAAAAAAGAAAACTTCAGGAATAGTAGAAGCAGTAGACATTTAACTAAGTAACTGTTAGCGATTAAAGAGAAATCAATGGGTTTCCCTGCTGGCTGAGTGGTAAAGAAACCACCTGCCAATGCAGGAGACGCAGGTTTGATCTGTGGGTTAGGAAGATCCCCTGGAGGAGGAAATGGAATCCCAATCCATCATTCTTGCTTGGAAAATCCCATGGGCAGAGGAGCCTGGTGGTCTACAAGCCATGGGGTTGCAAAGAGTCAGACACCACTGAGCAACTGAGCATGCGCACAAGAATAATCAGTACCTATGATATAAATACCACAACACAGTTAACCGTGGGCAAAAAGAGCCACAAAGGAAGGAAGGACCCTAGATCTCCAGGCCCCTAGATATCCTTGGATTCAGCTCAAGACAAGTGTGCTCAAGACAAGCACTGGACTGGCTCACAATGCCATCCACAGCCTTGCCCAGTTAATATTGTAGGAAGAACAGAGGTCATCCATTGAAGAGAAGTGCTCCTTTGGAGCTAATCGAATTACAAAGGGAGGTCATGTTAATTATTACAATTTATGGGATTCTAGACTCATTGTGAAGTTGGTAATATTTTTTATAGCAAGTCCATTTCTAAGCAAGGCAAATTCATTTGCTGAGTGAGATTAAAGAAGGAATGGAAAGGCAGACAGAACCACAGTCTGATTTACACAGCAGTTTTCTTTCTTTCTTTCTTTTTAATAATGCCAGAACATCCATTTGAAAGGAGGAAAAAGTGAAGAACACATAGGCAATTTTGCAAGAATAATGTAAGTTTATGGATGTTTTTTTCCCCACCAAATTGACCAGATGTTTTTGTATTTTGGAGAAACTGTCTCTATAAAAATATATATTCTAGTCAGATTAGTTAAAACTACAGTCTGTGCAGTTATCTGACATGCTGACAAAGGGCATGTAACTGAGCTGACTTAAATATTTATTGCAAGGCTAAGATGATCTAAATAATACAGTATATTTCTTATCAATAGAGTAAGAGAGTCCCAAAATAAGTAAGTCCTGGTTACTGTCCTTGGAAATGTCACTGTTTAGTCAAGGAAGAAAAATATAAACAAATAATTACAAATGTGAAAATAGAGTTACATTACCACGCTAGACCCAGAGTGCTGAGTTAACCCCTGACTTTTAGGATTGGGGGCAGCAGTGGTAAAGAACCAGCCTGCCATTGCAGGAGGCCTAAGAGACCTGGGTTTGATCTCTGGGTTGGGAAGATCCCCTGGAGAAGGGAATTGCAATCCAAGAATTCTCCAGTATTCTTGCCTGGAGAATCCCATGGACCAAGGAACCTGGCGAGCTACAGTCACGAAGAATTGGACACGATTGAGTGACCGAGCACACAGCACACATAGTTACTAGACAGGAGGAAGAAGGATGCAAAGATAGTAAATTCAAACACTGAAACTAAAGGTGGTGGTTGTTAGTGGTAGCTCTTCAGAATTTATAAGCATGGTAATATAGTCTACCAAATGATAAATTAATTAATAGAATATATAATTCCTACTAGAGAAATTTAGGAAACAGCCCCAAACTGAAAATCATTCTTAAAGAAAGAATATCCATCAGTCAAAGAAATGTATAAATGAAAAAAAATAATTAAAAATTTTACTTGGGGACAGAGAAATTATATATACATGAGATTCACTCATTTACCCTCTCATATTTCATTTATTTAATGTTGGTAAAATACATTAGAGACTCCACTTACTTTCAGGGTTCAAGTAACTAAATGTTCTAAGTTATAAGAACACATACTCCATAAAATCATATTATTTTTCAAATTCTATGCTGGCCAGTCTGAACAGGCAATATATAACAGTGGGTTGGTAATCTTTTACCTTCAGATACAGAATCAAAATGTTAAATAATACAAAGGTTATAAAAGTGTAAATCTAACAAAAGGCCATGTGCAGAAATTCTATCAATACTTGGTTTTATCAATGACTGTAAAGAATAGGAAGCCATTGATATTGGCTAGATTAAGGGCTTTTCAGTTCAGTTCAGTCGCTCAGTCGTGTTCGACTTTTTGTGACCCCACAAATTGCAGCACGCCAGGCCTCCCTGTCCATCACCAACTCCCACAGTTCACTCAGACTCACATCCATCGAGTCAGTGATGCCATCCAGCCATCTCATCCTCTGTCGTCCCCTTATCCTTCTGGCCCCAATCCCTCCCAGTATCAGAGTCTTTTCCAATGAGGCAACTCTTCCATCAGGTGGCCAAAGTATTGGAGTTTCAGCTTTAGTATCAGTCCTTCCAAAGAACACCCAGGACTGATCTCCTTTAGAATGGACTGGGTGGATGTCCTTGCAGTCCAAGGGACTCTCAAGAGTCTTCTCCAACACCACAGTTCAAAAGCATCAATTCTTCAGTGCTCAGCTTTCTTCACAGTCCAACACTCACATCCATACATGACGACTGCAAAAACCATAGCCTTGACCAGACAGACCTTTGTAGGCAAAGTACTGTCTCTGCTTTTGAATATGCTGTCTAGGTTGGTCATAACTTTATTTCCAAGGAGTAAGCATCTTTTAATTTCATGGCTGCAGTCACTATCTGCAGGATTTAAGAGCCCCCAAAATAAAGTCTGACACTGTTTCCACTGTTTCCCCATCTATTTCCCATGAAGTGATGAGACCAGATGCCATGATCTTCGTTTTCTGAATGTTGAGCTTTAAGCCAACTTTTTTACTCTCCACTTTCACTTTCATTGAGAGCATTTTTAGTTCCTCTTCACTTTCTGCCATAAGGGTGGTGTCATCTGCATATCTGAGGTTATTGATATTTCTTCCAGCAATCTTGATTCCAGCTTGTGCTTCTTCCAGCCCAATGTTTCTCAAGATGTACTCTGCATATAAGGGTTAAATAAGCAGGGTGACAATATACATCCTTGACGTACTCCTTTTCCTATTTGGAACCAGTCTGCTGTTCCATGATCAGTTCTAACTGTTGCTTCCTGACCTGCATACAGATTTCTCAAGAGGCAGGTCAGGTAGTCTGGTATTCCCATCTATTTCAGAATTTTCCACAGTTGATTGTGATCCACACAGTCAAAGGCTTTGTCATAGTCAATAAAGTAGAAATAGATGTTTTTCTGGAACTCTCTTGCTTTTTCGATGATCCAGTGGATGTTGGCAATTTGATCTCTGGGTCCTCTGCCTAAAACCAGCTTGAACATCTGGAAGTTTATGGTTCATGTATTGCTAAAGCCTGGCTTGGAGAATTTTGAGCATTACTTTACTAGCGTGTGAGATGAGTGCAATTGTGCAGTAGTTTGAGCATTCTTTGGCATTGCCTTTCTTTGGGATTGGAATGAAAACTGACCTTTTCCAGTCCTATGGCCACTGCTGAGTTCTCCAAATTTTCTGGCATATTGAGTGTAGCACTTTCACAGCATCATCTTTCAGGATTTGAAATAGCTCAACTGGAATTACATCATCTCTATTAGCATTGTTCGTAGTGATGCTTTCTAAGGCCCACTTGACTTCACATTCCAGGATGTCTGGCTCTAGGTGAGTGATCACCCATTGTGATTATCTGTGTCATGAAGATCTTTTTTGTACAGTTCTTCTGTGTATTCTTGCCACCTCTTCTTAATATCGTCTGCTTCTATTAGGTCCATACCATTTCTGTCCTTTATTGAGCCCATCTTTGCATGCAATGTTCCCTTGGTAAGGAACTTTTAGAAAGTTAAGGGCTTTTAGAAAAAGTCAAAATCTAAAGTGTTTACTTGTTTACAACAATGTCAGATTGTGTGCTGAAATATATCATAGGGAAGAGCAGATAAAGGTATGAGATTAAATACCGAATACCTTTATCTGCTAGAACACAGCACCCCCCTGCAATCCCTTCCCAAGATAGCATGTCAATTCCATGTAGGTATGTTGTATTAGCTATTTCCAGTTTGCCCAAGAATTGGCATTTCTAACAAGCGCCCATTGACCCATGTGCTGCCTTTCCATGGATGACACCACTGTGTATCATGCTGAGAAAGAGAATTTGTCTCATGCACCAGTGGTCCTCAAACTTTACATGCTTCATAACAGCCTGAGGGCTTTTGCTGAGTCCCTGGGTTTCAGGAGACCTGGGTGGAACTGATAAGTTACAGTTCTAACTGGTCCCCGGGTGATGCTGATATTGCTAATCTCAGAAACAGTCTTTGAGAACTACCGATCTAGACAGGAATGCTTGATTCTAAGTCAATTAATACTTTAGATATTCCTCTCTGGCTTCAGGGTGATCAATGTGATGGTGAAAAGAATGCACTGAATAGGAAATTTTAGGAAGCTGGAGACATGAGGAAAACTACTTTCCTGTCATTAGTGGCGAACGTGAACATGAACTTGAAGTCGCTCAGTCGTGTCAGACTCTTTGCAATCCCATGGACTGCAGCCTACCAGGCTCCCCTGTCCATGGGATTTTCCAGGCAATAGTACTGGAGTGGATTGCCATTTCCTTCTCCATTAGTGGCGAAGGGGATAGCAAATATTTAAATAAAACATGTGGGAGAAGATGTGGGATTCTTCCTCAGGGAGAGGGATGATGCAAATAAAAATTGTAGAACCCTGAGAAAAGTAAAAAGGCAAAAGGTCATGCATACTAAGTGAAGAAAATAATTTTAGTGGATAAATTGGTTTCTGGGAAAAAATAAAAGCTCAGTTCAATGATATGACAAGATCAGTATATGTACATGAAAACATTTCACTTCAAATATTTTTGCAATTTCAAAAATATGATAAAATATTTATACTCAATGTCTGTATTATGGGAAGGAAACCATCTAAACTCTTTGATTTTGTTTTTACTTTGAAAAAATCAGTTAGAATTTTTTGTATTTGTGTGTAAGATAATTAAATCAGATAAAATGCATTCCTGAGTAATAAGTTATTTTATTAAGCCCTGGAACTCTGTGGGGCCCTCAATGTGGAAATCTGGGAGAGAAAAACCATATGATAGTGTTGCGTGTGTGTTTAGCCCTCTAGGCTCCGCTGTCCGTGGATTCTCCAGGCAAGAATACTGGAGTGGTTGCCATTTCCTTCTCCAGGGAATTTTCCTGACCCAGGGATCAAACCTGGGTCTCCTGCATTGCAGGTAGATTTGTTACCACTCTGCCACCTGGGAAGCCTCATGCTAATGGTAGGAGACAAATTCAGCAGGAGGCAGATTTAGCACCATTGATGTGTGATTTTACACAGAAATGGTAGTTTTGTGTCAATTCCTCAAAATTAGATCTGAGTTGCAGTATAGTAAAGGCGGAGATAAATGTTGCCAAAATTTGCTTTGATCCTTTTGTTTACTGAGTTATTGGGCAGCCTCTCTATTACTTGTTCCCTACAAAATACATCAAGTGGTGGAAATACCAGAGGCTTCAGTCCCTGTTGACGATGGCACAAAGACAGATTCTTGTTAAGAATCTCAGTCTCTCTCCATCTCGGTCTCTCTTTCTAAAATCTCAGTCTTTCTCCCCCTTCCCTTCCACCTCCGTCTCTCCCATATTGTACTGAAGAAAGCTAATAAGTTATAGATTCTGAAGCATTTTAAAAATATATACTTAATATAATTGCCTATCAATCTACTACTAAATTAGGTATCTTTTTAAATAATGTAAACATCTGGTCTTTAAAATTTAGATCTGCATATTTATTGCCATATAAATTGATGGGGTGGGGTATATTCCAAAAGTGAGAGACTGTGTGTATCTTATCAAAAAGATTCCTGGAAGAGTGTGATTCAGTTTTCTTGAATTCTGGCTTCTGGAACATTGCCACCTTGGATCTGCAGACCTGAGAACAAGACTCTGGACTGCAGTGCAGCCAGCTGCTCTCCCTAAAGAAATAAGAACGGTACTTCCTCCTCACTTTTTCTCATTTCTTTGCTGTGTTGTGTATATACACACACACACACACACACACACACATTAACTAATTTCCTCTTTACTCTCTTCCCCTAATTATATGTAAATTATCTGTGAAGTGGTTCAATTTTCATATTTCTCTCATGTTACAGAAGAATCTCAAAGTGATAATATGACTGAACAAGATGAGGAAGAAATAATTTATTGGAGATTCTGGACTTGAAGCTGATCCAGAGGCTGATGAGATGTGGGACCTCTCATCAGAAAGTGAACCTGTTTTCAGCTTTATAAGGAAATTCTATTTTCCTGGGTTGGGAGAGTGTAGCCTGTGGCTCTCTTTTTTTTTTTTTTTTTCTGCATTTGGCAGAGTATTGGTCTATGTTGGGAAGTTTTAAGTTTGGGCTACCAAAGGATGTTGAAATCCTTCTTTGTATTTTGAGATTTCCAAATATTTCTGCAGAGAATCTAATAAGCTACATTTCCCAATTTCCCTTATCACCAGAATTTATACATGTGACTTGGGCTATGCCAAACTAATGTTCTTTTGAGAGATGCAGATTTGATAACACGTTTTAGAGGAAATATGGGATGAAGGATTCTTCAGGTTTGAGTGATCTCGGGGCAGGATTTCCTGATGGCTCGGTTAGTAAAGAATCTGCCTGCAATGCAGGAGACCGGGGTTTGATCTCTGGGTGGGGAAGATCTCCTGGAGAAGGGAATGGCTCCCTACTCCAGAATTCTTGCCTGAGAAAGCCCACGGACAGAGAAGCCTGGCGGGCTACCGTCCATGGAGTCGCAAGGAGTTGGACACGCCTGAGCAACTTTCATTCCCTCACTCAGGGGCAGGGAGCTCCCATCACTGGCCCTTCAGTAGACTCTGCTTTCATTGTCTCTTCCAGACAGGATTCTGCAGGGATAAGAGAAATTAAGCTCAATGACTTCTCTGCAGTTACTTTCTTACTTCCCTGTATAGTCCCTGCCACCCAAAGCCAACTTTTCAGAACCATGCTAAACATTTAAAAGCAAAATAATAATAATAATAAACCTCACAGGGAAAACAAAAGCAGATAATTAAAAGATGCAAACATCACAGTATTTTGCAGTGCATGGGGAAGAAATTGGCCACATACGACCTGGTGTGAGTTATTTAACCTCCCTCAACCACAGTTCTCTCAACCGTGAAGATAAATGGGACCATCAATAAATACTTAAAGTAATTATGTATGATAAAGCCCAAATAGAGGTGCTTAGCCATGATCTTGGTGAAGAGCTCACCTTCTGTAAATGTTAGTTCCCTTATCTGACCCTCAGGATCAATTAAGAGCTTATACATCTGTTACAGAAGAGTAATTGACATAGGTGATAGAACAACACAGAAACGGAAAATGAATATGAGATGCAACCTCTTTTCTGACCACACACACAAAATAAGGGGGGGGGGGGGGTGGAGACTGCAGTCTAAGAGAGTCTTGGTTTTCCTAGCAATGAACTGCCCATTTTGAGCAAGTCATACACTTCACAGGCCCTTAATTTCCTGTTCTGAGAAGTGAAGTGTTTGGGTCATCCGATGCCCAAGTCTCTTTCAGCTTTATGAAATTATATTGATTAATAGTAAAGATAAATTTCTCTATAGCAACTTGGATTTATTCCTTAGAAGATGAAGGCATAATTTAATTGTTACATTTGCTTTGTATTCCTTAAAACCGGATTTTTGTTTTTATGAGATTTTAAAAATCAAATTTACATAATGTAGCTCAGAAATAGGTATCCATCTATTCTTTGTTATTCTGAGCTAGCGTGAATTTTTAAAAAGAGTCCTCATTTTTCATGCTTTGTATGTAGAGTAATATCACCATATGGTCACTTTGTAATGATTTTTCAGGTTTCTTGCTCAGTGAAATCATTAGAAATATGATGAAAATTACCATTCTTCCCTCATGCATTCAGGCAATAATTCCTTTGGCAAGTGTTTTAAGAGTAACTCCTCGACACTCTCCCTGCTTTAGAAATGTTGAAAGTCAGCCTTGCTTTCTTCTTCATTAAGTAAAAGAGAGATTGCAGATATTAAGAACCTCAACTTCTTATCTCATCTTTTAAAAACGCTATAAGCATCTGACCTACCTTTATGTCATTTCCTTAGGTCCCAGAGAATTTTTCTTTCAGATTAAACCTCCATCTGCCCTTCTGCTTCGTCACATCTCCTCTGGGACTTCATTCCTTCCTTCTCTCCTCTCTAGTGGGATGTAGTTGTGAGTTCAAGAGACCAGAGTCAGCCTCTATCACTACTAGCTGTAGTAGTGGACTTGAGTATATTATTTAGGATTCTGTGCCTGTTTCCTTAAATATAAAATATGATATGATGTTTTGGGCAAGGGTTATTTATTTACTTTTTAATTGGAGGATAATTGCTTTAAAACATTATATTTGTTTCTGCCCTAAAACAATGCAAATCAGTCAGTTATATATATATGTATGTATATGTATGTGTATGTGTATATATATATATATAAAGTGAAAGTGAAGTCGCTCAGTCATGTCTGACTCTTTGTGACCCCGTGGACTGAGGAGCCTCCAGGCAAGAGTACTGGAGTGGATTGCCATTTCCTTCTCCAGGGGATCAAATCCAGGTCTTTTATCCCCTATTGCAGGTAGATTCTTTACCATCTGAGCCACCATAAATAAATAAATATAAATATAAATATATATATATACACACACATATATATGTATATATACCCCTGGTTTGAGCCTCGTGTATGGTAGCTGCTCAGCTGTGTCCGACTTGTGTCCGACTCTTCATGACCCCATGGACTGTAGCCCACCAGGCTCCTCTGCCCTTGGAATTCTCCAGGCAAGAATATTGGAGTGGGTAGTTGTGAGTATTAAATGAGATACTTGCAAAGTACTTGGAGGCTTCAATAAATATGGGTTATCATCGGATCTTTCACCTCTCCTCTCATATAACCTGAACATATAAAGCATAGCATCTCTTCCACCATAAAGATTATATCTCTTAGCTTTTTGATTTTTATTTGGATGCTGCGTTTCAGTCACTCCTCTCATTCACATCTAGGCTACAAAGAGTTTATATTGGCTGATTTCACCAATCGATCATGAAGTCCTACTGATTTCATGACCTATTTCTAAAATGGATGTCCTCCTCTCTGTATTACTGCCCTAATGAATGCTTTTTATCATCTCTCACCTATTCTAAGCCAGAAGCCTCATACCTGCTTTAAACAGAAGTGCAATTTTATCCCCAATAAATATATAATTTAGGAAAAGGATGAATCGAAGATATGGCCATACACATCTACAGTATTAGCATTAGTTAAATGAATTACAAGTTTAATGACCTTCTATTACTAGATAATTTGTGGGGGGAAAAAAGCAAGAAACATGATGACAGAGCCAGTCAAATGTTGGGAACCATTCCATCTAAATTGTTTATTTATTGATCCAGGAGGCAAACATAGATTACCTCCATTTATTGGAGAATGGATCATTTATAAACATTCTGATGCAATTTGCCCTTAGAATTAGAAATATTTAATTTTTATTTTTCTCCATAGCCTTTTTTAATTTAATAAACAGACCATTTATTTGGTAGCAGGATAATTTACTTTTGTGACCCTTTGCTATGGTGTATAGCATTGAAGACAAAATAATGGCTATCATTCACTAGAGGAAGATTAATAAAAAGATTAATAAACTATGATCCTATTAATAATTCTGTTGTGAAGAATAAATTTTATTTATTTTGGAGGTAAAACTCTGCATCTTTAATAACATTAATGTCTGCTTCAATGTGAGATATATAATTAGTTTTTCAGGTCTTGCATTTTATATGTGTCTTACTAGAATTATCATTTTATTTCTATTTATTGGTTCAGAAAAATATTCCTAAAATTGGTGTTGTACATTCACTGCCTCTATTTACCTTCACTCATAGATTGAACCTTTGAAATATGAATATGAATTCATATTTTACTAAAGAGTTGGAAGATAACTTCCAATACTTTAGTAAAATGACTCTCTTGTATTAAATTAAGTCATTTAAATTCTTCTGTCTTTCTTGGGTAATACAAGGCTACCTTTTCTTGATCTTCTATCTATCCTCTAATTGCATTTCCATTTCTTGATTTGAGATTATTTTCTCCTTCATGTTTTCAAAATCAGGGTCAGAGATTAACCAATTGTTTACCAACATAAAAGTCAACGTTTCTAACATTTAATTCACAATGTGCCCTACCAAATACCATATCTTTCCTGTTTTTTGATAAAGAAGGTCCAGTCTTGGAACTGCACTTTACCACAAAATGGATCTAAGATGATTAAATAATAAATTCCCAGTGCCTCAGGTCAAGATGGAGAGGGAATGAACCATTTGGTGCACAGACCTGGGCTTCGTGCAGAGTCAAGGTCAGGCCCATCTTGGAAGCCATTCCTGATAAAACACCAGGATGCATAAAACCAGCAAAGCACCATTCAAGGACAATCCTGAGGGAACTGAAGCGGGGACAATAAACAACGTGCAGAAACAAATCGAGGCACTCAGGATGCGACAGCCTAATGAGGGAGATGCAGAACAGAGGTTGGAAGCACATTGCAAGGGCAGAGAAGCTGTCCCTTGTCACGATAAGGTGGCAGCGGACTCCAACATCGAGATGGCACTCACGTTGTGCTGTAGAGGAGAGAAGCACTTAGAACTCAGAAAATAGCTAATGCCAAGGGTAAAGCTCATCTGCCAATTACAGCCAAAGACACAGAATTTTTTATAATAACAAATATACTTTTCATTTAGTACTCTTAATTGGAAACTACAGAATCTATTCTAGCAAGGTTGAAAAGCAAGTTTGTACTAAAGGAAATTAGAGAATTAACAGAATTTTCCAGGAGGGGCAAACAATCAGGCTTGGTGATTAGAGTCCAAAATAACAGAGCCAAGAGCTATGCCCAGCCACATAGTGAGACTGTCCTTGTAAAAATATCATCATTGCCACTTGGCATTGACAAGGCTATTCAATGGACCAACCATTGCACCACCGTACTTGTCCGAAGACTGGCCTGATTGTTGTGGCCATCACTTCAGGCTTCCCCCTTCCACCTCCAATTCTCACTTAAGTGCATCTATTAGAATAACCATGGTAACAAGGTGACCAGCTGGAAATGTAGTATTTGGATGTCTACCTTGGGAGGGTGGGACACATACTACATAAAATGATCAAAGTACTGAGTGGAATTTCAAAAAAATGTTGGACATCCAAGCACAGCAGATGGCCACTTAATTCCTGACACACAGAAATGACCATTCTCATGAAAGGCATCCATAACGGAGCACCAGGTGGACAGAAGGTGACTTACTGGTGAGTGATGAAAGAAGTTGGAATAAACTAGACTAGCAGTCCCTGACTTTCATGTGCATGGAAACCATCTGGAGAGTTTGTTAAAACACAGGTTGCTCAGCCCCAGCCCATAGGTTTTGATTCAGGCCTGGGCTGTACTGGCAGAGTCTCCAGTTAGTAACTAACTTCCAGGCAACCATGATAAGATAATCCCAGGTATACACCCTGTGAACCACTAGACAACTAGACCACTAACATTCCTTTCAATAATAGATGGTTTGCCTTTTCATACTGTTCGTGGGATTCTCAAGGCAAGAATACTGAAGTGGTTTGCCATTCCCTTCCCCAGTGATTAAATTTTGTCAGATGAAGCACAAGATAGAATCAAGATTGCTGGGAGAAATATCAATAACCTCAGATACACAGATGATGCCACCCTTATGGGAGAAAGCAAAGAAGAACTAAAGAGCTTCTTGATGAAAGTGAAAGAGGAGAGTGAAAAAGTGGGCTTAAAACTCAACATTCAGAAAACGAAGATCATGGCATCCGGTCCCATCACTTCATGGCAAATAGATGGGGAAACAATGCAAACAGTGAGACACTTTATTTTGGGGGGCTCCAAAATCACTGTAGATGGTGACTGCAGCCATGAAATTAAAAGATGCTTTCTCCTTGGAAGAAAAGCTATGACCAAAGTAGACACCATATTAAAAAGCAGAGACATTATTTTGCCAACAAAGGTCCATCTATTCAAAGCTATGGTTTTTCCAGTAGTCATGTATGGATGTGAGAGTTGGATTATAAAGAAAGCTGAATGCCAAAGAATTGATACTTTTGAACTGTGGTGTTGGAGAAGACTCTTAAGAGACCCTTGGCCAGCAAGGAGATCCTACCAGTTCATTCTAAAGGAGATCAGTCCTGAATATTCATTGGAAGGACTGATGCTGAAGCCAAAACTCCAATACTTTGGCCACCTGATGTGAAGAACTAACTCATTTGAAAAGACACTGATGCTGGGAAAGATTGAAGGCGGGAGAAGAGACTGACAGAGGATGAGATGGTTGGATGGCATCACCAACTCGATGGACATGAGTTTGCACAAGCTTCGTGAGCTGGTGAAAGACAGGGAAGCCTGATGTGCTGCAGGCCATGGGGTCATAAAGAGTCAGACACGACTGAGAGACTGAACTGAACTGAATAGCTGGTAAAATGTTCACAAATTCGGTCTTGATGCTGCATTGAAAATCAGTAGCAGAGGCACAATTTAAGTTATTAATAATTTTATATGTTTAAAATAAATATACTTAAAATTACCTGTGTGATTTTTAAAAACATTTTTTTGGGGGAGAGCAGTTTTAGTTTCTGAAGTGACTTAGGAGCAGCAGCAGCAGCAACTGAAGGATACTTGGTGCTTCTAAATTTTGGCAATTATGAATAAAGCTGCTACAAAGATCCATGTGCAGGCTCTTGTGCAGACATACATTTTCAGTTTCTTCAAGTAAATAACAAGAATCATGATTGCTGGGTCTTATACTAAGAGTGTGTTTAATTTTGTAAGGAACCACCAAGCTATCCTCCAGAATGGCTGCATCATTTTGCTTTCCCACCATCAATGAATGAGAGTTCCTGTTGTTCCCACATCCTTGCCAGCATTTGGTGTGGTCATCATTCCAGATTTTGGCCATTCTAATAGATACGTATGTAGAGGTATCTGACTGTTTCTACTTTGCACTTTCTTGATGCCATATGTTGTGGGGCATGTATCATTTTTTAATTAAACCTATTATTATCTAAGTGAATTCTAGGGTTAGAGGGTTACTTCAAGGATACTGAAGGTATACATCTAAACTACATGTTTTCAACTTGACAGTAGCTCTCAGAATTCAAGAGCATAATAAAAGCAGGGCCACTGTGTGTTCCTACTGGGTACATTATGCATCACAGTATGAAACTTCAAAATAATTTGTTATTTAGTGTAGGTTTTAGTAACTCATATGAGAAAGAATTGGAGCCAGCATACCCAAGTGTTAATTTTAAAGATCTTATGAATTTTGGAAACCATGTTATTGAGGGAGGAGGAATATTTAAAGACAGTGTACCAGATGGAAATGAATATGATCTATTTTCATTTTTCTATTTTGTAAATAAAAGCTGATATATCCAAGATGCCCTCATGAAAATGAAACATTTCTATTGACACACAATTTGCCTAATAGACACAGATATCTGTATCTAGGGACTAAAATGAGGGTATGATATAATGGAAAATATCCTCAGTGGTTAACGATTATTTTTATTATTTTTTCTTCCCTCCACTTATCAGTTTAGAAAGCAGAAACAAAACAAAACATTATGGTGAAGATTGGTGCCTATGTTTTGGTTGATATTGTTACATATTATAATTGCCCTTTCTATGGTCCTAAACAGTAACACTACTGAAGCGACTTAGCAGCAGCAGCAGCAAACAGTAATAAAGCTTCAAAATCACATATGACGATATGCCAGTGAATATTTCCTCTTTTTTTCATAGACATTATTTTTCTGCCTTTGTGTTCTCTGAGTTAAATGCAGTTATTTCAAAGCCAAGATTTTAAAAAAAATTCCCCAGTAAATTTTGAGTTTTAAAAGTTATTTTGTTCACAAGTTTGAGAGAAAAATGCCATTTTTCAAAGCATAAAATTCTTGATCAAATACAGTTCTAACTGGATACATTTGTGTTTTCAATTAGGTACACAGGCATAATAAATTATGCATTCATATTACCTATAATGCTGAATTTCTGCACCTTGAGAGAATGGTTAGCCCCTGGTGATAATTACACAACAGATGGTTCTTTCTGAAGCAGAACAACACATATCATGCGATTTAACCATGAAGAAAATGAAGAGAGAAGTTATAAAAATAAATGGAGATAGGCGTCTGATTAAGTGGCAGTACTTAGCAATATGTTGAGTCAGACACAAGCAAACATTTATTTTCCCCCCATAAATTTGGCTGATTTTCATAGCACCATCCTAGGTAAGGATGTAAACAAATCCGTCCTCATTGCATCCATTGTCACGTGCAGTCGGTCCTCATGAGCATCAAATATTTTTTATCTGCTTTTGCCATAGCTTTTAAAATCTGATCTTAGCTATTTCGGGTTCCTGAAGCATGAACAATACCTTTTTGGTGGAGGGGACTCAAATGATATTTTACCTGGGCAAGTCCAGTGCCCTTTCCTTAAGAGCTTTATTCAGATATAATTCACATACCATAAAATTCACTTTTTAAGTGTTCAATTCATTGGTATTACTGGCTTCCCAGGTGGCACTAGTGGTAAAGAACACAGGTGCCAGTCCAGGAGAGAAGAAATGCCGGTTTGATCCCTAGTTTGAGAAGATCCCCTGGAGGAGGGCATGGTAATCCACTCCAGTACTCTTCTCTGGAGAATCCCATGGACAGAGGAGCCTGGCAGAATACAGTCCATGGGGTCACACAGAGTCGGACACGACTGAAGCGACAGCACAGCACAGGTGGATATATATTTACAATGTTTGAGCACCTGTCACCACTATCTGTCATTTCAACACCTCAAAACATGTACCCCTCCATAGTCATTCTTTATGGCCTCACGTCCATTTAGCAACCCTCCCCTCCCAGCCAGAGACAAGCAAATTTGCCTGTTTGAGTACAGTGCAAAAATGGAACGATACAATATGAACTCTTTTTAACCTTTTTTCCTATAATACTTTTAAGGCTCATCCATGTTATAGCATGCCAACGCCTCATTTAGTTTTGTGGCCGAATAACACTCCATTATATGGATATACCCTGGAGAAGGCAATGGCACCCCTCTCCAGGACTCTTGCCTGGAAAATCCCATGGATGGAGGAGCCTGGTAGGCTGCGGTCCATGAAGTCGCTAAGAGTCAGATATGACTGAGTGACTTCACTTTCACTTTTCCTTTCATGCATTGGAGAAGGCAATGGCAACCCACTCCGGTGTTCTTGCCTGGAGAATCCCACGGACGGGGGAGCCTGGTGGGCTGCCGTCTATGGGGTCGCACAGAGTCGGACACAACTGAAGCGACTTAGCAGCAGCAGCATATGGATTAACCAAATTTTGTCTCTCTCTTCCTTAATTGGTGGAGAGTTTTGGCTATTATGAATAGTACTACTATGAACACAAGCTTTTATGTGGACATAGTTTTTCAATTATCTTGTATATATAGTTAGGAGTAAAATTACTGGATCTTACGAGCTCCAATTTAAAATTCTGAAGAAATGCCTTTTTTTTTTCTAAAAGCTTCTACACCATTTTCTACTCTCACCAGCGTGAGGGTTCCAGCTTCTCCATATCTTCACCAACACTTGCTATTGACTACATTTTTTTTAAAATTTTAGTTATCCTAGTGAGTGTGAGGGGGAAGGCGATGGCACTCCCACTCCAGTACTCTTGCCTGGAAAATCCCATGGATGGAGGAGCCTGGTGGGCTGCAGTCCATGGGGTCGTGAAAAGTCGGACACAACTGAGCGACTTCACTTTCACTTTTCACTTTCATGCATTAGAGAAGGAAGTGGCAACCCACTCCAGTGTTCTTGCCTGGAGAATCCCAGGGACGGGGGAGCCTGGTGGGCTGCCGTCCATGGGGTCACACAGAGTCGAACATGACTGGAGCGACTTAACAGCAGCAGCAGCAGCTGTGAGTGTGAGATGATATCTCCTTGTGTTTTTAACTTGCAATTATTTATTTTATTTTTTGGCCACACCACATGACTTGGCAATGGCACCCCCACTCCAGTACTCTTGCCTGGAAAATCCCATGGACGGAAGGGCCTGGTAGGCTGCAGTCTGTGGGGTCGCTAGGAGTCAGACATGACTGAGCGACTTCACTTTATTTTTTCACTTTCATGCATTGGAGAAGGAAATGGCAACCCACTCCAATGTTCTTGCCTGGAGAATCCCAGGGACAAGGGAGCCCGGTGGGCTGCCATCTATGGGGTCGCACAGAGTCGGACACGACTGAAGCGACTTAGCAGCAGCAGCAGCAGCAGTTTTCAGACCAGGGATTGAACCCAGGTCCCTGGTAGTGAAAGTGCTGATTCCTAACCGTTGGACTGCAAAAGTGAAAGTGAAGTCGCTCAGTCGTGTCCAACTCTTTGTTACCGCATGGACTGTAGCCTATCAGGTTCCTCCGTCCATGGGATTTTCCAGGCAAGAGTACTGGAGTGGACTTCCATTTCCTTCTCCAGGGGATCTTCCCGACCCCGGAATCGAACCCTGGTCTCCCACATTTCGGGCAGACGCTTTACCATCTGAGCTACCAGGGAAGCCCTAAACTTGCATTTCTCTAATCAAGAATGGTATTGAGCATCTTTTCATGAACTTATGTACTTTGCCTTTATACATTGTATATTGTGCGAGATTGTATAATTTCCTTGGACAACTGTCTCCTCAAATACTTTGCCCATTTTTAATTGAACTTTTTTTCCCTACTGATTAATTGTAAGAAATGTTTATATAGTCTACATGAAAATCTCTTAGATATATGGTCGCAATTATTTTCTCTCATTATGGGTGCTCTGTGCACTTTCCTGATGGTATTCTTTGAAGCAAAAGGTTTTAATTTATCAAAATTAAAATTTTATCAAAAACCAAATTATCTACTTTTTTTTTTTCTTTTGTTGCTTCTGCCTTTTGCTGTTGTTGCTAAGAAACTGTTGTCTCTCACCCACAAAGATTTACTTCTCTGTTTTCTTCTAAGAATTGAATAATTTTAACTCTTTTGCTTAAGTCAGTGATCCATTTCAAGTTCATGTTTATGTGCATATGAGGTGGAGGTCCACCTTAGTTCTTTCACTTGAGGATATCCCATTACCTCAGCATCCTTCTCTAAAAGGCTATTCACGCTCCCTTTTGAATTGACAAGTTCATCATGGCAGGTGGTTGTATGAGGCTCTTATACACAAGTTTACGTGTAAAGAAGTAGTGAGAACAGAAGCTGAGTAGGCAATAATGCAGGTGTCACAGTCTTGGTCTTTTCATTCCCAGACTCAGTTCTTTCTTCTCTCCTATTTCTTTCTGCTTTCCAAGCTCCATTTATTGTAGTCAAAGGCAACAGCAGAGACCAAAAGCTGGGAGAACAGGATGAGTGTCACCGTGGGCAGGATGAAATTAAGTACTGGGGAACTAGGTTTGTGCTTCTCAAAGCAAGACCATTTTTAGCACCCGCATTCATTTTATCCACACAGACCTTGCTGTTTAGTAATTATGAGCACATTAAACACATATTGTTGAAGACCACAGCCCTCCCAAGCCTGCTTCATTTGACCGCTTTTCAGGAGTGTTTCTGTTTTTTGAAGATGAACATTATATTGAATGAACATCTTATGCAAATTATGGATTATTTTTAATCATTGTTGAATTGCAACTTCTTCCCATAGGGGTGTCTCAGTTTAACAGACCTTTTTTGACTTATCAGAGTACATATGTTATCACATATTCGCATCAAAATATGCAGGTCATAAAGCTTACATTGCAAGTGTAACATATTTATGGGCTTCCCTGGCGGCTCAGATGGTAAAGAAGCTGCCTGCAATGGGGGAGACCTGGGTTCAATCCCTGGGTTGGGAAGATCCCCTGGAGGACGGCATGGCAACCCACTCCAGTGTTTTTGCCTGACAAAACAATCCCCATGGACAGAGGAGTCTGGCAGGCTACAGTCCATGGGATCGCAAAGAGTTGTACACAACTGAGTGACTAAGCACAGCACAGCAGCATTTATATATATGAATGTGACTTTATACCAAATGAAGCCACTTCACATGCCAGCTATCCAACTTTTGGTTCTTCATTACAAATAAATATTAGGTACACAAAATGATTTTCATTTTTACCAATTTAATATTTTACTTTTCCTCTAAATTAATTTTAAGTCTAATTTCGGACACTATTATCTTATAAAAATAAAAATACTATAATTCATTCACTGTAAAATTATTTAGGTTAATATTTTTGTTTAAAAATTATGAAAGGAAATAATAGTGATGTTTATAATTATTAGCATAAAGTCTATCATCACAATTTGAGATTAAAGTTCAAATTATAATATTAAAGCTTTTATGTAAGGCTATAAATTTTAATTCAGGATCACCATTATTTTATTTTTTGATACTTTAAATGCTTCATAATATGCTAATTACAGCTTTTAATACTAGTAATATATCCTTCATTCCTTCTTTTATTTTCTTTCTGTTTTCAGTGAATTTTTTTTGTTGATAACAGTAGGCAGCCTCAAAAAACAATCACTAACACTGAGTTTCTTATCGTTCTTAGAAACCTCTTTATTACAAGTGCTCTTCTATACTTCTCTGCATGCATTACCAAAGGGTATAACTTCATTGATTGACGTGACGCTGTTCTCAATGTAGTGAGCAAGTAGTATTTCTAGAAACATCTTTATTACAAGTGTCTTTAAGCAGCTCTCCACTGTGCACTGCAGAATGAGTATTAACAGCTGACTTACTATGCAATACTCCCTCCAAATTGTGCCTCTGGAAATATATCAGAGAAAAAAAGTAATTTAGAAAAAATAAAGTTTGTTATTTTCCCAACAATCCACCCTGCTAAGATTTAGAGAAGCTGTTATTTTTTTCCAAAGGTAGAACTCTTTGAAACATATTTGATTGTATGCATTTGAAGCCCTATATTTAACTGCATGCAATCAAAGATGTTTAAATGTTTCAAATGTAAGCAGAGGACACAGCAACAATTCTTGAAGAGTGTGTTTTCCTCTCTGGAATATAAGTATAACAATAATGATACCTTTGGAAAGCCCACTACTTTCTTTTTTTTTTTTAAATGGACCAAATGATCTTTTCACATTTGAATTTGTAGTTGATTAGAAATGCATTCAACTGTTCCTTTGGTGAATAAGCTCAGAAGAGATCGGGAAATAACTGCTTTAAATGTGCTAGTGGATGTTTCATTTAACTCAATAATAGGTTTATAAACCATTAATTTTATAATTCATTCAAGACTTATAAGATGGTCAAAATTTTCAAAGCAGGTATTAACTCTGCTTTTAGGCTGTATCGAATCCCACCTCTGCCATGAACCTGGCTGGCTGCCTTAGTTGTTTTGGGGGGGATTCTCAATTTCCCCACCTTAAATGAAAGATTATGAAAGAAATTTCATTTTTTAAAATTTTGCCTCCTCTTGGATTTTACCAGAACTAACTGTGCTAGCAAATTATTGACTAAATTAAAGAATTCCCTTAAGAGCCTCTTAGGTGATTTTCCAGGCTGGAGGGTTTTAGGTCCTGCCTTTGTACTTGGAATTCCTGAGTGAAATCTATGCACCCTGCCTTTTCTATCCCACCATATTATGTGGACTACACTCTCCTCATTGTGGGGTATTTCTATCAATGAGCAACATTTCTCCTTTTTGTTACTCAACTAGAATTGTTTGATTCTTTGCACTGAAGTTTCAAATGACAATCTGGATAGAAATGTTTACTTGTGTATCTCTCTACTTAGAAAACTTATCCTTCGAGCTGTTCAGCCTCTCAGGAGTATTTGCTAATCATCAACTATTTCTGCAACACTGGAGACAAAATTCCAAAATGCAATAGTGAGAGTTTTTGCAGTTATGAAGCTTAAAGCCTAATATTTGTATAATTAATTAAACTCTGAATTACACAGTAGATTATTTAAGTGCAGTCATCAAGCACACTGTGAATGAGATGAATGGCACTTTGAGGCTATGACTTCTGGGGAGGTCAGGGGTGAGGGGAGTGATGTCCCTGAGGAACAGTAATTGAGTTAAATTCAAAAAGAAGAAGAATCAACCAGAGAAAGAGGAAAGGAAGTTATTTCAAAAGGGGAAGTCAAAGCCAGAAGGTCAAGGGCTTGGAAATGCCTGTCTGGTTAAAGAGAGAGAATGAGGACAATTTTGAACAGCACATAGTCCGGGGCCACGTCCTTGAGGGACGTGGTAGGACATGTTCACTACTTGGGTCTTTAAGAATAAAGGAAGCAATTAATTGGGAAGTACGTGATAAGACTTGAATTTGCAGAGGCTCAGCCTCACTGAGTTAGAAACGCCTGACTGTTTTCTGCTCTCTTGCTGTTGTTGTCTGTCAGTCGCTCAGTCATGTCCTCTTGGTGACTCCATGGACTGCAGCACGCCAGGCCTCCCTGTCCACCACCAACTCCCAGAGCTTGTGCAAACTCATGTCCATTGAGTCCATGATGCCATTCAACCTTTTCATCTTCTGTCATCCCCTTCTCCTCCTGCCTTCAATCTTTCCCAACATCAGGGTCTTTAATAATGAGTTGGCTCTTCGCATCAGATGGCCAAAGTATTGGAGCTTCAATGTCAGCATCAGTCTTTCCAATGAGTATTCAGGACTGATTTCCTTTAGGATGGATGGGTTGGATCTCCTTGCAGTCCAAGGGACTCTCAAGAGTCTTCTCCAATACCACAGTTCAAAAGCACCAATTCTTCAGTGCTCACCTTTCTTTATGGTCCAACTTTCACATCCATACATGACTACTAGAGAAACCATAGCCTTGACTAGACAGATCTTTGCTGGCAAAATAATGTCTCTGCTTTTAAATATGCTGTTGTGGACTGAAGAGCATGGGGAACTACCGTCCATGTGGTCACAGAGTCGGACGTGACTGAAGCGACTGCTCATGAGGTTTGTCCTTGATTTTCTTCCAAGGAGCAAGTGTCTTTTAATTTCTACTCTCTAGAGATGAACTAATGGTAACTTTGTTAGAATAGTGGCAGTTTACCTGGATGAATACAGATTAATTCTAGGAGTAATTTGGAAGTAAATTTTACATGACCTGATATTAGAATGGGCATCATTCAGGCATGACTCAGCAACAGATGTAAATGAGAACCTCCCCCATGCCCACCTTGATGGATGCTGTTAATTATGCTAGGGCTTAGGGAGGAGGACTAGAGCTATCTTAACTTAGTTCTTGCTTGGTGTTTCTTCAAGGAATGAGTGCCCATCTACTGGTGATTATTTAAATCTAATTGTATTAAGGTTGTACATTTGTGAACATTCAGTTTAGGATCATATATATGTGCACTACGTAATGCCTGCCAGTTTGTCATGGCTCAAGAAATACTTGTCAATTATATCAGAGAGGTGGTTGGAACTCTAGCTTTGGGGATTTCTCTGGTGGTCCAGTGGTTAAGAATCATGCTTCCAGTGCAGGGGATTCAGGTTCAATCCTTGGTAAGGGAACTAAGATCCCACATGCCTCTAGGCCAAAAAACCAAAACATAAAACTGAAGCAGTGTTGTAACAAATTCAATAAAGACTTTAAAAGTGGTCCACATTAAAAAAAAAAAAAAAAAAAAAAAAAAAGAATTCTAGTTTTGGAATCTGATTATCTACACCAGTGACTTCCTAAAGATAACACAAGCCAGTAATTAGTCTAAATGAGATTTAAATATAATTTTTACTTAATGAAAGCAGGGCATAGACATTTTCTAGATTTTGTGGGACTATGTGTGTGTGTTAGTCACTCGGTCATGTCTGACTCTTTGCCACCCCATGAAATATGGCCCACCAGGCTCCTCTGTTCATGAGATTCTCCAGACAAGAATACTGGAGTGGGTAGCCGTTCCCTTCTCCAGGGTATCTTCCCAAACTAGGGATCAAACCCAGGTCTCCTGCATTGCAGGCAGATTCTTTACCATCTGAGCCAGCTATATTTTGTTTTTATTTATATCAGCAAACATCTTTGCTTGGGATTTTCTCTCTCTTTCCAGAGCCATCTATTGGACTCTGCGGTGGGCTGAATAATGCCCCCAAAGATATCCATCTCCTCATTTTGGAGCCTGTGAATGTGTTACCTCCCATGGGAAAAGGGACTTTGCAAATGTGGTTAAGTATCTTCATATTTTGTGGGATCAATCTGGTTTATCAGGTGCACTCAATTTAATTATGAGTCTCCTTTTAAGAGCAAAAAAGCCAGTCAGTAGTTGAAGATGTGATGTGATAGCAGAAGTAAGAATTCTAAACGAGGCAAGGAAGGGACCGGAAACTGAAGAATGCAGGTGGGCTCTAGAAGATAAAAGGGAAGTAAACTGCTTTCTCCCCTTGAGAACTCCAGGGGGAACTAGTCCTGCTGACTAGCTTCATAAGATTGATTTTAGCCCAATACCATATTTAAAGCTTGTCATCTACAGTCCCATCAAACAATACATTTGCATTGTTTTAACATACCAGTCAATCCTAAAGGAAATCAATCCTGAATATTCACTGGAAGAACTGATGCTGAAGCTGAAACTCCAAAACTTTGGCCACCTGATGTGAAAAGCCAACTCATTGGAAAAGTACTTGATTCTGGGAAAGATTGAGGGCAGGAAAAGGGGGTGGCAGACGATGAGATGGTTAGATGGCATTCATCCAATGGACATAAGTTTGAGCAAATTCTGCGAGATGGTGAAGGAAAGGGAAGCCTGGCATGCTGCAATTCATGGGGTCACAAAGAGTCAGACACGACTTAGTGACTGAACAAGACTAGCTCAGGGAAAGCGCCTCTCAGCCCTTTCTCAGTCTTCTCCTGAAATTGATTACTACTCACCTTATAAGTTGGGGAAGGCAATGGCACCCCACCCCAGTACTCTTGCCTGGAAAATCCCATGGACAGAGGAGCCTGGTAGACTCCAGTCCATGGGGTCGCTAAGAGTCAGAGACGACTGAGCAACTTCACTTTCACTTTTCAGTTTCATGCATTGGAGAAGGAAATGGCAACCCACTCCAGTGTTCTTGCCTGGAGAATCCCAGGGACGGGGGAGCCTGGTGGGCTGCCGTCTATGGGATCGCACAGAGTCGGACACAACTGAAGTGACTTGGCAGCAGCAGCACCTTATAAGTGTCTCCTCCTTTACCCTGGATAACTACCAAGTACCCCTAAATTTTTCTATGAATTTTTTTTTAAATTTAAATAAATTGCCTTAGAGCAATCATATTATTTTTATCCAGATTTCCTTTCAGAGTAAAAGGACACATGGCTAATACAAGAATTTTTATCACAGCATTATTTATAGAAGCAAAAAAATTGAAAGACATAAGGATTTATTGATAATTCTGTTGAATAAATGAGGCACATTTAGACAATGGAAGATCAATCTGCCATTGCAAATAATGCATTAGATCTGTGCCAGCTGACCCAATGGTGGGGACATTCCAAAATATACTAAATGTGAACAACAAGAGGTAGGAAGGTGTATACATGGCATATTCTTGTAGTTGTAAACGAACAGGAAAAAACCTTGTACACAAATCAGTGCATCTGTATCTGCACGCATATTCGGAAAGAGGAAGAAGGCCATAAAGGACAGGTTTTTTGAAATTGGTTAGAAGTTTGGAGAGAAGCAGGGCAGCTGTAAGTAAGAGGGAGGTGATGATGGAAAAGATGAAACAAGGAAGTTTCGACCTCAGGCTTTTCTTGAAGTTCTCACAGCATTTTTCTAACACAGAAAAACAGATAAAGTATACACGGTATAGCATTTAGATTGTGAAGTGGAAAATTCTATCCACAATATTATAACTATGCATGTTGAATATGCATGTAGAAAAGTCCTAGATGGTATCAAGGATAAATGCAAACTAATTTGATTTTAAAATATAAATTGTCAAAAAAAGTACCCTTATATCTGGGTTATTTCAAAGGAGCATGTGAAACAAATTATTTCTAAAGAAAAATAGATATTGCAATACTCTGCCAAATAGTTTAGTTATAGAAAAGAAATCCCTGAGGGGCCAATTAGCTTTGCTGAGTTCTGTGGTGGAAAATTTCACCCCCAGACAGAGACAGTCCTGACTCTCTCACCACCATTAGGCATCCGGGAGGATTTGTGAGCACAAAGGACTCAAAACCAACCCTTCACCATGAGATGAAGAAGAGAAGGAGGAGGAAGGAGAGAAAGAAAAGGAAAATCCAAGCAATCACCCTGATAAAGAGGAGAGCTTCCGGCTGAGTTCCTAAGATATACCAGCCAGGTTCCTAAAAAGAAAAACGTGTAGCATCTGATTTAATCCTCCAACCAATAGAAGCCTGAATTAATACTGTTTTCTTAAAGCCCATGATGGCTCTGATGGTAAAGAATCTGCCTGCAATGTGGGATACCCAGGTTTGATCCCTGGGTCAGGAAGATCCCCTGGAGAAGGAAATGGCTACTCACTCCAGTATTCTTGCCTGGAGAATCCCATGGACAGAGGAGCCTAGTAGGCTACAGTCTATGGGGTCACAAAGACTCAGACACCACTGAGTGACTAACATTTTCACAATACTATTTTCTTACTTATTTTGTACATAAAGAAACAGAATCTTTCAGTTTCAGTAACTTACTGAGCTCCACATAGTCATTAGGGACTAGTAAAGAATTCCCAGGCTGTTAGCTCTAAAACCTGTGAAGTTTATCTCTCTGCTGTATTGTTCTGCCTGCATCTCCTTCCCCAGTTTTCTAAGCTGTTCTTGTAATTTTCAAAACCATCTTATTTGATTTTTGAGGTTTATACCTTTGAATTTTCCTAAAGTTCCTACTGTGAGAGCATGCACGCACACCCACACACACACACCCTGTATTCCACATTCTCCTCCCTCACCCCCAGCAATAACTAGTCTCAGCATCTCCACATTTTGGGTTATATTATTTGTTGACAGACCTTCCTTGTAATAGCTCTCATTGCACAGGAAGCAAGGCTCTGGAAGAAATATAGACAGATGCTGATGGAGACTTGCACTTAGAAAAGCCCAGAGTAATAGATGCTTCTGGACGAATCCAGTTCCTAGGAAAGCCCTACAGGGAAGGGATTGCCTGAGAGCATGTGGTGTTGAGGGCAGCTAGACACCCGTATGTGGGAGGAAAGAGTTGGGAATAAACAGAGCACAATAATTCCAGATTTTCCCAAAGATGAACTCTCACTTTTACCCACACTGAATCTTCACCTAATGTTAAGCAACTGAATTGATAGACCCAGACCTGAAAAACACAACTCATGAAGCTGGATGGTATCTTTGTCCAGCGATCTTTTTGATAAATGTTTTACTTTTAGAATTTCCACTTGAAGTAGAAAAGAACTCAAAGGTTTTCCCCCATACTACTCCATCCAATCTTATGGAAATTTATTCAAAACAGTGTCAATTTTCCAAATGACTGAAATATTGCAAGTAGGGCTCTTAATTCCTGTTCAAAAGCAGTGATCAATTTCAAAATCTAACCTAACTCTTGTATTGAGTTTTTCAGTGGCATAATGACACTTGTTTATCTCTCAGGAATATCACACTTCTTTTGACAAAATCTGTTGCTTCAGAAAAAAAAAAAACAAAACTTATTTTGGACAGAAGTTTAGCTGCCTTTTAGTCATCACTCTGACTATTTTCTCTTTCAGCTGCACCTATGTTGACTTGTAAGATGTCATTTGTTCTACATCCAGAGTATCTCATTCCTCTACTGACTCCTCTCCCTCCTTCCTTCCTTCCTTCCAGGAGCTCTAGGAAGTCACCGCAGCACCCCTCCTCCTCCCCCTACCCAACCCCAGCTGTTCTGTCTACCTCTCATTTTCCCCTGTTCTGAGGATCCTTTCCCAGAGCTGGCTGCCAGATCAATTTTCTGAAGACCAGCACTTACTATACCCGCCCCCCTTCTTCACATATATTTAATGTTTCCCCATTGCCTGTAGAATGATGCCCAAGTACATTAGTCACTCTTCCATGCTCTGAACCCAACAGCTGATTTAAACGGTTTTCTCATCATTCACTATACACAGCTAGATGCTGGCCACAATGAACTATAAGCCATTTTGAGCCAAAATGAGCTGTGAGCTTTTCCTCCTGCTATGTTTTTTTTTTTTTTTTTTGGTCTGGGTTATCTTTTTTCTCAAACTGTACTGCAAACCTGTCCTCTCTAACTCAAATTCTCCATTTAACATCAACTTTATATTTCTAAAGGGAAAACTATAAAATCCTCCTTCGAATTCCCAAGTGCCTTAATCGGGACTCTTTATAGCATACAGATCTAATTACTAATATAATTAGTTTCTCTTCTTGTGTATATTACTCAGAAACTTATTATACTTGCTTACATTTATAAATTACATCCCAAGAACTTGAAGATAATACAATTTATACATTTGTTTGCTTATATATCCCTTAGAATCACCAGAAAAATTTCTGGGAGATCTAATCAGTCAATATTTAGTGATAAACTGAATGAATCAAGCAGGTGAATTCACCATGTAACTACACTGGTCACAGTATATCAAACAGTTTAATTAAATGCAAAGAAAACCAATTTGCACCAGCTTTCATGCAACAGGCAAAACACAGAGGCCCACCGTTCTGTAATCACTCTTCCAGTTTTCTGATCATTCACCCTGGAAGAATAATCACCTCAAACAAGGACCTCAGAGTTTTCAACCCCAGCCCTTTGCTACTGTGGTTGCTGGATAAGGCGCAAGACCAAACTCCAAAGTTGACCAAAATCTGTGCTGTCAGATGTAGCCTCAGGCTGGCTGTGGTAATGACTGAACGTCTGATGGTCCTGAATCTAGTCCACAGTTTCACTGTGGTTTAGTCACACTTCTCTCTTTTGCACACACTGTGGACACTGCCTGAGTTTAGCGCCTGCAAGCCTACTTTCTGTTTTGTCATCCTTGTTGCTTGCTTTTAATGGGAAGATGAGTGATTAGTTTTGAGAAAGGCAGGTAGTAACACGTTCACAGAGGACATTTTTCATTTACAGAGAGCTAGAAAACTTGGCTGAGATTTAGTTTTGGGGTTTCTGTGATCTATTTGCACCATCAGTTCTTCAAACCTCAAGTCACAATGACGGAAGTAGATACAAACAAAGGAGATGGGGATAAGGAAGCTTAGTATGTGGAATAGGAAAACACAGATTATAGAGTAAGGATGCATCCTTACAAAGAGATTCCTTTTTCTTAAATAACGGAGATTCTCTTTTCAATCAATGAGGGAACTTACAGTCCTGATGTTATATTTTCTTTCTCTTCCCCCTGTGTCATGAGAGACTGAACGAAACTCTGAAATTATTGGGAATGCCACAGAGTATTGTTTGCTTGCTCTTCTTCAAGATTTAACTGAATCTCAGTCCAGGGATGGCTGGAGATTTATACCTGGTGGGCCCTGGATGGTAGAGGCAGATCACATAAAGCCTCTGACTTTCCCATCGTCCCTCTCTCTCCTTTCTTCCTAACAATTAAAATTTGTGTTCTGTTCATACGTACCTAGTCCTTTGCTGGTCATGTGAAATGTATGATGAAAGAGGCATTCTTTCATTTCAAGAAATTACTGCCTGGAAGGGGAGAATAACCTACCAGGTAATTACGTGGTAAGAATAAGTTACAATTAGGTTGTTGACAACTCAGATGAAGGTGTTGTCTGAGAAACAATCCCTCAGGGGGAAAGCTTATTTACCAAGTGAGAAGAGTGGGAGAATTTGAGAGTCCACCATTTCTTTTCAGTTGTGACCTTAAGATTTTATATCTCTACAGATATATATTCCAAATACGTATATATATAATATTTGAAAATATACATGCATATTATGTATAATCATTTGGAATATATATGCATATAGAATCACATACTTTTCTATATGTACATGTGGTTTCATATATGTGTTTTCATATATGTGTATATGATGTGTATAATGTGTGTGTGTCTGTTCAAGCCATACACAAGTGAAGCAGAAGATCTAGCTAAATAATATCATCAAATAAGAGGTGGATTTGCAATCAGTATTCTCATGGTCAACTGTACTTTAAAATATCACATCTTTGTATATACTATTAAATAAATACAAATCAGCTGTGATAGAAAGTGTTTTCTAATTTATAAAGGTGAGCTGCTATTGATAATAGAAATCTCCTTATTCTGTTTCAAATTACAGAAGATCCCTGGTAAAACTGGGCAATTAAAAAGGTATGTTAGGATCCAGTATCTTGATTTCCAAAAATGATCAGATGCTGACATTGGTAGTGAGTTAGAAGATGTTTTATGATTTAATGAATGAGTTTTAAATAGTCTCGGTTCCTTTGTTAATTTCTATGAGTTTTTGTTTTTGTTTTAGAGGAGATTGACTATATATGTGGTAACTTATGTCAGTCTTTTTGTACAAAATTAAATGTATTTCCATCTTCTTGTTCTAATTCAGTTTCCTTTGTATTTGTTTTGTTTTTAGTGAAAATTGCTCCCAGAATCCACACACCACATCACAGGGACTTGGAACTGTCCTGCCTGTAAGGTTTGTAACCCACTGATTGTTAACCTTGATTAGAACACAGGGACTGGCCTTTCTCCAATTGTCGCTCCCAGGATTTTCACAAACCAGAGTGTGTATGAAGCAAAGTGACCTTCTTAATCAGAAGAAAACTACTATTTAGTCCAAGGTATACTATTGCATTTTCTGTATTGAATTTGATTTTGTCTTACCTAGTTCTAATTTATATTTAATTCTTATATTTATGGCCTTCTACAATGGCTAATATTTTATCATCTTACTCATATTAATATACTTTCTTATATTTTATTTAAGTTTCTTGTTATTCTAATAAAAAATCAATTATACCAGATTTCCTGATTTGATTTGTTTCATTTCCAAATCCTTTCCTAGCTCTTGACAACATAAGCCAGGAGACTCTAAACCTAACATATGTAACCAAATGATGCTATGGTTTGCCAAAATGAATATATCATCATGCAGGAATCTGGCTGCTATGGCCAAGATCTTTACTCTTTTTATATAACACAATTTCCTTTTATGGTTTCACATTTACTCTTCCATTTTTTTCTTAATCATTTTAGCAGATTTTAATTTTCAGGAAAAAGAATTTACTTCTTCCTTTAAATGAGCTTGAGATTTTGCTGTAAATCTGACATACTGCTTTCTAAATAGGAGTTTGACTTGTTAGCTTAATTGTATTTTGCGTGCTATAAGTAATTATCTGATAACTTATACTGAGAAGAAAACCTCTATAAAATAGATAAATTATTTAATGTGTTCTCTTATCTTTTAGTGAAATCTTAGCAAAATTTTTTTTTCATGGAGCCCAACATATGATATTTACTTATCTCTTATTCTATAAATTTCCTAAAAAATGTGGAATGCAAAAAAAAAATCATAGTTGCATTAATTCTAAAATACAGTAAAAGTTACATTCTACTGTATATTTATTTTTCAAACTTACATATATTTTACAATAAATTTTGCTTTTGAACAAATGTTTCTCTTGGTATAAAAATGACTTTTGGGTAATTATTACATATAAGAATGCCATCAAAACCAAAATAGTGAGAGCAGAGAACAAGATGACAGAGGAGTAGGTGGACGTGGAGTACATCTCTCTCCATGGATACATCAGGAATACACCTTCAGACAGAGAAGCACATGCAGAACACCAGCTGAGAGCAGACAGGAGGACCCGACCAGAGGAGAAGAATATATAGACTCACACACACACACACACACACACACACACACACACATATATGTGTGTGTGTGTATATATATATATACGTATGTATATATATACATATACATATGTATATATATATGTATATATATGTCTATATATAATATAGAGAACTAGGGGGAAAAACAGGAGGGTTAGTAGAACTGGACCTGCCTTCCGTGGCTGGGGGAAATGAAGCAGGGACTGATCCACACATTGGGGCAATTGTCTGAGTCAGACAAGAAACATTCAAGGCTGAGAGTAAAAGAGCTGACCTGTGGCAGCCTAAATGGAATGAGAATCAGACAGTCCTTGCCACAGCCACACATACCCTGGACAGAGATGCAGGTCCTCTGGAAGATGCAGTGGCTGGGAGCTGGAGTTTAGGGATAGTGGAGCAATCCAAGGCAAGGGCTGATGTTGACTGTGGAGAGACGGATGGAGGGGATGTGAGGGAGGAGATTGTGGTGGGAAATGCCTGTGGAGGAAAGCTGGGCAGCCATGGAAGCCAGGCGATACTGCTGAGTCACACATACAGGGTGGAGCCATCACCAGAACCTCTCTCCCTCACACACCAGCATCCGCAGCTGAACAATAGAGAGGCTGGCCCATCAAATGCCCCACGCACTGAATTACAGAGAAGGACCCCACCCAGGGTGCCCCTTTAAGTGCCCGATGCACTGATCTACAGAGTAGGACCCCAGCAGGGGTTGGGGGAGGGGGCCTCTATGTGCCTGATGCACCAAAAAACAGAGAAGGACCCCACCCAGGGTGACCCTTCAAGTGCCTGATGCACAAATGTACAGAGTAGGACCCCAGCAAGGGAGGGGCCCTCTATGTGCCTGACACACCAAACAACAGAGGACCCCAGGCAAGGAAGCCTCTAAGTGCCTGAATGGGCAGAGCTACAGAGAAAGATTGGCCAAAGAGGACTTCTGATCTCCAGCTACAAGAGGCTTGAAAAAAGACTCTGGCAGGGTCATAACTCCTGTGGCGGATGCAGTCTCTGTCCCTGCACACTTGGCATCACCAGGACCCACAAGCTAAGCAGCTGCTCCAACTTCATGCTCAATTCTCACTGGGGCAGAGCTGCCACAGGCAAAAAAAGCCTTGCCTCTATGCACACAGGGTTGCTTCAGTAGTGTCCGACTCTTTGCAACTCTGTAGACTGTGGCCTGCCAGGCTTCTCTGTCAGGGATGGGGGTTCTTCAGGCAAGAATGTTGGAGTGTATTGGGCAATACTGTTTTCCATATCCTTCTAGAGCACTATATTTCTTGCTGCCCTAGCCGCCAGCTCCGCTGAGTGCCTGGTGCTGCCAGAACCCCTGTGACCCAAGCAGCTGCACCACCTCCACACCTGGCTGTCAAAGGGGCAAACCCAAGTCCTTCAGGGCAGCCTCAGGAGCAAACCTCAGTGGACGACCCACATGCAGTTCAGTACAGTTTAGTCGCTCAGTCGTGTCTGACTGCAACCCCAGGGGCTGCAGCAAGCCAGGCCTCTCTGTCCATTGCCAACTTCCAGAGTCTACCCAAATTTATGTCTGTTGAATCAGTGATACCATCCAACCATGTCAACCTCTGACGTCCCCTTCTCCACCTGCCCTCAATCTTTTCCAGCATCAGTGTCCTTTCAAATGAATCAGTTCTTTGCATCAGGTAGCCAAAGTACTGGAGTTTCAGCTTCATCATCAGTCCTTCCAATGAACACCCAGGACTGATCTTTAGGATGGACTGGTTGGATATCCTTGCAGTCCAAGGGACTCTCAAGAGTCTTCTCCAACACCCCAGTTCAAAGGCATCAATACTTTGGCTCTCAGCTTTCTTTACAGTCCAACTCTCATATCCATACATGACTTCTGGAAAAACCATAGCCTTGACTAGATGGACCTTTGTTGACAAAGCAATGTCTCTGCTTTTTAATATGCTGTCTAGGTTGGTCCTAACTTTTCTTCCAAGGAGTAAGCGTCTTTTAATTTCATGGCTGCAGTCGCATGCAGAGGTGGAAGTAAAACCACAATTGAAACCCAGGGGCAGTGTGATTAAGGAAGAAGACCCAAAACCTTCCAACCAGCTTTACAAGCTGTGGATTAAATCCACATGATCAACTAGGCAGACTCTGTGTCTATGGAGTATATAAAAGGTCATTGAGTGCTCTCATGAAAGAACACACACTAGTTCTGATAACTGTGGACATTGGAGGCAAGAACACAGAGGAATAGGACCAGATTAGAATCTGAATTGCGCCCACAGCAGGTCCAGAGATCAGCACAGTGCTGGAGGGAACCTGGTGAGGTGAGGTGAGGTAGACTGTGACTCCCAGCGAGGGAAAGGACTCTGACAGTGGTGACTCAGGAAAAACATTTATTATTATGTTTTGACTTGTTCTGTAGATTCTTTTGGATTTTTTTACTTTTTCTCCCCACCCCCCTCGCCCCACATTGAAGTTGTCAATTGTACTGGCTTTATGAAATTTAATTAAGCTTTTGAGCTTTTTTTTTTTTTTTAAATCTTTTTTTTTTTCTCATTCACATTTTTTATTGTTGTTATAAACCTCTGCCTGTGTTGGGCTTTTGCAGTTCTGGGGCGTTAACCTTTTTTATTCTCTCATATCTTAATTTTAAATTTTTTAAACCTATGATTATTTTTTTCTATATTTATTCCATTGTTTGCTTTTCCTACTGTTCTTTTCCCCTTGCAGTTAGTCTTTAATATATATAAATCTTCTTTATCTACCTCTATTGAACTTTGCATATCTATTCTTTCTTTCCTTTCCTTTCAACATATTTATTAGTTTTATTTTCACTGCTTTATTTCCCAATTGGCACTTTGCTTTAGTTTTGTTTTCCAGTTTGTACTTTACTTAGTTTGTTATGGTAGATATAATATTTGGTTTCCTTTGTTCCTTGGATCAATCTATTGTACTTTATTTTTGTTGTTCTATTTGACTTTGCAGATGGGTGTAAATGTATATGCATATATTCCATTGTTTTAATTATTATTTGCTGAAATTTGTAACCCCATTTGTCTGGGATTCACCTTTGGTTTCTCATTTTTGGATATTTGTTTTAATCTCATTTAATGCTATAGCAAACCACTTGTAGAATCTTCATTCCTGACCAGAGATCAAGCCCTGAGCCTTTGGAGTGGGAGCACTGACTCCAAGACCTTAGACTACCAGAGAACTAACCCTGCTGCTGCTGCTGCTAAGTCGCTTCAGTCGTGTCCGACTCTGTGTGACCCCATAGACGGCAGCCCACCAGGCTCCCCCGTCCCTGGGATTCTCCAGGCAAGAACACTGGAGTGGGTTGCCATTTCCTTCTCCAATACATGAAAGTGAAAAGTCAAAGTGAAGTCACTCAGTCGTGTCCGACTCTTACCGACCCCATGGACTGCGGCCCACCAGGGTCCTCCGTCCACAGGATTTTCCAGGCAAGAGTACTGGGGTGGGGTCAAATACTGAGAACTCACACAAAGGAAACCACTGGAATACAAGACCCTGCATCACCCAACCACCAGTAGCACCCTGTGCAGGATGCCTCATCTAAACAACCAAAAAAGCCAAAAATACAAACCCAATCATCAGCAGGCAGGATTACCACCTCACTCACCCTTGCCTAACAGAGGAAAAACAAACAAAAACTCAGCACAAATCTCACCTTATATGAAGCTTACAGAAACTACTGGACTAACCTCAGGAGGGTAGAAACAAAAAGGAAGAAAGAATTCAACCCTGAAGCCTAGGAAATAGATATCTCAAACACAATAAGTTAAAAAGAAAGAAAGAAAGAAAGAAAAGGCAAAGAAATACTACACACATAAAGGAACAAACTAGAAACACAAAAGTCCAAATAAATGAAGAGAAAATAGGCAAACTACCTGAAAAAGAATTAGAATAATGATAGTAAAAATGATCAAAACCTTGAAGACAAAATGGAGAAAACACAAGAATCAATGAACAAAGACCTAGAAGAATTAAAGAATAAACATGCAAAGACAAACAACAGAATTACTGAAATTAAAAATACTCTAAAAGGAATCAAGAGCAGAATATCTGAAGCAGAAGAATGAATCATACATGTGCTGTCTGCAAGAAACCCACTTCAGACCTCAAGGCAAATATAGACTGAAAGTGAGAGGATGGAAAAATATATTCCATGCAAATGGGAAGCAAATAAAGCTGGAGTAGCAATCCTCATATCAGATAAAAAACATTTGAAAATAAACAAGATTACAAGGGATAAGGAAGGACACTACATAATGATCAGGGATTGATACAAGAGGAAGACATAACAATTGTAAATATCTGTGGACCTGACATAGGAACACCTCAATTCATAATACAAACACTAACAGACATAAAAGAAGAAACTGACAGTAAGACAATAATAGTAGGATACTTTAACACCCCATTCACACCAATGGAAACAGATAATCAAAAAAGAATTAATAAGGAAACACAAGTCTTAAATGATACATTAGATGAGATGGATCTCACTGATATCTTCAGGACATTCCATCCAAATGCAGAAGAATATACCTTCTTCTCAAGTGCACATGGAACATTCTCCAGGATAGATAATATCTTGGGTCACAAATCAAACCTCAGTAAATTGAAGAAAATTTAAATCATATCAAGCATCTTCTCTGACCACAGTGCTATGAGACTAGAGATCAATTACAAGAAAAAAACTGCAAGAAACACAAACACATGGAGATTAAACAATATGTTTCTAAATAACCAACATGTTACTGAAGAAATTAAAAGGGAAATAAAAAAAAATTCTAGAAACAAATGACAATGAAAATAACAACTCAAAACCTACAGGATGCAGCGAAAGCAGTTCTAAGAGGGAAGTTTATAGCCATATAATCCTACCTTAAGAAACAAGAAAAATATCGAATAG
Source organism: Tragelaphus eurycerus (assembly GCA_935064755.1). NCBI lineage: Eukaryota > Metazoa > Chordata > Mammalia > Artiodactyla > Bovidae > Tragelaphus > Tragelaphus eurycerus. The sequence goes on from CAKXYN010000074.1 coordinate 2,282,672, forward strand.
ACAACCTAACTTTACACGTAAAAAACTGGAAAAAAAGAAGAAGAACAACAACAAAATTAGTAGAAGGAAAGAAATCATAAAGATCCAAGCAGAAATAAATGAAAAAGAAATGAAAGAAACAATAGTAAAGATTAATAAAGCTAAAAGCTGGTTCTTTGGAAGATAAACAAAACTGACAAACTTTTAGCCGGACTTATTAAGAAAAAAAGAGAAGAATCAAATCAACAAAATTAGAAACAAAAAAGGAGAGGTTACAACAGACAATGCAGAAATACAAAGGATTATAAGAGATTATGATGAACAACTATATGGCAATAAAATGGATGACCTGGAAGAAATGGACAGATTCTTAGAAAAGTTCAGTCTTCCAAGACTCTACCAGGAAGAAATAGAAATTATGAATAATCTGATTACAAGCACTGAAATGGAAGCTGTAATCAAAAAATCTCCTGATTTGCATTTCTCTGATAATGAGTGATGTTGAGCATCTTTTCACCATTACACACCAGTCAGAATGGCTGCGATCCAAAAGACCACAAGCAATAAATGCTGGAGAGGGTGCGGAGAGAAGGGAACCCTCTTACACTGTTGGTGGGAATGCAAACTAGTACAGCCACTATGGAGAACAGTATGGAGATTCCTCAAAAAACTGGGAATAGAACTGCCTTATGATCCAGCAATCCCACTGCTGGGCATACACACTGAGAAGTCCAGAATTGAAAGAGACACGTGTACCCCAATGTTCATAGCAGCCCTGTTTACAATAGCCAGGACGTGGAAGCAACCTAGATGTCCATCCACAGATGAATGGATAAGCAAGCTGTGGTACATATACACAGTGGAGTATTACTCAGCCATTAAAAAGAATGCATTTGAATCAGTTCTAATGAGATGGATGTAACTGGAGCCTATTATACAGAGTGAAGTAAGCCAGAAACAAAAACACAAATACAGTATACTAACACATATATATGGAATTTAGAAAGTTGGTAAAAATAACCCTATTTACGAGACAGCAAAAGAGACACTGATGTATAGAACAGACTTTTGGACTCTGGGACCGGGAGAGGGTGGGAAGATTGGGGAGAATAGCATTGAAATATGTATAATATCATATCTGAAACGAGTCAGTCCAGGTATGATGCCTTATAACAGATGCCTGGGACTGGAGCACTGGGATGACCTGGAGGGATGGTGTGGGAAGGGGGGAGGGAGGAGGGTTCAGGATGGGGAACACGTGTATACTGGTGGCGGATCCATCTCAATGTATAGTAAAAGCAATACAATATTGTAAAGTTAAGCAAAATAAAAATAAAATAAAATAAAAGTTAAAAAAAAAAAAAATCTCCTGAAAAACAAAAGCCCAGGACCAGATGGCTTCACGGGAGAATTCTATCAAACATTTAGAGAAGAGCTAATGCCTATGTTTCTAAAACTTTTTCAAAAAATTGCAGAGGAATGAACACTTCCAAACTCATTCTATGAGGCCACTATCACCCTGATACCAAAACCAAAGACAACACAAGAAAAGAAAACTATAGGCCAATATCACTGATGAACATAGAAGCAAAAATCCTCAATAAATTTTAGCAACAGAATTCAGCAGCACATCAAAAAGCTCAAACAGCATTATCAAGCTGGGTTTATTGAAGGGATGCAAAGATTCTTCAATATACAGAAATCAATCAATGTGATACACTATATTAACAAACTGAAATATAAAAACCATATGATAATTTCAATAGATGCAGAAAAAGTCTTTGACAAAATTCTTCACCCATTTATGATTAAAACTCTTCAAAAAATGGGCATAGAAGGAATATACCTAAACATAGTAAAGGTCATATATGATAGAACTACAGCAAACATTATTCTCAATGGTGAAAAACAGAAAGCATTCCTCCTAAGATCAGAAACAAGACAAGGGTGCCCATTTTCACCACTCTTTTTCAACACAGTTCTGAAAGTCCTAGCTAAAGCAATCACAGAAGAATAAAAGGAATCCAGATTGGAAAAGAAGAAGTAAAGCTCTCACTGTTTGCAGATGACATGATACTGTACATCAGATCAGATCAGATCAGTCGCTCAGTCGTGTCCAACTCTTTGCGACTCCATGAACCACAGCACACCAGGCCTCCCTGTCCATCACCAACTCCCAGAGGTCACTCAGACTCACATCCATGTGCATAGGAAACCCTAAAGATGGTATCAGAAAATTACTAGAGCTAATCAGTGAATTTCGCAATGTTGCAGGATACAAAATCAATACACAGAAATCACTTGCATTTCTATATACTAACAATATAAAATCAGAAAGAGAAATTAAAAAATTAATCTCACTCATCATTGGAATAAAAATAAATATCTAGGAATAAACTTACCTAAGGCTCAAACTACTGCACAATTGCACTCATCTCACACACTAGTAAAGTAATGTTCAAAATTCTCCAAGCCAAGTTTCAGCAATACATGAACCATAAACTTCCAGATGTTCAAGCTGGTTTTAGAAAAGGCAGAGGAACCAGAGATCAAATTGCCAACATCTGCTGGATCATGGAAAAAGCAAGAGAGTTTCAGAAGAACATCTATTTCTGCTTTATTGACTATGCTAAAGCCTTTGACAGTGTGGATCACAACAAACTGTGGAAAATTCTGAAAGAGATGGGAATACCAGACCACCTGACCTGCCTCTTGAGAAACCTATATGCAGGTCAGGAAGCAACAGTGAGAACTGGACATGGAACAACAGACTGGTTCCAAATAGGAAAAGGAATATGTCACCCTGTTTATTTAACTTATATGCAGAGTACATCATGAGAAACACTGGGCTGGAAGAAGCACAAGCTGGAATCAAGATTGCCAGGAGAAATATTAATAACCTCAGATATGTAGATGACACCACCCATTATGGCAGAAAGTGAAGAGCCTCTTGATGAAAGTGAAAGAGGAGAGGGAAAAAGTTGGCTTAAAGCTCAACATTCAGAAAACAAAAATCATGGCATTTGGTCCCATCACTTCATGGGAAATAGATGGGGAAACAGTGACAGACTTTATATTTGGGGGCTCCAAAATCACTGCAGATGATGATTGCCTCCATGAAATTAAAAGATGCTTACTTCTTGGAAGGACAGTTATGACCAATCTAGATAGCATATTCAAAAGCAGAGACATTACTTTGCCAACAAAGGTCTGTCTAGTCAAGGCTATGGTTTTTCCAATGGTCATGTATGGATGTGAGAGTTGGACTGTGAAGAAAACTGAGTGCCAAAGAATTGATGCTTTCGAACTGTGGTGTTGGAGAAGACTCTTGAGAGTCCCTTGGACTGCAAGGAGATCCAACCAGTCCATTCTAAAGGAGATCAGTCCTGGGTGTTCATTGGAAGGAATGATGCTAAAGCTGAAACTCCAATCCCTTGGCCACCTCATGTGAAGAGTTAACTCATTGGAAAAGACCCTGATGCTGGGAGGGATTGGGGGAAGGAGGAGAAGGAGACATCAGAGGATGAGAAGGCTGGATGGCATCACCGACTCAATGGACATGAGTTTGAGTAAACTCCGGGAGTTGGTGATGGACAGGGAGGCCTGGTGTGCTGCGATTCATGGGGTTGCAAAGAGTCGCACATGACTGAGTGACTGAACTGAACTGAAGGAGACAAAAGAACTGTACACAGAAAGTTATAAGACACTAATGAACAAAATCCAAGATGACATAAACAGATGGAGAGATATTCCATGTTCCTGGGTAGGAAGGATCAATATTGTGAAAATGACCATACTACCAAATTCAATCTACAGAATCAATGTGATCCCTAGCAAATTACTAATGGCATTTTCACAGAATTAAAACAAAAAATTTCACAATTCACGTGGAAACACAAAAAAACCCCAAATAGCCAAAGCAACCTTGAGAGAGAAGAATGGAGCTGGAGGAATCAACCTTCCTGACTTGAGGTTATACTAAAAAGCAACAGTCATCAAGACAGTATGGTACTGGCAAAAAACAGAAATATAAACCAATGAAACAATTTAGGAAGTTCAGAAATAAACCCATGCATCCATCGGTATCTTATTTTTGACCAAGGAGACGAGAATATACAATGGGGTAAAGACAGCCTGTTCAATAAATGGTGCTGGGAAAACTGGACAGCCACATGTAAAAGAATGAAATGAGAACACTTCCTAACACCATACACAAAGATAAACTCAAAATGGATTAAAGAGCTAAAGGTAAGACCAGAAACTATAAAACTCTTAGAGGAAAACATAGGCAAAACACTCGATAACATAAATCAAAGTGAGATCCTCTATAACCCACATCCTAGAGTAATAGAAATAAAAACAAAATAAATAAGTGGGACAGGATTAAACTTAAAAGCTTTTACACAGCAAAGGAAACTATAAGCAAAGTGAAAATACAACCTCAGAATGGGAGAAAATAATAGCAAATGAAACAACTGACAAAGGGTTAATTTCCAAAATTTACAAGAAGCTCATACAACTCAATGCCAGAAAAACGAACAGCTGAATCAAAAAGTGGAAAAAAGACCTAAACAGACATTTCTCCAAAGAAGACATGCAGATGGCTAACATATGAAAAGATACGCAACATCTCTCATATTAGAGAAATGCATATCAAAACCACAATGAGATATCACCTCACACTGGTCAGAATGGCCATCATCAAAAAGTCTACAAACAATAAATTCTGGGGAGCGTATGGAGAAAAGGGAATGCTCTTGCACTGTTGGTGAGAATGTAAATTGATATAGCCACAGTGGAAGATGGTATGGAGATTTCTCTAAAAAGTAGGAGTAAAACCACCATATGACCCAGCAATCCCACTCCTAGGCATATGCCCTGAGGAAACCAAAATTGAAAGAGACACGTGTATCCCAGTGTTCATTGCAGCACTATTTACAATAGCTAGAACATGGAAGCAACCTACATGTCCATCAACAGAGGAATGGATAACGAAGTTGTGGTACATATACACAACGGGATGGTACTTAGCCGTAAAAAGGAACACATCTGAGTCAGTTCTAACGAGATGGATGAACCTAGAACCTATTATACACAGGGAAGTGAGTCAGAAAGAGAAAGATAAATATCACGTTCTAAGGCACATATATGGAATCTAGAAAAATGGTACTGAAGAATTTATTTTCAGGGCAACGATGGAGAAACAGACATAGAGAGCAGACTTATGGACATGGGGAGAGGGGAGGAGAGGGTGAGATGTATGGAAAGAGTAATATGGAAACTTACATTACCCTATGTAAAATAGAGAGCCAACTGGAATTTGACTCAGGAAACTCAAACAGGGGCTCCGTATCAACCTAGAGGGGTGGGATGGGGCGGGGGATGGGAGGGAGGCTCAAAGGGATGGGATATATGTATACCTATGGCTGATTCATGTTGAGGTTTGACAGAAAGCAACAAAATTCTGTAAAGCAATTATCCTTCAATAAAAAAAATAAAAAGAAAAAAATGACCTTTTGAATATAAACACCTTTTTATATATAATAGTGAATATGTGTGTGGTTTTAAGGCTAGTTAAGTTTGAAATTTGAAATGTGCTTCTCCCATGTCAATCTCTTTGGCTAACCTTCTTCAATATATTTTCACTTCAATCATTTTGCAATAATACTGAAATTTTGCAAAGACTCAGAGAAAAATGAAGATTTGAGCGACTGGTTAATGTTTCAAAAGCCTTTGACCAAGAATCAGGTAATTTACAATTTGTTTTGATTCCCAAATGGAATTAAATGGTGCTAGAGACATGTTACTTTGTTCCTTGGGGTATTTTTAAATGTATTCATTTTTGTAGATAAGTATTTAGATAGATACATACATACATGCACATACATACAAGGAGGTGCATCTAGTTATTTCACCATCTTAACTAGTACACAATAAGATAAAAAACAGAACAACAATAACAATAAAAACCTTTTTGGCTAATGGTGTCATAATGTAATTTCAATTAACTTTTTTAAGGTATACCAGATATTCAAATAACTTAATTCCTTGTTAAGGAGAAATTCAAACTCTTGATTTAGAACTGTGTGTTGTAAAATCTAAAATTTTAAGTGCTTCCCTGATGTCATCAGGGCTTCCCAGGTGGCTTGGTGGTAAAGAATCCACCTGCCAATGCAGGAAACATAGGAGAGGCAGGTTCGATCCCCAGGGGTTGGGAAGATCCCTAGGGATAGGAAAGAACAATCCATTCTAGCATTCTTGCCTGGAAAATTCCATGGGACAGAGGAGCCTGGCAGGATACAGTCCATGGGGTCACAGAGTCAGACATGACTGAAGCAACTTAGCTCTCATGCACACAGTGAATCACCCCTTCACCAATGAAATAAACAGAAGGTCATCAATACATAGTGTAGTGAGAGGTGGGTCTCTACCTACTTCTGACAATTTAAATCTCAATAGATGGCCACTGTATCTTCACAAGGGAGTGAGACAAATGCTCATGGAAAATCCTAAGATATTTTCCCATTTTGTGACTACAGTGGGACCTCCTCGATCTGTGGGCGGTCCCAGGGCAGACTGGATGCCAACATCCTAGATTGCCACATTCTGAAACATAAGCACAGAAAATTTTCATCTGGAAAAATATAATGTAAGTTGACATTAATTATCTATTACAAGTATAAAAATCATCTCATTGAAGTGCTCATTGACTATTTAAATCAAGGTTAATCAAATATTCTGAGAACCCTCTCAAGGCACGTAGGTGCACCAGCCAGCCCTGCATGATTAAATGTGATTGCTTGACTTATGGGGTTGCTGGGTATGACAGTTAAAAACCAGAAGATGTACAAAACAATGATTAATTCATTTTAGAATAATTGATCAGAAGCCATTTTTTCCCTATAGCAATTTATATTATAAGTGTTGGGGAAAATAAACAGAGGAAAACCTCCTGGCAGCCCAGTGTATCGTCTTCTCCACAAACATAGAGAAGGATTAAACCATCTTGTTATTGAATAACCATTAAACCAGACGGTGACACACATGACAAGAAATCCAATAAAGGAATTGCAAAGGCGGAAAGAAATTTCATCTTTTCTGAAAGCTGGGCAGCTACAACCCATTCCTTACAAGTTCTTAAGATAAATTATGTCATCATCAAGTCTGATGAACTGACAGGCCTGCTTGGAACACATAGTTCATCCGAGCTTCACCTGGCAATCAAGGGGCCACTTGTGTTTCTCAGTTGCCTTTATCCAAAGGAAGTAAAAAGTCTGCCCTCTCTATGGAGGGCTCTCTGCAACTTGCAGGAGGGTGCCTAGCTTAAAACTCATGGAGAGTCAGGTTGCATGAGATGCTATTTTCCTTGACCTTTGCATTTTAAAGAGATAGCTCCAAGGGCCTTAAGGAAAAAGAAGAAAAATCTTGGGCTGTAGAACAGACAAGATGCTTACAGTCTTAGGGACAGAGAAATACTTTGCTACAAATTAGCTACAGAAAATTCACTTAGAAGACGGAGTGTTGAGCCTTCCCTAAGGGCAGGTCAGGTCCTGGGCCCTTCCTGTACACAGGAACCCCTGTGCCAATCCTGAAATGGCTTACAACAGCCAGAAATGTGTCAACTCATTTTTCTATTAAGGCCTTCATTTTCACTAAACAAACATTTACGTTTAAGGAGTTGGGGGTTTCCATGCTTTCTTTTTCTTTCCCTGCCTCCCTCCTCCAACCAAAAAAAAAGAACCCATAGTTTTAGGGATTGTTTGTGCATATAGACTCTCATCATCATATGTAACTTGTTTTGAAAAGAACTATTTCCATTGTGGGTGTGTCTCACTGTAAATATTTGTTAATATTTTTTTTGTGATTTCGATACTATGTACCATCATACTGTCCTGGCTTTTATAAAACAAACCATAAATATACAAAGAAAAGAAAATGAGAGGTTCTAAAGTCATCTTCCTCTTTGGGCACCAGAGAAGATTCTATTTTGTTTTATTGCATTTACTCTTAGATAGGACAACACACTGATATGATTTCTCTTTATCATGTTTTGAGTATAATAAAGGGTAGGCTTTATCTTTTTTATAGTAGGTGGCTGAGGGGGCCGTACAACCAGAGTGTCATCCAATCTGATACAACAGATGGAAAGTCCCCTTTGTCATCCGGGAATTGTTATCTACTTTCCTGAGACATCATTTCTACAAACTCTGAACTCAGTGAGAGCCTTACGATGTAGTTTCAGTCTGATCATAAATATCACTAGATAATTCTGTTTCAATACAGTTTACTGTATGACTGCAGCCTGGTCACTGTTTTAGTAAGGTTAGCCTAGACAATGCTGTTGTCAAAAGCTAATGCTGAAATCCGGAAGCTTGGGCTTCCTTCGGGGCTCAGTGGTAAAGAATCTGACTGCCAATGCCTGAGACACAGGTTGGATCCCTGATCCGTGAAGATCCCACATGTCACAGAGCAACTAAGCACGTGTGCCACACCTACTGAGCCTGTGATCTAGAACAAGAGAGCCACAACCACTGAGCCCACGTGCTGGAGAGTAGCCCCCGCTCCACAGTGAAGATAGCCCCTGCTTGCCGCAATTAGAGAAAAGCCCACAAAGCAACAAAGACCCAGCACAGCCAAAAATCAATTACAAAGAGAAATCCAGGTAACTTGAAATAATTTGGTTTTGGATTGGGGGCAGGAGGAGAAGTGGATGACAGAGGATGAGATGGCTGGATGGCATTACTGACTTGATGGACGTGAGTCTGAGTGAACTCTGGGAGTTGGTAACGGACAGGGAGGCCTGGCGTGCTGCGATTCATGGGGTCACAAAGAGTCATGTCCAACTCAGTAAGTCTGACTGAGCGACTGAACTGAACTGAACTGAGTCCCTGTTGCATTTCCACTGCAAGTTGGCTCAGGGGATTGGTTCTACACTGGTACTCAGGAATCCAGGGGTCACGGAGACCCTACAGTATTATAACTGCATTATCTAGAGAATGCGGGTCAGAAGAAGCAGCTAAGGAATCAGATGCAAGCTCTTAACCTGTCCAACTTCAGTTCAGTTTGTGAACATATCGCTGACCACCATCTATTGGCCAGTACTTGCCAAGTGGTCCCATCTGACTCCTGGTTGGGCACTATCATAGCGTAGCCTGGATGCTGGTTTCTGTCCAACTCCCTTGCTCTTAGAAAAGCTTCTGGCCTCACCCACTACTGGGCCTCCTTCCTCATAGCAGCATGTATACAGTGACCTCTCGGGGGAGATGAAGGAAAAAGGTCTCTGTCTCTATTCCACTCCCAGCATCTCTGAAGACCCATCACAGTGCCAGGGTTTCGTAGGATGCCCAATGCCACTGCACACCTTCTCCCTCTGCCCTCTTGCCCCTTCACCACAGGACTTGATCCCAATAGTATTTCCCTACAAGTTTTCTGCAAGCAAATCTTTGATGCAGAGTCTGCTTCCCAAGGAGTTTGACCTATGGGTCATCAAACATATTATAAAATCAGAGTTTTGTTAAACATGCAGATGGCTTGTTTTGATCCCAGGCCTATTGAATTTAGAATATCTATAAGAGAATGGAGGCTGGGAATCTGCATTATTAAAAAGCACCCAGAAAACAATTCTCCTCATTAAATCGACACTAACAATGACAGTTGTAATTACCTTGATTATGTACAAAATTGAAGAGTTGAAGTGATAGTGATGAGGGAGAAGGGTTCAGAGAGTTAGAAAACCTCATGCAGGCTCTTCTGTCAAAATCATTTATGTTAAAATAGAAAAGTGTCTACAGGCAAACTCCATCAGGAGTAAACAAACCACTTGCTGAAACAAAGATTTTAAATCTACAGAAGGTGAAATGTTAGACTGTAATCAGCTACATGAGCCATACGAACATATTTTAAAATAATTTTATATCTCACCTCCGTGATGCCAGAAATGCCCCACCTCAGCCATTCCTTTTCTCTGGTGAGCTTTGGGAATTGTGAACCCGAATGGCCAAATTACCATGGCTGAGTTGAGAAGTCAAATCATTTTTCGAAGCCACTATCCTTTCTGGAGAATTCTTCCTGTAGACTGACATTATCCAAGTGGGTATATAACTACAGGCTTTCTTTCACATTAGACATAAATTAGTTCCCCTCCTCCTTCTCTTTGTTGTTCAGATCTAATCAGAAACTCCAAAAATCTCCATTTATCAAGAATTAACCCAGAGACTTCCCTGGTGGTCAAATGGTTAAGACTCCATGCTTTCAATGCAGGAAGCAAAAACTGGATCCCTGGTTGGGGAACTAAGATCCCACATGCCACGAGGCCAAAAATAAATGAATAAATGAAACAGAATGTTAAAAAATAAAAACTAACCCTCTAAGCATGGACTTATTGCCAAAAGTAAATAAAGGAAGTAAAACATTAAAAAAATGGAATTAACCCATTAAGCACTGGCTTATAGATAAGCATGCGGTAGCAGGAAGCAAAGCAATGTGTGCCCCTTATACATTTGTCAAAACATCCTCACATATTTTAAATTCAGTAGAAAAGGATCGTATAAGCCTTACAATCAACGGACAGGACTTTGTATAAAGAGTCTTTGTATCAAGAGTCGTGTTGTCCAATCTGTTCACACACTGTTGTTGACACTCTCAACCCTATCTGGCTGGGTCCAGGGACTATAGGCTGGTTAGAATGTTTCCATACACAATAACCCCATTTCCATTGCATCAGAATACCAATTGTAAGAAAAACAAATGGCCTAGTTTTATGATGATCTTACTTATGATTAATCTTTGCAGTAATTTTGACTTCAAAAATATTGCATCATTGTTCTCTTGATTATTGTGTTCTCTGGAGTCCCCTGAGATTATGTGTCTGAGACAGGTGTCTCACTTCCTTCACCCCAATGTCAGCCCTGATGTCAGGACTCATTACTTTCATATTCAGGGGCTCACTGTGCACCCCTAATATCTGATATGTGTCTTATTTAAAAGCGGTAGTGATGCAGTAAAAACAGTACTAAATTAGCAGTGAGAAAACATGGGTAATGATCCCATCTCTGGAACTCAGAACTAGGAAAACCATAGACTCATTTATCTTTAGAGTGCTTTTCTTTTTTTTTTTTTTTTGAGAATAATTATAGCTTGTTTCTTTTTAAAGTTTTTTGTTTTGTTTTTTAATGTGGACCATTTTTAAAGTCTTTATTGAATTTGGTAGAATATTGCTTCTGTTTTATTTTTTTGGCCCTGAGGCATATGAGATTTTAGCTCCCTCACCAGGGATTGAACCCATATTGCCTGCATTGGAAGGTGAAGTCTTAAGCACTGGACCATTAAGGAAGTCCCCTATAACTTGTTTGAGAATTAGACAAGGTGTGCTTTCATAAAGCACTTTGAAAAAACATAGTCTTTTTTTTTAGCACATCAGCTCAGTTCAACACAGTTCAGTCACTCAGTCCTGTCTGACTCTTTGTGACCCCATGGACTGTAGCATGCCAGACTTCCCTGTCCATCAGCAACTCCCTGAGCTTACTCAAATTCATGTCCATTGAGTTGGTGATGCCATCTAACCATTTCATCCTCTGTCATCCCCCTCTCTTCCTGCCTTCAATCGTTCCTCTTTGCATCAGGTTAACCAAAGTATTGGAGCTTCAGCTTCAGCATAAATATTCAGGACTGATTTCCTTTAGGATGGACTGGTTGGATATCCTTGCAGTCCAAGGAACTCTCAAGAGTCTTCTCCAACACCACAATTCAAAAGCATCAATTCTTCAGCGCTCAGCTTTCTTCACAGTCCAACTCTCACATCCATACATGACTACTGGAAAAACCATAGCTTTGAATAGATGGACCTTTGCTGGAAAGATAATGTCTCGGCTTTTTAATGTGCTGCCTAGGTTGGTCATAGCTTTTCTTCCAAAGAGCAAATGCCTTTTAATTTCATGGCTGCAGTCACCATCTTCAGAGATTTTGGAGCCCCCTAAAATAAAGTGTATTACTGTTTGCATTGTTTCCCCATCTATTTGCCATGAAGTTATGGGACTGGATGCCATGATCTTAGTTTTCTAAATGTTGAGTTTTAAGCCAACTTTTTTTTTCTGATGTTGATTTTAAAGCCAACTTTTTCCCCCTCCTCTTTCACTTTCATCAAGAGCCTCTTTAGTTCTTCTTTACTTTCTGTCATAAGGGTAGTGTAATCTGTGTATCTGAAGTTATTGATATTTCCCCCAGGAATCTTCATTCCAGCTTATGCTTCATCCAGCCTGGCATTTCGCATGATGTACTCTGCATATAAGTTAAGTAAGCAGGGTGACAATATACAGGCTTGACATACTCCTTAGTCAATTTGGAACAAGTCTGTTGTTCCATGTCCAGTTCTAACTGTTGCTTCTTGACCTGCATACAGATTTCTCAGGAGGCAGGTAAGGTGGTCTTGTATTCCCACTCTTTCAGAATTTTCCATAGTTTGTTGTGATCCACACAGTCAAAGGCTTTGGCATAGTCAATAAAGCAGAAACAGATATTTTCCTGGAACTCTCTTGCTTTTATGATGATCCAACAGATGTTGGCAATGTGATCTCTGGTTCCTCTGCCTTTTCAAACTCCAGCTTGAACTTCTGGAAGTTCACAGTTCCTATACTGTTGAAGCCTGGCTTGGTGAATTTTGAGCATTATTTTGCTAGTATGTGAAATGAGTGCAATTGTAGGGTAGTTTGAACATTTTTTTGGCATTGCCTTTCTTAGGGATTGGAATGAAAATAGACCTTTTTCAGTCCTGTGGCCACTGCTGAGTTTTCCAGATTTGCTGGCATATTGAGTGCAGTGCTTTCACAGCATCATCTTCTAGGATTTGAAATAGCTCAACTGGAATTCCATCACCTCCACTAGCTTTGTTTGTAGCAATGCTTCCTAAGGCCCACTTGACTTCACATTCAAAGATGTCTGGCTCTAGGTTAGTGATCACATATCGTGGTTATCTGGGTCATGAAATCATGCTTTTTGTCCGTGTTGTAGCCCCAAGTTCGAAACATATATAATGAATGTGAGAAGGAAAGGAAAGCATTCTAGCTCGATGGCCCAGAAGCTGCTAACTGAAGTATCTTTCTCCTCATCCCTCCCTCCTGTAAAATATGTTCCTATTCTCATGCCCTTGGACCAATAAATACTAAGATTTGGGTGGTAGTATCAGAGCCGAGTTTCTAAGAGCAAGCGCCTCTAACCAGCACATACGCATCATCTGGAAGCTTCTTAGAAATGCAGGTTCCAAGACAACATCCAATAAATTGGGGTCTTCGGCCAGCAGTGTCAGTTTTAACAAGCCTTCCATGCAGTTCCAGGACAGGACCAGAACACGGGACCAGAGGACAGGAAGGGAGGAGACCAATGTCAGTTTGCCAGGCCATTCGACTGCCAGGCTGTTTGCCAGGACTTTTCAGTGTGTTGTTAAAAATCCTCATGAAATTCCTCTTTTGCCTCTGCCTTTTCATCATTAATTCTCAGGCCACATCTTGTTTCTTTTACTTTTATTCAGTTTTATTAAGCTACAATTGGCAAATAAAATTGTAAAGGATTTAAAGTGTGCAATGTAATGATTTGATACATGTATATATTGTGGGAAGACTTCCTCCTGTTTTTTTACTATCCTGTCATTTCAGGAAATGCAAAACTAAGTGTTTTTATTTAAAACAGAAATTCTGCAGAATAACTGGTATACTATTAACAGGGTTTCACAGGTGATGCTAGGGGCAAAGAACCTGCCTGCCAATGCAGGAGACAAAAGATATGTGAGTTCGATCTCTGAGTCAGGAAGATCCCCTCGAGGAGGGCATGGCAACTCATTCCAATATTCTTGCTGGGAGAAATCCCATGGACAGAGGAGCCTGGAGTGGACTCAGCTCAGTTCAGTCGCTCAGTCAGACTCTTTGTGACCCCACGGACTGCAGCACACTAGGTCTCCCTGTTCATCACCAAATCCGGGAGCTTGCTCAAACTCATGTCCATGGAGTCAGTGATGCCATCCAACCATCTCATCCTTTGTCGTCCCCTTCTCCTCCCACCTTCAATCTTTCCCAGCATCAGGGTCTTTTCCAATGACTCAGTTTTTCATGTCAGGTGGCCAAAATATTGGCGGTTCATAGATGCAGAGTTGGACATGACTGAAAAGACCTAGCACACATTGATCCAACATATTCCAGAGGATGGTTTGGTCCCACATGGGTGGATATTGCTGGTGAGTCAAAACAGCCCTGCTTCTATCTTTTGTGAGACAGATGCATCAAAACCAATCTTCCTAAGATAATGGGAGGATGATTAGATTTTGCTCCCCGAGACTCTGAAATGGGTCAGGAGAGTACATTAAGTACACAAAATGCACATTAACTCTAAGGAGGAAGTACCTTCAGGCTGAAATTTCACTCACTGTTCTCTCTCCACAGCACATCCAGTCATATTGCCAGTATCATCAAAGTATTAAATGTGTTTTTATAGTAAAAAAAAAAAAAACGAAAACACACAACATAAAAATATCTTGAACATAAGATCTGTCTGCTGTTGAATTTTAAAGGAATGATTAAAGTCACGTACTCACTGCTTTCTTTTCTTGAAGGAATATGGTCCTGAACTGCGTGAGAAAAAACAAGCACATGTGAATTTCTGGGTTGGTTTTTTTTTTTTCATATCACTAAAACTGGATCTGCCTTCCCAATTCTGTGTTCAGTGACATCACACTGGTAAAATACCCAGAGTGGGAATGTTTACAGCATGGAAATCATCAAGTGGCATAAATGAAGGCTGTTTCCCCACTGCCCACCCCCCACCAACAGTGAGTTTACCAGCATACAATTAATTTATAAAAAATTTATTATTATCAACTTGCATTACCAAAAGGCGGGGTCCAGCTGCTCAAACACAAATAAAGAGGTCAAGTGGGTGGAAACAAAAGTTCGCTTTATTTCAGATGCCTGCAGCAGAAATGGGGTAGAGGTGGGATGGAGGGTAGTTGGGGTGACGACTGTCCATAGGCTGACTCCCCCAACCCACAGTCAGCAGGTAAAAACTTTTATAGGCTGAGGGAGGCAGCTACATGCAGAAACAGCACAGTCAGCTCTGACAGTCATCGTGGAATTGGTCTTGGTGGTTTGACCGGCATCATCTTGATTGTTTTAGGAACAATTAACGTTCAGTTCTGGGGTCGGTTGTTTCCATTTCTTTGAGGCCAGTTCTCAGAATTGTGGCAGTTTATGTCATGGCTACAGTCTGTTCATCATGCAGTTTAACTTCTCCACCTGATGGGGGTTTCAACGTCTATAAGCCAGTTCAGAGGATCTGGCTCAGAATATTGTCTAATAGCTCTCAAGGAGGGACTAAGTCTTCCTGACTATGCTTGATAACTACATTATTATTATTTGGTCTGTTTTCCTTTATTTTGCATGACCTCGCTTCTCTGATCATACTTATTTTTTGACTAAAGTTTTTCCACAGACAAAAGGCAGACAGAGGATATGGAGGGGCAAGGACCATAGACACGCACTCCAATTCACTTGAAAATAATGTGAATTATTCCCTTGCTGAAAAGTATTCCTCCTTCATGGGAAGGGGATGGTCTGCACCATAGTCTGTACATTTTAAGTGAAGTGAAAGTTGCTCAGTCATGTTCAAGTCTTTGCAATGCCATGGATCCATGGAATTTTCCAGGTCAGAATACTGAAGTGGGTTCAGTTCAGTTCACTCGCTCAGTCGTGTCCAACTCTTTGTGACCCCATGAATTGCAGCATGCCAGGCCTCCCTGTCTATCACCAACTCCAGGAGTTTACTCAAACTGATCTCCATCGAGTCGATGATGCCATCCAACCATCTCATCCTCTCTCGTCTCCTTCTCCTCCTGCCCCCAATCCCTTCCAGCACAGGGTCTTTTCCCATGAGTCAACTCTTTGCATGAGGTGGCCAAAGTATTGGAGTTTCAGCTTTAGCATCAGTCCTTCCAATGAACACCCAGGACTGATCTCCTTTAGAATGGACTGGTTGGATCTCCTTGCAGTCCAAGGAACTCTCAAGAGTCTTCTCCAACACCACAGTTCAAAAGCATCAATTCTTTGGCACTCAGCTTTCTTCACAGTCCAACTCTCACATCCATACATGACCATTGGAAAAACTATAGCCTTGACTAGATGGACCTTTGTTGGCCAAGTAATGTCTTTGCTTTTTAATATGCTATCTAGGTTGTTCATAAGTAGCCTTTCCCTTCTCCAGGGGATCTTCCCAACCCAGAGATCAACCCAGGTCCCCTGCACTGCAGGCAGGTTCTTTACTAGCTGAGCCACAAGCATAAAAATGCAGGGTTTTAGGTACAAGTTAACTACAGGTAAGGTAAAGACATGAAATTGTTGTCTTTCTTAAATGGGTAGTAAAGTGAGTATGTCCATTTTAAAGCAGTAGTTGTGAGCCAGGTAAGTACCCATGAGCAGTGACTGAGGATGAAGAAGATATCCAGGAGGGGGTCAAAGTCAGCTCTCACTGCAGGGCCTCTACATCTTCACACTCTTGGAGTTCAGCTCACCCCCCTCCACCTTGAATCGGTCCCTCTTCTGTCTGCTCTGTCCTCTTTGGAACGAGAGTAGGATGCTGTGGATTTACCAGCCCATCACCCAACTTTCCCACCAATCTTTGGTTTCTCCTGGCTTCTTAACACCCACCCCAGGGTCCTAAGTGGTGTGATTTGCAATACACAAATGTAGAGAAATCTCATTTTAGATAGGGGGAAACTGATATTCAATGAAGCAAAGATTAAATGAAAGTATTATTTGCTCAGTCATGTCCAAATCTTTTGCAACCCTATGGACTGTACCACCAAGCTCCTCTATCCATGGGGTTCTCCAGGCAAAAATACTGGAGTGGCTTGCCATTCCCTTCACCAGGGGTCTTCCAGACCCAGGGATCAAACCCCAGTCTCCTGCATTGCAAGCAAATTCTTCACTATTTGAGCCAAATAAGAAGTTTAGGGGCTTCCCTTGTAGTTCAGTTGGTAAATAATCTGCTTGCAATGCAGGAGACCCAGGTTCAATTCTTGGGTAGGGAGTATTCTTGCCTGGAGAATCTTCTTGCCTGGAGAAGCCCATGGACAGAGGAGCCTGGTGGGCTACAATCCATGGGGTTGCAAGAGTTGAACACAACTTAGTGACTAAACCACCACCACCACCATGGAGTTTAAAAATCTTTTTTCTTTGTGGTTACTTTCTTCCCTGCTATGAATTATCAAATATGCATGGTGTGGGAGGTGCTGAGGAGGAAGATACTTAATTCAGATAGCTAACTAACACAGCCTTTGTGGTTCCTCTCAGCTAGGCTAAACTACAGACCATTTTCTTCCTGACTCTGGACCTCTGAGCTCCCTTTTCTTAGAACATTTACTTTAGAAAACTTATCATTGTAAATCCTTCCTCTGCCCCTTTGAGGTGTAAATCTTGTTCAAAAGCCTCTTTCTAGTTTTATAGCCCAGGAATGTCTTTCTCAAGGACCCAGGAGCCTAGCCTTTGAAGTGAGATTGTAAAGGAAGGTGGTGACTACCTCCTATTCAGGGGGTCTGGGGGCAGAGCCTAACTACAGAGGGCTCCAAATGTAGCTCAAATGGTAAAGAATTTGCCTGCAATGCAGAAGACTAGGGTTCAATCCCTGGGTAAGGAAGATCCCCTGGAGAAAGGAATAAATGAAATGGTAACCCACTCCAGTATTCTTGCCTGGAGAATCCCATGGACAGAAGAGCCTGGCGGGCTATAGCCCATGAAGTTGCAAAGAGTCTGACAGGACTGAGCGACTAACACTTTCACTTTTTTTTTCACTTTTTACAATTTGACTTTTTGTCAAATTGTAAAACTGTAGTTTTTACAACAGAAAAAGTTTACTTTCTATTTGGATAAAACCAATTAGCAAACACACTGGCCTAAGATATTCTCCTGAGGCCAGACTTGTTTTAGGAAATTGAACATAGATTCAGTTTTTAACTCTTTCCCCTATTGCAATAGCCTTGGATAAAGTCTTCTTTACCTGTTTAATTCTGATGCAAATCGAAAGCTTGATTCTGCCACTTAATTTGAAATTATTATAGCTCTGTAAAATTAGGTCTATAAAATGGCGATTATAATACTAATGTCAGAATCATTCTGATAATCAAATGAGCTAACATAAGAAATGCCTTTAGAACAGTGCCTGACTCCTAGTAAGTACTGGCAATGATGATAATAATAATAATAATAAATAAAAAGTGCTGTTGTTACACCACTTAATTATCAGTGTGGACATTGAATTGACATTTTTCTCTGTCTTGAAATGGCCATATAGTCTACTATAATAATGCTATTATCATAATTCTTTCTCTTTTCATTGCAGGGCTAACATCTGAGGTTCATTATGCAATTAAGTAAATTCCTGACTACTTAGGGACATTTAGCTATCGTGCAAATTAATCTTTTCACCTTTTATGTTAGACTTGGTTCACACATGGCTTTTTCACTGGCAATTAGCACTTCTTCTGTTTGGACTACCACTGCCAAATTATTAACATCTCTCCAGAGGAGATCAAGGAAAGGGAAAGAGAGAAAACTCAAAAAACTCAGTTGCCAGCAGTACTTTGGAGCACTGAAGTAAAGTGATTCTGAGCAGTTACGGTCAAGGCTTCTAACTTTTGATACATTTCTGGCTTTTCGCCCTAACAGCTCCACACAAGTCTCGTGGACCTTTGGCTCTGGATCACAGATAAGGACATTTTAATTTTATTTTTTTTTGTGAAGGTGGGGGAGTTCTTTTGATTCTCACTAACCTGAAATTCAGTTCATTTCTGAAAATGTGTGCTTTAGGAATTGCAGAGGAACCAGAGACCAAATTGCCAACATCCCTTGGATCTCAAAAAAGCAAGAGATTATCTGAAAAACATCTAATTCTGATTTATTTATTGATTAGGCCAAAGCCTTTGAGTGTGTAGATCATAACAAACTGTGGAAAATTCTTCAAGAGATGGGAATACCAGACCATCTTACCTGCTCCTAAGAAATCTGTATGCAAGTCAAGAAGCAACAGTTGAAACTGGACATGGAACAATAGACTGGTTCCAAATTGAGTAAGGAGTACATCAAGGCTGTATATTGTCACCTTGCTTATTTAGCTTCTATGCAGAGTACATCATGTGAAATGCCAGGCTGGATGAAGCACAAGCTAGAATCAAGATCGCCAGGAGAAATATCAATAACCTCAGATACACAGATGACACCACCCTTATGGAAGAAAGCAAAGAAGAACTACAGAGCCTCTTGATGAAAGTGAAAGAAGAGAGTGAAAAAGCTGGCTTAAAACTCAACATTCAAGAAACAAACATCATGGCATCTGGTCCCATCATTTCATGGCAAATAGATGGGGAAACAATGGAAACAGTGAGAGACATTATTTTGGGGGCTCCAAAATCACTGCAGATGGTGACTGCAGCCTTGAAATTAAAAGATGCTTGCTCCTTGGAAGAAAAGCTATGAACAACCTAGACAGCATATTAAAAAGCAGAGACCTTATCTCTCCAGCAAAGGTCCATCTAGTCAAAGCTATGGTTTTTCCAGTAGTCATGTATGGATGTGAGAGTTGGACTATAAAGAGAGCTGAGCACTGAAGAACTGATGCTTTTGAACTGTGGTGTTGGAGAAGACTCTTGAGAGTCCTTAGGACTACAAGGAGATCGAACCAGTCCATCCTAAAGGAAATCAGTCCTGAATACTCGTTGAAAGAACTGATGTTGAAGCTGAAACTCCAATACTTTGGCCACCTGATGCGAAGTGGCCATTTTCCAATGACTACCTCATTGGACGGAGAAGGCAATGGCACCCCACTCCAGTACTCTTAAGACACTGATGCAGGGAAAGATTTACCTGAACTGAGTAAAATACACCAAGCACCAAAGTTTGAATAAATATGTCTATATAATAATTTCATTTCAACTGGGTGCAGTGGAACATAAATAAAGAGATATTTTTTTAACTTCGACATGGTGGTAGTGGCAGTTTAATCGCTAAGTCGTAACTCACTCATTGTTATAATTCAGACTTTTTGTTGGCAGGTTTGAGAAGCCATAGAGATACACAGCTCGGTTTTATAAGGCTTGATTAAATGTGCATTGTAATGATAACATTTTGTCTCTGTTTAAATTTTTTGAAAAATACTTGCTTAAAAATCCATTTACTCTTTGATGTTTTTCAGTTTTCAGGCCTGTTAGCAAACACTGCTGACCAGCACCTACTGAGGGCAGGTTAATTAGGTCTTCCAAAATCAGTGGGGGAAGATTAAAATCTTGAAAACTATGATAACTCTCTCTGCACCGTTTCTTTTTTTTTAACTCCATATTTGACTTTTATTGAAAAAGACGACTTGTTGGAGATTAAGACTGAGAAGTAAATAATCTACTTCAGCTTCACTATTTTTTCTTGCTTTCAGAAATATAAAAAATACATCAAAGAAGGTTTTTTTTTTTTTGGTCACTGTTTTGCCTTTTGATTCTTTATAGTCAAAGATTTATATTAAAGTAGATCCACTTGGTTGTACTGGTAAGATAAAAAGAAAAAAAAAAATATTGCACAATATACAGGATAAGGGGAGATGGACTGATGTTGAGAAACATTCCAGTATTCTGAACAGGGTTGCAAAGAGGTAGCTGATTCTTCCATCTACCAGATGGTCCTTGCATGATATTCCAGAAATGAGATTTACAGCCTCAAGGGACCTCAGATACGAGGGGTAGAAGTGTCTTCCTTTTTCTTCTGGGAGTTCTTAAAGCTAATACACCAGTTCTCAAAGCCAAAAAATGACCTCATAAAGGTTTTCAGGCCATGCCTTTTTTTCTGGAGAATCTTAATGTTCTTACTCAGTCTCAGGAAAAAGCCCTGGTGACTAAATTTCAGTCATTTATTAGCATGGGAATAACACAGTGGGGAGAAGTGTGATGTAGTGAACCAAAGACCCTTGTGCTTCAAAAACAAAAACAAAAGCAAAAATTGCCTATTGAAATTCCTTACACAAAAGCCTCATGGGCCCCTGTGAGGTCTTAAGCAAGTCTATACGGGATGAAAGAATATATTCTGCCCAAGTTGTGGTTATAGAACTGCTCCAGCTTACAGGGGTATAATTAAAGTTGTTTCAGTCGCTTATGTCAGTCAGAGCTTGGCTTCTAGTGGAACATGAACATGCATCTTGTGTGGAGAGAGGATAGTAACTGGCTAAAATTTGTGGAATGTTAAACTCATTTTAAAGAATTGTTCATGTTACCATATGAAAATTCATGATTGGTCACTCCTGATCTAAAAATAAGCTCATGTTTATAAATCTCAGGCATATATATTTT
This sequence comes from Tragelaphus eurycerus, assembly GCA_935064755.1. Taxonomy (NCBI): domain Eukaryota; kingdom Metazoa; phylum Chordata; class Mammalia; order Artiodactyla; family Bovidae; genus Tragelaphus; species Tragelaphus eurycerus. Next base: position 2,304,009 of record CAKXYN010000074.1, read on the forward strand.
GAGTATGACATAACTATATCAGTGTAGCCTATAATATTAGTTGTGTCAGAATATCCCTTTGTAGCCTAATTTTTATAATGTTATCTATATATTTAAGTATAAATATCAGTCTAGAATTTCATTTTCAAAGTGTATCACACAATCTCTGTATTAACTGAAAGTATTTAAAAATCACATTCAGTCCTGCTTTTATTTATTTATAATCATCTATTTAGTTTTCTGTGCTTTTTTAGGTGGCTCAGTGGTAAAGAACTCGCCTACCAATGCCAGAGACATAAGAGACACGGGTTCAATTCCTGGGTCAGGAAGATCCCCTGGGGGAGGGCATGGCAACCCACTCCAGTATTCTTGCCTGGAGAATCCTACAGACAGAGGAGCCTGGTGGGCTACAATCTGTAGCCCAAAGAGTCAGATATGACTGAAGCGATTTAGCACGCATATACTTTTCTACATTTTGAATTATTTATTTATAAAAAGAAACTTACAATATATCCACTAAAGGTCTACAAATAGATGGGAGTGAATGAGATCAAGCAAAAGGTATATGGCCAGACAAATTAAAAGTATCATTACTTCTTTTTCTAAAAATACACTAGTAAAAATGTCTGCATCTTGTTATAGTTAAAATATTGCCTTATTTATTTACCTTATTTGGTTGGCAAAGTCTTAAAAAAAAACTAGTGTCTACAACTCTTTTTCTTCTGCTATATCCTTAGTGAATGGCTGTATTTACTTCTACATTTGTTTTATCCAATCAACATTTATGTGAGAGTTGCTTAGTCATGTCCCACTCTTTGTGACCCAGTGATCTATGGCCCACCAGGCTCTTTTGTCTGTGGGAGTCTCCATGCAAGAATACTGGAGAGGGTAGCCATTATATAACTAAAGTATAGAAATTGTTCAGGATTCTTTACTTTACCAGATATTGTAACTTCCTTACTATAAAATATCCACATCCAAGTTTCAAAAGTCATTTTGTGAGCCTAATTTTCAAATCTATATTGTTCATTTTAATCATTATTGAATTTCCAAATCTATATTGGTCAGAATTAACATAACTTTCTACAAATATGGAGATCATGCAAAGTACATGTTTTTCGATCTTAATTCATCATCTCACCCAGGACTTCTCTTCCATAAATTTAAGATTCAAGGTACACTGTGTCCTATCACAGTCCTAAAGGAATCTTTTGTGGGTGACCCTTTATCATCCTCAAAACCCACATTGTAGAAGAGTTGGTTCCTTTCTACATTTTTAACTCTTTTGTCCCATTCATTGTTATTTTACCTGAACTTCAGTGGTAATCCTCTAAGTAAGTAATTCATGATTTGGACCAAAATATCGCTTTTAGCACTATCCACCAGTGCTTTCGTATATCCTTATTGCATTTACTTTGAGACAGTTACTTAATAATGCCTTCTTTATTTTCCTGTCTTTCAAACATTTACCGCACCCTTACCTTTAGGTCCCGAGTGTGCGTCCTGTTTCTGCTCACAAGTTCCCTCTGTCATCTCTGCTGTTGCTAAAGATCAGCCAGTGCTCCTGGAGAAGCCTCAGTCTCCATTTGTGTACCAGATTCTTTCTTCTACCAAAAGACAGTGCCCTGAGCATTTTCTCTTATTTCTACTGCATTACCAAAATTCCCTTCATGAACACATCCATCAACATAAAACACTTTCATAAATTCTACTTTCCTAAAAACATCAACAAAAGATCCTCTCTCTTGATCCAAATCTTCTCTATCTATTTTCTCATTCTCCCTTTCAGCAAAACTTTTTTACAAAGTTGTCTGTTTGCTGTCTATAACTGATTTTCTTCCATTCTTTAAGTAAGGTGATGATGTAATTCATTGGGTAACCATAATATTATTGAGACAAAAACAAATGCTATTAATTTTTAGTGAAGTTTAATGTAAACCTAGATTGTCTCAGGCAGATGAGACATATGGAGTCCTTTTCTAAATTCATTTGAGATGCTTAATCTTCGTTAATCCCCCAACCTGCTCTTTTCCAAGTCAACAGCAATCTCTATTTTGCTAAATAACAATGATTAATTCTCAGTTGTCCTCTTATTTGTCCTGTTAGTAGTATTTGATCACTCTTTCTCCTTGAAAGCATTTTTCCACAGTGCTTGCAAGATACAAGCTCCCTTGGTCTTCCTCCTCACGGGGCAGTCATTGCATCTCAGTCTCACTCACTGCTCCCTCTTCATCCCTCTGATCATTTCAGTCTTGGGGTAACCTAGGGCATGTGTGCTCTTTGACTTTTTTCTCAATTTTATCTCTATTCACACCCCTGATGATTTCTGGTTCCATGGCTTTAAAATGACATAGTTAACTGATCCAAAATTTAAATTTCAGCTTGTCCTCTCCTCTGTTGTTCAGGCTCATTTATTAAACCACTTATTCATCATTTCATCTTGGGTTTCTGATAGACATGTAAAATGTAACATGGCCCAAACAAGCTCCTAATTTCTGTACTCAAAACCTGATCTAATTGCAGACTTCTCAATTTCAATTCAGTTCAGTTCAGTTGCTCAGTCGTGTCTGACTCTTTGCGACCCCATGGACTGCAGCAGGCCAGGCCTCCCTGTACATCATCAACCCCCAGAGTTTACTCAGACTTATGTCCATTGAGTCAGTGATGCCATCCAACCATCTCATCCTCTGTCATCCCCTTCTCCTCCTGCCCTCAATCATTCCCAGCATCAGGGTCTTTTCCAATGAGTCAGTTCTTCACATCAGGCGGCCAAAGTATTGGAGTTTCAGCTTCAGCATCAGTCCTTCCAAAGAATATTCAGGAGTGATTTACCTCAGGATGGATTGGTTGGATCTCCTTGCAGTCCAAGGGACTCTCAAGAGTCTTTTCCAACACCACAGTTCAAAATCATCAGTTCTTTGGTGCTCAGCTTTCTTTATAGTTCAACACTCACATGCATACATGACTACTGGAACAACCATAGCTTTGACTAGACGGACCTTTTCTGGCAAAGTAATTTCTCTGATTTTAAACATGCTGTCTAAGTTGGGCATAGCTTTAATTCCAAAGAGCAAGCATCTTTTAATTTCATGGCTTCAGTCACCATCTGCAGTGATTTTGGAGCCCCCTAAAATAAGTCTGACACTGTTTCCACCGTTTCCCCATCTGTTTGCCATGAAGTGATGGGACCAGATGCCATGATGTTTGTTTCTTAAATGTTGAGTTTTAAGCTAGCTTTTTCACTCTCCTCTTTCACATTCATCAACAGGCTCTGTAGTTCTTCTTTGCTTTCTGCCATAAGCGTGGTGTCATCTGTGTATCTGAGGTTATTGGTATTTCTCCTGGCAATCTTGGTTCCAGCTTGTGCTTCATCCAGCCCAGCATTTCACATGATGTACTCTGCATAGAAGCTAAATAGGCAGGGTGACAATATACAGCCTTGATGTACTCCTTACTCAATTTGGAACCAGTCTATTGTTCCATGTCTAGTTCTAACTGTTGCTTCTTGACTTGCATACAGATTTCTCAGGAGGCAAGTAAGGTGGTCTGGTATTCCCACTCTTTCAGAATTTTCTGCAGTTTATTGTAATCCACACAGTCAAAGGCTTTGGCATAATCAATAAGACAGAAGTAGATATTTCTCTGGAACTCTCTTGCTTTTTCAATGATCTAGCAGATAATGGCAATTTGATCTCTTGTTCCTGTGCCTTTTCTAAATCCAGCTTGAATATCTGAAAGTTCATGGTTCATGTACTGTTGAAGCTTGACTTTGAGAAATTTGAGCATGTGAGATGAGTGCAGTAGTTTGAGGATTCTTTGGCATTGCCTTTCTTTGAGATTGGAACGAAAACTGACCTTTTCCAGCCCTGAGGCCACTGCTGAGTTTTCCAAATTTCTGGCATATTGAGTGCAGCACTTTCACAGCATCATCTTTTAGGATTTGAAATAGCTCAACTGGAATTCCATCACCTCTATTAGCTTTTCATGCAAAGATGATCAAAGTAAAGGACAGAAATGGTCTGGACCTAACAAAAGCTTCTCAATTTCAGTTGATGACAATTCTATCCCTCAAATTTCTTGGGCCAAACCATATATTTGTCTCTGATACCATTCTTTATCACACATCCTATATTTGACCACTCCATCCTGACTCAATTTTCTTTGATTTACTTTGTATCACAGTACTTATAATGCATTCTAATGCAATTTATCCTTTTTAAAAAATTATTTTATTTTTATTTCTTATACTTAAATATTGGGCTTCTCAGGTGGTGCTAGAGGTAATGAGTCTGCCTGCTAATGTAGGAGATGCAAGAGACACAGATTTGATCCCTGGATCAGGAAGATTCCCATGGAGGAGGGAACGAGAACCCACTCCAGTATTCTGGCCTGGAAAATTCCATCCACAGAGGAACCTGGCAGTCCATGGGGCCAGGCACGAGTCAGACACAACTGAGGGACTGAGCATAACCACATATTTAGGTATTATAATGCGACAGAGGATGAGATGGCTGGATGGCATCACTGACTTGATGGATGTGAGTCTGAGTGACCTCCGGGAGTTGGTGATGGACAGGGAGGCCTGGCGTGCTGCAGTTCATGGGGTCACAAAGAGTTGGACACGACTGAACAACTGATCTGATCTGATCTCTGATGCTATTATAAGTTATTATTATATAATTTATCTGTTTCAGTATTTTAATATTGACTATCTCCACCAGGACTTGATACCTCTGAGGATATTTTGTCTGTTTTATTAATTATAGTATTTCCAGGTCCTAGAATTCTCCCTGTCAGCTACAAGTTGACACAATAAATAATTGTTTAAAAAATGAGTAAATGAATGAATAAATTTATTTTGCATTAATACTGCTTCTAAACTTTATCATTTTTTTATATAAGAAGTTTATTTAAATCAACAATCTGATCAAGTTTCTCTCTTAATAACAAGAAGAATAAGGTCCAAACTCTTCAGCCTGGAAAAATAAGTTTATAAATGTGTATATACACATTTAATTTTTTAGTGTTTCCTATGTTTCTGTTTTAGGAAACACTAAAAAATTAAATGTGTACATACACATTTATAGAATGGCAATCCAATCCAGTATTCTTGCTTGGAGAATCCCATGGACAGAGGAGCCTGGTGGGCTACAGTCCATAGGGTCGCACAGAGTTGAACACGACTTAACACATACACACATGTTTCTGTTTTCAGCATGCATACACATTTTTACATGTATATCTAAAAGCATATCTGTTCTTTTGGGGGCTTTTGTATGTGTTACTTTCTATTTATACAATGACTTGCCTTTACTTTTTGTATTGTCAAAGTTTCCACCTTTCCCAATATTTTCTCTAACCAAGCACTCTTTAGAAATATTCTTATTTACTCCTCTATTCCCATAGTAAGTATTTTGCATCTATTATATAGCATAAGTGACAGCATCCTTTGAATTAGAGAATCATTTATATATGTGCCTCTGCATGAGACTGTACAGTATCCACTACTTAATCTCATTGTCTCTATCTTTATTTTAAATCACCCACTTTGCCTACTTCAGAGTTTCATATAAAATACTTGCTCCAGAGTCATTTGTGATATGTAAATATTTCAAGATCTGAAATAAGAAAGCCAACTGAAAGACAATTTTAAAATAGTTTCTGGTGTGCTCAAGATTAAGCTATTTATCTATTAAGAACTCTTTTTGTGTTGTTGTTTTTTAAACCCCAGTGGTAGTGAACTACAGGTTATAATCATGAAGCTAGAAGAATCCTACATTTTTATGTCAAGAAAGTGTGTTTTCTGTAAATAATTTAAGAAGTATAGTATTTTCAATCTAAGTTACATTGAAAGGAACTTGTGTTTTGTTTTGTTTTTCTTTAAGAAACCTCTAGATATTTGGGTCAACAAAATTATTTTGAAAATATTTTCTCATGGAAAGTAGCCCAAAATAGATGGTGCCATGAGATTTAATTTGTTGCTTCTCGGGACAGAAATTCACTGGCATTCAACAGCTTTGCACTATTCACCAGGAAACTATGCTGTGCCAAGTACAAATGCTTTAGATGCACAGCCCTGGAGGTGCAGTGCCTGTCAAAAGTGGAGATGCTTGGAAGCAGGGGCCCAGAAGGAGAGAAGATGCTGTCAGTAGACAACTTGCAAGAGAGCATTATGTGCTGCTTTGAGGCCATCACATTGCATCTCACCATCAGAGCTGCAGGCTTCCACGATGACCCAGTTAGTAAAGAATCTGTCTGCAATACAGGAGGCAGGGATTCAATTCCTGGGTCAGGAAGATCCCCTGGAGGAGGAAATGGCAACCCACTCCAGTGTTCTTGCCTGAAAAATCCCATGGGCCTCACAGACCACAGTCAAAAGAGTTGCAGAGTTGAACATGATTGAGTGACCAAGCCCATCAGAAATACAGATGTTCAGGAGAGCAAGAGAGCTGAGATCCCCTTATCCACATCTATAATCTGTGAGAGGTGTATTAACCAGTTACCTTAGCAATCTTGGTTTGATCTTATCAGAGTATTAACTATTGAGCTTGGGTTCACTTGCTGGGAAGGGTGTCACATGTTTTGTTTGATATTTCCAAGTGATAAGATTCTTAGTACAAAGCATACAAATGTGTGAACATCAACAGTAAGCATATAGTATGTAAATAGTTTTGACTGTGGGTTTTTACATCCTTGAGACTAAAAAAATGGATGACTTTAGCCAGCAAATCTACAGTGGGAAAGTTGTCTGCAATAGTTTGAGGCTTGAAAAACTTAGAACAGATGGTGCTGTTGGGACAGCAAGAAGTCAGAAGGTTATCACGACTTCCAGCAACACTGGAGCCTATGAGAGAGGAGGAACTTTGGTGTGATAGGAGCCAGCTAGCTTGACCTTGACCTTCTTCTCTCTCCTCCATAATTCCTTATTCAATAGCCAGATGTCAGTGGGCAGACACCTGTGGTTATGTGGCATATATGAGTTGCAATATACTTGGTAGATAAGGGATATATTTCTGCATCCCTCTTCCTACAGTTATTAATAATCAATTGAATGTTAGTGTCTTTTAGGTCAAATTCAAAAAGCAGTGTTGAAGACTTACTCAAAACACCATGAAACTGAGCTTGTGGCTATCTCAAAAATAGCTTACTTGTGAGCTTCTTTGTATTTTGACACTGTTTCCACTAAAATTCATAGGAGGAAAAAGGCATAAAAATGTTTGTGGTTTTTCTGAATGGAAATACCACCAGGGAATGATCTCAGTTATGGAAGAAACTACTCTAAAATTCTGGAAAAGCCATAAAAATCATTTTTCCTTGTCTTTTTATTTTTTTCCCTCTAGTAAAGAAAGGAAGGACAGCCAAAATTTTCAAAAGCATTCAGTGATGAAAGTCTGCATTTTTGGTAGATTTTTAAATTATCCTGTTTTTCAATACAACTTTTCTATAAAGTTGGCTAAGCCATATACCTCTGAGGTTTAAAAAAAAAATGCAGGATATGTTTAAAAGCCTTGGGTGAATTTCTCAGTATTAAACTATGCTCACATAACCTTCAAAGCTCCTCTGTAAACAATACTTGATGAGTAACAATTCCCAAGAAAAGTGAAACTATCTCTTAGTAACTCTTTAGTCTAAATATCATTCACTTGGAGGGCTTTGTAGAGTGGGAGAAAAAGAGAGATTTTGTTCGTGTGTTCATGTGAGCTAGAAAGGAAAGGAAAACTGATCTTTTCATATAGATTCAAGAAGGGAGTTTCTTTTTCATCATTCCCATAATAGCTAAAAGTTTCACAGTGAGACGGTGTAGGGCCTGGTCAGCCTGAGAAGACTGGTTCCAACATATACCCTGGAATATATACTGGTTCCAATACATACCTGACTGGCTCCCGCCAGTCAGACAGCCATGCTGAGGTTTCTGAGGAACTGTGACATGCAGAGTTGTGATGGTTAAATGTAACCTTTATTCCCCTAACTGCCAGAGGTTATACTGTCTCCTCACCAATGAAGGGGAGATTGCTTGAGTGATATTAACAGTAAACGAGGACTTCCTTGGTGGTCCAGTGGTTAAGAATCTGCCTTGTAATGCAGGGGACACGGATTTGATTCCTGGTTGAGGAAGATCCCATATGTAATGGAGCAACTGAGCCCAGGCCCCACAGCTACTGAGCCTGTTCTCTAGAGCCCTCGAGCCGCAGCTACTGAGCCCTGCGTGCCCCAGAACCCAGGCTCTGCAACAAGGGAAGCCACCACAATGAGAAACCCATGTACTGCAACTACAGAAAGCCCTCGAGCAGCAATGAAGACCCAGCACAGCCAAAAAATAACAAATAAATAAATAAATATTTTAAAAATATGACTTTTAACAGTGAATGAGAGACCATGCACGTACAGATACGACAACAATTTTCTGGTTAGCTCAGATGCCTTCACAGGTTATAGAATTAAAACTCAGGGAGTTAAGAGAAACTGCTTTTCTCCCAGGAACCTACATGGAGAGCACGGTAAATGGCCCACCATCTTCATCAGAGAGGCAAGGAAGATGAGATTGAATTAAGACATCTAAAACAGACTTTATTTTCAGTAATTCCCGACAGCCCCATTCTTCAGTTCAGTTCACTTCAGTCTCTCAGTCGTGTCCGACTCTGCGACCCCATGAATCGCAACACGTCAAGCCTCCCTATCCTTCACCAACTCCCGGAGTTCACTCAAATTCACGTCCATCGAGTCGGTGATGCCATCCAGCCATCTCATCCTCTGTCGTCCCCCTTCTCCTCCTGCCCCCAATCCCTGCCAGCATCAGAGTCTTTTCCAATGAGTCAACTCTTTGCATGAGGTGGCCAAAGTACTGGAGTTTCAGCTTTAGCATCATTCCTTCCAAAGAAATCCCAGGGCTGATCTCCTTCAGAATGGACTGGTTGGATCTCCTTGCAGTCCAAGGGACTCTCAAGAGTCTTCTCCAACACCACAGTTCAAAAGCATCAATTCTTCGGTGCTCAGCTTTCTTTGCAGTCCAACTCTCACATCCATACATGACCACTGGAAAGACCATAGCCTTGACTAGACATTCTTAGAACCCTCAATATTTGACTTAACCATCATGTTTCACATAATCAAGGGAACAAAAGCTTTTACTAAGAGCACCTGTAGATGTATGCTGCTGCTGCTCCTGCTGCCAAGTTGCTTCAGTTGTATCCCATATATCCGATATGGACAAAGGAGACCATGTGGGTATGCTTGCATCACTGCTGCAGTATCTGCCTCCAGGGCAGCCAGAGAGATGCCCATGAGCCACCTCCAGGCCCCTGTAGCCCCTTGGTGACCCCTCAGGGCCCACAGGGGTCATGTGAGATGTAAAAGCCTTTCACGAGGGGTGGTGTTAGAGGAGGTCTTGGAGAGGCCATGACCACAGAGTGACTCTGTGGACCCAAGAAAGCTCTTCCCCACCCTGCCCTGGGGATGTAACTTTCACCCTCTAAAACCAAAGGCCAAAGGCAGAGCCATTTCAAGGACACCAGCCTTGAGAGACCAATGTAGGGCTGAGATCCTCTTGGCTAAATCCAGGACAGAATACTATTAAAATCCTCTAAATAAGCTCAAGACTTTGGCTAGGGGTGCAGAGACCAACTTAACTTGGCAGAGCCCAAGACAAGCCCTGTAGATAAGTTTCCTCCCTCATGAAACCTGCCATCTACCCTTCTGGAATGATCCACCTCTGCCTCTGGTCTCCCCTTGCCCTCTGAGTCCCTGGGCTAGTTTTAGATTTCAGCTGGGTCATCCCTAAGGTTTCCAACCGGCACTACTCAGACTTAGAGCTGCAAATCGATGCATGTTTACAGAATAACCCGTAGATCTAGATGCAGTATAGTTACCTGGGTGACAGAGAGAGAGACAGAGAGGCACCCACCCACTGACTATATAGTTTCATACATTTCTACTCAAATTTGGGAACTTTACTATCTGAAAAATTCCAGAAAAATAATTCTCAAATGATGATCTCAGCATATGCAATTCTTCTGATTGAATAGAGCCATTCTGTGAAAATTGCCTACTGATACTGACTCTCTAATTCATAAAAATAGAACACCTTTTGTTTCAACAATTGAGGATTAACATTTTGTCTCTATCACTGAGCATTAAGAGTGACCTAGGATGGATTGAAGAATCCTACAGACAGTGGAGCCGGGTGGGCTACAGTTCATAGGGTCACAAAGAGTTGGACATGACTGAAGTAACTTAGCATGCATGCATGCAGGGTGGGTTGTTTATTTTCCCATTGTGAGCTCATTGCTTCACCTGGAAAATTGTAAAATAAATACATATCCTCCAACATCATGCTAAGCATCAGGAGAAACACCTACAACATCTCTAGTGCTCTATCAACAGAGTAGATGTCAAAAAATTAGTAATTTTCTTTTTCTGTCCACATTTCACATTTCTCTGGATTACAACATTCTTTTGTGCTTGCAATCATTCAGTTCAATAGCATTAATATTATGCTTTGGACTAGGAGCACTGTGGGAAGAGCTCAAAGAAATTAAAAGTGAGATACTAGTATGTGTTTTTGTTCAACTAGAAAGGCAGACACAATCTCACAAAATCTGTAGTCGTGCATTACTGTGTGCACAGACATGCAGTTTTGTATTTATAAGTATGTGAGAAAGAGACCTCTAAAGAAAAGTGGAGAGAGGAGAGAGAGAGGAAGACAGAGAGACAGAGATATTGAGGGGAAATAATTTATCAACAAAAGGAGTGGCCTGAAGTGTATATTGCTTTGGCATCTCATTTCGCCAAGTGTCTTTGATTACTGTAAAATGATGGAACCTTGTGCTGAGTGTGTGTGTGTATTCTCAAATGTTGAGAGATGACAGTAAAAAGAATTTTAGATAAACCAGTGGCTGGGGGCCAGGTGCAATGTAATGATAGATGGCTAAAGGAACCACCCCAGAGGAGAAGGTCAGAGGAATGATGAAAGAGAAATGCATATTAATGCATTATTCAAAGTAGCTTCCTGAGGGCGCATTCACAAAACTGTTTCCTCTCTGAGGGGTTTGTGGTGTCTTGATTTACAGCTAACTGTCCCAATCATTGAGTCCAGGGACAGCTGTCCTTTCTTTGTGAAAATATTTGGATCCCCAGGAGAAGCTGAAATTGAAAATTTTATTTACATAACAGTGATAACACTTTAAATAAAATAAACAGAGATAGGAATCCACAATCGAGAGCATTATTATATTTACCATCAAATCGTACTTATTTAATGTAGGGATCAAAATATAGGGCCTTCCCTGATAGCTCAGTTGGTAGAGAATCTGCCTGTAATGCAGGAGACCCCGGTTCGATTCCTGGGTCGGGAAGATCCACCGAAGAAGGGACAGGCTACCCCTTTCCAGTATTCTTGGGGTTCCCTTGTAGCTCAGCTGGTAAAGAATCTGCCCAAAATGAGAGAGACCTAGGTTTGATCCCTGTGTTGAGACGATGCCCTGGATTGTATGATTGTGTAGCCTCTAAGCTACAAAATCTTTGCTTGTGTTGGATGTAGAACAATTTGCAAGCAATCCAAATGACTCATACCCACTCCAGTATTCTGGCCTGGAGAATTCCATGGGGTCTATAGTCCATAGGGTCACAAAGAGTCACACATGACTGAATGACTTTCACACTTCACTCAAAATACAGATTCCCTTGTAATTGTATTATTTGCCATGCTGATAAATCATGACCCTTTCTCATTAATAAGGGAGTAAATTTCCTGTTGATTTATTGGAGAGAAAACTGCCTGGAATCTTAAAGTGCCTTAATAGTTATGTTTCCAGTAGAAAACTGAGCGTCTGCATGTCTGTCTCCTATCATCAGAAACTTGGAAACAGTAAGAAAAAGTCTAACAAGTCAGAAATGAATATTTTTTGAACTGGCAGCAAATTTAGGCATAAAATGCAAAAAGATAATTTTGTTATTTTTTTCTTTTCTCTTTAAAAATCATTGAAGAACTCAAAATGTACTGACATTAAGACTCTTACATCTAATTTTAATGTAGTTTTTAATCACATCATCTTACCTCGTATTTCAGTTTAATAAATTCATATCAGAATGCAGCATTCTGGATAGATGGATAACCTTTCATATTAAGAATTCCAGACAAAATAGAGAAGGAAAAATGCCTCTAAGCTACACAATCTTTGCTTGTGTTGGATGTAGAACAATTTGCAAGCAATCCAAATGATTCATATATTTGGACTGCTGAAACACTAAAAATCTTTCTCTCTCGTGTTCTGTCATTATCTCCCCATCTTTCTTTTTCCATTCTTTCCTTCACAGTCCTTCCATGCTCATAATTTGTATACCAAAAAAAAAAAAAAACCAAACCCAGATGTGTGAGTAAATACACAGATGTATGACATCAGGGTTTGAAGGAGTCACTCCAAAAGAATTATAAACAATGTAAATCTTAGAAGAGTTACACTTGAAAAATTGTTGTGTCGTCCCTTAAAGCTTTTGTCGGGTTGTTTTTGTGAAAAGTCTTAAACTTTTTATTCTAGTTCTGACTCTGGAAATAATTCTTCAATCTCTATGTGTGGCTTAGAGGGGAAAGAGTCTGCCTACAATGCAGGAGACCTGGTTCAATCCCTTATTTTTTTTTTTTTTAAATTGTGTATAAATCCAAGGTTAGCTCCTTGTAACAAAATGCTAATTACCACTGTGGTTACAGGAAATCTTTCACAGACCATTTTGACGCTGGTAAAATTTATCTTTGGAGTCTCGAGCCTGCCAGAGAAACCAATTAAGTATTTATTTCCTCCCATTAGTTTTATAATGTACTGGTCTAGAAGTTTTAAACTAAGATTTCAAGCATGTGCCTTTAGATTTGTAGTATTGATTGACTAATTTTTTTTTTTTTTTTTTTTTTAATGAGGAGTAAAGCAAAAAGAGCAGGAGATGCTTTAGAATTATGCCTAAGAGTTTTATAGAATATTGTTGTTCAGTCACTCAGTCATGTCCTACTCTTTGCGACTCATTGACTGCAGCATACCAGGCATATCTCCTGGAGTTTGCTCAAACTCATGAATATTGAGTCAGTGATGCCATCCAACCATCTCACCCTCTGTCGTTCCTTTCTCCTCCTGCCCTCAGTCTTTCCCAGCATCAGAGTCTTTTCCAGTGAGTTGGCTTTCCGTATTAGGTGGCCAAAGTATTGGAGTTTCAGCATCAGTTCTTCCAATGAATATTCAGGGTTGATTTCCTTTAGGATGGACTTGTTTGATCTCCTTGCTGTCCAAGGGACTCAAGAGTCTTCTCCAACAACACAATTTTAAAAAATAAATTCTTTGGTGCTCAGCCTTCTTTATGGTCCACCTCTCATGTCTGTACATAACTACTGGTAAAGCAATAGCTTTGATGATACGTTTAATGGTTTTATAAGATGTTACATGGGATTCCCAGGTGCCTCAGTGGTAAAGAATCCATCTGCCAACGCAGGAGACTTGGGTTTGATCCCTGGGTCAGGAAGATCCCTGGAGAAGGAAATGGCAACCCACTCCAGTATTATCACCTGGGAAATCCCATGGGCAGAGGAGCCCGATGGACTGCAGTTCATGGGGCTGCGAAGAGTTAGACATGACTGAGTGACTAAACAGCAGAAAATGATGATAAATATCCCCCTTCACTGGCCTCTAATAGACTCACAGCTGGTGATGGACAGGGAGGCCTGGCGTGCTGCAGTTCATGGGGTCGCAAAGAGTCGGACACGACTGAGCGACTGATCTGATCTGATCTGAATAGACTCACAAATGCCTACAAAAAGAGCTTCACCACTGAAATGAGGATTACCAAGAAACTACAAGCTAAAGTGTGTTCCTGGAGAGGAAAATAAATCTTCACTAATAATAGGAACAAAAGGGATCTTATGCCAAGGGAGTATGAATGAAAGATGAATAACCGAATACATTTTTAGAAAGATGTGATAGAAAGGAAGGCCCTTGGTATGCAGAAGAAAATGGATACAAACTCAGAGTCATGCTTTTACTGTGATCTTCTGTTGTTTCTTTTTTAGTATCTACATCTATGAAGAAAACAATCCGGTGATTATGAGTTGAACTTTTAACAGTAAGTATCTCTGATGATGGGATAATTATAATAGTATCAATATTTTTAATGTTTAAAAACTGCATAACTAGAACCAGAAAAAAATACATTATATATATTCCAGTAACTGCTTTAAATTACATTACAAAATTTGACTGGAAAAATCTGAGTGAAATTGGGAGCTTTTCTAAACCAATAGAGCAGAAGTGTTCATGGGAGCAGAATAAGAAGCTGTCCATGTTGACTTACTCCCAGAGCTGTCATTGTCTCTTCCTAGAAAATACTTGATCATAACTCTTAAACTCAAGGTGCCACTTGACTTCCATTCTCTGCATTTGGAAAACAAGCAGTACAAGGAAAGCCAGTGTTTAATTCTGAGAACCTCCTTCTACTCTAAAAGTCTCTAATTCTAATTTCTAGAAAATCTTAGGACTGTTCAGGGCAGAAGAAGTCCAGACAGCATAAAGTTAAGACCATATGATAATGAATCTAGTCAGGCAAAAATGACATGCTCTATTTTGTCATGGGAAGCATGGCATATTTCTGTCTTCTCTTATTGTCTTAGAAACTTTGACAAACCTTGGGCTCATACAACTTTCTTTCATTTCAAAAAATTTAGTGCAGACACATCCACTTCTCATATTTCATTAAATGTGATACAGTATTGTTAATATCTCATTTCTTCTAGAGTGAGCATGAACCAGGTAGAATTATAGCAGTGTTGAAATTGGATGTTATCTCAAAGACTGTTCCATTAACCTTAAGAGAATTGCCAAATATCAAATTGAAATACTGTCTAAACGGTTTTAAACACAGCTCTCTCACTCAATATTATTTTCATCTAAGTATGCAAATTCAAATATCTATTCAACATAGCCTTGCATTAAAGAAGAGAAAAATAGAAAAGTCAAACATCACTTTTTCCCTAATGATAAAGTAAAACAATCACTATACATAATGAATATATTTTGTTTTAAAATATTCAGAAATTTCAAAAGTGTAATATATTTATGTTTTTGTGTATATTTTAAATATTTTTCATTTTCGCTGTTTGATAATTTTATTTATTTATTTATGGATGTGCAGGATGTTAGTTTCCCAACTAGAGATCAAACCTGGGTCCTCGACAGTGAAAGTACAGAGTTCTAATCACTGCACCACCAGGGAATTCCCTGGCTTGTAATTTTAATAAGGAGTTTTGTCTGCTTTATTTAGAGTCACAAATACTGTGTTTGGTACATATGCTCAATGGATTTATTGAATTGACAGATATATACATAGAATTTTAAACCCTCACAAGTGGTAAATAACACAAGATCACTCACTTTGGGTTTATGTACTTTCTTTTCTTTTCACTTGAAACTCATTAATCAACAGGCCATTTAAACTGCCAAGGATAGAAAATGTGTGTGATTCCATTTCAGTTTTTTTACTAATCCAAAATTATTCAGACCAAGGAATTCTATAGAATGTGGTGAGTGACTCCCCAAAGATATCTACTTTGTAAACTTCAGATGCTATGAATATGGTATGTTACATGACAAAAGGGAATTAAGATTCTGGATGCAATTAAGACTGCTAATCAGATGACACTGAGATGTAAATATTATCCTGAATTATCTGTACACACCCAGTTTAATCATGAATCCTCAAAACAAGATGTGAAAGTGTGGATGAAAGAGGGTAGTGTGAGCTGGAGAGAGGCTGAACAATGGCGTGTATCCAGTACATTGAGTTATACCTGAGTCTGCAGATACATTTGTTTGTGATTTGACTGTTTGCTGTTGGTACCCATTACTTTGAGCTCATACCTTCCCTTGGAGACTGGGAAAGCATCTTCCTTGCTGGTGACACTTAATGAGATCATTCCTAGGTCCTTGAGGAAGACATTCCTCATTTGTAAAACTGTTAGCCATTTAAAATATATTTACATCTCAAAAGGGCAGAGAAAGTATTTTTACTCTTTGTGAAGACTCTAAGCAAAGGCAGGCCAGAATCAAGAGTCAGGACCCTTGCTGTAGTTTCAGTTCAGTTCAGTCGCTCAGTCATGTCCGACTCTTTGCGATCCCATGAACTGCAGCACACCAGGCCTCCCTGTCCATCACCAACTCCTGAAGTCCACCCAAACAGTCCATGTCCATTGAGTCCGTGATGCCATCTAACCTTCTCATCCTCTGTCATCCCCTTCTCCTCCTGCCCTCAATCTTTCCCAACATCAGAGTCTTTTCCAATGAGTCAGCTCTTTGCATCAGGTGGCCAAAGTATTGGAGTTTCAGCTTCAGCATTAGTCCTTACAATGAACATCCAGGACTGATCTCCTTTAGGATGGACTTGTTGGATCTCCTTGCAGTCCAAGGGACTCTCAAGAGTCTTCTCCAGCACCACAGTTCAAAAGCAACAATTCTTTGGCACTCAGCTTTCTTTATAGTCCAACTCTCACATCCATACATGACCACTGGAAAAACCATAGCCTTGACTAGACAGATCTTTGTTGACAAAGTAACATCTCTGCTTTTTAATATGCTGTCTAGGTTGATCATAACTTTTCTTCTAAGAAACAAGTGTCTTTTAATTTCAAGGCTGCAGTCACCATCTGCAGTGATTTTGGAGCCCAGAAAAATAAAGTCAACCACTGTTTCCCTATCTTATTTGCCCTGAAGTGATGGGATTGGATTCCATGATCTTTGATTTCTGAATGTTGAGCTTTAAGCCAACTTTTTCACTCTCCTCCTTAACTTTCATCAAGAGGCTATTTAGTTCTTCTTCACTTGATGTGGTTTACTGGCTAAATTCTGGCAGACTCTTTTGTGACCCCATGAATTGTAGCCTGACAGGCTCCTCTGTCCATGGGATTTTTCAGGCAAGAATACTGGAGTGGGTTGTCATTTCCTTCTTCAGAGGATCTTCCTGACCCAAAGATTTAACCTGGGTCTCCTGCACTGGCAGGCAGATTCTTTACCACTGAACCAACAAGGAAGCCCAGAGTCAAAATTACATATATTTTAGTCAATCTGACGGAAACATAGGTCTTCCAAGTTGTCGGTAGGGACTCCAGATTATGTGCAGTAGATAGAATTCAAGCCGTGCACACTGATATATGCTGTGCTGTGCTAATTCACTCAGTCGTCTCTGACTCTTTTGTGACCCCATGAACTGTAGCCCACCAAGCTCCTCTGTGCAAGGAATTATTCAGGCAAAAATACTGCAGTGGGTTGCCATTTCATATTCCAAAGGATCTTTCTGACCCCGGGATTGACCCAGTATCTCTTGTATTCCCTGCATTGACAGGTGGGTTCTTTATCACTGTACCACCAGGTCAGGTAGAATTCAGTGTCTCTATTTGTCAACAAGATTGCCCTCTTGACTTCTTAAGTGTGGAAGTAAAAATGAATAAAAAAGTAGTTTTGGGTTTCTAAACTGTTCAAGATATTTCAAAGTTGTAGAAGGGCTGACAAAATCACAGAGGAAAGCTGTGCACAAAATTTATGTTTCATATGAAATAGAGTTTTAATCCATCTCTGAGACAGTGTGATGAGTTAAGAAGAGTAGATGGGACAAAATGCAGGGCCACCACAAAGCTCCTACTTCCCACATCCTCACAGACCTGGTGAGGTTATTGGTCTTTGAATCAGAAGAATGTCATTATAACTCATACACAACAGAAGGCATTACTTAAAAAGATGCCCGGGTTGGTGGAAATCTGTAATATGTTATTTGGCAGGAGCCATCAGAATAAAGAATTTGATTCTTGAATTATGTGGAAATAGTAGAGCAAAGGCTTTCTGGGTGATTCAGTGGTAAAGAGTCTGGGTGCCAAAGCGAAAGATGCGGGTTCCATCAGGAAGATCCACTGGAGAAGGCAAGGGCAACCCACTCCAGGATTCTTGCAGAAGCATAACTTTTCCTCTTCTCCTGTGTTTACTATTTCTTAAAAATAAGCAACTCAAGAGAATTCTTGTCAAGGAGGTGCATTTTGGGGTAGCAAATTCTGCTCCCCTTCAACTGTCTATCATACAATGTATTTATTTTGTTAATTGTCAGTTTCTCCCACTAGAATATAAATTCCCTGCTGCAAGGAGCTTTTGTCACTTTTGTTCTCTGCAGTGTTCCAAATATTTGGAACAGTGCCTGCTAATTGTAGGTGTTTATCAACTAATTGCTAAATGAATACATCCTTCAGGGGTTATGCTTATCATGAATAATTCTCTCAGAAACCAGACTCCTAGGGCTTGCGCAAGTTTTCTTGTGTATTTTACTTTTCTGTGGCAAGATCAGTTGAGATAATTTACAAGTTTAAGTTGAAAGATGGTTTGTCTGAATCTTAAGAAAAAAAAATCACCTTTGTTCTTAAAAAACATGCCTTGGTCACTTGGTAGAACCTCCATTATTATTATTACACCCATCCCTCTGTACGTTTTACATTGTTCTTCCTACCTGCTTTTCTCTAAGACACATCAGTTACCACGTCTCATTAAACTTCCTGACATCTTTCCATATCACATTGATCACAACCCACTAACATACTGGTAGACGTTGAGCGTTTACCAAGTACAGCTAAGATCTGTGACAGGACAAACACAATCAGGTGACGCGTTTACTGAACTTAATACAGCATTCACTGTTAAATTGCTCACGAAACATGAATTCCTTGTTCTCACTCCACGATACACACAGGTATTCTTATCCCAAGGTCTTCTTATCTTACTCTCTTCACTTCTGCCCCATTTTGAATTTTTCTGGTGTGAATGGGAGAGACCAAGAGTAGTAAGTCTCTTTCCATTCACTCGATTTTACCTCTCGGCTATTTTTTCTTCCATTTTCCTCTTGGATCCATTTGCACCGTCTGGCTCAGGATAGGAACTTTCATATTTTTCAGGCATTGCTCCAACTTAATTTTATTTTCACTCCAAACCAGACTGTTTGTAAAAGGTAAGTAGCAGAGAAGAGACTCAGTTCTCTGGCAAAAGACACAGTGTAGGCATGCTAAGGTGTTGATCATGCGAAGATTAAGGAAGTCATCCAGGCAGGCGAAAAAGCTGGTGTCTTCTTATGGAAAGGAAATGAAATAAACCTCTTGTCAGAATCTAAGACCGCGTTACCTCTGAGTGAAGATTAGATGTGAATATGTCTGCAGCTAAAATCCATATTTTTTTTTTTTTCAGAAAATAAAGCTAGATTTACACCAACACATTTTTTTTAAAAACGAACAGTTAGATTCTTAAATGTCTCCACCATAAAGTATGGCAACAAAGAAGAGGCAGATTTTTACCTGTCTTAGGGATTTTGGGGGTCTGGCTAAGAATTAAATTGACATGTGACTGGTCAACAGGAGAAAAACATATAAATGTATTATGTGTGTTTTATATGAAATGGAAGTCTTCGTTAATGACATGAAGAAGATGTGGCACAACTTAAATATTTTTGTACTGGGTTGAATGAGGAAAGATGATTGTGGAAAAAATAAAAATATACCTGGAGACTAAAGAAAGATGAGCATTATTCTAACAAGGTCTGTTTGTGTAAAATATTTTCAGCTTTGACTCCCTCTGGAAGAATGTTTCTTTCTCTCCAGTCCAGGCATGGTATTTTTCACATGGGAGTTTTTATCTCCTATTTTCAGGAGGAGAAGGGGAAATTAGAATGCCCTTTCTGCTTCTGCTGTTTTTTAAGCATCTTTAACTCAAAATTCTCCTCTTGGCTGCCACCCCGGCCTCAGGCGTGGGGTAGCTCCTGTCAGTCGTTCCTGTGCTGTTCAGCCTGGCACTCTCAGCCGCTGCCCCTGACCTTGGAACCAGAGATCAAATGGCCAACATCCGCTGGATCATTGAAAAAGCAAGAGAGTTCCAGAAAAACATCTATTTCTGCTTTATTGACTATGCCAAAGCCTTTGACTATGTGGATCACAATTAACTGTGGAAAATTCTGAGAGAGATGGGAATACCAGACCACCTGACCTGCCTCTTGAGAAACCTGTATGCAGGTCAGGAAGCAACAGTTAGAACTGGTCATGGAACAACAGACTGGTTCCAAATAGGAAAAGGAGTACGTCAAGGCTGTATATTGTCACCCTGCTTATTTAACTTATATGCAGTGTACATAATGAGAAACACTGGACTGGAAGAAGCACAAGCTGGAATCAAGATTGCCGGGAGAAATATCAATAACTTCAGATATGCAGATGACACCACCCTTATGGCAGAAAGTGAAGAGGAACTAAAAAGCCTCTTGATGAAAGTGAAAGTGGAGAGTGAAAAGGTTGGCTTAAAGCTCAACATTCAGAAAATGAAGATCATGGCATCTGATCCCATCACTTCATGGGAAATAGATGGGGAAACAGTGTCAGACTTTATTTTTGGGGGCTTCAAAGTCATTGCAGATGGTGACTGCAGCCATGAAATTAAAAGACGCTTACTCTTGGAAGGAAAGTTATGACCAACGTAGATAGCATATTCAAAAGCAGAGACATTACTTTGCCAACAAATGTCTGCCTAGTCAAGGCTATGGTTTTTTCAGTGGTCATGTATGGATGTGAGAGTTGGACTGTGAAGAAAGCTGAGCACTGAAGAATTGATGCTTTTGAACTGTGGTGTTGGAGAAGACTCTTGAGAGTCCCTTGGACTGCAAGAAGATCCAACCAGTCCATTCTAAAGATCAGCCCTGGGATTTCTTTGGAAGGAATGATGCTAAAGCTGAAACTCCAGTACTTTGGCCACCTCATGCAAAGAGTTGACTCATTGGAAAAGACTCTGATGCTGGGAGGGATTGGGGGCAGGAGGAAAAGAGGCCAACAGAGGATGAGATGGCTGGATGGCATCACTGACTCGATGGACGTTTGAGTGAACTCCGGGAGTTGGTGATGGACAGGGAGGCCTGGCGTGCTGTGATTCATGGGGTCACAAAGTGTCGGACACAACTGAGCGACTGAACTGAACTGAACTGAACTCAAAATGATCCTTATGCCAAAGTGACATATTTTAGGATGGCATAGTGCATCAGCCTTCAGTACCAATAATAATAATGTATGCTATGCTATGCTATGCTAAGTCACTTCAGTCGTGTCCGACTCTGTGCGACCCCATAGACAGCAGCCCACCAGGCCTCCCCATCCCCGGGATTCTCCAGGCAAGAACACCGGAGTGGGTTGCCATTTCCTTCTCCAATGCATGAAAGTGAAAAGAGAAAGTGAAGTCGCTCAGTCATGTCCGACTCTTAGCGACCCCATGGACTGCAGCCTACCAGGCTCCTCCATCCGTGGGATTTTCCAGGCAAGAGTACTGAAATGGGGTGCCATTGCCTTCTCCAATAATAATGTGTAAAACTTTCAAATTCAGAGCTATCAGCTGCCTCCTACAGCCATGTAAAAATCATTTTGATGCATATTCTTGAAATGTCTTATTGAAAAGTAGATGCCACATGCCCTGAGGGAAAACAGTTTTTTAAACAGCTTGAGTGAAGTTTACTGTATGCTAAACTTCAATTAATTGAATTATAAAGAAATGTTAATGAAATAAAACACTTTTCTAGAAAGTGAAATAAAAGGAAGACAAAATATGCTGCTTCTCAAGTGCATCATAAAATTAGATCAAAGCCAGATTAAATTTTCAGAAAAATCTTTAAAATAGTTTGATTCCAAAGCAGTAGTCTTCAAATGTAGAAATGCCGGCTTCCCTCCCTGATTAAATTCTGTATTAATAGCTAATATAACAAACATATGAGAGCATAGATGCTCTAAGTCAAGCATCTCCTCTAGTAAACACTCATCTGAAACAATTTAGTGTAAATATGAAACCCTATGGCTTGATGAAGACAATTTGAAAGCCACTGTTATAAACTCTTCTTTTTTACTTGACGAAAGAACCAATATTCTTTATTTTTAATGATCCTTAATTCCATGTTATTTATTTATTTTTTTAAATTGAAGGATGGTTGCTTTAAAATACTATGTTGGTTTCTACCATATGTCAACATGAGTCAGCCATAGGTATGTGTATATCCCCTCCCTCTTGAACCTCCCTCCCACCCCATCCCACCCTTCTTGTTGTTCATTGGCTTAAGTCATGTCTAACTCTTTGGGACCCCATGGACCTCTAGGTTGTCACAGAGCACCAGTTTGAGCTCCCCGAGTAATATAGCAAATTCCCACTGGCTATCTAAATTTTATGTATGGTGGTGTATATGTTTCCATGTTACTCTCTCCATTCATTCCACCCTCTCCTTCTCTGGGCTGTGTCCACAAGTCTGTCCTTTATGTCTCAGTCTCCATGGCTTCCCTGCAAATAGGTTCATCGGTACCATCTTTCTAGATTCCATATATATGTGTTAATATACAATATTTGTTTTTTTCTCTTTCTGACTTACTTCAGTCTATATAATAGGCTCTAGTTCATCCATCTCATTAGAACTGGCTCAAATGTGTTCCTTTATTGGCTGAGTAATATTTCATTGTATATCTGTACAAAGCTTCTTTATCAGTTCATCTGTTGCTGGACATCTAGGTTGTTCCCATGTCCTAGCTATTGTAAAGAATCTTTTTAAGTCACCATATGGTTGTGGGAATACCAAATAGTCTATGAGAATAAATGGACAAGGAGATGTTTTTGTTTTCTTTTTCAAAATCCATAGCCTTTGTTCTCCGCATGGAGAGGCTTACACCTGCTGTAGGGAACCTTCTCAAATGTCAGGTGTCATTTAAGAGAGTTAAGTCCTTTACACAATGCATTCCAAAACAGCTAATCCAGTGCATGCCTATGATCGTTATACAGACTTTCTATGATCTGTGCTTTGGAAGTTTGTCCTCATCTTTGTTGATATATTCCCATATCTGGTCACTTAAAATGCTGACATTTTAAGTCAAATTATTTCCTAGTCTCCTAAAGCTAGATACACCAGGAAAAACCAGGCACCTCTCTAACCTAGCTTTACAAATCACAGACAGAAAATAGTGAAAGGGAACAGAATATATGATCCCAACATATGCTTCTTTGGCATAAGGAGTGTTTTGAGCTGGTTATTTTTAAGAAAAAGCAGACCTAGGAAAAGCTCTGAAAACCAAGAAGAAGCTGCCCTATTGCAAGAAACATGGGTACATACTTGGTCACGTCCGACTCTTTGAGACCCCAGAGACTGTAGCCTGCCAGGCTCCTGTGTCCATAGGATTTTCCAGGCAAGAGCACTGGAGTGGATTGCCATTTCCTTCTCCAGCTTGTAACAGACATTTCTGTTTATAGGGGAAATCTCCATTTGTAAGCATGTCTCCCTCTCTGATATAGGAAAATGATAAACTTCTAGACACTCACCGGTGGAGAAGGCCAAGGCTTACACCTGCATAACAACTTTTCCTTGTTTACTGGGTTTTGCCTGATAAGCTCCCCAAACTGGCTTCTTCTCACACTTTTCCCCAGCAGCATCTCCTTTTGTTTTTAGCTGGTGATGGGATGCATGGTGGCTCGGACTATGTCAAGGAGTTACTCACTTTTCCTGAGTATTTCTCATGTTTACTGCAGGTACACTGTTAATAAAATTCTGATTGTTCTTTTCCTGTTTGCCTTTCTTTTATTAAAGGAGGTCACAGCCAAAAAGCTAGAAGGGTAAAAGAAAACTTTTTTTTTTTCTCCTCATTGATACCGCAGAAGGAAGCAGTCCAAGGGGAAATGGTGCAGAGCTGTTCACATTGCTATGGAAAACACACATGGAAACACACACACACAAACACACAAGTCTTTATCTTCATGAAACAATTCTAGATCTGGGCATAGGACTAAGAAAACAGAAAAAGGATGTAGAATGTTATGCAGGTGATCATAAACTTGTCCAACAAGGATCTGAGATATTCAGATGGTGATGAAGGTAGTCTGTGGCTCAGTGATGGTAATTGTCCTCACAATGACAGTATGTAAAAGAATGACTGCAGAAATGGGTTGAATGGATTCAGGAAAAAGTCACTCTGAAAAATAATTACTGCAACAGATGGGAAAATATCCACATGAAATTTAAATTTAGTCACGCTTCATTTTGGACAGAATAGTTTGGCTGCTGCTGCCACTAAGTCACTTCAGTCATGTCCGACTCTGTGTGACCCCATAGACGGCAGCCCACCAGGCTCCCCCGTCCCTGGGATTCTCCAGGCAAGAACACTGGAGTGGGTTGCCATTTCCATCTCCAATGGATGAAAGTGAAAAGTGAAAGTGAAGTTGCTCAGTCATGTCCGACTCAATAATTTGGCAGATTGACTAAATTTTAAAGGTCTATATAGATTCTTGAAGACAAAAACACTAGAATTAACATCTCTTAAAAACACACCAGCAGATTATGTAATAGGTCCATCAACTAATGGGCTTCCCGGGTGACACAGGATAAAGAATCTGCCTGTCAATGCCAGGGACGTAAGAAACGCAGGTTTGATCTCTTGGTGGGGAAGATCACCTGAAGTAGGAAATAGCAACCTGCTCCAGTATTCTTGCCTGGAAATTTCCATGGACAAAGGAGTCTGACAGGCTACTGTCCATGGGATTGCAAAGAGTCAGAGACAACTGAGCACAGGGACACACGTACACCATTCACTAAGGTGTCAGAGCAGGAGGGTCACAGTCCCATCATATTCCAGTATATGGAGGTAACATCGTTATACTGTTGATACATACTTATAATGAACTACACAAACTTGTTTTACTCCAACAAGAGCAGTTCATTTTTGAAAATCAGGGACTGAGACCTCAGGAGAACTATGCCTATATGAGACTAAAGATGACCAGTTGTGATTAAAAGGTTTTTAAACTTGGAAATTTCTTATCTACCCCAGATTTATCTTAAACTCAACCCACTATTGCGTTAAATTATATACAGATACACATTTACAGAAGTGCAATTTAATTTTCCAAAAGTAGAAATTCACTGATACATCTATTAACACTCCATTGAGAGGCTCATAATCAGCCAATCAGGTATTTCAGGCCCAGAAGCAGCTTGGAAATTTTGTGAAGTCTAGGTGCTCCAACAATAATTTCCAGACATTGACAGATGCTAATGATGGAGCATATGGGATCAATTGGCTTAGTTCAAAATAGTGTTCCTATAATAGTAACATTTCCAGAAGGTTCTTCAAGAAAAACTGGTACAGACACCTTTTTTTTTTTTTTTTAAGACAAATTTGAAAGGACATTAATTTAAATATAGTACTAGCTCTGGTATGGGGCTGAAATATCTCATCTCTGCAATCTAACTTTTAAAAAAATTATTTATTTTTAATTGAAGGATAATTGCTTTACAGTATTGCCTTGGTTCTGTAACCTAATTTTTACACTGATTTTTATTTAAAGTATTTGTTTTTGTTGTTCATTTGCTCAGTCATGTCTGACTGTTTGCAACCTCATGGACTGCAGCACACCAAGCCTCCTTGTCCTTCACCATCTCTCGGAGTTTTTCTCAGACTCACGTCCATTGAGTAAATGATGTCATCTGATCATCTCATCCTCAGTAGTCCCCTTCTCCTCCTGCCTTCAACCTTCCCCACCATCAGGGTCTTTTTCAGTGAGTTGGCTGTTTGTATCAGGTGGCCAAAGTATTGGAGCTTCAGCTTCAGCATCAGTTCTTCCAATTCAAAGTTTATTTCCTTTAGGATTGACTGGTTTGATTTCCTTGCTGTCCAAGGGACTCTCAAGAGTCTTCCTTCTCCACCACCACAATTTGAAAGCATCAATTCTTCCATGCTCAGTCTTCTTTATGATCCAACTCTCATATCCAAATTTGTTTTCTTCCTAATAGTTTGTGACAGGAGAAGGAAGTGCAAATTATTTACACTTAACAGTGATTTAATATGCTGGTAAGTCCTTTGTTGTGATCTTAGGAATTATAAGAATTAATAACATTTCTCATGTCAAATTAAATTAACTGTCAGAAACAAACACACCCTAAGAGCTCATCTTTTCGAGGACCCTGTCCATCCATTTTTGACCATAAGCTCAGTCATCCGGTCTGCATTTCCAGGCTCCTTACAACAGGAAATCGGTATCCCAGAAGATAATAGACAATTTTGATTGTTTATTATTTTTTCCTTTTTTTGAACCAAAAACTTGTTTCTTTTTTCCCCTCTGTGATTATAAAGAGTAAATCTAAATTCCTTTATCATCATAGCTCTCCAGAGACTCAGATAGCTATTCAGATGTCTATTGAATAGTTTCTACCTCTTACTCTTTGATATGTATTATTGCTTTTCTTTAGTATTTTAATGCTTTCTTTAATTCTGAGCCTCAAAACTGAACATTAAAGCAGAGCAGGTCACCCCAAATATGCCAGTTTGGCATCTTGTTTATTTTGAGCTGAAGGCAATTAAGATCCAGCAGACTCAGGGGAAAAGCTTTTTACCTTTCTTTTACTTGCCTAAAAGTATTTAGATAGGGGGCCTGAACCAGGAAGAGAGCAATTACCAGAGATAACTCCTCATATCAGAAAGGCAACTTATCCACATGGCCTGCCAGACAGCTGATAACCGAATGCTTGCACGTCTTAGCTTCCTGTGAGCCCTTTGGGACTCCAGACCCCTACTCGCCTCTCCTTAGCTTAAGATGGCAGATATAAGCCTCTATTTCCCGATTGCCTTGTATTCTATGGGACTCCCAGAAGTACCAAATTAAACTTGTTTTTCTCTTGTTAATCTGTCTTATGTCATTTAATTATGAGACCAGCTAAAGGACCTAGGAGAAAAGAAAGGAAAGTTTTTCCTCCCCTACAGCATGCTATTCCAGGTATGATAAGATATGTTCACAGCTGGAATAGGACTGTTAGCTCAGCTCAGTTGCTGTTGGCATAATACACCGCCCCAGACATGCAGTGAGTTCTAGTTTTCTCAAACATTAGGTCAATTTAATAGTTGCTGCTGTGAAGATAGTATCCCTTATCCTGTGTCAAGATAGTTGATTTTTATATGAGATGCACCCTTATTACTGACAATTTTGTGGCTTTCTGTTCTTAGTTCCACTGTTACATTCATTCACTTGATGTGTTGTTTATCCATTGCTTCATGGAATGGAGTTATGCAATAAGAACTAGGATTCATCACCAATCAAAAAAAACGAAACAGCCCTTGCCCTTGTAGCAATGCATTCTTGTGGGTGAGCATGGAGTTTAACAAAAAATTACATGATGCATTACTCAACTCAAACTTAGTTCAGATATTACCGCCACAGGAAATGGAAGATGGGAGAAAGGACCTCTGACAGGGGAAGTTCATTAAGTTCTTCAAGGTCCTGGGGTGATGTATTTTGAAGGAAGGTTGGGAATTAAGTAGATAAGGATGGGAGAAAAAGCATTCCAGTATCAGGAATTTCAGTCCAAGGTCCTAAGACCACAAGTAGCACAGCAACTTCGAATAGTGAGAGGAGGCTTTTGTGCCTTGGGTTTAGAAAGCTGATGAAGATGGCAAAAGATTGTTGCTGAACCATGAAAGATGCTGGGATTCTTGGCCTCTGGAAGAGAAGAATTCAATCTGGGGCCAGAGACAAAGCTTAATCACTCAGAACTTTTGTGCAATAGAGTTTTATTAAAGTATAAAAGGGATAGGGAAAGCTTCTGACATAGACATCAGAAGGGGGCAGAAAGAGTACTGCCTTGCTAGTGTTAGCAATGAATTAGTTATTACATTGAATTAGTTATTACAATGAATCAAAAGAATGTCTCAAGTTTGTGAAAATTTTACCAGACCCATTCCCACAATTTACATTTTAGGATAACAAGATTAGAATTTAACAATAGAAAGATCCTCCAGACCCACTCCCATAATATACAGTCTAAGATATCAGGATTAGTCAGAAGGTTTTCAGGAAGGAGAAACAGTTCTCCAGAGGGATACATTGTTGTTGTATAATCCCTAGTACAGAGTTTAAACTGAGTTGTGTAATTGACTAAGACTAAGGAATGTAGAGAAAAAAAAAAAAAGTTTGTCCTTTTCTCTTCCTTGAGAATTCCAGGCCCCCAATCTCCATTTCGAGAGCCCCAGACCCCCTTCTCCTTCTTGGGGACCCTGGACTTCTTATCAATCTGCCCAGGAATTGACTCTCTCATTGGCAGTGGTCAGCTCATGTTTTGTGGCTGTTTTAAGGGCAAAGGAAGAGCCACTCTAAGACCCATAAGAGTCCAATGAATGAATTGAAATGGGAGTGTGAACAGATCTGACTTTCACTTCATAGACACACACCTTTAATCACTACCTTGATCTGTCTAAAGATCCTTTTTTGAAATCCGATTCATCTTTCTGTCATTCCCAACAGTCTTTTATCAAATCTTCACCAACAATAAATGAACATTAACTGGGTTTAATAGGCTAGGGTTGAAAAAAGACCCGAGGCTTACCAAGAAATTTGTTTTCTCTAATACAAACAGCCTAAAATTAAAGATGAAAAGCATCTCCTCCAGGACAGATGTGCTTTGCCAAACTTGCATCAAAACACTTTTTCACAGAGATTTCAAGCTAAAGTCCTATCTCATGGTTTGAAGAAAATGGCAACTTTTTCCTGATACTGTTGGATGCAGTGGGATGGATGGACTGAAGTGAATCCATTGGTCCACGCAGGCTGGTGTGTCTTGTGAAAATTTTCACATTATTTCCATACATGCTTGTTATTATGTCTGTGCTAAAGAATGTTTTATGTCTGGTTAGAGCTGCAATGAATTTGTGAGCCTAAACAGATGCTCAAATTTTTTAGTTTTCCATTATTTTGTTTATGTGAAGAGTTCAGGGCATCTGAACCTGACTCCCTTAGGATTGGCTGAGGGCAACAGAGGCCAGGGCATCTGAGGTTAGGACAAGATGATTATTATCTATGCTTTCACTGAAGCTAATGAAAAACTGTTGCCACTTTAACTGTTTTTGTCCTTCTGAGTAATTGTTAAATATTTCAGGGTTCAGTTCAGTTCAGTTGCTCAGCCATGTTTGACTCTTTGCCACCCCATGAATTGCAGCACACCGGGCCTCCCTGTCCAATTTCAGGGTTCAGTTCAGTTCAGTTCAGTTGCTCAGTTGTGTCCGACTCTTTGCGACCCCATGGATCACAGCACGCCAGGCCTCTCTGTTCATCACCAACTCCCGGAGTTCACTCAGACTCACGTCCATTGAGTCAGTGATGCCATCCAGCCATCTCATCCTCTGTCGTCCCCTTCTCCTCCTGCCCCCAGTCCCTCCCAGCATCAGAGTCTTTCCCAATGAGTCAACTCTTCACATGAGGTGGCCAAAGTACTGGAGTTTCAGCTTTAGCATCATTCCTTCTAAAGTAATCCCAGACTGGTCTCCTTCAGGATGGACTGCTTGGATCTCCTTGCAATCCAAGGGACTCTCAAGAGTCTTCTCCAACACCACAGTTCAAAAGCATCAATTCTTCAGTGCTCAGCTTTCTTCATAGTCCAACTCTCACATTCATACATTACCACTGGAAGGTTAGGACATTCTTAATCCATAATCTCAGACTCAGAAATGAAATTAAGGAGGCTATGAGAGAACAGAGACTAGTTATATGTATGTGTGCACACATGCACACACACACGTGCACACACACATGCACACGTGCACACACACATAAGCACGAATGCACAGATGCACAGGCACACACACACACATACATCTCTTATATGTGATAAACAAACTGAAACAGCAGTATGCAAAAAGGGATCTGAAAGAAGTAGAATTATAATCTTATGTAGAGGAAAGATTTAAAGACCTAGATCAAATTTTTAAAGTAGGGAAGCTGATCTTTAACATGAGTTTTCTTTCCTTTCACATCTTCTCTCACCTCTTACTATCCAAGGTCCAACCCTCAGAAACTCTTGTTTTCCCTCCATAATTGACCCAACTCCAAGGACCACTCTGTTCTGTTCCCTGCAAGGGAGCATCATTGCAAACTGTTGTTTGGACTTCCCTGGTGGTCCAGTGGTTAAGACGCTGTGCTTTCACTTCAGGGAGCTCAGCTTGGTCCCTGGTCAGGGAACTAACATTCCCACATGGCGAGTGGAAAAAATGAAAAAAAAAAAAAAAAATAGTTGCTCACTCTCATCATTCTTTTCATTCCAAACAGCATAACTCCTTTCCCTTAGGTTAACAAATAGAGATTTGGCAACTTGAGAATTGAGGAAAACAATATAATCTAATTAAGGGTAGGTGCAGTGTCAGACAGTGTGAGAGAGGTGCATTTTTTTGGGCAATGAAAACATTTTTCCTGTTTCTTTTCTTTTTAATTTTATTTACTTAACTGTGCTGGGTCTTAGTTTCAGCATTCGGGATTTTTCAGCTGCAGCACGTGGGATCTAGTTTCCTGCTGCTACTGCTACTGCTAAGTCGCTTCAGTCGTGTCTGACTCTGTGCGACCCCATAGATGGAAGCTCACCAGGCTCCCCCATCCCTGGGATTCTCTAGGCAAGAATACTGGAGTGGGTTGCCATTTCCTTCTCCAATGCATGAAACTGAAAAGTGAAAGTGAAGTCGCTCAGTCGTGTCCGACTCTTAGCGACCCCATGGACTGGAGCCCACCAGGATCCTCCGTTCCCTGACCAGGGATCATATCCAGGCACTGGGAGTGTGGAATCTTAGCCACTGGACTTCCCTGATGGCCCTGAGTACTAGTTTTTTTTCTTAATTTAGCTATTAACATGTCTAACTATAATCCCAAATATAGCTATTAACATGTCTAACATGCACGTCAATAATCTCAGATATGCAGATAACACCACCCTTATGGCAGAAAGTGAAGAGGAACTAAAAAGCCTCTTGATGAAAGTGAAAGTGGAGAGTGAAAAAGTTGTCTTAAAGCTCAACATTCAGAAAATGAAGATCATGGCATCCGGTCCCATCACTTCATGGGAAATAGATGGAGAGACAGTGGAAACAGTGTCTATATATTTGGGATTATATATTTAACATTGATACCATTTTCTTAGATAACAGAATGAAAAGATAATCACTAACATGTCTTCCAGTAATTTTTCATTCTTTGTTGAGAATTTCCATTCTTGTGTGTTCCCTTAGTGGAGTTTGTTGTCTTAAGGTCTCTCCTTGAAAACTATTTCCCCAAAACATGTATGGGTGTGTGAGTATACTGGTGTGTCTGTGTATGTATGTGTGTGTTGTAAAGCAAGGTCCTGAATATGTGTTGGGGAGTTGGGATTACATGGTTTGGCTACTGCACTTCTTGTTAATAGGAATATTGAGGCCTATAGACAAGCTGAATAACTAAGCCCAAATTGCAAAACTAGAAGCTAGAAAAGCCAGATTTGAACCCAGACAGTTAAGTGACAGACAGTTGCTATTGCTAAAGATCTTTTTAAAATATTAGTACCAAGTAAAAAATTCAAGTTGTGGAAAAATATGTAGAGTGTAATCCCATTTCTGCTAAATACAAGTATATTTACACGTGCATGTTTATATGTTACATGTATGTGTGGGTGTATGTGTGTGTTTGCTTATGTCCCATAGTCTCATACACACGTGTGTGTGGGTGTTAAAGCTTCAGTTGTGTCCAACTCTGCAACCCCATGGACCGTAGCCCACCAGGCTCCTCTGTCCATGGGATTTCTCGGGCAAGAAGACTGGGGTGGGTTGCCAGGCCCTCCTCTGGGGATCTTCCCGACTCGGGGATCAAACTCAGATGTCTTACATGTACACGCATGGCGGCAACTAGTTAACTGTGTATCTCTCTGGGAGCTGGTAAGACTTATGGGAGTGGGATGAGAGGAAGGCAACAGATTTGAAGGATGGTGTTCATAAGCTTGTAGGTCTTGGAAGATTTACTTCTTAACCCGGAAGTACTAAGCCGGTTCCTCTTTGCCCAGGTCCACCCCTTCTCTCCCAAGCCCTGGTCAGTTCTCTCCTCCTGGGTAGCGGCTCCAGTTCAGTAAGCAGCCTGGTCTGCACCCTGCCCCACCCCACCCCTGTCCCCTTTTCCATTACCAGAATGATGTTCTTGCTCTGAAAGAAGTTGCTTTTTGATGAGCCTCTGCTAAAAACCCTCTAGGGAGCTCCCAGCTCATGCAGCATAAGAGCCAATCTCTTCAGAACTCTCTAGAAGGTGAGCGGCACTGGTCAAGTGCCCTCTCTGACCTAGACGCTTTTTCTTGCTCAGCGCCTTCACCAGTGAGGCCTTCTGTCTCTGCTCCCAGCCTCTGTGCCGCTGCTTCCAATCGAAATCCCCAAAAATGAGCCCATGAGGTCTACTGTGACCGTCCATTTTCTTCACTGCTCTATTTGCAGCATTGAGAAGATACCCACAAGATATATTTGACGAATGAAAGTTGATCTGCACGTTTATTTCTATATTCAGTCATATGAGTGGGTACGGGACCCACACATATCTGGATTATATCACTGTACCATTTCTTCCTTGACAGCTTGAATTTTGCCTGCTGGAATATTTAGTACCTACATCTAAGACCTTGTAGCATGTTTCTATTTTTTTCCATTTTTCCCCCTCCTTTTCTCTCCTTCTCTTTGTTTAAAGATATTTGTGCTGGGTTTTGGTTGTGCATGCAGGCCCTTTTAGTTGCAGCTTGTGGGATCTTTAGCTGTGGAATGCAGAATCTAGTTCCCTGATCAGGGATTGTACCTGGATCCCCTGCATTGGGAGCACAGAGTCTTAGCCACCAACCACCAGGGAAGTCCCTTTCTTAAACTACTAATTTCAATCAAGACTGATTCCTGAGGGTGATTCTGTCTTTCAGAAACATTTAGAGATGTGTGAGGATGTTTGGGGGCCCCAGTGAGTGCATGCAAGAGACCGCAGTCATGATCTCAGTGATTCAGGACTCCCTGTGTCCAAGCCTCCAGTAGTTGAATAGTGGCTCCCAGAGATGTCCAGGTTCTAATCCTTGGAATGTTATTTTGGAGGATCATCCAGGATTATTCTCTTGGACCTTTGATGTCATCACAGTTGTTGTTATAAGAGGGATCCAATGGAAGATTGGACAGGAAAAGGTGTATGATCACCAATGTGAGATGCTATGATGGATGCTTGCTGTAAAGAGGACAGAAGGAGCCATGAGCCACAAAATGCATCAAATATAGCCCTAGGATCTGAAAGAATGCAAGAACACATATTCTCCCCTGTACTGTCCATACCTTGATTTTGGCCTGTTGAAACCAATTCTGGACTTCTGACTACCCCCAATATTGAAAATGAATGAATGTGTGTGGCTTTAGACCTAAGTTTGTGGGAATTTGCTACAACAGCCAAAGGAAACTTGTATAAAGGCTTTGACATTGAACTTTGCACTTCCTCCTCCATCCTTGTCATTCAGGATCTGTGTTGTAATTGCTCCTGGCCCATACTGTGAGGCTGACATTTTGATGTGACAGCTCCTAACAGCCTCGGCCTGAAGAATTTGTGTGTCTTTGATTGCTTTAGTGCTTTGGCCATTTTCAAAAAAAAGGATAAGCCTCATCTAGCTCTCTTGTTCCAGAAAGAGAATGAGATACACATGGAAGAGAGCTGCAAAATCACCTGTAGTAGAGACTTTAAGGCCATAAAGACAGATAAGCAAGCCCATTAGAGATGAGCAGAGCCCCCAAGTCAGCCTCCAAATGCCTGTTGTTGTTTAGTTACTAAGTCATGTTCAACTCTTTGAGACATCATGGACTGTAGCCTGCCAGGCGCCTCTGTCCATGGAATTTCCCAGGCAAGAATCCTGGAGTGGGTTGCCATTTCCTTTTCCAGGGGATCTTCTCAACCTAGGGATCAAACTCACATCTCCTACTTTGCAGGCAGATTCTTTACTGCTGAGCCACCAGGGAAGTCTTCTATTGCATTTTATAGCAGTTTATTTTATCGCAATAGCTAACTGGTATAAGAGTGAATAGAACTTCCTGGGTGGAGACCAGGTTATCCAAGTGACCCCATCCACATAGCAGTAATACCCCTTGAGGAATATTGAACCGTTCCAGTGTATTAAAAGAGGAATAAGAAATAGTGAAAGATCTTCCTGATAATTAGTAAATCACACTCAAAGTCTTTAAGATACATAATTTGCTATTTGCACATAATGATCTGTGCTTAGTAACTAGTAACTGAGATTTTTCAATTCAAACCAAAGGGCATTTAAGTAACTCCATGGCACCCCACTCCAGTACTCTTGCCTGGAGAAGCCCATGGATGGAGGAGCCTGGTGTGCTGCAGTCCATGAGGTTGCTGAGAGTTGGACATGACTGAGCGACTTCGCTTTCGCTTTTCACTTTCATTCATTGGAGAAGGGAACGGCAACCCACTCCAGTGTTCTTGCCTGGAGAATCCCAGAGACAGGGGAGCCTGGCGGGCTGCCGTCTATGGGGTCGCGCAGAGTCGGACACAACTGAAGTGACTTAGCAGTGTCCCAAAACTTGGGCCAGTCTCAAAAAAAAAAAAAAAAAGAAAAGAAGAAATTACACACACATGTCTCTGTTGTTCCCAGTGACTAACTCACTTGCCAGTAGTCATTTGGGCTTAATAAGACACGTAGGTCTTCTTATCTTGCAACTGTGATTCAGTAAAGAAAGAGCTATGATTTGATCAGGGCAGAGTGCCCAGCTTCTAAGTGTTCCTGTGGGGTGTCCAGCAGCTGTCAGGAAAGTTAACGAACCAGGGTAGAGGGTAGATGGCCCACGTGAGGGTCAGTGGCAGAACCAGACTCAGAATTACAGAACTGGACCTCCATCCTGCTTACTGTGGGTCTTTGGGCTTAAAAGGCCTTTCAAAGAAAGTGTTTCCTGAGACCTAATAAGTGTTTTTAATAAGAATATAATAAAAAGGATATGAGATTCTCAGCATCAAAAAGAGAGTAGCAGTCTGCACATTAGTATCACTGCCATTTCGGGGGCCCATCTTCCAGGTTGTTTTCACCCCACTGAAAAGCATCTTATTTTTCAGCTCTGCAAATTCAGAAATTTTACGTGGCATGGATTTATTCAGTTTCCTCAAAAGCACCATTATCCTATTCATACAAAACAGACATATGCCCAAGGAGTAAGTGGATTAAAGTACAGTGGAGACATAGCTGCCAAGCCAACCAGAATTAATCTCATCCATGGTTCATTCATTTTTGTTCAGTAGGGAAATATATGTGGGAAGCCAAAGCAAGACAAAATGATTGCTTGATTAATATAAAATACACGTAACACAGTAAAGGCCTTTAGCGCCACTTCGTATGGTAGTGCTCAGTCTGGATCCATGTAGCCAAGCCTCATGTCAATGCCATGAGATAAGAACTATTATCCCTAAGAATGAAGAAGTTAAAGTGTAGTCTGGTTAAATAACTTGTAAGTCACAGAGATAGCAAGTGGCAGGGCTCAGATTTGAACTCGTGTGTCAGATTTCAGAATCTGCACTTCTAACTATTGCTTTATATATATATTTTTAAACTAATTATTATTGGGCTACAGTTGCTTTATGATGTTGTGTTAATTTCTACTGTATAACAAGGTGAGTCAGCTATACATGTACTGCTGCTGCTGCTGCTAAGTCACTTCAGTCGTGTCTGACTCTGTGCGACCCCATAGACGGAAGCTCACCAGGCTCCCCTGTCCCTGGGATTCTCCAGGCAAGAACACTGGAGTGGGTTGCCATTTCCTTCTCCAATGAGTCAAAGTGAAAAGTGAAAGTGAAGTCGCTCAGTCGTGTCTGACTCTTAGCAACCAGATATCCCCAGTTTTTTGGATTTCCTTCCCCTCTAGGTCATGACAGAGCACTGAGTAGATTTCCCAGAACTAAATAGTAGGTTTTCATTAGCTAGCTACTTGTTGCTTAGTCACTAAGTGGTGTCTGACTCTCGAGACTCCATGGATTATAGCCCGAAGACTCTTCTGTCCACAGAATTTTCCAGGCAAGAATACTGGAGCCAGTTGCCATTTCCTTCTCCAGGGGATCTTCGCAACCCAGGGATCAAAACCATGTTTCCCGCATTGCAGGCGGATTCTTTATCACTGAGCCACCAGGGAAGCCAGGGGGTGAGGGACTCAGGCAAAGATGATTGTAGGGGAGTCTTCTCGACCCCAACACTGATGTCACTGCTTCACAGAACAAGCTACTTTTGAAGCATGGCTGGATTGAAAGGAATATTTGTTTTATCCAACAAACTGTAGTCTTTGCGGTATAGAGACTAATTGGGAATGATTGTGGTTTTTCCACCAGAGAAACTCCAGAATGGCTCCCTCATATTTAATGT
This sequence comes from Tragelaphus eurycerus, assembly GCA_935064755.1. Classification (NCBI taxonomy): domain Eukaryota; kingdom Metazoa; phylum Chordata; class Mammalia; order Artiodactyla; family Bovidae; genus Tragelaphus; species Tragelaphus eurycerus. The sequence goes on from CAKXYN010000074.1 coordinate 2,340,228, forward strand.
TTTCTATATTTTAATTTGACCCTGGGGCCTTGTTTACACTCTGACTTTGTTTCATAGTTTATCCTTCTATCTGTTGTTGCTAACTTTTTGTTTATATTGGATACTTTTCTCAAGCACTATCATGATGGTCACGTCTCCATCCTTTCCTGACTACTTTTAGGACCTTTTGACCCATTTGAAGCTTTTGACTGGCCCTAGTTGTTGCTATTGTCTTATGACTAAGTCTTGCATCTGATTCTTTTGCGACCCCATGGACTATAGCCCGCCAGGCTCCTCTGTCCATGGGATTTCCCAGATCCAAGATCAATCTTGATCTCAGGAAAAGAGAAAATGCTGAAGAGTTTCACATTGAGGATTTCTCTGTCACATTCCCGTGGCTGCAAATCATCACAAATATCAGACCCAAATTCTGCACCTAGGAATGCTGACCTTCCTAGAATGAAGACGCATCTGAACCATTAATAATATTCTTCTGGTGCCTGAATTCTTGCCTAGTTTTGTGTGTTTTTATCTTTGATGAGCTGTTATGTGAGGCCTACATGTCCGCACCAGTAGCCCCTTGTACTGGCCTGCAGATCGCGCCCTTCTGGTTCCAATGACACAGGCAGCTGCCCAGGGCCCTGTTATCTGCTGACGGATTACCCAGGCACTGCCATTCGCTTTCTGGCTCATTTCTCTAGTTTCACCTGTTCTGAGATTCTCCATTGCTCTGCTCTGTCTACCTGTCAAGTTATCTCTTTCCTTGTATTGAACTTTTCGAGATAATTAAGCACCAGACCCACAAATGTGGCAAAAATAATAAAGGTTAGGACTTGAAACTGTTACAGGGTTCAATAATGCCCACAACGTCTGGATATGCTGCTCTAATAGGAATCTCTGCTTTTGTTTATTTCATACTGTCTATTTCCTGATCACAAAAAAGACAGAAGCATCAAGTAAATTGAAAACTCCATTAAAGAAACACAGCACCTAGGAGGGAAACATGGCTTAAAAAAAAAAAAAAAAACAAAAACAGAGAAAAGGCTGTTGAAGTTCATCTTGCTGACCTTTTTTTGTTTGTTTGTTTTTTCAGATAGTCAGCCTTATACTTTACGTGAGGATTATCATGAAGGTACAAAAGAAATACCCAGTTTTCAGGGGTGATTTTGGGAATTAGGGTGTACAAAATCAGTCCCCAAACCTAACAGTATTACCAAATGAAAGCATAAATATAAGAGGAGGTTGAAGCCAACAGAGAACTCTGGGGAAAGATCTTGGAAATAATTGAGGTTAAATAAGAGACGAGGGTTTGATCCCTGGGTCGAGAAGATCTCCTGGAGGAGGAGACGGCAATTCACTCCAGTACTCTTACCTGGAGAATCCCACGGACAGAGGAGCCTGGTAAGCAACAGTCAGTGGGATCACAAAGAGTCCGACATGACTGAGCAACTGAACAGTGAAATTGAAGGGAAACAAAAAATAATTCCTTGAGAAGGATGTGTTCTATTTCACAAATAAAATCCCATCAAAATAAAATCCTTAACAAATTGCTAAAAAGAATAAAATGCCTTAGTGTTGTCGAATGGTGTGTTAAAGACATTGTTAACTTAGGAAAGAAAACAGACTCATTTGAGTTTCATAAAAAGGTCATTGCTGACTCAGCGCTAAGCCAGATGAACAGAAAAGCACAAAAAGGAAGAGAAGAAAAGGTAATTGTTCCCAGGTAATTAAAGATTGGAAATAGTCTGGAGAAAGTCCCTTTCTGGTCTTTTTAATTATATATATTCCTTTTCTAAATATTTTTAAGTGAAAATTTATTGCTGGCTCAGTGGAAAACTAAATTCCCTTAGAGATTAAATTGAAATTATATATATGAAAACCACATTTTTTGGTGAATAACACACATCTCCTTCCATGATATTCATGCCAAAATCAATCGCAACATGAAGAAAATTGGCTGACTTCTGTGTATTTTACAACATGCTATATTTGCAAGTCACATTTACACGGCCTCATTCTTAGAACAGCATTTCTTCTCAACAGATATTATCTGGCAGAAACATTCTCAGGATCTTAATTTAAGAGGAGTAAGAGAAAAGCACAGTTAGGTTAATTGACGATAAGAGAACCATTCTGGGTAGACTGGGAAATGAAATCTCAAATTCTTGGCTTCTAGCCTAGTTTCTGAAGGCTAATGCCTTGTATAAAAAAACTAAAGAAGCATAATTTAAATAGTTATTATAATAGAAAATATCCTTGGATTGAGTAGCAGGAAGTCCTGGTTTCAGCATTAACTAGGGGTGTGACCTTGCATGAGTTACCTGTCTTCCCTTCCCTAAGGGTCCTTACTGAAAAACAAATGGAGTCACCTCTGAAATCCCTGTGGGTTGAAGTCTCCTTCTTTTCCATTCCCACTGGCACTGTTAAGTTCATGTCTGGATTTTTATTAATATCTTTATTTATGGTTTTCTCTTTGTCCTTCTTTTTTTCTCTACATTTCATCCCAATTAAGTTTCTCTTTATCCTAAATTGGAGAAGGAAATGGCAACCCACTCCAGTATTCTTGCCTGAAGAACCCCATGGACAGAGGAGCCTGGCAAGTTAAAGTCCATATGGTCACAAAGAGTCTGACATGACTGAGCAACTAATACTTTCTATCCTAAAGGTGGGCTTCCCAGGTGGAGCTAGTGTTAAAGAACTCCCTTGTCAATGCAGAAGACATTAGAGACACAGGTTCGGTCCCTGGGTTGGGAAGATCCCCTGGAGAAGGGCATGGCAACCCACCCCAGTATTTTTGCCTGGAGAATCCCATGGACAGAGGAGCCTGGCAGGCTATAGTCCATAGTGTTCAGACATAACTGAACAATTTAGCAAGCAAATAAGCTATCCTAAATAGCGATGCCACATCCAACTCTTCCAATACCATTTTTGTTTAATTTCCCTTTAAAACAAGTATTGAATAATTTCTTATTCCTAAGTGCTGAAATACAAAGGGTATCAACCCTACATTTCAAAAACTCTTCACCACGCTTCTTAAATTTCATCATCCCTGCATATGAATACTCGTTCTATCAGTTTCTTCCCTTAACTCTTGAATTCCCTCTTAAATATACAACACATTTATTATTCTCAATAGGGCATCGGCAATTTCAATCTCCTATTGAGTTTTCCCTTTCTTATTTGCTTATCCAAATCTTCTCTATCCATCAATGCCCAGTTGAAAACCCTCAAAAGTGTCAACTTTCCATCACAGAAGCTTTTCTGAGCTCCAAGAGCAATTTCCTATATATTTCATTCAAACATTTAATCATGTTTTACCTTGTGGCATATTATTACTTTATTGTTATTCAGATTCTTTTCCATTGAATAAAAGCTCTGCTTTTCAAAACCTGTGGGAAATAATTTATTCTGTTAAGCCCAGCTTTCTGACTAGCTGGAGATTTACTCCTTTTTGCCTTAAACTTATCTTATTTTAACCATTGTAGATAAAAACATTTCTAAAATAGATAACATATTTCTATGACTTTTGAAATTTAAAAAAATGGTAATTTATTAGCTTTCCTGGTGGCTTAGTATAATCACTATTGATATAAGTTTTTCTAGTGTTATGTTACAAAGTTGCTCTAAGAAGTTACAAATAGGTTCTGTCATCACTACTAATTTGCTAAGAACTTAATTATATTATAGCTTTTATTAAACATTTGCCTAAAGTATGTATAAATAGGCTCCTTGTAGAAGCCTTCTACAATGTAGAAGTCCTTGATAGCTACTGCTTAACATTTGGAGCACATCATTTGCTTTCCTGTGGAAGGTCTCTATAGATATTTACTTCCGAATTTTTAGCTGAATTCAAGATAGATACAATTGCAGGAAAACCAAATTTCAAATAGACTTTTATTACTATTTATAACTTGTTTTGACTTTTGTCGTATCTTTCCAACTCTACCAGGAATAGAGATATATAGTTCTACAGTTGTCAACTGTTTAAAGGATTTAGTCCCGTGATTTGTACTTTTAAGAGATACTCAAATAGGAACTGAATTCAAGAATCTCAGATTTATGTAAAGATACTTTACTGCTTAGGCACTAGCTTTTTAATAGATTGTATATGGAAATTACTTCTTAGAAAGACTCAAGGGAGGGGAGAGAGGAGAATATGGAAGATATAAATAATTTTCAGTAACTTTCTCCATCTTTTCTTGGGTATTGCTTTCCCCTCCCTCCTTTCCTTCTTTCCACTAATAAGGACCCAAATTATTTGTGAAATGCACGCTTTTTGATCTTCAGTACTTTCCAGTTCTATAGCTAAGCAGAGATGTTTCCCCAAATATAAAATTTCTCTAGTTGGCTCTTAGGTTTTATCTTAGTGTACTCAAGGGAGTATATACCTTGTATATGGTATTATCATATTATTCATCTCAAACTTCTACATCAGATTTCTCTATGTCTCTGAAATAACCTCATATTTTCCAACCTCCACGTAATGATATCTTTAGAAAGATATTTTAAATGTTGCATAGAAGAGAAATGAACATTTTAATATGTGAATTTCTCATTCTCTGATGCTCCCTACTGTTAAAAAGAGTCATACCTTTGCCGCCACATTTCTTGGGTTTTGGCTGTGCCTGGATAGAAATGAAACCTATCCAGATCCTTTGGCTGAATCACACTGAAAGAGAATGAAAATTACTGATGATGATGAAATAAGTAGATACGGATGGTGATATGGGAGTGAGTGTAAAGCCAGTAGTCAATACAAATAGGATTTAGGGGGAATTTAGAATGAAGGAAGAAAGTCACTACTAAGAGAGAAAGAAACAAACTTTATGAATATCGTCTATGTTTGAAGAACAAACTAACACTTTCTGATTATATTTGCTAGAAAATAAAGTTATTTATTTATTTATTTTGGCTGTGCCACATGGCTTGTAGGATCTCAGTTCCCCAATCATGGATTGAACCTGGGCCATGGCAGTGAAACCTTGGAATCCTAACCACTAGGCCATCAAGGAACCCCCTAAATTTTAAAAATTATTGAGAATTGCATTTTCCACATGAATGTGTTATTTGCAGAAGAAAGACTCTTGCTACTTCTATTACTACAAAAATGTGTCCACCACTCAGGTAAACAATATACTTTTACAATATTGGTACAGGAGGAAGTAGGCTTTTCTTATCTGTTGTGGAATGTCACCATAGGAAAGAATAGATTACAATGATATGTAAGGAAAACTATAATTGAAAGAAGTTTTTTTCAGTAGAGAATATTATGTATGAAAATGAAAAGCAGTATTCACTATAAGAACAAAAATTGGAGACAGCATATATATTTAGTGTTATGAAATTGATTACTTAAATAATGCAGCTCATATTAATACTATTTATTATTAATATTTTATTAATGCTTAATAAAATATAACCTATGTAATCAATAATAATTATTATTGTGTATGTGCTCACTCAGTCATGTCCGACTCTTTGTGACCTTTTGGACTGTAGACTGTTAGGCTCCTCTGTCCATGTGATCTTTTAGGCAAGAATACTGGAGTGGGTTGCCATTTTCTCCTCCAGAGGATCTTCCCAACTCAGGGATCCAACCTGTGTCTGCTGTGTCTCCTGCTCTGCAGGCAGATTCTTTATTGTTCAACCATCAGGGAAGCCCTAATAATAATGATTAATAGAATAATAATGACAATAAAGGTATATATTTATCAATTAAATATTCAGCTTCAACACAAGCAATGTGAAGCACATAAAGATAGGTCGTTTTTATAAAATTTTATTTTATATATTTTTTAACACAAAAAAATCTGCTCTTCCCCTCACTGGTAACCCCTAGTCTGTTCTCGGTATCTGTGAGGCTTCTTTTTTGTTGCATTTACTAGTCTCTTGTACAAAATTACTGCAGATGGTGACTGCAGCCATGAAATTAAAAGATGCTTACTCCTTGGAAGGAAAGTTGTGACCAACCTAGATAGCATATTGAAAAGCAGAGACATTACTTTGCCAACAAAGGTCCGTCTAGTCAAGGCTATGGTTTTTCCAGTAGTCATGTATGGATGTGAGAGTTGGACTGTGAAGAAAGCTGAGAGCCAAAGAATTGATGCTTTTGAACTGTGGTGTTGAAGAAGACTCTTGAGAGTCCCTTGAACTGCAAGGAGATCCAACCAGTCCATTCTTTAGGAGATCAGTCCTGGGTGTTCTTTGGAAGGAATGATGCTAAAGCTGAAACTCCAGTACTTTGGCCACCTCATGCAAAGAGTTGACTCATTGGAAAAGACTCTGATGCTGGGAGGGATTGGAGGGCAGGAGGACAAGGGGACGACAGAGGATGAGATGGCTGGATGGCATCACCAACTCGATGGACGTGAGTTTGAGTGAACTCCGGGAGTTGGTGATGGACAGGGAGGCCTGGCATGCTGCGATTCATGGGGTCGCAAAGAGTCGGACACAACTGAGCAACTGAACTGGACTGAACTGTACTTTTTAGATTCCACATATAAGTTGTCTTAGACACATTTCACTTGGCATAATGCCCTCCAAGTCCATCCACATTGTTGCAAATGGCAAAATTTTGTTCTTTTTTTTTAATGGATCCTTTTGGCTTTTTGTTGGCTAACTTTGACTTTGTCACTTAAAAATTCTCTGAAAACTTTCACAGCTATAATGGCTTATACCTATGCCTATCTGATTAACTTGTGGGATGCTGTGATGAACAAATGTAATAATGCAGGTAAATGTCCTCTGGAAATAAACATTAGGAAAAGAGCTTGTAAATTTGAAATATTGAAATACTGAACAACTCGTATGGTCATAGCCTATGAAGTTTGATTGTCAGCCTATGACAGTGCTGACATAAACAGCACTGTACTAGCAAATATTTTATTTGAAAAACCAGCAAAGCTATGTATATATATATATATTTTTAAAGAAGGATACTTTGAGTAAACTCACTGAACCAAATAGAAAACCTGAGGAAATGTAAAATTGTTGTTCTGGATGATAGATAATCCCACTGTTGACATGAAAGGACACACTGACTAGAAGGCTGACAGGGATCAGATATGAAGTGTAAGCTGCAATCAGGTAAAACAGAAAAGAGATTTATGCAAAAGAAAAAAAAATCTCATTCTTCTGACAAGACGGATAAAAAGAAAGGAAAACCTGAACAAATAGATAAGGACTGCGGTTTGGAATTACCCAACTAAGTCATAGTGACAGTCAGAATGGGAAGGGCATTGTCAAAAAGCTGATTTCAACTGAATGATGATGTATTTTGCAGAGAATCAGCATTAACAGGAGCAAATGGAATATTCTGAGTCATTTTTGAAGAGAAAGGTATCAGCATGAAAAGAGAATGCAGGTCATTTAAAATAAATCGAAACACACAGAAAGAACTGTGCCTGTGTAATTGACTACTTTCTGGTGACATTGAACCCTAGCAGGCTTACAATTCAGGTTCCTAAAAAGGATCTGGTCCCATCATCACCTGGCTTTAGATTGCTCTGTGTAGCTGTCCTATACTTTTCTTCATCTGTAAGATGAAGGGACTTTCTCAGATTGTATATATAATCTTGTCAACAGACAAGGGTTAAGACATTTAGAGAGTCAGAGACCACTTTAACATGCAGCGATGATTAACATAATAATTATGTGGGTCTGGGACAAGCTAAGGGAGCAGGTGGAACAGGGTCATACATTCTCAGCCTAGGAGTCAAGTGTACTCAGAAAAGAGCTGGGGTGACGAGGGATGTTTATCACAAAATGAACTCAAAATGGTTTGTCAACATCCCTGGAGGTTTCAGGCAATGAGGGGAAGGGTGTGGGGGACAGTTGTGTACCGACCATGATAGATGGGGTGAATTTCATGGTCTGTGTAGGTGCCCTAGTATCGAAGATGTGATGTAAATGAGCAGCAGTGGACAGCTGTGTTTTTTCATCTCACAAGCAGACAGAAGGCGGGCTGGAACTGTCTTTTCTTTTCCTTGGTTGCTTGAGCTAATCTCTGCTAACTGTGCTCCCAGGAAGGAATGTCAGCAAAACACAACATGCAGAAAGAAAATGTGGTTCAGACTTTTCTACCTTGCCTGGCTGGCAGCAAACGTGGCTTTGTGTATAGTTTAGTAGGAGCCTCTTGCTTTTGATGTCAACCAAGCTGACACTTATGGAAACTGAATCCTGGAGCTGATAAAGAAGACATACAAACAAACAAAGGAAAAAAACACCACTTTCTGAAAATATGTCAGAATCAGGTAAACATAAACCATAAACCATGGCTTATGTTGAATGTTTAGTTTTTCTTCCACATGAAATATCATGTTGTCAGATCTTTAGGAAACCATACTGTATGAATAAGAAAATAAGATATTTGAAATTTGAAAAAAAAAAAAAAAATCAGGTAAACCTGATTTAAGCTAAGTTGCTTCAGTCATGTCCGGCTCTGTGTGACCCTGTGAACTGTAGACCTCCAGGCTCCTCTGTCCTTGAGGATTCTCCAGGCAAGAATATTGGAGTGGATTGCCATGCCCTCCTTCGGGGGATCTTCCCTACCCAGAGATCGAACCCAGGTCTCCCACATTGCAGGTGGATTCCTTACTGTCCGAGCCACCAGAGAAGCCCACCAAAATTGTGACGTCATCAACAGAGTAGAAGGTTTTAGGTTTTTTGTTTGTTTGTTTTTGTATTTTCATATGAAATCATCTCTTGGCCTCAGCCAGGAAAGTTTTTCCCACCAAAGATTTTCAGGTAAAAAGCAAGAGTTGCTTTCCAATGCATTTTGACCTCCTCCCCTTCAAATCTTGTCCTTACCACTGAAAATTTTATCGAGGGAAAGAAGGAGAGAGAGAAAAAAACACACATAGATTGAAGAAGAGAGAGAGATCTTCTATGAGAAACTCACCTAAGAGAAAAGCTTTGTCATAGGAATGATGGCACAATTTGCATACATTGTGAAGAACTCTCTCAGACTAACACTGAGGGCCCCAGAGGATGCCAAGCTGATGAAGATAATGATAGATTAGCGGCATCTCTTTTATTATCTCTTTACCTGGAGTTATTTTTCCTCTAGAAGTTGTTGATTCAGGGTGGGGTGTAAGGAGTTCATCACCAAATTACTGTTTATGCATCTCTCTCAGAGATTCATAAACAGTATGTTTATGCATGTAACATGTCATACATGTTACATGTATATATGAGCATGTCTATATCCATTATATGTATTTTATTTATATGTGTAATTATCTAGCTATATTTTGAGAGATAAGATAGGAGACAGATTCAGTACATTCATGAAAACAAAAATGAAACCCGTTATAAATGATTCAGACACTTCTGTTTCCTGAATGTTTGCTAAGATAGAAATATAATCGCTACCAAAATTAAAGAAGCTTACTGCGTGGGTCATATTATTGGATAACTGGGTTCAAATTCACATTTCTCTTTGAATGTTTCTGAAATACCTTGCAAGAATATTTCAATTCCTTATGCATCTGTTAATAGCTCTGTAGAAATAACTACAAAGAGAGCATCTCTCCTTATGTTGTTGAGATGATTTAAAGAGAAAATGAGTGGTAAACACTGAAAGGTGAAGATTGGCTTGATTGAGGCTCAACTCTCACAGCCAGGTTCCCAGAGCAGAAGCTGGCCTCCTGCAGATGCTTACAGGAAGCAGCTCCAACCAGTGCTGAAGGCAATCAATCACCCTAATAAACTGCATCCCTGGACTGTCCATGCGTTTTGGCCAACGAGCAGAGTCCTAGCTGATATGGTGTGCGTGCTCTTTGCCCTTGTTGGTTTTGCTGTGGTATCTCGGTCTGTTCCCGCTGCCGTAACAAAATAGACTGAGTGGCTTGTAAATAATAAGTTTATTTCTTACACCTCTGGAGGCTGAAAGTCCAATATGTAGCAGATTCTCTTAGTGAGAGCATGTTACCCAAATATTGTTTGTATTATAAAACCCATGCAGTTGAACCATTTAGACTATCTATCTATCCAGAGGGTTGTGAAGAGTTGGACATGACTGAGGCGACTGAACACAAACACACAGCTATCTATTTATCTATCTGTATAATTTTTAACTTGTATATAATTTTAATCTTATGGGAATTGATTAATAGAATGTACACAGTTTAGATATAACTATATGTATTAATGTATGTGTGATTTTAGTTCTCCTTTCTGTTTTCTTTGTAAATCTCAAGTTAAAGAATCTTTCAGATATACCAAAGTGAATAAGGTGGGCAGCAACTGACAGTTGTCACAGATTTTCATTCCTCAAGTGGGAAGATGAACACATAAACAACATGTTTTGGCCTAATTTTAAACTTTAGGGAGGCCTGGCATACTGTGATTCATGGGGTCGCAAAGAGTCGGACACGGCTGACAGACTGAACTGAACTGAAACTTTACTGTATAAAATGCTGCTTTATTCCACAAGCCTAACAAATCACTGTTTTACCAGACTGAATGGCTGAATTACAAGTATCAGTTTGATCAGTAGCCACCAGAGTCAAACCAATTATGTGTTTTATTTTTCATTCATAGAAGGTGTAATTCTGACACAATAATTTTGAAGGCTGCATGCTGCTGCTGCTAAGTCGCTTTAGTCGTGTCCGACTCTGTGAGATCCCAGAGATGGCAGCCCACCCGTCCCTGGGATTCTCCAGGCAAGAACACTGGAGTGGGTTGCCATTTCCTTCTCCAATGCATGAAAGTGAAAAGTGAAAGTAAAAAGTTAAAGTGAAGTTGCTCAGTCGTGTCCGACTCTTAGCGACCCCATGGACTGCAGCCTACCAGGCTCCTCCATCCATGGGATTTTCCAGGCAAGAGTACTGGAGTGGGGTGCCATCGCCTTCTCTGTGAAGGCTACATAATAAACCCTTAAAACTAGTCAACTTGAACTTGTAATGTCCTATTCAGCCTTTATTAACCTATATAGTATACTGTATAGTGTTGTGTGTAGGTTACTTATAATCAAACAAAATACCCTGGTTACCACTTCTCTTTTGTCCTAGGTTTGAGAATAAACAATTTAAAATCATCATTTATCTGCAGCACGCAGCTACTATGAACAAAAACGTGTTTGTAACAGAATTTTTCCTTTGTGTTCCAGTAGACTAGTAAAAAGGAAAAATGCTAATTAACCTCAAAGACAGTGATAACATTATCTGTGTTTTAAAGGACAGTTTACCAATTTACTTTGACCAGTAAAGTAACTGCGTTTATTTTACTCTACTGCTATTCTGTCCAGTCAGTAAACAAGGATATTTTGCAGAACACTTGCTCCAGATAAAACCCCAATAACTCAAATACCATTTAAGATACACAGTAGGCTGACATTCAGCATTCTGCATTAATTCTCTGGACAGCAAATTGTCTCTCTGAAGCATGGGGAGAGTCAGCTGGAATGCAGTAAAGATGACGGAATGGCACCTGTTCAAAACACAGTGAAATATAGGGGTAAAAGGAGATTTTTCAATAAAATAGGTCTCAAGAAATCATGAGAAGAATCACCAAGACACAGTCAGACTTAGGATTACCAAGGCTTGTGAAAGCCTGTTTTGGAGATGGCTTGGGGGATCTTTTGTTGGAATGATGGATGGTGGACCAGTTCATTAAAGTAAGAACCCATCCGCTCAAGGTAACTCAGGTACAAGCCTGAGTTATTTATAAGAACCTTCTTATAAATAATGTTGAATAGAGAATTTCAGTTAGTTCTTTTAGCACCTACCTGTAGCTGGAATAACTATAAACAAGATGAGATCAGACCCTGAAAAAGTTATTGATGCATTAACAGAGCCTGGTGTAAAGGAGGATCCAGTAGATCAAGGTTAGAAATTCAGTACAGTAGAACAAACCAAATGTGAGCAAGAAACCAGGAAATAGAGGTTTAGGCATGCATGCAGGTTAAATTGCTTTAGTCATGCCCAAGTGCACTGTAGCCTGCTGTGCTCCTCTGTCCATGGGATTCTGCAGGCAAGAATACTAGAGTGGTTCACCATGCCCTTCTCCAGGGAATTTCCCCACCCAGGGATTGAACCCCTATCTCTTATGTCTCTTGCATTGGCAGCAGAGAGTACCATCTGGGAAGCCCAGAGGTTGAGATAGATTTACTAATCCTAACAAATTAAAAAAAAGTAGCAAACATAGCCTTAAATTCAGCCAAAGATTGTGAATAATGTCCCACTGACATGTAAACTTTATCAGGGACCGATAATCCCATGACTAGAGGTATTTACCGTCTGCATTTTAAGGTGGGCTTCCCTGATGGTGCAATGGTAGAGAATCTACCTGCTAATGCAGGAGATGTAGGTTCAATCCCTGATCTGGAAAGATCCCCAGGAGAAAGAACAGGGGCAACCTACTTCAGTGTTCTTTTTCACCCCCAGTCCAGTATTCTTGTCTGGAGAGTCCCATGGACAAAAGACAGGTTACAGTCCAGGGGGTCTCAAAGAGTTGGACATGACTGAAGTGACTGAACAACAACAACATCTTAAATGTACAGTGCTTGAAACCTAGGGTCTGACATTGATCCTAAAACTGAACAAGTAAACTGAATACCTGCAGAATAAGTATCCTGAGAGGTATATTTCACAAGTTTCTTAGAGTATTTTCAGCAACTATGTAATAAGTCTTGGGCAATAATTCCAATTTTCCACATGTGAAATTTTATCCCACTTATAGGATAACTCCCTGAGGAAATGGAAGAAATAGCTCAGAGACATTACAACTTGACCACCTGGTCACATTACAACACTTTGGACTGGAAATGTTTATTTCAGAAGAAGGAAATTCGCATTTTTGAGAACCTAACTGTTGGCTTTCCTTCAAGTGCCTTATTGACCTATAGTTGGAGTTAATTAAAATGTCTAACTAGGGTGCTTCCTAAAACAGAATCAGCATGATTTATTCCCCAAAATTCTGGCAATTTCTTAATTGCTTTGGGACTCAAAGATTGATTTTAAACCCGTAGATGTTGTACTAGTACTAAATTTGGCTATGGGTTGTGGGTAGGGGCTCTCAATAAATGTGCTGGGATTTATTTCCATAACTATGCCACTTGAATTTGACTCAAGATAGTGCATGAAATTGAGTCCCCTGATGGATTGTAGTAGATATGTTTCCCAGGAAGAAACTCTTTTAATCATTCTAGGAGTTAGTAAAACTGGGAATCTGGCCAAATTTGATTAGTTAGCCCAATTCTGATGTCAGTATATTATAGACATTCCATAAGCTAGTGAAAAGCAATGTGTTTTACTGGAAGGAACACAGGAGCAGATGATCAAGCTACAATCTTTCCTCTTCCTTTCATGAACTATTTGATCTTCGGCAAGTTAATTGGCCTCTATAAGCCTCAGTTTCCTCTTGTGTGCATAGCCAAATTTAGTACTAGTACAATATCCACACTTATCCAGAAAGTGTGTAGAGAGTTGCAAAGAGCATATAATAAGCCCTTAATAATTTGGAGCTGAATTCCAGGAAAAACCTTAAAGGAGTGGGTCTTCTCCTTGCCCCATGCATTAGAGTCACTTCTGGGAGTCCCTGGTGGCTCAGATGGTAAAGAATATGCCCGCAGTGTGGGAGATCAGAGTTTGATCCCTGGATTGGAAAGATCTCCTGGAGAAGGGAATGGCAACACACTCCAGTATTCTTGCCTAGAGAATCCCATGGACAGAGGAGCAAAGAGTCAGACACAACTGAGCAACTAACACACTTTTCACTCAGTTTGTACTCCAGACCAATGGTAGCACAGTGGCTAGGAGTGGTTCCTAATATCCGTAACCTTTCAAAAGTGTACTAGGTGCTCCTAATGTCCATGATCTATCTTGCAAAAGGATTTCATCTAGAACTCAAAGGGATCATGAGAATCATCACACTAATAGTTCTCAAGTGTCCATCTATAGACTCACTGCACCAGAATCACTTTGGAAGCACACTAAACATGTACATTCTCTCATTTGACTTCCAAGTTGCTATGTTAAACTATCCATGGGTTTTTCTTGGTGCCTGTCCTGTTAACAAGAGCCCAAAGAAATTCTGCTGAGTCATGGTCAAAAGCCACCCATGCAAAATGAGTTTCCATGCAAAATGAGTTTCCTTGCCATTTTTATTTTAAAAAGAAAACAAAGACCTTAGAGCAGGAAGGACTTATTTAAAGTTACCTAAAATTAATGGCAGTGTCATGAAAACCCAATTCTCCAGGCCCTCAGTCCATTTCTGTTGCTGATACATGCCATGCACTGCTTTTATTGCCTTGTTGATTTAGATTAAAATATAAAATCTGTGAAGCCAACTCCTCATTTCATTAACATGGTGACTGCAAGTAAGGAGGATTGTTGAAAACAAAAGAGTCCTGGATAGTCAACAAAGCTGAAGGTTCTGACAATGACAGTACTGCTTTGGAATAGCATGTGGAAAATTAACAAATTCCTCTAAATCACAGCCTTCAACTTTACTGAGTCTCTGAAGAAAAATATAAAAAGACAAAAATCACATTACTTGCTCTTCCTCTGCTTTGCTGAACAATAATTCTCTATAATGTCTGGATTTGCCAGGTGCGGGAGTAAGATTACAATAAAGCCAGTTGCAGATCTCCTTCCTCCAGTGATCAAAACAAAGTCTTTTGCTTCTTTGAGATCAGCTCATCATACCCTCTAGCCAGCTCTGCTAGGAAGACTGACAGGTCGCATCACTCAGAAACACTGCTCAAGAGCCAGCCTAATAGCAATGTACATGAAATCATCTTCAGACAGCAGAAGAGGAAAGAGTGAAATTGTTAGTGCTAGTGTGATTTGCATTCATCTCACATACCAAGGTGCTTAGGAGACAGACCCTGGTAAACGAACAAAGATCAAGATCTTTAAGATCAGAAGTAATTGCTGGCTGATGTAGTTTGGCAGGAAAGACCAGAAAATGTAATGTTTATACACTTTTTACTCTTTATCATCAACTGGATAAGTGAAAATATATTGGACATTTTTAGGATGCAAAAGAATTATGTGCATTAGATTGTTCTTACAAAGAAACACGAGGAACATGATTTTTGATATAGGAAGACAAAGCCATAGTTATCTAACCAGATAGAAGAGGAAATGAGCATTATATCAGTTAAATTCTAATTTATTGTTCTTTATAATGCAAGGGAGATTCTACTTAGAGACAAAAAGACTGGACTATAGCTCTGGTCTAACAAAGGCTAACTTAAAACTATTTCATATTAGTTTTCTCACACACACACAAAAAGATTGCAGGATTGGGCTACAATTATTACCACCTCAAATGCAGTTGTCTTTTGTTAATGATTGATTTACCTTTTATATTAATTATGAGATGCACAGTTTTTCAAATGAGCCAGCTCTTTGAATCAGGTGGCCAAAGTATTGGAGTTTCAACTTCAACATCAGTCCTTTAACATCAGTGAAAATTCAGTACTAATTTCCTTTAGGATGAACTGGTTGGATCTCCTTGCTGTCCAAGGGATTCTCAAGAGTCTTCTGCAACACCCTAGTTCAAAAGCATCAATTCTTCAGTGCTCAGCTTTCTTCATAGTCCAACTCTCACATCCATACATGACTACTGGAAAAACCATAGCCTTGACTAGATGGAACTTTGTTGGCAAAGTAGTCTTTGCTTTTTAATATGCTATCTAGGTTGGTAATAACTTTTCTTCCAAAAAGAAAGTCTTTCAATTTCATGGCTGCAGTCACCATCTTCAGTGGTTTTGGAGCTCAAGAAAATAAAGTCTGTCACTGTTTCCATTGTTTCCCCATTTGCCATGAAGTGATGGGACTGGATGCCATGATCTTTGCTTTCTGAATGTTGAGCTTTAAGCCAACATTTTAACTCTCCTCCTTCACTTTCATCAAGAGGCTTTTTAGTTCTTCTTCCCCTTCTGCTATAAGGGTGGTGTCATCTGCATATCTGCTGCTGCTTCTAAGTCACTTCAGTCGTGTCCTACTCAGTGAGACCCCATAGATGGCAGCCCACCAGGCTCCCCCATCCCTGGGATTCCCCAGGCAAGAACACTGGAGTGGGTTGCCATTTCCTTCTCCAATGTATGAAAGTGAAAAGTGAAAGCAAAGCCACTCAGTTGTGTCTGACTCACAGTGACGCCAGGGACTGCAGCCCACCAGGCTCCTCCACCCATGGGATTTTCCAGGCAAGAATACTGGGGTGGGGTGCCATTGCCTTCTCTGCTGCATATCTGAGGTTATTGATATTTCTCCTGGCAATCTTGATTCCAGCTTGTGCTTCATCGTGCATTTCTCATGATGTACTCTGCATATAAGTTAAATAAGCAGGGTGACAATATACAGCCTTGAGGTATTCCTTTTCCTATTTGGAACCAGTCTGTTTTTCCATGTCTAGTTCTAACTGTTGCTTCCTGACCTGCATACAGATTTCTCAAGAGGCAGGTGAGGTGATCTGGTATTCCCATCTCTTTCAGAATTTTCCAGTTTATTGTGATCCACACAGTCAAAGGCTTTGGCATAGTCAATAAATCACAAACATATATCTATCTGGAACTCTCTTGCTTTTTTGATGATCCAGCGGATGTTGGCAATTTGATCTCTGGTTCCTCTGCCTTTTCTAAAACCAGCTTGAACATCTGGAAGTTCACGGTTCATGTATTGTTGAAGCCTGGCTTGGAGAATTTTGGGCATTCCTTTACTAGCGTGTGAGATGAGTGCAATTGTCTGGTAGTTTGAGCATTCTTGGGCATTGCCTTTCTTTGGGACTGTAATGAAAACACGTTTTCTAGTCCTGTGGCCACTGCTGAGTTTTCCAAATTTGCTGGCATATTGAGTGCAGCACTTTCTAAACACCATTTTTTAGGATTTGAAATAGCTCAACTTGAATTCCATCACCTTCACTAGCTTTGTTCATAGTGATGCCTCGGAAGGCCCATTTGACTTCACGTTCCAGGATGTCTGGCTCTAGGTGAGTGATCACACCATCGTGACTGTCTGGGCCCTGATGCTGGGAAAGATTGAGGGCAGGAGGAGAAGGGGATGATAGAGAATGAAATGATTTGATTGCATCACCAACTCAATGGACCTGAGTTTGAGTCAACTCCAGGAGTTGGTAATGGACAGGGAGATGTGGCGTGCTGCAGTCCATGGCATCACAAAGAGTCAAACATGACTGAGTGACTGAACTAAACTGAACTGAACAATTAGTTAACTTACAAAGATTTCAAATGTAATAGGACATGGAGTTTATACTTTAATAATAGAATTTCTGAAACATGAAGCAGTATACCGAGTTAGTGTGTAAAGGCTTGATTCATAAAATAAAAATAAAGAAGCCATATTAAAAATGCTTATATACTTACATATATATTATGCATACATACACACACACACACACACACACACACACACATACATAGGGCTTCCCTAATGGCTCAGCCAGTAAAGAATCCTATGATTCAGGAGAAGTAGGAGATGCAGGTTCTATCCCTTGGGTCAAGAAGATCATCTGGAAAAGGAAATGGCAACCCACTCCAACATTCTTTCCTGAAAAATCCCATGGACAGAAGTGTCTAGTGGTCTACTGTCTAAAGGGTCGCAAAGAATTGAACATGACTGAGTGACTAAGCAATATATAGAAGGTGATATGGAAGAAATAAAGAAGATGGCTAACTAAACATATCTATATTGCTATTATAAAACTAAGTTGGATTGCTGAGGCAATTAATTAAAGAATAGAAAAAAATGTAAAAATCTACCTTCTTATTAAGCACGATTGAAGGACTTTCTTCTAAAAAATTAGGATATTTTCCCCTGGGAATTCAGTTTCACAATTACTAGACACATTCCGTGAAGAAAAAAAAAAGAGATAAATAAATTTAAGGCTACAGGGATATAGGAATTTATATTACCCTTGTCTTGAATTATTTTCTTGAAGCAGTTAAAGAAATTACAGTTATGAATCTGTAATGAGTTGTGAAAAGAATTCTACTTTTGACCCATTATATTTTAGAATTTAAACTTACATACACAAAGAGAAAAAAGATTTCAGTAGTTTAACTTTTTTAAGAAAAGATGGTTTGTCAATTTATGTTTTGCTCAAGAAGTGCTAACCATTATAAAACCCGTAAAATGTCATGGAAACGAGGAAAAGACAGGTGCTAATGAGACCACATGTGTACTTAAACCATTATTGAACTGTACTATCTTATCACAAATACCAAAGATTCTTATTCTGAGATGAGACACAGATGGCCATTCTATTTCACTATCCACACATCACCTTCCAATTGAATTAGAAGCTCATTTGGGGGAAGATTTTTCCAACTGCACTACTCTTATCAACTCAGAGATCTGCATTCCTCTGCTCCCCGCCCCCCCCCTTTCCTTTAGATATTGCATAAGGGAGATGTTTTGGGTGGTAGGTGTATGGATGTGATTGTACCTGTTAGTTGCTCAGTCGTGTCCAACTCTTTTGCCACCCGTGGACTGTATTCCAACAGGCTCCTCTTGCCTGGGGTTCTCCAGGCAAGAACACTGGAGTGGGTTGTGTTGCCCTTCTCCAGGGGTTCTTGCTGACCCAGGGATCAAACCCAGGTCTCTGGCATTACAGGCAGTTTCTTCACCATTTGAGCTACCTGGGAAGCCCAAATGTGATTTGAGGAGGGAAGAAAATAATGTTGAATCCAAGAGTGTCCTTGGGATTAGGATTTGAGAGCTTTGTTAAATCCTAGTTGGACAGTAAGTTTTGAATAGTGCATCTCTGTTAACATTCTTTCCTGGTGGCTCAGACAGTGCAGAATCTGCCTGCAATTCAGGAGACCCAGGTTTGATGCCTGGGTTGGGAAGATCCCCTGGAGAAGGGAATGGCTATCCACTCCAGTCTTCTTGCGTGCAGAATTCCATGAATAAAGGAGCCTTGGCTGGCTACAGTCCATGGGTTGCAAAGAGTTGGACATGACTGAGTGACTAACACTTTTTAAATGGCAAGTTTATTTCATATCCCTGCAAGAAAAAATCTGATAGTAGAGCCCCAAATTAGGGAAGTCATCTGGACAAGTGTGCTCT
Organism: Tragelaphus eurycerus; assembly: GCA_935064755.1. Classification (NCBI taxonomy): domain Eukaryota; kingdom Metazoa; phylum Chordata; class Mammalia; order Artiodactyla; family Bovidae; genus Tragelaphus; species Tragelaphus eurycerus. The sequence continues at coordinate 2,359,244 of CAKXYN010000074.1, forward strand.
GTTCCCATGATACAATATCATATTGCTTTCTGCCATAAATTTAACAAGATGAGCTTAAAGAGGTTTGCAATACTTATTTTTATGCAATCAGTAGAGGAGGCATTCCTGTAATTCTCCTTGATTATCCTCATCAGTATCATTGTAACAGAAATTGGAAACAACTTCTCAGAGGCTATAGGACTCAATATTGTTGTTCAGTCGCTAAGTTGTGTCCAACTCTTTGTGATCCCATGGACTGCAGCACTCCAGCCTTCCCTGTCCTTCACTATCTCCAGGAGTTTGCTTAACTTCATGCCTATTGGTCAGTGATGCTATCTAACCATCTCATTCTCTGCCACCCCCTTCTTTGACCTTCAATCTTTCTCAATGAGTTGACCCTTCATATCAGGTGGCCAAAGTACTGGAGCTTCAGCTTCAGCATCAACCTCATCAGCATAGGACACATGGGCACTGAGATTTGAAACTTTAATAAATAACAAAGCACAGAATGAGAAACAATTGCATGGGTGTCTTTTCTGGTTTCAAAGGAAAGGGAGACAAAAGACCTCTAAAGCATTTCAATTTTATTAGTCCCTTGTATTAAAACTCTATGTGAAAAATCAAAATTTATCAGCAAAAATGCAATCAATCTTAGTAAGGTAGCTTGGTGGAAGATTATCAAGTTCTCTTTAAGTCAGCACTTTTTTTCTGACCATTTTTAGAATATAAATGCAGACTATATTATAAGTGGTTGAAATCTACTTAAAGAGGAAAATGGATAAATTAGCTGAGACTTGCAGGTAAATTGATATATATATTTTGTTACTGTGGTCTGGTAAAGAAATTACCATTGCAAAGGGTAAAAATTGGGCATTTTCTGGTATGTGGATCATGGAAAAAGCAAGAGAGTTCCAGAAAAACATCTATTTCTGCTTTATTGATTATGCCAAAGCCTTTGACTGTGTGGATCACAATAAACTGTGGAAAATTCTTCAAGAGATGGGAATACCAGACAACCTGACCTGCCTCTTGAGAAACCTGTATGCAGGTGAGGAAGCAACAGTTAGAACTGGACATGGAACAACAGACTGGTTCCAAATAGGAAAAGGAGTACGTCAAGGCTATATATTGTCACCCTGCTGATTTAACTTATATGCAGAGTACATCATGAGAAATGCACAATGAAGCACAAGCTGGAATCAAGATTGCTGGGAGAAATATCAATAACCTCAGATATGCAGATGACACCACTCTTATGGGAGAAAGTGAAGAGGAACTAAAAAGCCTCTTGATGAAAGTGAAAGTGGAGAGTGAAAAAGTTGGCTTAAAGCTCAACATTCAGAAAACAAAGATCATGGCATCCGGTCCCATCACTTCATGGGAAATAGATGGGGAAACAGTGGAAACAGTGTCAGACTTTATTTTTCTGGGCTCCAAAGTCACTGCAGATGGTGACTGCAGCCATGAAATTAAAAGACGCTTACTCTTTGGAAGGAAAGTTATGACCAATCTAGATAGCATATTCAAAAGCAGAGACATTACTTTGCCAACAAAGATCCATCTAGTCAAGGCTGTGGTTTTTCCTGTGGTCATGTATGGATGTGAGAGTTGGACTGTGAAGAAAGCTGAGCACCGAAGAATTGATGCTTTTGAACTGTGGTGTTGGCGAAGACTCTTGCGAGTCCCTTGGACTGCAAGGAGATCCAACCAGTCCATTCTGAAGGAGATCAGGCCTGGGATTTCTTTGGAAGGAATGATGCTAAAGCTGAAACTCCAGTACTTTGGCCACCTCATATGAAGAGTTGACTCATTGGAAAAGACTGATGCTGGGAGGGACTGGGGCAGGAAGAGAAGGGGACAACAGAGGATGAGATGGCTGGATGGCATCACTGCCTCGATGGACGTGAGTCTGGGTGAACTCTGGGAGTTGGTGACAGACAGGGAGGCCTGGCGTGCTGCGATTCATGGGGTTGCGAAGAGTCGGATACGACTGAGCGACTGAACTGAACTGAAACTTGGATAAGCAACAAGATAGTGAATAAAGTGCTTGCAAGGTGCAAAGGCAATAAAGCATATTTTAATATATAGCAACAGTATTTTAATATATGTTTAACACACTTTGTCTCATTCTTTATTTTGTATTGATTTTTACACTTATCAAATGAAAACTGTAATATATATTCCAAAATATTCTTTTTGGATGTTCATATCCAATCCAAACATGAACTTACACTTACAATCTCTTGTCCTTCCCATTATTATCAATAAATAGCACAAGTTTATCCCTGGATTTTAGAATCTGAATGTATCAGATGCTAATATTCTTCTGAATTATCTCTTTCCAGAACGTTATGCCAGAGGGTACTTCTGTGTTCACAAACATGCTGAGGGAGGCTGTGTTGTTAAAGACAACATGAGATTGAAATGAAAACAAATTGGCTTGGAATCTTAGTTCTGCCCTTTATTGATGGTAATACTGCTCATGCTCCCTTTTCCCCTGAACTTAAATTTTTTTTCAGTGTAAATGAGAATCCTATCATTAACATACAAAATATTCTTAATGAGTCATATTATGCACCAGACACCATAATAAACCCCAGGGTACTTTAATAAGCAGAAGCATTAAAACCCCTGCTTCATGGTGTTAAGATTATTGGAAGATTCAGACCTCCAAATAAGCAACATAAGGGAAATTTAGAAATGAATGTGGGAACTTGAAGGAGTAGCAAGTGAAGTAGTTCATTAGGAAAAGGAGTATCTTCATAAAAATATATATTAAAGTTGAGACTTCAAAGGATGAGAGAAGATAATCAGGATATTGGAAGCTTGAGCAGGAGATAAGACAATAGCACTTTCAGACAATGACTCAGCACTTCCAGACCACGACTCAGCACTTGAGATAATGTCTCAGTCTGAGACACAAATACAAGTTTTGGGCTTTCCTGGCTCAAATAATAAAGAATCTGCCTGCAAAGCTAGAGACCGAGGTTTGATCCCTGGGTGGGGGAGATCTTATGGAGAAGGGAATGGTAACCCACTCCTGTATCTTTGCCTGGAGAATCCCCTGGACAGAGGAGCCTGGTGGGCTATGGTCCATGGGGTTACAAAGAGCTGGACACTACTGAGCAACTAACTTGAATTTGAATTTGTGGGAGCTTGAAGATTAATTTAAGAAGGGTTAAAAATATTCAGTTTAGTTTGTGTGCAGAATTTTTTTAAAAGATGAGAATATTTTGGGATGAAAAGAAATATCTTACTTCTATAGTTCTTATTAGATTCGACATAAAGTATAAAAACATCTACCAGAGAATAAAAACACATTATAAATTATTGAATATATATGGTCATTATAAAATCCATTGCCATGAAATCATGTATACACTAGAATTTCTAATACATTTTTAAAAGATCTGTATGACAAATGCCCATCTACACCAACTTTAATTTACTACCATGACTATGAACCAACATGTAAATCTACTTAATATCCTTCATTTATACTTAATTAAAATAACAATGTGAACTTATTTCAACTTGGATTCATAGTTCTTAAAAACAAAGAAGCAAACAAATGTAGAATTAAAAGCCTATGTAAAACTGAAGAATTCAATCCCTGGTGGCTCAGATGATAAAGAGTCCGCCTGCAATGCACGAGACTGGGGTTTGATCCTTGGGTCCGAGGATCCCCTGGAAAATAGAATGGCAACCCAGTACAATATTCTTGCCTGGAGAATTCCATGGACAGAGGAGCCTTGCAGGTTACAGTCCATGGAGTCACAAAGAGTCAGACATGACTGAGCAACGAACACACATTTTACTAAAATGTGACAATTAAAATAATGTGTTTTCATAAACTTCTTAGAACAAACTTATGAGAAAGAGTACAACTATCAGGTGATATCATTTTAGCACATAAGCAGATAAACTAGTATGCACTTGCCACTAAGCTAAATTATATAACAGAGCTAATCTGACATTTTTAAGTGCATATCTTCAAAAAAATCAGATAGAAATGAGCAAAACTGCAAACTTCGGTAGACAATTGATTCTTGCCTCTGATAATCTCCACTTTTACAGCAGAGCATAGGGAACACATCTGTAGATTGGTTTTCTTATTTTCAAGAGTATCTGCACCGACAAGCCATTGGAAACAAATTTAACAATTCCCTTTCCTACTGTAACATCCCTTCTGTTTTTCTCTTTCCCAGCCGAACTATTAAACTCTCTTTGGAGTTCTTCTAACATTTTGGAGGTGTTTATAAAGCTATCAACAATCCTTTCAAATTTCTCCCTCTAAAGCAATTCACTTTTATACTTCTTTTGGAAAAAATATTTTATATTCAGCTTTATTGCCAACAATGCATCAACACCAGCTTGGGCTTTCATAATAATTAGAACCAAGATTACTTTAAATGTTGTTGAATTGAAGAATTTTTGTAAAACTGGATTATTAAGCCAGAATCTGTTTTTATTTCAATCCCAAAAGAATATGAAGAAATTTAAAATGGCATTTAAGTTAAAATTACCATGAATGGATTATTTGATGTTTACAAATTTCAGCTGGCTTATTTTTACATTGAAAGTAGTATAAGCAAAAGAAAGTGAAATAAATAAATTACTTGCTTATTTACCTCATAAAAGTTATGTAACAAAATCAGAGATCAATGACAGGCAAAACAAATATTTTATGGAAACTGTAACTTATAAACATGAGTAAAGTCAAAGTCGCTCAGTCATGTCCTACTCTTTGCGACCCCGTGGACCATACAGTCCATGGAACTCCCCAGGCCAGAATACTGGAGTGGGTAGACTTTCCCTTCTCCACGGGATCATCCCAACCCCAGGGATTGAACCCAGGTCTCCTGCATTACAGGCAGATTCTTTACCAGCTGAGCCACAAGGGAAGCCCAAGAATATTGGAGTGGGTAGCCTATCCCTTCTCCAGCAGATCTTCCTGACCCAGGAATCCAACCTTGGTCATTGGATTGTAGGCAGATGCTCTACCAACTTAGCAATCAGGTTAACAAGAGTAAAGCATAACTTAAAGAAATTAACCTACTTCCAAAAGCATCAACACTAATAACTGTCAACATGTCCCAGGGAAGAAGGAAACTAGGGCAAAATTACTTCTAAAATAGTAATACTGATTAAAGTTTTAAGTAAATCACTTGGGTTCCCAAAGGAAATATTGTTGACAGTAAACAGATCAATTTGATATATAAAATGTACTCTTCAAAAGTGAATCCAAGTATATATACATATATAAAAAGCATATATAAATATATAAAAGTAAACCTAAGCATATGTGACTTAGGTTTACTTTTTATAAACCTAAGTAAAGTCATGATCTGACTGTGGCTCAGATCATGAACTCCTTATTACAAAATTTAGACTGAAATTGAAGAAAGTAGGAAAAACCACTAGACCATTCAGGTATAACCTAAATCAAATCCCTTATGATTATACAGTGGAAGTGAGAAATAGATTTAAGGGCCTAGATCTGATAGATAGAATGCCTGATGAACTATGGACGGAGGTTCATGACATTGTACAGGAGACAGGGATCAAGACCATCCCCACGGAAAAGAAATGCAAAAAAGCAAAATGACTGTCTGAGGAGGCCTTACAAATAGCTGTGAAAAGAAGAGAAGCCAAAAGCAAAGGAGAAAAGGAAAGATATGTGCATCTGAATGTAGACATCCAAAGAATAGAAAGAAGAGATAAGAAAGCCTTCCTCAGTGATCAATGCAAAGAAATAGAGGAAAACAACAGAATGGGAAAGACTAGAGATCTCTTCAAGAAAATCAGAGATACCAAGGGAACATTTCGTGCAAAGATGGGCTCGATAAAGGACAGAAATGGTATGGACCTAACAGAAGCAGAAGATATTAAGAAGAGGTGGCAAGAATATACAGAAGAACTGTACAAAAAAGAGCTTCATGATCCAGATAATCACGATGGTATGATCACTCACCTAGAGCCAGACATCCTGGAATGTGAAGTCAAGTGGGCCTTAGAAAGCATCACTAGGAACAAAGCTAGTGGAGGTGATGGAATTCCAGTTGAGTTATTTCAAATCCTGAAAGATGATGCTGTGAAAGTGCTGCCCTCAATATGGCAGCAAATTTGCAAAACTCAGCAGTGGCCACAGGACTGGAAAAGGTCAGTTTTCATTCCAGTCCCAAAGAAAGGCAAAGCCCAAGAATGCTCAAACTACCGTACAATTGCACTCATCTCACACACTAGTAAAGGAATGCTCAAAATTCTCCAAGCCAGGCTTCAGCAATATGTGAACCGTGAACTTCCTGATGTTCAAGCTGGTTTTAGAAAAGGCAGAGGAACCAGAGACCAAATTGCCAACATCTGCTGGTTCATTGAAAAAGCAAGAGAGTTCCAGAAAAACATCTATTTCCGCTTTATTGACTATGCCAAAGCCTTTGACTGTGTAGATCACAATAAACTGTGGAAAATTCTTCAAGAGTTGGGAATACCAGACCACCTTACCTGCCTCTTGAGAAACCTATATGCAGGTCAGGAAGCAACAGTTAGAAATGGACATGGAACAACAGACTGGTTCCAAATAGGAAAAGGAGTACGTCAAGGCTATATATTGTCACCCTGCTGATTTAACTTATATGCAGAGTACATCATGAGAAATGCTGGACTGGAAGAAACACAAGCTGGAATCAAGATTGCTGGGAGAAATAACAAACTCAGATATGCAGACACCACCACCCTTATGGCAGAAAGTGAAGAGGAACTAAAAAGCTTCTTGATGAAGATGAAAGAGGAGAGTAAAAAAGTTGGCTTAAAGCTAAACATTCAGAAAATGAAGATCATGGCATCTGGTCCCATCGCTTCATGGGAAATACATGGGGAAACAGTGGAAACAGTGTCAGACTTTATTTTTCTGGGCTCCAAAATCACTGCAGATGGTGACTGCAGCCATGAAATTAAAAAATGCTTACCCCTTGCAAGAAAAGTTATGACCAACCTAGATAGCATATTGAAAAGCAGAGACATTCCTTTGCCAACAAAGGTCCATCTAGTCAAGGCTATGGTTTTTCCTGTGGTCATGTGTGGATGTGAGAGCTGGACTGTGAAGAAAGCTAAGCGCCAAAGAATTGATGCTTTTGAACTGTGGTGTTGGAGAAGACTCTTGAGAGTCCCTTGGACTGCAAGGAGATCCACCTAGTCCATTCTGAAGGAGATCAGCCCTGGGATTTCTTTGGAAGGAATGATGCTAAAGCTGAAACTCCAGTACTTTGGCCACCTCATGCGAAGAGTTGACTCATTGGAGAAGACTCTGATGCTGGGAGAGATTGGGGGCAGGAGGAGAAGGGGACGACAGAGGATGAGATGGCTGGATGGCATCACTGACTTGATGGACGTGAGTCTGAAGTGAACTCCAGGAGTATGGACAGGGAGGCCTGGTGTGCTGCGATTCATGGGGTTGCAAAGAGTCGGACACGACTGAATGACTGAACTGAACTGAAACGTAAGCATATATACATATGTATATACATGTGTGCTTAGTTGCTCAGTTGTGTCCGGCTCTTTCAACCCCATAGACTATAGTCAGCCAGGCTCTTCTGTCCATGGGATTTCCCAGGCAAGAATAGCAAGAATACTGGACTGGGTTGCCATTTTCTTCCCCAGGGGACTTTACTGATCAAGGGATTGAACCCAGGTTTCCTGCATTGCAGGCAGACTCTTTATAGACTGAGTTATGAGGGAATATGTATTTAAAAATGCAAAATGAGATGATGGATAATCTGAGTCAACAAAGATAGTTTGGAGATGTGATTGTATAAATTTGTCCTTTTCAACCTTTTTTGTCTTCTTTATTTTTTTGACTGCACTGGGTCTTAATTGCAGCATGTGAACTTTTAGTCGCTGCCTGCAGGATCTAGTTCCCTGACCAGGGATTGAAACCTGGGCCTGGGAATGCAGAGTCTTCACTATTGGACCACCAGGGAAGTTCCTTTTCAGTCTTTCTTCATCTTCTTAAAACTGTTTGGAAATCATTTCAAGCTCACAGAAAAATTGCAAAAGTAAAAACAAGCTCTTGGTATCTGCATGACCCAGAAGGAATAAATGAAGGAATTTCAATATGAGAAAATATAGAGGAAGATGGTAGGGAGAAGGGAGGGGTGAGAATGAGGGGCAAAGAGACAAAGGACCTTAAGAGAAGACTTGTTCAAGGCATTTTCAAAAGTGAGAAGTCACTATTGTGGGTTTATTTTTGTTTTTTGTTTTTTGAGTTACAAAGTTGATGAAAATTTGTGACTTTTTAAAATTTTATACACTATACTTCTCTGGGGGGATTTGGCTGCCTCTCAGGAAAGGTGTTTCTCTGGCTGTGGATCCACTGGGAAGAGGACAGTTGATCTCCTCACTGTTTCTCTTGTAAAGGCTTCAGCTGTAGGGGCGTGGAGCCAGTTTGCTTATTACATGCCTACCCTTCCTACCTGAGACAGAGAAGTCCCGGAGACTCGCTGGTCAAACTTCCCTACAGACAGCTAGCCTTGGCATCTCCCAGGATTTTGCTGCAATGAAGTAATCTGACTTTTCTGTAGACAAAGGTGAATAAGAACCTGCATTATAAGATCCTCAGGTGGTCACATTGCAGACGTAGGAGTGTTGCTCAGGGAAAGCCGGGTGCTGCCTGGGAAGAACCTGGGTCTGTTCTCACGGCCTGTAGGTACCACTTTATTCTCTACCTCCTGTTTGCTTCAGGGTGGGAAGGTTGAGTGTTCTCAGCTCCTCTGTGTGGGGCCCTGCACCGTTGACCACCGGAAGATGAGGGCTATAGTTTAACCTTAAGAACAGTTATTATTGACCACGTGATTCCAGTTAGTGATCAGTTTTCTTTTATAGCCTCTTAGCTGAAGTATAATTATAATCCTTTATATCACAAACACAAGAGATTATGGAGGTTTCTTTTTTTCCCCCTCTTTGTGGAATCTTTCAGATTTTTTTACTTGCTTGTTTTGCTTCATCTATCTGTCTGTCTATCTATCTACCTATTGCTTTATTGCTATCAATAAACTAGGAGTGTGAGGAATAATCTGATAAGAACTGATTGTCTGACTGAATACACTCATGCATACATACATATGTGTCTCTGTGTGTGCATATATATATATATCACATCAGTTGTTCAGTCGTGTCCGACTCTTTGTGACCCCATGAATTGCAGCACACCAGGCCTCCCTGTCCATCACCAACTCCCGGAGTTCACTCAGACTCACGTCCATTGAGTCAGTAATGCCATCCAGCCATCTCATCCTCTGTCGTCCCCTTCTCCTCCTGCCCTGATCCCTCCCAGCATCAGTCTTCTCCAATGAGTCAACTCTTCGCATGAGGTAGCCAAAGTACTGGAGTTTCAGCTTTAGCATCATTCCTTCCAAAGAAATCCCAGCTAATATAAAATTCACATATTGGTTATTAAATAACTTTTGTGAATCAATTGCTTTGGGAGCACAGCCTTGCCACATTTACTTTGGTCATATGGATCTACAAAGTTGACATCAGATCGGATCAGATCTACAAAGTTGACATACACAACTAAAATGCAGAAGTTGGTGGTGCTTCCTTAGAGAAAATTAATTCCTGGTTCTTTTTACACTTTCTCCATCTAATATAGTTTTTCACCATCTAACCGTGTTGTGCTATGTGGTCAATAATTATAACTTGACAGTGGATTTCCCGAGAACACAGACTCTTAACGTGTGTGTGTGTTTCTATAGCAAGAGTCTTCTTTTGCCAGGAGAACTATCAATAACCTCAGATATGCAGATATCACCACCCTTATGGCAGAAAGCAAAGAACTAAAGAGCCTCTTGATGAAAATGAAAGAGGAGAGTGAAAAAGTTGGCTTACATCTCAACATTCAGAAAACTAAGATCATGGCATCTGGTCCCATCACTTCATGGCAAATAAATGGGGAAACAATGGAAACAGTGATAAACTTTATTTTGGGGGGCTCCAAAATCACTGCAGCCATGAAATTAAAAGACACTTGCTCCTTTGAAGAAAAGTTATGACCAAGATAGATAGTGTATTAAAAAACACAAAGGTCCATCTAGTCAAAACTATGGTTTTTCCAGTAGTCATGTATGAATGTGTGAGTTGGACTATAAAGAAGGCTGAATGCTAAAGAACTGATGCTTTTGAACTGTGATGTTGGAGAAGACTCTTGGGAGTCCCTTGGACTGCAAGGAGATCCAATCAGTCCATCCTAAAGAAAATCAGTCCAAATATTCATTGGAAGGACTGATGCTGAAGCTGAAACTCCAATAATTTGGGCACCTGATGTGAAGAACTAACTAATTTGAAAATACCCTGATGCTGGGAAAGATAGAAGGCAGGAGGAGAAGGAGATGACAGAGGATGAGATGGTTGGATGGTATCACCAACACAATGGACATGAGTTTGAGTCAACTTTGGGAGTTGGTGATGGACAGGGAGCCTGGTGTGCTGCAGTTCATGGGGTCACAAAGAATTGGGCATGACTGACTGAACTGACTGACTCTCTATAGTGTGTGGTGATGGTGGTTTAGTCATTAAGACGTGTCTGACTCTTGTAAGCCTGTGGACTGTAGCCTGTCAGGCTCCTCTGTCTCTGGGATTTTTCAGGCCAGAATACTGGAGTGGGTACCATTTCCTTCTCCAGGGGATCTTCCAGACCCAGGGATCGAGCCTGTATCTCCTGCATTGCAGGTGAATGAGCCACCAGGAAAACTCCTCTATAGTGCGTAGAATCTAGGAAAACTCATGCCGTATGCTTTCCAATTTCACTACTCCTGATATTTTTGTAAAGATTATCCTGAACTAAAACAGGTGTTGGAGATAGTTTTGAAGACAAACAAAGCCAGTTAAAAACAATTGGGCAGGGTGATTATGAAAAGGCCATCTGTTAAGCACACAAGTCCCTCATCTCTGTCAATTGGGAGCATGGCATTTGTGATGTAGAGCAGATCCAAGCTTAATAGGAAGCAAGATGCAGATATAACAGTTTCCTTTCCTTTCTCAAATGCCAGCAACTCAGAAGCCTGCGAAACTCAGGGAACAGAACAATAGACCCAATTTATCACATCCCAGAGTCTTTAATACTTGCTGTCTTGACATGAATAAATTGTGCTTTGAAGAGCTGTTGAGTGAGTGGTGTATGTCTCTCTTTGTGTGTTTCAGCATCTTCAATTGTTTATTTCTATGTAATGTAATTTCTCTTAAGACAAAAACATGCGCCAAAGAAATGGACATACATGTTCAGAATTGATTTTGGATTAATGAAATAATTCTTAAATCTCTAAAGAGCAATTCAATATGCTCATTTATACTAAAAGACAGGTAATTTTTCATTTGACATATTTTGTTGGGATGTTGCATACTTGTGCTCCAGCGGTGCATTTATCATCGAAGACAGTGTGAATGGTAATCCCTGGATTAGAGTACCCTGGCAGCCCTGAGGTTTTCAGTGGAGCCAACAAATAGCATGCCTTTTCTCTGAGGTATGAGCTAATTGCTAAATAAGAAACAAACACACTAAACATGCAGTAAATAGAGAATGAAAGGAGTCACTCTCCTAACTCCTAAAGGCTCAGCCAGGGAATGTAGCTTCGGGCAGACCTGATCATCAAATTACTTAACAACTGCATGGCAAAGACTTCTATCATTTAGAACGGGAACATCCGAGCTTAACAACTGTAAAGCCGTACGGTCCTTATCTACTGAATGTGAGCCTTGCTCAGGGTGGTCAGAGGGAACTTGCTCTCTCCTACCCACCAGAAAAGTCAGGTAAAGACTGACTTTGAGAAACCACTGGAGAAAGTTGGCCAAGCTGTTACATCTCACCCCAGTTACATCTTGGTCCTTGTGGGATGAGATGCAAAAACAGATCAAACAATCCTTCTGGATGCTCTGGACTATGGGACAATTAACTCCATTCACCCACGAAGGATGACCACTGACTTTGATTGGACAACGAGGTAATGTATGCTATATCTAGGGGAGGAATACTGGCTGAGATGAGTTTAAGAAGACTTAGGAAAGAGCCTTCCTGGTATTGATGAACCTATTTTCAGGGAAGGAATGGAGATACGGACATAGCGAAGGGACTTGTGGACACAGAGAGAGAAGGAGAGGGTGGGATGAATTGAGAGAATCGCATTGCCATATCTATACTACCATGTGTAAGATAGACAGCTAGTGGGAAGCTGCTGTATAACACAGGGAGTTCAGCTCAGTGCCCTGTGATGACTAGAGGAGAGGGATGGGGGCGTGGGAGGGGGCTCAAGAGAGAGGGGATATCTGCCTACTTAGAGCTGATTCACTATGTTGCATAGCAGAAACCAACACAACATTGTAAGGCAATTATACTCCAATTAAAAAAATACATTTAAGAAGAAAGAGCCATCTCCAGAAAGAAATATCAGGAGGGGTGAAAGTGTTCCTTCCTACAAACAGCTCATCTTTATTGAGATATTGAGATATATGTAGCATGAAGAAAATAAACAGGAAAGCGAAAGGAAAACCAGGTCAAAGGAAAGCGATATTGATGCATAAATACACCTGGCATGTTTAGTTAATTGGACATCTATTTATTTAAAATGAACAAACATATTATTAAAAGATAGGATTTGAATTCATTATCCCCAAATATAGCAATTTTGTCAATTACTAAATATCTTAAAATATTGTATAGATAAGTTCACACAGTTTATAAATGACATATGTAATAAGCAATATTCTTATATAAATAAATTCTTGTCTTTCATATCAACTTTGAAAGGCCATTTTGTTATTTTTTCAGTTCAGTTCAGTTGCTCAGTCATGTCTGACTGCGACCCCATGGACTGCAGCATGCCAGGTCTCCCTGTCCATCACCAACTCCTGGAGCTTACTCAAACTCATGTCCTTTGAGTCGGTGATACCATCCAACCATCTCATCTTCTGTTGTGTCCTTCTCCTCTTGCCTTCAATCTTTCCCAGCTTTCAGTCAGTTCTTTGCATCAGGTGGCCAAAGTACTGGAGTTTTAGCTTCGACATCAATCCTTCCAGTGAAAATTCAGGACTGATTTCCTTTAGGATGGACTGGTTGGATCTCCTTGCAGTCCAAGGGACTTTCAGGAGTCTTCTCCAACACCACAGTTCAAAAGCATCAATTCTTCAACACTCAGCTTTCTTTATAGTCCAACTCTCACATCCATACATGAGTACTGGAAAAACCATATCTTTGACTAGACGGACCTTTGTGTTTTTTAATATGCTGTCTAGCTTGGTCATAACTTTTCTTCCAAGGAGCAAGCGTCTTTTAATTTCATGGCTGCAGTTACCATCTGGAGTGATTTTTTTTGTTATTTTAAAATTTTTATTTATTTAATTACATATTTATTTTTGTCTGTGCTGGGTCTTCTTTGCTTTTGCATGGGTTTTCTCTAGTTGTGGCAAGTGGGGGCTGCTCTCTAGTTGTGGTGCACAGCCTTCTCTTATTGCAGAGCACAGGCTCTAGGGTGCAGGGTCAGAACTTGTGATGTGTGGGTATGGATGCTCTGTGGCATGTGGGATCTTCCCAGACCAGGGACCGAACCTGTGTCCCCTGCACCGAAAGGCAGACTCTTATCCACTACACCATCAGGGAAATTGAAAGGCCATTTTATATTGCTCACATATTTAACAATAAAGATAACCTGTATCTTAAAAAAAAAAAAAAAGTTTTATCATGCTAGCTTAGCTAGTAAGGAATCCACCTGCAGTGCGGGAGACCCAAGTTTGATCCCTAGATTGGGAAGATCTCCTGAAGGAGGGCATGGCAACCCACTCCAGTATTCTTGTGCAGAGAATCCCCATGGACAGAGGAGCCTGGAGGGCTACAGTCCATGGGGTTGGAACAAGTCAGACATGACTGAGCGACTAAGCACAGCACAGCAAAATGCAGCAGAGTCATGGCTGGAAGACATATGTGCTATTAATACTTAATAGTAACAAAACAACAACAAATGTCAATAACTACAGGCACTTAATATATGGCAGGCACTGAACTGAGCACTTTTATATATTTATCTTTTAACACTTACGGTATGACATAGATATGGTCATGATTCCATTTTATAGAGGAGGAATCTGAGTCACAAAGACATTTTCTATTGGTCAGATAGTAATTCCAGATGGCACAGGTGTTACCACTCGACATGGATAAAGAGTCTTGGATTGCTTTACACGGGTTCTGACAGTCATGTAAATAGATGAAGGATGGTAGACATCAGATTTCTCAGTGTTGGAATAAAAGATAACCAGAGAGGTTTAGTGGCTGACTTAGTAAGAGTCAACCAGGAAGGAGACCAGAATGATCCTGTAGTTGTGGATTAGAACGTCAGTTTAATCTCATGTTTAGCTTAATATACATACAGGTGCTTATAGACACGTTTATAATAGGTTCAGTTCAGTTCAGTCACTCAGTTGTGTCCAACTCTTTGTGACCCCATGAATCGCAGCATGCCAGGCCTCCCTGTCCATCACCAACTCCTGGAGTTCACTCAAACTCACGTCTATCGAGTCGGTGATGCTATCCAGCCATCTCATCCTCTGTCGTCCCCTTCTCCTCCTGCCCCCAATCCCTCCCAGCTTCAGTCTTTTCCAATGAGTCAACTCTTCACATGAGGTGGCCAAAGTACTGGAGTTTCAGCTTTAGCATCATTCCTTCCAAAGAAATCCCAGGCCTGATCTCCTTCAGAATGGACTGGTTGGATCTCCTTGTAGTCCAAGGGACTCTCAAGAGTCTTTGCCAACACCACAGTTCAAAAGCATCAATTCTTCGGTGCTCAGCTTTCTTCACAGTTCAACTCTCACATCCATACATGACCACTGGAAAAACCATAGCCTTGACTAGATGGACCTTTGTTGGCAAAGTAATGTCTCTGCTTTTCAATATGCTATCTAGGTTGGTCATAACTTTTCTTCCAAGGAGCAAGCGTCTTTTAATTTCATGGCTGCAGTCATCACCTGCAGTGATTTTGGAGCCCAGAAAAATAAAGTCTGACACTGTTTCCACTGTTTCCCCATGTATTTCCCATGAAGTGATGGGACCAGATGCCATGATCTTTGTTTTCTGAATGTTGAGCTTTAAGCCAACTTTTTACTCTCCTCTTTACTTTTATCAAGAGGCTCTTTAGTTCCTCTTCACTTTCTGCCATAAGTGTGATGTCATGTGCATATCTGAGGTTATTGATATAATAGGTTAATACACTCATATATTTTCTTGCTCTGTCAGCTGATATAGCCCAGATGTGGTTTATATGGTGGCCTTCTCCCTGAAAAGAAACCAGGACTTCTTAGAGATTTGACTGATTGCAGGGCTTCCCCAGGCTTCTCAGGTGGCCTAGTGGTAAAAGAATCTGCCCTCAAAGCAGGAGATGCAGGAACTATGGGTTCAGTTCCTGGATCGGGAAGATCTCTGGGAGGAGAAAATGGCAACCCACTCCAGTATTCTTGCCTGGAGAATCCCATGGCTAGAGGAGCCTGGTTGCAGAGAGGTGGAGATGACTGAAGCGACTGAGCATGAATGCATGCAAGGCTTCTCCAATGGCTCAGCCATAAAAGAATCCACTTGCAGGGCAGGAGACAAGGCTTCAATATCTGGGTCTAGAAGATTTTCTGGAGGAGGAGATGGTAATCCACTCCATTATTCTTGCCTGGGTAATCCTGTGGACAGAGGAACCTGATGGGCTACAATCCATGGGGTCGCAAAAGAGTTGGACACAACTTAGCAACTAACCAAAAACAACAACAACATGACTAGGGCAGGAATATATGAGATAAATCTGGAGAATCTTTTAGTGCCAGAAAGTAAGAAAGTGCTCAAAAAATCCATAATGATGTCTACAGGGCACAGGAGAAAAATGAAAGGTTGACCTAAGGCCAAAGCTGAAACAATTTGAACAGCAAAAGAGAAAAGGTGTGTTTGTGTGTGTGTGTACTGATCACTCAGTCGTGTCTGACTCTGCAGCCCCATGGATTGTAGCCTGCCAATTCCTAAGTCCATGGAATTCGCCAGGCAAGAATACTGGAGTGGGTTGCCATTTCCTCTTCCAGGGGATCTTCCCAACTCAGGGACTGAACCCCGGTCTCCTGTATTGCAGGCAGGTTCTTGACCATCTGAGGCACCAGAGAAACCCAGAAAAAAGCATAATTGGATGATAATTTAAGTATATAATAAACACTCAATGAATCAATATGGATAGTATGAAGGAAGAAACGTTTGTTTGAAATCATGGGGATGACAGTTATACCCCCCATTAAGTATAACTAGAAAGAGAAATAAATACCTGTCTCTCGTCTGTGTGCCTCCCACCCTGTTGACTTTAGCAACTCAAACCAGCTTCCTGATGAGGCAGAACCTCAGACTGCCAGGCTGTTTTCACTTTTAATGACTGTTCTCATTCTGAAGTACAAGCCAAGATCACCTACTGAGAGTGAGGCGATTTACGAAATATATGTGAATTAACAGGACTCGTATTAAGAAGAGAGCTGCTCTGGGGGAAAGAATGGAGATGTGACTGGGGTCCTAAGATCTGTTTTTGAATGTCCTTGAAGGCTGAGCTGAGATTAAAGGCAGTTGTTTAAAATAAGAATCATTTTCACTGTAACGTGAATCTTTGCAATTATGTTCCTAAGTTGTTCAAAAATAATCTGTAAAGTCCACACTTAAAACATAATAATTATCATCTTTCCTCTATTTTGAAGTGCTCTTAACTGTAAAAGACATCATCACTTTAAAAACTACTTTTTATTCATTCATACAATATATTTTCTGTGACCTCATGAAGCTTATGTTCCAAGAGAGGGAGTTGTTTGTAAAGCAAATATGTAATTGGGGCTTCCCCTGTAGCTCAGCTGGTAAAGAATCCACCTGCAGTGCAGGATACCTGGGTTCGACCTGTGGGTTGGGAAGATCCTTTGGAAATGAGAAAGCTGCTCATGAAGTAAATATGTAATTATACTTCAGGTGATTATCACTTCTATTGAGACCTATAAAGCAGGAATGTAGGGAATACAGAGGGTGTTTGTTTGTTTGTTTGTTTCTGCTGTAAATAGGCTGGTATATCAGGCTTCATTACAATAGTGGCTTGTAGGCAAAGACTTAAAGAGTGAACAGGTGTGTAGATTATCTAAGCGACACATACCCAGGTGCAAAGGAACAAAGAATTTTGTGCAGCTGGAGTGGTATGAACAAAGAAGGAATGAGTTAAAAGATTATGAAGGTTCAGATATGCAGGGCTTCACGCACCATGTAAAGACTTGACTTTTAGTCTTAATGAGATGAAAAACCATGGGGGATTTTAAGCAGAGAAGTGACATAGTCTGACATGTCATAAAAAGATCATTCTGTATTAAGGGTACACTGGAAGAAAGGAAGAAAGAAAGCAGGGATATTAGCTTGAAAACTATTAAAACAGACAAGAGATATGTATAACCTTGTCTAGGGTGGTAGTGAAGGAGAGGATAAGATGAATTATTGTTATAGATTGATGATAAAAATGAGAGAATACAATTACCATGTTGGACTAAGCATCTGGTATAGAAATGCTGTTAACTGGGAGAAGGAGGACTGGGGTGATTAATTCAATGGTTAAAATTTTATCCATCCTAGTAGAGATGCTGAGTATACTTTACATATCTGAGCCTAGAGTTCAGGGGAGAGACCCAAGCACTGCATATAAATTCGGGAGTTGCAGGCATAGAAATTAAAGCTGTGAGAATCAATAAGATAACAAGCAGAGTAAGGGTAAATGGGAAAGCAAGTAGGTCTAGGACTTCCCAGTGTTTGAGGGATAAGGGAAAAGGATGAGGACTTAGAAGGAAGAAGACTTAGATTGGTCAGTGGAGATACAGGAACAAAATCATTAGAGTTTGGTACTTTGGAATGCTAATTCTAAAAGGGTATCTGAGAGCGCTCTGGGATCCAGGCTTCAAGTACTACTTATGCATCAAAGAAGATGAAGACACCAAATGCACTGTCATCCAGGGAGGTGAACGTCACTGAGGATCTTTCGTGATCAGTGTTGGTGGAATGGTGGGAGCAAAAGTTGGTTAAAATGGTTCAAAGAGAGTGGGAAGAGAGGAGTTGGAAACAGTGAGTCTAGTTCACTCTTTTTACAAGTTTTTTTGGTGAATGGGAGGAAAACAGAAGCTTCTGAAAGGAGATGTAGAGATAAAAGGACTTATGTGAAAGAGATCTGAGGTATCATAACATGCTTGTTGCTAAGGATGGTGATTTGGTTGGCTGAGAAAATGTGACGATGCATGAGAATCCAGAATTATATGCTTGAAAAAGTAGGAGGGAATGTGGTATTTACAAATGTGGTATTTTCAATCTTAGTTGTAGACAGTGGTGAGACGTGCATTGGGATTAACAGGATGGATGGCAGGACTCATTGATGGAGAGCCTGGGAAGTGGGTGTTGTGATGTTAGGAGCCTTCAGATATTCTCTTTTCCTTTTCTCAGTTTATATTTAATTGGAGGACAATTGCTTTACAATATTGTGCTAGTTTCTTCTGTACAGCAAAGTGAATCAGCCGTAAGTACACACATATCCCCTCTCTCTTGAACCTCCCTCCCACCCCACTCCCTCCCACCCTCTAGGTCATTACAGAGCACTGAGCTGAGATCCCTTGTTGCACAGCAGCTTCCCACTAGCTAACTGTTTTACACACGGTAGTGTATATATCTCAGTGTTACTCTGTCAGTTCGTCCCACCCGCTCCTTCCCCAACTGGGCCCACATGTCTGTTCTCTAAATCTGCGTCTCTATTCCTGCACTGCAAATAGCTTCATCTATACCATTTTTCTAGATTATATATATATACATATATATATATGTATACACACACACAAGCATTAATATACAACATTTGCTTTCCTCTGACTTATTTCACTCTGTATAACAGGCTGTAGAGGACATCTGTGTCATGGATGTTCGCTTCTGATTGTTCTTATTTCTCAGTGAAGCAGGACCCAAGTGCATTGGTAATTAAGCTTAGATGAGGATATGTTAGATATTTGAATAGAGGAGATAAAACACAAAGTCATCATCTAAGAGACTGAAGTATGAATGGATTAGAAAAATTCAGAATGACTGATGAAAACTTTAGTGTTAATAACTTTTGGAAAACTTACAAAAATAAACTCTCCCACAGGGGATGGACTCATCAAACATGAATTTTTAGAATTCTGTGAAAAAAAGTTCTAATAATTCAGTGAATGAGGCAATGTGTATTCTTAATAAACTCAGAATTCTCTGTTTTGCAGCTTCCTTGGTGGCTCAGTCAGTAAAAAATTCACCTGCGATGCAGGAGACCACCTGCAATGCAAGAGACCTGGGTTCGATCCCTGAGTCAGAAAGAGCCCCTGGAGAAGGAAATGGCAACCCACGCCAGTGTTCTTGCCTGGAGAATCTCTTGGACAGAGGAGCCCGGCAGGCTACAGTCCATGGGGTTTCAAAAGCAGGACATGACTTATGGACTAAACCACCAGTCTCATAGAGTCTTCTGTTCAATCAGAAGACTGTGTTAAGTTCATAAATTAAGCTCTGAAAAGCTTTGGCTTTGATTCTGCTCCTGCACTTCAGAGAATCCTGTCACATTCTTTTACCTCAATGATATTGTCTTATTGATTAGGTGATATTTGTGATTTAAACATGGATCCAGAAGCTTCCATGAGCCCTGGGTTCCGAGGAGGTGAGTGTGATTAATTCCAGTGTGTGCCTGAGAGCTCTTAGATACACACAAGTGAACAGGGGGACATTTTCACACAGTGAAAACCAATGAGCACAGGATCATCTGGCAAAAGGACAAGGACCAGATTAAGGCAGAATGGATGCAATTTAATACTTGTGTTGCAAGCAAATTATTTTAATTCCAATAAAACTAGTTTATGCATATATATTTTAATTTATTATATATATATTTTATAAATTATTTTAGAAAAATATTTTAGGATCTATATATAACTCTATTATTTTAAAGTTATTACAAACTATTCTAAAAGAGAATATGTTCTTGAAGTCCCTTTAAAATATCTTTTCAAAAATTATGCAAACTTATTATAAGATTTGTTTTCCTGGAAATTTTTACTATTATGTTAACAATTTCATGTATTTTCTGCTCAAATAGAAACATATCCCTACGATTCATCTATGTTTTCTGATTGTGCAATGTAATTATCACAATTTAATTTTCATTTATGTTAACCACCCCTTAGAAATTAAAATAAATTGATACCACATTTTTCAACATTTAGTTTTTGAATACATAATTAAAATGAAAAGTATATGGACTATATATGTCTTAGTTCATTCTGAGAGCTGTAACTACAATTCCATAGACTGATTGGCTTAAGCGACAGACATTTATTTCTCACAATACTCTATTCTCTATTTTAAAATTTGAGATCTAATCCGACACATAGAAGTACCTCAGACTAAGCATGTGGACACTCAAGACATGAAACCTTTAGACTTTATCTTAATAACAAAGTTATATAAACATGTATTTTAAAGAGTTGAGAAACCTTTTTTACTATAAACATTTTTAATGTCAAAAAGCATTTTCTCTGCATCTTCCTCCTCATATTTTATCATTGTTCTGGACATACTTTAAAAATACAATTCTTGTATTCAAGAATCTTAACTTCCCACCTGCAAGCAATGCTTCCTAACTGATTGGAAAGGTGAGGGTTAGCGGTCCTTCTCCATGACCCCCTCCCAACCTCCTGCACAGGCCTGTACACCCCCACATCTGGGCCACGTCTCCTGTGCTGCATGGTCAGAGCTGATGGTCAGCATACTTAACCGCAGGTACAGCTCTTGTTCTGGGCAATCAGAGTGTGCACAGTCCTGATTAGCAGCACCCATCAATGCGTACTGGTAAATATCATCTCTTGCTGGATCTTTAATGCTAATACTAGAATCTTGTGTTTGTATTAATATAATTATGTAAATATGCTTTTGTTGAACCACGTGGTAATCACTGTTTCCTTTCCTTTCCTACACAATCATGTGTTTTGACTAGAACTAATTATTGTCTTGTTTTGTTATGGTAGTAATATGTTTGCATGTTTTATTTTCTATTTATTGCTAATTCAAGATCTATTTTCACTTATGAAAATCTCCTCTTCATTTGTTCACATGTACTAAATAGTCTATTTCCCTTTTTCGTAAGAAAACTCTCATGTACCCTCTGTGTTAGCTCCGACCTTCATCAGCTTGTTGCAAAACTGTCTGGAAATAATTTGCTCTCAGATTTCTGTCTTCCAGTGTTACTGTTTGGAAGATTGAGTCCATTCTGATTCTTTAAACTTTTCATTAATTTTTTCTTTTCTTTCCTTCTCTGGGGAAGATTACAAACTCTTTTCCCTGCTCACAGCATCCGAAGATTGTATAATATGATGTGGTTCTATTTTCAGTGCTTGAACTGAATGCTTAGGAGGCCTTGCTAGTGTCGGCATGTACGGCAGCAGGTCCTGATCCCAGCAGACATGTCTTCAGGCTTTGTATATTCTAATGTGAGATGAAATATTTCATCACTTCTCATCATGGATTCATATCCATCAAAGTTACCCGCTGTTCTGATAAATTGAATGTCATGATAACATGGTAATTATGAGCTACAGCAGAACAGCCATAAAAATCTCCATATTTGTGTGGAACAGAGCAGAGTTAGACAGGAAATAGTTCTGAGGGAGCCATGGACAGGCAGGCTGATTCCAGAAGGATCACTTCCGGAACACGCAAGTGTGTCCTAGAGTCCTTTTCTAAGTGTTCTCAGCCTGATTCATTCTGGGGGGACTGATTTACACAGTCACCACAGGAGGTCAGAGAACATGAAGAATGACCTGAATACATGTGTCCAGAGTATTTCTTTCTTATATAAGAATAACCAGAAAGTTTAATAAAAATAATAATGTCTCTTAGCAGAATGAGGTCCAAGACAAGAAATGGTGGGTAGTCTTCACAGATACTAAAATGTAGAAAAGTGCTCAAACTGTTGAAACAAGTCAGGATGCAGTGAGTGCCAGGACTCAGCTGCCTCGGTGAGAACAGCTACGTTCAGGAGGCGTATCCTCAGCGAGCAGATCCGTGAGTATCCCTGATGAGCAGCGTCACAAGGCACGCCTCACTAATTTAGGGAAGAAATGGGATTTGTTAGCAGGACGGACTTTTCACTGGGAGAATAAGAGAGCTCAGCTTGGGGGTGGGGGGTGACTAGAATGAGAAGCAAGGTCCGGGGCCACATCTCCGAACAGAGTCCTTGATGCTATCGGTGAAATGTTCCAGTCCTGGGGGCCAAGTGGCCACTCTGAGCGATGGGCTGCTTGGGGGGGCTGGTGCCCAGGGAGAATTGCTGTCCCTGATCCCTCCAGCAGGGGCTGCCACTGCGGCAACCCTGAGTGCCGAGTGGGTCCTGCCCCATCCCCTTCCTCCCCATGAGGCTCTGTTTGGCCAAGTCAGGCAAGAGTTTCTGAATCCACATCTCATGCCAGCAGGATTGTGACTAGGAAGGCTGAGGAAGCAAGACTATGACATCTTCGTATTCTTTTTATATCCTGCAAGGCAGGAGTACCTTAAAGGTGGGGAGGTTCAACACTGGAGAGTATATGGAAGCCATGTGACCAAAAAGAGAACCTTTGATTACCCAGGTGTAAGAATTCTGAATGTGATCATTAATTGATATCCTATCAGTTCGTGTACATATATGTATAGCAATACATGAAGTGCTCATTAATAAGGAATTTTTAGGAACTACGAAGGATTTGTTGAAAATGACTAAACCCACACTGTGCAATGAGCTATTTGTATTTTACTTAGTAGTCAACATAAACAGGAATATCAACAACCAGTATCCAACACAGAGAATAGATGTAATAATATTTTCCAACTCATTTTCGCAGAAGTTATTCCATGATGTAACCCAACAGCATAAAGCCTGCCTGTCTATAGGAATCCCAGGCTTAAAGGTTTTAAATACACAGTTATATGTAAATAGAAGAATAAGGTTTCTTAAGAATAATGTTTAAAAACTGGCAGAAAATAGTATCAGTTGTGTTTTTGGAAATACTGACATCCTTCTTTCCCTATAATTAGAAACAAACAAAAATGCTGGTTTATGTAAAAACTCTTTATGTCATAGGAAGTTAGTTCAGTTGGTTTATGTGACTTTCTTTTTAAAAAATCTAAAAGATATGAAATGTAACATTTTTATAAGCCATTATTCAGCAAAAACATAGTTTTCAAAAATTGGCCAGTGAAAGTGAGTACAGGAAAAGGATGACCCAAGCTGCTGCTAAGTCGCGTCAGTCGTGTCCAACTCTGTGCGACCCCATAGACAGCAGCCCCACAGGCTCCTCTGTCCCTGGGAGTCTCCAGGCAAGAATACTGGAGTGGGATGACCCAAGCTACTTAATTCTAATTTTCCAGGTATTAGCATACTATTTCTACTAATAATTTACACTCATTTCTCAAACCCTAAATCATTACTGTGTGTGTAGTTTATGTTTAATATATGTCAAACACTATAATTAGTATTTTATACATATTAGCTCATTGACACAGCAGTGCCTAAGGTAGCTGCTATTATTTCCATTGTCCACAAGTTCAGAAATTGATATAGTTTTTAAGTAACTTGCTAGGAAGTCATCAAGCTGAAACTTGATGAAACAGACTGTCAAGCTGAACCCTGGCAGTCTGACTATTTTTTGTTGAATTTATGTTATGATTGGCCAAGCGGGTTTATACATCAGTGCTTTATAAGTCTGAAATGTGAGTGTCAATGATCTGAGTTGACACAGAGTATCTCAACATGTGATAACCATTGGCTTGCTGAGATTTCTAGGTCTTTATCTTTTTCTGAAAATCAAGAGAGTTTCTGCCTCCACTGAGAGGCAGAAACCATTGAAAATTCTATAGTATAATCTCAGAAGCCCACACCAGCATTATTAGTATCCAGGGACTCGACTCATTTGACACATGAAGTCAAACCCCCAGCGACAGAACATGGACAGAAGCCCAGTGAGATATTTTCATTCAGATATCTCCATCTTTTTAACTGCCGTGACCGTGAGTCTGTCTGATCTGTTAAACAGAGAAGACAGAGAAAAGCATGTCAATGCTGCATAGTGTAAACAGAGTGCGGCTCACACTTACAGAATATCACTCACTCTAGCCCATACTCTTGTTCTTCCTTGCCTTACCATTTAATCTATGGTTAGTTCGGAGGTAGTCTTTGTTTTCCTACAAACCTGGATAGTACAGATCTTTTGCAGTCTTATGATGAATTTAGTAAGTATTTGAACTATTGAAGCTTCTCAGTGTTTCATTAAAACTGTAGCCCCATGTTTTGAGGAACGTTGGTCACTCTCTTGCTATCCTAAGACTTCTCCTGTTACAGCCTCCTTAATTCTTCTAGGAGAGTTACGATTTCTTTTCTCTTTCTGTAAATACTTACCACACAAAGTTGTATTTTTTATATTGAAATTTGTACTACTGCTGCTGCTGCTGCTGCTAAGTCACTTCAGTCATGTCCGACTCTGTGTGACCCCATAGACGGCAGCCTACCAGGCTCCTCCGTCCCTGGGATTCTCCAGGCAAGAACACTGGAGTGGGTTGCCATTTCCTTCTTCAAAGCATGAAAATTGAAAAGTGAAAGTGAAGTCGCTCAATCATGTCCGACTCTAGCGACCCCATGGACTGTAGCCTACCAGGCTCCTCTATCCATGGGATTTTCTGGGCAAGAGTACTGGAGTGGGGTGCCATTGCCTTCTCTGGAAATTTGTACTACAAAATGATAAAGCTCTTTTATTGCATAGATTTGTTTGAGAATACAGTGAAAAATAAGAAAGAATAATTATCTATAAAACTTAGGAGAAAAAAGGGACTTTTGTAACTGAATAGTACAAATACCATTATGATTTATAGTTACAGTTACAAGTGTGCACTGCATTTTGCCAGAGTAGACAAAACCTGAGCTTATCTCCATAGATTTAATAGATTTGTTTCAAAATGGTTATTACTTAACTTCACTTACTTTTGATTTATATTTTTTATCATAGTCATCTTCTTCCCAAAGTGAAATGATTCAATGAATGTGCAAAATATTATGGCTTATTCAAATGTACTTTTTAAATTTTGAGGCTGGGATTATTTCTTACTGTTTAAGTATAATGCTGGATTGCCTTTTCACTAGGGAATCTTTGGAATAAGAATTCTTCTTTCCTTTTCCTTTATAACGGTGTGTGGTGTGTGTGTGTGTGGTGGGGTGGGGGGAATCTGTTACCAAGAAAGGATCTGGAAGCCAGGAAAATCATCATTATCATTATTATATCAAATTTGCTTTTTGAAATTTGTTTCTATTACAATTTAGTTCAACAAGTATTTATTATGTGTAAAGTATTATGTTAAATAACACACAGTACTATGCCTTGAAATGTGTCTTCCCAAAATTCATATATTGAGGCCCTTAGCAAATATATGATGGTATTTGAAGACAGGGCCTTTGGGAGGTGATCAGGTTTAGATGTGGTAGTGAGGGTCAGGCTTTCATGGTGAGATTATTGCCTTTGTAACCAGAGATAGGAAACTTCCCTCGTGACTCAGTGTTAAAGAACCTGCCTGCCAACGCAAGAGATGTAAGAGATGTGGGTTCGATCCTTGGGTAAGAAAGATGCCCTGGAGGAGGACATGGCAACCCACTCCAGTATTCTTGCTTGGACAATCCTGTGATCAGAGGAGCCTGGTGGGCTACAGTCAGTCCCTGGGGTTGCAAAAAATCGGACACAACTTAGCGACTAAACAACAATAATGCAGAGACACCAGCTGGTTCTTTCTCTCTGTCATGAGAAGCACAAGAGGGTGGCCGTCTACATACCAAGAAGAGGGTCTTCACTGGAGAACCAAATTACCTGGCACCTTGATCCTGGGCTTCCAGATTCCAGAACTGTGAGAAATAAATGTCTGTTGGTCAAGCCACTTGGTCTGTGGCATTTTGTTAGGGCATCCCAAGCAAATTAGTACACATGGGATACAAGATCAGGCATATTTTTTACCTTTGTTCTCAAGGAACTCATGCAGAGCTATAAGCAGAAAAATAACTATGCTGTATATAATAGTGTAGAATTTGTAAAATAAATATAGATAAGATGTAACTCAAATTTCTAAAAAAAAAAATGGCATTAGTGAAGGACTTTGAAGGTGAGCAGTATTTCTCAGGATGATGTGAAGTAAATATTCAGAACAGGATGGAGGAGTGAGTTATACAAATGGGAGGATAAATGTATTGTTTAAATAAAATGTAATCCAGTTTGAGAGGATAATGAGGAGAGAAAAGGCAGGATGAAGGTTTTAAGATAAGATGATAACATATTGAGAAATCTAAATGGGAATGACTTGTATTTAATTAGACAAAATAAATGTATTGGAAGTTTATGGACTTGGATATGCTATGATTCATGATGCAGTACATGTGCTTGAATTGAGCGAAATACAATCAGAAAGAAGGGAAGAACTGGAGGAAATAGAAAAGTGAGAAACATGACGATCTGAATATGTTGGTGACTGTGAAAATGCAAAATGTTAACAAGAGACATAAGGAAATTTAAATAGGTAAAACTTGGCATTACTTTGTCAACAAAGGTCTGTTTAGTTGGAACTGTGGCTATTCTAGGACTTCCCTGGTGGCTCAGACAGTAAAGCATCTGTCTACAATGCAGGAGACCCGGATTTGATCCCTGGGTCAGTTAGATCCTCTGGAGAAGGAAATGGCAATCCACTTCAGTACTATTGCCTGGAAAATCCCATGGACAGAAGAACTTGGTAGACTATAGTCCATGGGGTCACAAAGAGTCAGACATGACTGAGCGAGTTCACTTTCACTTTTCATGGCTATTCCAGTAGTCATGTATGGATGTGAGAGTTGGACCATAAAGAAGGCTGAGCACTGAAGAATTGATGCTTTTGAAATGTGGTATTGGAGAAGACTCTTGAGAGTCCCTTGGACTGCAAGGAGATTCAACCTGTCAATTCTAAAGGAAATCAACCCTGAATATTCATTGGAAGAACTGATGTTCCAATCTTTTGACCACCTGATGCCAAGAGATGACTCATTGGAAAATACCCTGCTTCAGGGGATGATTGAAGGCAGGAGAAGAAGGGGGAGACAGAGGATGAGATGGTTGGATGGCTTCACTGATCAGTGGGCATGAGTTTGAGCAAGCTCTGGGAGATGGCGAAAGGCAGGGAAGCCTGGCGTGCTGCAGTCCATGGGGTTGCAAAAATTGGACTTGACTAAGTGACTGAACAGCAAAGACTTGGCAAAAATGATAAATAGGTGTTAAGAAGCAGAATAGTGTAGGCCTGATTCTCTATTTTAAATCATTATGTATCAAGACCCCCTCATCACTATACACAAAAGTGTTCTCTCTCTCTCTCTCTCTCTCACACACACACACACATATACACAGGCATATGCACACTGTCTTCCCTGGAATCTCAGGGTGATAGTAGGAAGACATAGACAAGATTTCACAAAAGAAACTTTGGAAATTTAATAACATTCTAAAATCAGATAGCTTGGGAGGACAAAGGTGAGCCACAATCAGGTTTCTTTACCTCTGAGTTAGGAAATGGAACATTTTGCTTAATTTTTGATAAGAATTAGTGGGCAGGAGGATTTGTTTTGTTTTTGTGTGTTTTTTTTGAAGGGAGGAACTGTATTGATCTTTAAAATCATTCCGTATGTCAGTCTTTTAACAGCCATCTTTAAGTGCCATGAATAGAATCACTGCTGAGTTGTCTATTTGTTGTAGTAAGAGCAGAGGTAGAGAACTGTGTGGGAGTTCTCCTGTGCACCAGCACAAGCAAATACGTCAGGGAACTGGATTATGAGATGGCCAGAATGAACGGTGTATTGGGAAATGTGCCGCACAGCAAACGCATTTCCTGACCTGTCTGATAATGAGTGTCAGCAACTCCCTACCTGACTATCTTAACTCAACAGTTTCAACTAGCACATTATCTTCCAAGAACCTTGAGGGGTAAACATTTTGATAGAAGTTGTTGCTGCAGTTTTGGCAGTCATGCTCTGCATCCTTTCAGTTACAGAGTTCACTTTGCCCCGAGAGATAGCTTAAGGCGATGATGTGACAGTTGATAAGCACAAATGCAGGCTGGAGAGACTTGAATTCCGGGCCCAGCAGGGTAACTAGCTTAATGAGCTATGTTAGTTCCCACATCTTGAAAACAGAATGAGGAATGCCCAGGATACCTTATCATTAGGGATCTTTTAGGAGAGACAAATGAGATGGTGAACATGAAACTGCTTTGAATGGAAATGAACTACGCAAGTAGAAGAATTGGCAGCTCATAACAACTCCCACTCCAGTACTCTTGCCTGGAAAATCCCATGAATGGAGGAGCCTGGTAGGCTGCAGTCCGTGGGGTGGCAGAGAGTCAGACACGACTGAGTGACTTCACTTTCACTTTTCACTTCCATGCATTGGAGAAGGAAATGGCAATCCACTCCAGTGTTCTTGCCTGGAGAATCCCAGGGACGGGGGAGCCTGGTGGGCTGCCGTCTATGGGGTCGCACAGAGTCGGACACGACTGAAGTGACTTAGCAGCAGCAGCGACAACAACTCCTAGGAAATAATAACAGTGCCTGAACATAGTTACAACCTGTACAGCTTACTGAAGAACTTTGTCAGAAAAATGTAGGGTGAACGCTTTGTTAACTATAACAGATGAGTTTTAAATTAAGCTTAACTGTGAAAATTATTTGGAGAATTTTATTTTTTAAAGTAACTTAGAGTCTTCAGCAATGTTTTGGGAATCCACATTTTAAATCTACTTAGTTTATATGAAAAAGGTAAGTGCTATGGAAAAATACATTTTAATGTTCCTGTCAATCAAAAGCAAAATTCAGAACTGAACTAGGCAGTGTACATCTATTTTTTTAGTAGATGAGCATTTACAGTAAGGACCACTTTGAATTTTATGTACTTCCCTCCCACTGTTAAGTGCTTTTATATTTTGACTAGATGTAGTGATACCAGACGGAGAAGGCAATGGCACCCCCACTCCAGTACTCTTGCCTGGAAAATCCCATGGACGGAAGAGCCTGGTGGGCTGCAGTCCATGGGTTTGCTAAGAGTTGGACACGACTGAGTGACTTCACTTTCACTTTTCACTTTCATGCATTGGAGGAGGAAATGGCAACCCACTCCAGTGTTCTTGCCTGGAGAATCCCAGGGATGGAGGAGCCTTGTGGGCTGCCTGCCGTCTACGGGGTCGCACAGAGTTGGACACGACTGAAGCGACTTAGCAGCAGTAGCAGTGATGCCAGAAGAATGGAAAGTAGTAGTAAAATAGTTATCTGTGACTGGAATCAAATTCCTTTTAAGTGGTTCCTTTTCAATCTAAGACTTCAAGTTTCTTATCGCCATTAAAACTGACCATTTTAGGACCACCAAAGCTTAAATGGTGTCACTGGGCAATACCTAGTAATAGTAGAAATCACTGATAATGGTGCACATTACTGTAAGCCAGGTACTGCTATAAACACGTTGCATGCATTTTGTTTATATAACTATCCTAAGAAGTACACAGTGTAAATGTATCCCAGTGTAAATGGCTCAGAATGTGGGAGACCTGAGTTCGATCCCTGGGTTGGGAAGATCCCCTGCAGAAGGAAATGACAACCCATCCCAGTAGTCTTGCCTGGAAAATTCCGTGGGGAGCCTGGTAGACTACAGTCCATGGGGTCACAAAGAATCAGACAGATCTGATTTCAAGATCAGGCAAAGGAAACAGATAGAATGCCCAGTTCAGCTGTGGTTGGTTAATAAACTTGTCTATGAAGTTTACACGGGACGGACCCTGCTTTCATAGGATTCTTCTTCTGTCATCATTTCTTCTCTAGAACAAGCTGATTCACTATTTACTTATAAGATTGACTAAATTTTTAAAACAATGATAAAGTCAAATGCTGGTGAGGGTTCAGAGAAGCTGCATCTCTCACACATTGCCCGTAGGAATGTAAGACGTGTAAGCCATTCTGGGAACACATGTGGAAGTTTCTTTCAAAACTAAACATACAGCAGAGCAAATGCACACATGCCTATTTATTCCTGGAAAGTGAAACCATATCTTCTCCCACGAACCTTACACAAATATTCATAGCAGTTTTGTTGGTCATAGCCCTAAATTAGTAACATTCCAAACTTCTTTCCATTCGATACTGGTTAGTCAAAGGGGTACATTCAAACCATAGGAAGCTCCTCTGCACTGAGAAAAATCAAGCTAATGATACATGCACCAACTGGACAGATCACAAAGAAAAGATGCTGAGTGATAAAAACCAATCTCACAAAGTTACCTTCTGTCAGCTTCCTTTATATAGACAAATGCTTTAAGAGACAGAAGTGGAGGACAGATTCATTGTTGCCATTTATTAGGGAAGGGAGGAGAGAGATGACTGTTGGTATAGAAGAAATTTGTGACAAATTTGCTCGGAATTTTGACTGTGTGGTGATCTCAGGAGTCTATGCATGTAACAAAGTTGCACAGAACTAAATATACACACAAATATGTGCAAGAAGATGGTGCTTTGGGAGAAACTGGTGTGTGTGCTCTGTTGCATCCAAGTCTTTGCGACCCAATGGACTGTAGCCCGCCAGGCTCCTCTGTCCAGGGAATTCTCCAGGCACGAATAATGGAGTGGGTTGCCGTTCCCTTCTCCAGAGGATCTTCCCAACCCAGGCCTCGAATCTATATCTCTTGTGTCTCCTACATTGGCAGGCAGATTCTTTACCATTTTGCCACTTGGAAAGCCCCCATACTACACTGGATCTTAGCCAAAAGGCCAAACCATCTTCTAAAACTATACTATAACTTCAGAATCTGGATGTTAATGTTGGTATACTTCAGCACAGTTATTTTGAGCCATTTTTTCTTGTGCTTATTTGTGTACTGAGTCATTCTGTATTATTTCTTACAATAGCATGTGAATAATTGTCTCAAAATTAAAATGTTATGTGTGTATATATATATATATATGTATGTATCTCCCACATACAAACAACAACAAAAACTCTACCATCAGCAATAGTAACTGTAAATTTCTAATACAACTTGAAATGGTTGACATCTTTTATAATGTAATGACAAGAAACCCATCTTTGTATTGGCTATCAGAAAGGACTCTATAATAATTTTGGATCAAAAATAAATACAGGACACTTTAAATTCTCTATTATATAAAGGAATTGTTAGAAACAGGAGGCAAAGAACAGAAGAGGAAAAGAGTGGAGTGGTAGATTTAAATACCTCTGTCTCGTGTGGTTAGCTCACATGTCATCACATACCAATTTTACTAAACTCCTTTCTTATGCCAGACACTGTTTGAGGCTACAGGCATATGAATGAGATCATTCCCTGGTCTTTAGTCAATTTATACTCTAGGGTGAGATAATGATTATATGCATATTTTTTGATTTCTACTTCAGAGCAAATATTAAATATGAACATATTTAGCTTGTGGGCTGCCGTCTATGGGGTCGCACAGTCGGAGATGACTGAAGCAACTTAGCAGCAGCAGCACCTTGTGTATAACTTGTGATGACTGAATCTAGAGGAGATTTGATGGAAGGACTCACAGAAAACTTTATGGCTTGTGCCATAAAGTTGGGAGAATTTAGCAAAGAGCTATCCTTGTTATGTATATATTTAATATTTTATCATTTTCTCATGTAATTGAAACTGGTAATACAAGAAGTGAATATTGAACTCAAGAGAGTAGAGGGCTAAAAAGAACAAATGGCTCAATGAAGGGAAAGTACTGTGGATAAAAGATAAACTGTTCAATTAAAAGATAGGAGATACAAAGAGAATGTATAAGTCATTTGGAATCACTACTTTTAAAATATTTTTTATTGTGGTAGAAGTCACATAATATAAAACACACTCTTTTAGCTATATTTAACTGTGGAGTTAGTTCAGTGGCACTAAGCACATTCACATCGTGTGCCACTCTTCCCATCATCCATCTCCTGAATGTTTCACCTTTCTGAACTGAAACTCTGTCCTCTTTAAATGCCAAGTCTCCATTCCCCCCGGTCACCCTGCCCACCCCCTGTCCAGGCACCTGCCAATGTACTTTCTGACTCTATGAACTTGACTATTTTGGGTACCTTGTGCAAGCAGAGTCAAACACTATTTGTCTGTGCCTAATGTATACTGGGGGCTTCCCGGGTGGCGCTGGTGGAAAAGAAACCACCTTGCCAATGCAGGAGAATCGGGCTCAATCCCTGGATCAGGAGGATCTGGTGGAATAGGGAATGGAAACCCACTCCAGTATTCTTGCCTGGAAAATTCCACAGACAGAGGAGCCTGGCGGGCTACAAGTCCATGGGGTCACAAAGAGTAGAACACAACTGAATGGCTGAGCACGATATATTGGAATGCATTTTTAAGGTTAACCTAATGTATGTTGGGCGGAGAAGGCAATGGCACCCCACTCCAGTACTTTTGCCTACAAAATTCCATGGACGGAGGAGCCTGGAAGGCTGCAGTCCATGGGGTCACTAGAGTCGGACGTGACTGAACAACTTCACTTTCACTTTTCACTTTCATGCATTGGAGAAGGAAATGGTAACCCACTCCAGTGTTCTTGCCTAGAGAATCCCAGGGACGGGGAAGCCTGGTGGGCTGCTGACTATGGGGTCGCACAGAGTAGGACAGGACTGAAGCGACTTAGCAGCAGCAGCAACGTATGTTGAGATCACTGCTATTGAGAAAAGCTAAACAGACCAAAACTCGTGACTACTATGTTGGTCCATGCTTCTTGGCAACTGTGTCATATTTCTTTTCTCAGACTCTGCGGTCTTCTATAGGTGATGCACACCCCTCAGGCAACAGGAAACCTTTCAAAGAGACACCGGCCACAGATAGTCTGAAAATCCTTCATGTCCATGTGTTCTTTTTCCTAAATCACTATGCTGAGACTTTGCTCTTACGTCAATCTTCCTTTCCCCTTTACAAGCAACTCTTTTCCCAGTTTACCAAAGAAAAGGCATGCCTCTCACAAGTCATAAGTGTTGGTAGGGCATAAAAGCCTCGGGGAATCAGAACAAATTTATAGTTCAGAAATTGGTGTCAGGAGAGCTGTATTTAATAAAGGAACTGCATTTAGTGAAAATCCTCTTATAAATATTCCTGTTAAAGGCAACTCGCCACATTGAAAATTGAACTTTCTACTCCATTTGAATCATATTCTAAGTTTAGTCTTATTACAGGACTGGGTGAAACGAGTTATAAAATTTTATTAAGGGATCCTGCCTCTTCCATCCCATACTCATTGCAAAGGGTTGACACGGTGGCAAGTTCAGAGAAACAGCCAAGCAGAGTGATGAAGGTCACTGAAATTCACATCCTGAGTCAGGAGTCACTTCCTTTCTCAGAGTTAAAACATTCAAGAATGGCAGAAATGATGTCGAGAAATCGCTGTCTGTCAAGAAGCTTCCTTCTTGCGGCTCAGTAATGAGAAAGAGCTTGGTAAGTGCGTTCATTCAGCCCAAATTCTGTGTGGCAACTGCATATTTTTTTAATGACTTAAAGAAAAGAGAGATGAAACATAAGTACTTACTTCCCATAAGTTGGTGATGCAATGCTTGAAAAACTGAATACATGTTACTCATGTCTTTGTTTTATAGTTTCTAGAACATTTATTCAGGGGAAGGCAATGGCACCCCCACCCCAGTACTTTTGCCTGGAAAATCCCATGGACGGAGGAGCCTGGTAGGCTCCAGTCCATGGGGTCGCTGAGAGTCGGACACGACTGGGCGACTTCACTTTCACTTTTCACTTTCATGCATTGGAGAAGGCAATGGCAACCCACTCCAGTGTTCTTGCCTGGAGAATCCCAGGGACAGGGGAGCCTTGTGAGCTTCCATCTGTGGGGTCGCACAGAGTCGGACACGACTGAAGCGACTTAGCAGCAGCAGCAGCAGAACATTTATTCAGTTGTGAAAAGAAACAATTAAATTAATATATATAATTAAAAATATACATATTGCAGAGTAGAAATTCACATATAAATGCTCAGCACATGAATTTCATTCTTTTAGTACCTCCAGCCAAATATTGGGGTCATCTTTGAGTTATTTCCTTTTCTCACAGTCCATATCCAGGTGACTAGAAAATCTTATTGGCGCTACTTCAAAATATATTCAAATTCTGAATGCTTCTCACAACCTGTTGATAATTCACTTTGACCATGGTCATGGCTATCACTCTGATTCAAATCACAAATGATTTTGTATCATTGTGCTTTTTCCTAATTGATTTCCCTGCTTCTGCTTTGCCTTTTTTTTTTTTTTGTATTTTTTTTAATCTGAAGTATTTATTGAATAAAGAATGGAAATATCAGAAAAAATAAACTCTGATTAGGATCTGATGTGGGGTTCTGTTCCCAAGTGTGCTTCGGTCTCCCTTTATTCTTTGCCTCCTAACACTCTGGTCTCAACAGAGTAGAACATGGCTCTATGCTCCTCTGTTCTAATCCCTTTAATAGCATCCTTAAGTGTTTAGAGTCTAATTCCTTAAAATAGTTTACAAGTATTGCATATTCTGGGGATTCTGAGGTTCGCTCAGTGGTAAAGAATCCACCTGCCGAGGCAGAAGATGCAGGAAACGTGGGTTCGATTTCTGGGTCGGGAAAATCTCCTGGAGGAGGAAATGACAACTCACTCTAGTATTCTTGCCTGGAAAACTCCATGGACAAAGGACCCTGGTGGGCTATAATCCATGAGGTCACAAAAGAGTTGGACACGACTTCATGACTAAGCACAGACAAGACCATTCAGTTCAGTTCAGTTGCTCAGTCGAGTCTGACTCTTTGTGACTCCATGAACCACAGCACACCAGGCCTCCCTATCCAACACCAACTCCCAGAGGCCACCTAAACCCATGTCCATCGAGTCGGTGATGCCATCCAACACTCTCATCCTCTGTTGTCCCCTTCTCCTCCTGCCCTCAATCTTTCCCAGCATCAGAGTCTTTTCCAATGAGTCAGCTCTTCGCATCAGGTGGCCAAAATATTGGAATTTCAGCTTCAACATCAGTCCTTCCAATGAATACTCAGGACTGATCTCCTTTAGGATGGACTGTTAGGGAAGTCTCAATCTTTTCTTAAATTTACCTTTTCAGTGGGTCCTTCCTGACCATCCTATTTAAGTCACCTTTCCCCTGACTCTCTCAATTTATTTATTTTTTTTTAATCCTCCTGTGCCTACAATAATATGTTTTGTGAAGGTAGTGATTTAATGATTTCTAAATCCCCTACAACAGTGTCTAAAATGAATACAAATAATCAGAATAAATCATTTTAAAATAGAATAAAAATCAAAATACCTATGGCCTCAAAATCAAAACAGCTGATAAGCCAAATTTTTATCTTTTTTTCCCTATGAACATAATAGCAGATAATTCTTATCTCGAAGAAAATAGCCTATAATTCCAAAAGATGGAAATTTAAGACAGTTAAAAATGTGTGAATTATAGACCCAACAAAGATAGCATAGATTGTACTATGGGCTATTTAACTAATGAATAACAAACACAAAAACACACTCCTAAGAGACCCAGAGAAGATGGATGGTAAATGGGAAGGACAGCACCCTGGACCATTTCCACTTTCTCAGTGACAGGGGTGTGGGGCGGTGCTGAGTGTGAAGACGCCCCCCCACAGTGAGTGCTGTGTGAACCCTGGTCAGTTTCTGAAACTGTGGGGACTAACTGGATTTTCAGGCAGCAGCCACTGTGCCTTATGTAATTTCAATGAATCGTGGATCCATGGTTCCCAAGATCTCCTTCGAAATAACAGAATTTCATTCATTCTTCCCTTTAGCTTTGGCCTGAATGTACAGACTGTTCACCTTCTGAAAAGGTGAGCAGCTTGTGAATTCAGGCCAGATGAAGTTGATTAACTTTGAACCAGCCCCAAGGCAGGGTTTTGGGTATAACTTTAACATATAATTAGTAGCATTTATCCATGTTTGTACTATGTCATTCACTTATGCACACTTTCCATTGTAGTTAGAATTAATTCAGCTATTAGCCTTCTTTTTTGAAAATGCCAGTATTTTTGATCTGAGAATTTAATATCCTTGCCTTTATAAGGATAATTTTCACCTTTTAACAGTGTAACATTTTAAGTGCAAAGTGTAACTGCAATCAATAAATACCTTTTAAATGAATTTTCTGATCAAAGTGAAATGAATAAATTGTAAACCTTGAGTGGCAGAAACAAATTAAAAGTATTATCCAATTTGGGGAATAGGAGCAAGTTTTTACATCCATTGTCTTAAATGATTCTGAACCCTTCCTAACCCCTTCACTACATCCAAAAGAATTAATGTCTTTCAAGCCATCACTTTATATTTTGCAGTTTAGCAAGGCTAATAGAATTATAATACTATGAGGTAGTAAAATAATGAATAAAATATTAAACATCAAACAAAGAATTACTGTAGTCGACTGGACAGTTATACAGAATTCTAATCTATTTTTGCTGGACAATGTTACTGGGAAGTACCTGAGACTATTTCCAAAACTCAACTAAAATTAAGGAGCAAAATATTGTCATCATCCTCATCACTATTTCCCATTAGACTTTTGAAGATTATAATTCCTAAACCTCAGATGCCCCTGATGGTTGTGTGCATTTATGCATAAAAGTCTGTACATAAGGTACTTCCATGGTGCTGCTGCTGCTAAGTTGCTTCAGTCATGTCCAGCTCTGTGAGACCCAATAGATGGCAGCTCACCAGGCCCCTCCGTCCCTGGGATTCTCCAGGCAAGAGTACTGGAGTGGGTGGCCTAGTGCCTAAGACTCTGTGCTCCCAGTAGAAAGGGCTTGGGTTTGATCCCTGGTCAAGCAACTAGATTCTGCATGCTGCAACTAAGATTTGGCACAACCAAATAAATAAATAAATATTGTTTAAAAAAAGAAGTCTGCAAGTGAGAGCATATAAGGAAGAAAGTCTATTTCTCTGTATGTTTCTAAGATTTGACTATGCACACAGATTATTTAGAGATATTTTGTTTGCTGTCTGCATTAATACTGATTCCTGGTTCCACCTCCAGACATTGTGAGTCAGGAAGCTGAAGAAGGAGCTGAAGAAAAAGAAATAAAAAATCACTGAGAAAATTCTGATTCAAACTTTTGGGAACCACTCACTAAGCACTGCCTCTGCTGCGATCTGAGACTGTCCCTTTAAGGGTCTGATTCTGGGTATAAGTTAAATCACCAGCACACACACCTACGGATTTGTTCACAAACAGCAAGGAATGAGAGCATGTGGTCACAGCCCTAGGTCTTAAATTAAGGTCACTGACAGTGTAAGAATTACTTCTGTTGACCAGTAAAGTACTCCATTCTTTGCTCGTTTTGCCAATGGTCTATGGTATCTGCTTGCCGTTCAAGATCTGTCCATATTATCTTAAATCCCACAAATCAACTCCCTCTGCCTACCTGGTCCTTGGGACATCTGGGGATTTTACTATTTCTCTGATTGGTTGTCATCTAAATGATATAGAAAGATGCCAAAGGGGGAGGGCAGTCAACTATGCCTTATTTAGAATTTTAAATTGGTATTCAATATTTTCTCAATAGCCACAGTAGTCATAATTCCAGATAATTGCTTTGTGTTTTATACTAATATTTAGTGAATTTTTATATTTGTGCCAAATTCATATTATATTGTAACAGTCAGTACTGTGACAAATTCTAGGTGATACTGGAGATGAACATATGTATTAGACTCATGCAAAAGAAAAAGGCAGTGAAATCTGTTCTTAATTTCATTGTAAGCAAAGCAATTGCTTACATTTCTCATTTAATTGTCAACATTTTGAAAGCCTTATGGGTCCTTTATTACGTGTGTTTGGTCTCAAAATTCATGTAGCATTTTGCATCACAGTCTATGCATACAGTCCAAGTTTTTTCACATACATATACTGTCCAGTTGTTACATATTAATCCTAAGAATCTTATAGGCTGACATAAAATATCTTAAATATCTTGGCAAAATCAACATGTTTTAATATTTTTTTAAATTCAAACTATCCATTCATATACTAGTTCATTAAAAGAAGGATGTATTATTTAGTAATTTACTTGTTACTTAGTTAGTAGAATTAAAGTCCTGAGACATCTGATTTTTAAAACTTTAGATTAGAAATGAGTATTGATTTCATTCCTACAGTCAGTTAAGCCAGCTAGTTATTATTTTCATAAAATGCCAACTACTGAACTGCTCTGGAAGAGGAACTGACTCTAAAAACACATATAGTTAAAGGTTATTCTTTTCTAAAATTTATTTTCTTCTAACAGAATATTTTGCTTTCACTTTTGTAAGATACTGATGTTATAGAATCTGCATATTTTGTCAGCAGCTACAACAATAAAAATAGAAAGATATGTGTATTCATTGTTCCCAAAGTTCAATTTTGAAAAATTTATAACCTAAAAGAATTGTACAAGCACAAATACCTATACATTGATAAAGAGAAATTGGTTTTACTCAGCTTGTTAAGAGATGATTCTTAACTTCCAGAGGTTTAAGGGATCTTATGGGTAATTTGGGTATAATTCTATACAGGTTTTTTTATTCATATGCTGACTTTAGAAACTGTATCATGTTGGATGTGTCTCCACTTTGGGAATCACATCCTTTTTTGTAGTAAGTAATCACAGGACCACGCAAAGTAGCCAGAACTAATGGATTGTTCAGTCTAGCTGTACATTTCTGAAAAGAAATATGAAAATAGTTTGGGACATTTTTGGAACAGCTAAATAGAACTGTGTGAAATTATTAGGTAAGTGAGAACTGAAACTTTCTCATTGCTTTACAGTTGAAATGATCATATTACTGTATTCTCTGCTAGGTTCTAGCTTATTAACATTGCGTGGCTCATAGATAAAAAACAAAAATAAGCTTAGAGAAAAATCTGCAAGAAGATAACAGTTCAGTTTTGTGTCATCCGATAATGTCAGATTTTTATGGGAAACCCATACTATTTATAGATCCTATATCTGATTTATTTGGTTTCCAATATTCCCCTGTACATACTCAAAGTTAAAAGGCTATGGAGTAATTTTTATGAACATTTGAACTAGTATTGATTAACATTCAAAGCTAGCTTTTCTTCACATTTAATGCCATATTTATAAATTATATTTATATGAGAATCAAATTTCATCTCTAAGGTAAGAGTTAACTGTTAGAAACTTTTCAAAATTATAACTGGTTATATTTTGTTCTCCTAAATTATTTGATACTAGTAAGCCACCTATATCTTTCTACTTCTCTCTTATTAAAAACAATAAATTTTACTGCTAAAAATTTTAAATGTAGAGAGAATTGTGTCATAAACCTATGTATATGTCACCAGCTTAAGCAATTATCAACTCATGGCAGTTTATCTCATCCATACTTCTACCAACTTCCCCTCATGACCCTGCTACATTTTTAGTTAAAATCACACATATAATATTTGACTCACAAGCATTTGTCTATGTATATATTAAATGTACTTCTTTTTTTTTTTTACATTAGCCAGTAACTTATGTTACATAAAATTAATGTGCATTCATGCTCAATTGCATCTTTTTACAATCCCATGTACTGTAGCCCTCCAGGATCCTCTGTCCATGGGATTCTCCAGGCAAGAATACTGTAGCAGGTTGCATTTCTTCCTCCAGGGGATCTTCCCAACCCAGGGATTGAACCTGTGAATCCTGCATTCGCAGAGAGATTATTTATCACTGCAGCACCTGGGAAACCCAGCAGTCTCTTAATGCCATCAAATATCCAGTCATTGTTGAAATTTCTGACTGTTGGCATCAGGAGGTAAGAAGGACACAGACACTCTGAGTGGTTTACATGTCGCATGCTAGTGAGGGCCCACACAGGTGACCCACAACCTCAGCACAAAATAACCCAGGATCTGACTCCCAATTTTTCTTGCCAAGTGTCAGGGCAGGAATCCCAAGGAATCCAAGTCTTCCCAAGGATTGTCTCTCAACTAGTGACAGGGATTGTATAGAATAATTCTAAGACACTTTCTTCCTAACTTTCAGAATTTTCCCAGTGGAATTTTGTTCCATTTGCATAAGTAACTGAGGACTCTGAGTAGGTAATATATTGACTTCCTCTTCTTTTTTTTTATTTCACTTCCAATATTCCTACCTGTACCTCTCAAATAAGCCACTTACACAGCAGACCTAGGCTTCCCAAGTGGCACAGTGGTAAAGAATCCGCCTGCCAGTACAAGAGATGCAAGAGATGCCGGTTCAATCCCTAGGTGGGGAAGATCCCCTGGAGAAGGGAATGGCAACCCACTCCTGTATTCTTGCCTGGGAAATCCAATGGGCAGAGGAGCCTGGCAGGCTACAATGGGGTTGAAAAGAGTCAGACATGACGGATTGAGGCACTGTGTGCTATGCTTAGTCACTCAGTCATTGTGGGCAGATCTACCATCTGAGCCACCAGGGAAGTCCGAGCATGGCACAGCTGTTTACAACTTCAGTCCTAACCTCAGGGCCTACCTGTGGGGACACCCAATGAAGACAGTTGCTATTTAGAGCTCCTTTTATTTATCTTTGTCAATTTCCTATTTTTAATAAGAAAAATAACATTTATATAGTAAAACTCTGAAGGGGAGTAGG